>CM067100.1:5520589-6162000 GCA_034008185.1 Gorsachius magnificus | reverse complement strand
CGTCTTGGGGTGACCGGAGCGTGCAGCAGCCTCCTGTTGTCCCAGCTCCTCGCCCTTGGGAAAGTGGCTGCCCATAGCAGCGGCAGAACCGCTGCTGCCCAAAGGGGACAGGAAGGAGACTCGGTGTGAAGCTCTCCAGGCTGCCCATGTCCCATGCAGCATCCACGGCCTCGGCAACCTACACGCAGGGCCAAGCCAACAGCCCGAGGAGGAGCCGCAGGGTGCAGCGGTTTCTGCAGCAACCGCACTCTCCAGCCGAGCCGGACAGAGTAAGGGGCAAGAGAAAGGGGCCTGCAACCAACCCTGTGCCGTGGTTTAACCCCAGCCAGCAACTCAGCCCCACACAGCTCAGTCCCCACCCGTGGCATGGGGGAGAGGACTGGAAGGGCAAAAGTCAGAAAACTCGTGGGCCCAGATAAAAACGGTTCAACCACCAGTAAGGAAAAGAGGACAAAGAAAACAAACCAAAAAAAAAAAAAAAAAAAAAAAAAAAAAGAGAAAACACCCAAGGGTGAGGAGCAGAAAGCGCCTTGGCTCTGCGCAAGCGCTGCTCAGCCGTCACCAGCACAGCCCTGCGTGGCCAACCCTGCTGCCAGCACAAACCCCAAACGCAGGACGAGGGAGGGTGGGGGGGGGGTGGGGTGCAGGGAAGGTGGTGGTGGGTGGTGGTTGTCAGGTTTGGGTGGGGGCATGGGAAGGTGAGGGGTGCAGGCAGCATCCCAGGGGTCCAGTGCTGAATATGGGGGGAGAGGAGGGGTGCAGGGGGAAGCGAGATGTGAGGTGGAGGGGGCACAAGATAGGAGGGCTGGGGATGTGGGGGACACGTCACAAGGAAAAAACTCATGTCGGGGAAAACCCCACACAGGAGGACATTCTGGTGGAAAGCATTTGGGAGACACACATGGAGGGGACGGGGAGCAGAAGGACACAGGCAGATGGGGGGTATGCGTGGGCAGAAAGGTGCATGGGGGGACATGTGTGGGGATGACCTATGCCAGGGGATAGGATACCCACAGCAGACAACTCACCTGCCAACAGATAATCCACTCTGGATAACTGACCCACACCAGATAACCCCCAGTGGTGCCCTTCAAACTGCCAGCGTTTCACCCCAAATTGGTAGGTTTGGTTTTTTCCCTTTTCCATTATATAAAAATGGGTTTCTTTTCCAAAATATTCAGTTCTGTGGTTTTTTGGCACTTATCCACAACATAAGAATTGGTGATTTTTGCTTTTCATTTTGTGTATTTTTTGCTTTTCATTTTGTGCATTTTTTGCTTTCCGGCCACACAAATCCAGACGGATTTGGCTTTCCTGGGAGCCCCAAATTATTTTGGGTTTTTTTTCTCCCCCAAATTGGGGGTGGGGTGGGTGGGTGTTCCCCATTGCTGACCCAGAATCAGGGGTTTGGGGGTATTTTTGTGTTGTGGCAGTAGCTCCCACTCTGCGTGCGTGGCCCTGCAGGGGAAAGTTCCCATTTGGGGCAATCTGCCCCAAATTGGGAGTGAAAAAGGGGGAAAAGGAGACGGGGGAGCTTTTGAAAGCGCTTTTATAACTTCAATAATGATTAGAAAGAGGATTGAGTTTTTAAATCCTTTCTATAAATAGGGTTTCTTTGCACTTTAAAATTAGACTTACATAATGCCAATTATTATACAGACCATCTATTTTTTTACTTGTTTTGTCACATATTTTGACACTATCTTTTTAGACTTCTCTATTTAGATAACTAGTTACAATTATATCTTTATACTTATATGCAGTCACTAGATTACGTGTAATACCTACTTAGACTTACTATGTGACACACAGTAAGTGTGGATAGTTCTATCTATTCAGAACTTTTTTCTATTTTAAATTCTTTCATATTTTTTTTTCATTTTAAACCCCTATATATCTCTCTTTAGAATAGAATACTTCAATGCCTCACACCAATATTTACAGGTTTTAATGTTCTTTAATCCCCCCCCCCAAATTTTCAGGCATTTTTGGGCTGTGACCCCCCCTTTTCTGGAGGGGACACCCCTGTGATCTCCCCATCCCCAACTCACCTGCTCCTCTGATGCATTATCAGCCCCCTAGTGACATTGGGGTGCCTTAAATGACATCATCACTCCCCCAGACCTGCCCACCTCACTCCCCTTTTTATTCATCCCAAAAAAGGCACAAAACAAGGGAAACTGCCCTGACCAGCAGCTCGTTACTTTAATAATTCCACTTGCTTATGTACACACCCCACACCAAAAAAGGCAAGAAAAATAAAAGGGGAGGCAGCCCCCCAAAATGGCTATAGTCCCCCCCTGCCTCTGTCCCACGGACTGGGGCTGCCCCACAGCAGAGGGGGATGTGCCAGCGGATGGTGCCTCTCTCACTCAGGCTCTGTGCCACCACGCTCCCCCTCAATTCCGGTGCCGGTACGGGCTCCCTAGGCAACCAACATCCCAGGTCCCTGTCGGCCCCAGACCCCTGCACCTGCGGGGCACCCACTGGAGACAGAGCCGGGAGCCTCCAGGCACAGGGCTGGCCTCTTCCCCTCAGTACGCTTAACGACCGCTTAACGACCGGCAGGCAAACCTGGGCTGCAGGGCAGCTACCCGGCATCACCAGACCCTGACCAGAACACAGCTGCAAAACAAAAATCCCACGTTAGATTCCAGAGCATAAAAAAAATAGCAGGGAAGGAAGCAGAGGAATTCCGTCGGCGTGAGGGCCAGGGCAGCAGTCGAGCTCCAGGAGCATTCTGGGGGAACGGGTCAGCTCCAAACACAACGCAGCCTTTCCAAGCCAGAGCAATCAGAACACTTCAAATCCATATGAAGACTAATTCATACGATTTTGAATGCATTCTTAGCATAAAAGTGAACGCTCTTGCAGGTATTGGAAAATGTCTCATCCCTTCCTTACGGCACCGCTGCAGACAGCCCTGTGAGGCTGCAGGACTCATCTGTAATCACAATCTATGCCGACAGATCCACCGCAACAGCTACAGCCCTTGCGCTGCTGCTGCACATCTTGATTGCTCCGTCAAGAAAGCTGAAAGGGAAGTGTGAAACTTTAAAGAGTAAAATGAAAAATACAGACCAAATCTCAGTAATTCACTTTATGCTAGAAAGGTGTGCATATGTTTACATACTTCCAATAAAACCACTTATACTAGAAGAGTATTTGATTTTCCTTTTGCATTAACTTAAATTGCATAGCTGTGAACCGATACTGTTAGATTATGCATCTCCAAAATACAGTTATGTAGCGAAGGGGGTACAGGGCAGAGTTGGCAAAAGAGGAAAAGGTTTGGGGAACCAGACGGGCAGGTGGAGAAGGAGACAGTGGCAGGGAGAGACCTGGAGACCTTCTGCAGACTTGCTACAGTCACCGATCCTGCAGATGCACCGCACAGGGCAGCCATGAGGACCAGCCTAACTCCAGCCCAGCCAAAGCCAGGACCACCTGTGTGGCCCCCCAGTGCACACCGACACCCTCCTCGGAGCTTTCCCCAGGAACTGCCATTTGCATGTCCCCGACCAGGCCCGGTGCTCTCAGCCCCTCGGTGAGCCCCTACTGCCCACCCTCCCCCAACTGCAGTGCTCAAGCAGCCCTGCACACCAGACTGTGTCTCTCCTGCCCCAGGCCACCCCTTACCCTGTGCAGCAGGAGGTTTCGCCCCAACCCAGCACATCCCCAGCAACACCCACCATTTACGTCACGATGCCTGGGACTTCTGTTGTCCAAGAGACACCCAGCACAGCCACCCCAGGCAGTACAACTGCTGCTGCCCCTCCAGCCACGCTGGTGGTGGAGCCCCTTTTCACAGAGAGACTGTTGCAATCCAGCCCCAGCCCACAGCTGAAGCCGACCAGGAACAGGAGGCCCTGGCCAGCAGCCTCCTCAGGCACAGCTGGAGCAGCAGGAGTGCCCCAACTCCTGAGAGCACCTTGGTGAAAGCTACTGGGAAGGTCCTTCTGTGAACAGGAAGGAGAAAAAGAAGTGTTGTCACAGGGACAAAACAACAAATGCAGAGCTCTAGGGTGCAAGCAAAGAAGAACATCAGGGGATGACAGCGCAGAGGAATCCTTGGACCATATGGAAGGGAAAACAGAGGACCCTGGAGCACACCAAAACTCACCAGGAAAACTCTGGGACAGGAGAAAGCCACATAAAAAGCATGGTGGCCTGCTGCAAGATGTATGCAGGGCCTGGGAGCACACGGAGAGCTTGGGGGTGCACCCAAATACAAACAAAGGGCCTTGCTGCCCACCAAAGGAGCCATAACACATGCTGTGAGACTGAGGGTAGCTTATGGGATGTCTGCAGGCAGCCCCTCACTCAGTGCAAAGCCTATCTCCTAGCACTGCCTCTGCTGGCCCAACGCTTCACCCCAGACGTACCCAGGGGGTGCAGAGAGCAAACCCAGGAGCGGCCTGGTGACCTCTCACAGTCTTGGAGGGGCCCTGGATGCCCACCAGATGATGGACAATGCCACCAACAGCCCAGAGCATACATGGTAATGCAACAGAAATTCCCTGCAGCCCTGTGAACAGCACTGGGATGCTCCAGAACCCCCCAGGGATCCCCAAGAGGCCTTGGGACCAGCTGCTCAATCCCCAACACACAACGAATAACCTCCTCACTGGACGTTGTCACAGGCACTTCCCAGTGCAAAGGGACAACAGCGCAGCCTAAAGTGCAAATAATAAAGCTATAGTTTATTAATGAATGCACACAACTGCTGGGAGTGAGTCTGCCACGGGGCTCACTGCCCACATGTTCCCCCTTCCCCTTAAGAGTCATCACTGGAGCGGCGTTCGTCAGTTCAGTGAGAAACGGTCAGTAAGCCGGTGAGCAGCGCTCCCTTCCCCCGCCTCCATTTTTTGCCTCTGGAATACAATTCAGTTCTGGTGTTTGAGAGGAAAACCCCACAGCCCCAGCCCTTTTCCCAGAAAAGGCAGGCAGGCACTGTCACCGAAATCGGGAAGAACAAACCTCGTAACACCAACGTAGTGTTAGAAGGCAGGCATTCTTCATGGCGCCGGATGCACGGGGGATCGCTCCACCTCGCGTGCACACCCCCAAGCGGCAGCTTGCCCTGTTTATATGTAGCACAGTGTAACATATGCATGAAGTTTCCCAATATGTCTGTACATATGCATAACCCATTCCGATTTGTATTAAAATTAGCTTCAGGAGGTCATTTCCATAAGTCCCTCCCCACTGCGCTTGCTCAGTGCCTCCTTGTGGTGGTCGTTGTGGGGATGAAGGCTGATGGCTCCTCTTCCTCACCGCCAGTAACCCCTTGTTCTTGCGCAGACTCAGTTGCTCCTTGGCTCTTGCCCAAACTGCAGGGTCGGTGTAAACCAGTTCTTAAGGTAAACTCCTGGTTCTTATCAAAGACTGTCCTTTGTAAGGAGCCACAAATCTTCTTCCGTCAGTTAGTTCTCATTCCTTCTAGTCGAGCGACCTTGACAAACCGTTATCATCTTTTGCTTCATCCCCTCCCGATTCTTCCCGTCCTTGAATAAGGTTCTAAGTTTACTAAGTAACTATGCTACTGACTTTAGCAAAGCATCAGCAAACTAGACAATAAGGCCTAAGTCTTATGCATGTAAGCCGCTTACATCTGGGGGGTCTTTTAACCCTTAAGGGATCGGCACTGCCAATGGCACACCAAATTTTTCAGTCACCTCCAGACGGCTCAGAGAACAGCACCTAGCAAAACCAGGATAAAGCCCACAGCCTCTAAAAACTCCAGGCACGGTAAAGATGGAGCGAATGCGGAACAGACTCCAAAAGCAGGGGCTCGCCTCGCTCGTTTAAGCTGCCTCTCAGAGAGCACAAGCGGCCCCAGCACAACCCCCCCGGGAACACGCTCCTTACGCAGCCGCGTGCCGGAAAGCGGCGCTGAGCGCCGGCAGGGGAGGTGCCATGGCGGCGGCCTGGGCTCACCTGGAGCACGGATGGCGGCGGCCGCTCCAGGCTGCCCCACCCCCTGCGCGCCCGGAGCATCTCCCGGGCTCCGTCCCGGCCCCCAGCGCCGCCCGCTCCTCACGGCTCCCGCCGCGGAGCCCCGGGGCGGGCGGGCGCCCCCGTCACCTCCGGAAGCGCCTCCCGGCGGCCTCCGGCCCGGGGTTCCGCTGCCTCCCGGAGCCGCAGCCGGCCATGAGCAAGCGGAAGGCTCCGCAGGAGAGCCCCAACGAGGGCATCACCGACTTCCTCACCGGTAGGTGTGCGCGGGGGGCGGCCGCGGGGGCCGGGGCGGGCGCGGGGGCCGCGGCCCGGCTGCCCCCCCCCCCCCCCCTCCCCTCCCCTCGGCCCGGCTGCCCCCTCCTCCCCCCCCCTCCCCTCCCCGCGGCCCGGCTGCCCCCCCTCCCCCCCCCCCCCTCCCCGCGGCCCGGCTGCTCTCCTCTCACCGCGGCTCTCCCCGCAGAGCTGGCCATAAGTACAACGCGTACAGGTACCGCCGCCCCCTCCCCCGCCGCGCCCCCGGCCCGTCGCCGCGCGAGCCGGGCTGGCAGCGCCTTCCGCGCCCGGGCGCTGACCGGCGGTGTTCTGCAGGAAAGCAGCCTCGGTTATTTCCCGGTACCCTAGCAAGATACGGAGTGGGGCCGAAGCCAAGAAGCTGGTAGGTGCTCGTTGCCGGCGGGAGGTCCTTGGGGCAGCGGGAGCGGGGACGTGGTGCCGGGGGCTCCCGAGAAGCGTGAGGGCCGCATCAGGCTGACCCCGCCGGTGCCTCTTCCTCCTCCTCCCGGTGGCCGAGGCAGGGCCTGGGGAGGCGGGCGCGGTGTGGCTGCTGTGGGGATTTCATAGCTGGAACTGGGGGCTCCAGCTGAGTCCCTGCCTGCAAAAGGATTCTGTTGTGGCAGGCTTCACCTTCGCTCTGTTACTGCTTCGCTAAATTCGGGGAACTTGAGCAGTAATTGCAAAGCCTTATTCGAAGTTACTGCTTTGGGGGAACTTTTAATATAGCCCTTGAATTATGGTGTTTATGCTGCTTGTGTTGTATCCTTGAATTCTTGTGCTCCCTTATGGTCCAATATTTTATCATGGTCTCGGTGGCCTCACAGTTCTCTCTGGACCCTAAATTCTGGGGAGCTTTCCTTTTTTCTAGATATAAAGGCTTCAAGTGATCTTGAAGTTAACTTGTCTCCTCCCCACCTACCCCCAACGTCTAGGATGGAGTAGGTGCTAAAATAGCTGAGAAGATAGATGAGTTCTTATCCACTGGAAAACTGCGCAAATTGGAAAAGGTGGGTTTCTTTCCCTGGTGCTCTATTTCTCAGTAGTTGCTTTTCTTTGTAACTTGCAAAGTAGCCTGCTTGCTTTGTGCAATTTCTGTTGTCCGTGGAGAGACTGATGTCAAGCTTAAGAATGGCGGACTTGGAGTCTATGGCGAGTAGAAAGCAGGGAAAGAGAAGCTCAGCCTCAAAACTGTCTATTTATGAAAATATTTTAGGTTATATAATTGGCATGTGAATGTCTTCTGTGAGAAGTGGAATTCTGACTCTGGGAGGCTGTGGAGTTTTGTGGTTTAACCATGCTGTGCACCTCAGCATGGGTAGTTAGGCAGTTTTCATGCTTGGTACACGTGGCATTACTGTGATACGCAGTACTACCCTTGGTACTGTTCTGCATTGATTTATAGTGAGCCTCCAAAGCAGAGTCTAAGCTGTTTTATCTTACCAAGATTTCTTTGCTTATTGCAAATGGAGTAAAGAAGGCTTTGGTTTGTGTTGTTTTGTTTTTGCAGATTCGACAAGATGATACAAGTGCATCCATCAATCTCCTGACACGAGTTACTGGCATTGGGTAAAGTTTTTTTGTTTGTTTTTTGGTTTTGGTTTTTTTCCTTCTCCTGTTTATTTGGTGGAGTTATGAACAGAGTTTGGGTGACTGCAAATAATGAAGAGAATGAGTTTGAGCTGATGCTGCAGTGCCCATGCTGGGACACCATAGTGGCGATGACACAGTTGGATCATCAGTTACAGACTTTATGGTAGAGGAGTGGAGGTGGGAAGCTTCTGTGTGCAAGCTGAGAGAGGAAAGAGAGAGGAGCTGGCCAAGAATGGAACCATGAAAGACCGAGAAGAGTGGAAGTGAGGGGTCCCTTTGGGACTTTTAGTGGGAAGTTTGGCTAAGGGACAATGGTGCTGTGTCATATGGTTGTAAAAGGAGAAGTAGAGTCCGGAAATAGGCAACAAAACAAAAAAAACCCCAAAACCACCATCAGGGCTCTTGTGCAACATTTGAAACCCTTGAGGTTGAGGGTAGGGAATGCAATCGTTCTCAAGTAATCCTGAGGGGAAAGTGTGCTCAAAGTTTGAGAGTATACTGGGATTTGAGAATGCCTTTGAGAAATTGGGATGGGATGCAGAAGGAGAAGCTTGGGTGCTGTCCTGTGTCAGGACAGTGGAAGTTGCCTGTCTTGGTCTGGAATCTGGCAAGTGATGCAGAGAAGGATAAGAAAGGAAGTAAATGGCAGGTCAAGATCTGACAAGTCTATTGTAATGTAAGAGTTTTATTGAGGAAGTGGATTGAAAGTCTTCAAGGGTGGTGGAGCTGTAACCATGGGATTCCAGAGCAGTTGGAGAGTAGTTCTCCAGGAAGGGACTATGCTTCCAGGCTGGTGGTTCTTAGTGTTTTGAGATATTGGATAGGTATCTCGGTATAACATTACTTGAATGCCTGTCTCACAGTTGAAACGTTCTTTCCCCGCAGAGCCACATAGATTAATCTGCTGACAAACCGTTAAAGGGGAAAAAGGTTCAGCCGTTCACTTGAGTGTTGTGCTTAAGACAAACTCTCCAGCCAAACTGGAGCTGGAACTGCTTTGCTGTACTGTTGGTTGCAAACTGGAGCCTTGTTGGGTTGTTTGAAGTGCTAGTCTAAAGACACCTTTGTGTTGCTGTTGCCTTAAGCTGGTTCAGAGACTGATTGTGATTAAAGTAGTTCTTATAATGCATGCAGTGTTGCTGTCTAAAGCAATATTGCCTATTTGGTGAGATTTTGTTTATTTTTTACAATTATACATTGCTATATAGTTACATCAGTGCTAAAAAATGAGCAGGCCAAGCCTTGGATAGCCATCTCTGCTGATAGAAAGTACTAACTGAAAATGCGTATGCTGAAAAGAGGGTAAGCATCAGAAGCAACTTCAGCCTTGGCCTTGAAGAACCTAGGAAGTTACGGTGAATTCTAATGTCCCTTTCAGGGGACATGTTGTAAGATTCTTGCTGTTCCTAATGGCAGATTGCCTTGTTTCTTTGCAGTCCTGCTGCTGCTAGGAAGTTTGTTGAGGAAGGAATTAAGACTTTAGAAGGTAAGTGCAACTTTGGGTCCTCAGTTTACATTCCAGTAAAGTTTCTTTCTGTCAAGCTGCCTGTTCCACAGTGGTACTGTGATATAGGTATATGCCCTAGGCTTTGAGGAAAATGTGTAAGATGTAAGTTAGTGCACAGGCTAAAGGCATTACATACATACCCAAAATAAAGTACTTACAGATTACAAGGAAAATAACAAGGATTTTGGTTTTGAGGTGAGTGGTCTATTGAAGTCTTTATTGGGAAGTGCTCTACACATCCTATCAGCTGTTGAGTAGTCAGTTTAAAATGTCTTACTTTGCGTTTGAGGTTGCTGTTACGTATTCTTTGTGTGCATCATCTTTGCATTGGTGGAAACTTACTGTAAGATTTTTAGTCCTTAAGTAACTTTTTTGGTTTTGTTTTTCTTAATTCTAGATCTAAGAAAAAATGAGCACAAGCTGACCCATCACCAACGAATTGGGTTGAAGTAAGCTTTCTTGGGTGCAAGTGCTTGGCTTTTCTAATGACTCCTTCAGACACCAAGATGTAACGTAAGGTTACGCAGGCCAAGTAAGGTTCTGTTCTCTCTGTGTGCTCTACGTGCTTTTCAGCAGCTATTCAGAACTTTTGTTTCAGTGGGGTTGGAATTCAGTAGGCTTAGTCTCCATCCAGAAGGAAATTAATTTCAAATTACTTTTTCAGTTAGCTTATGGAGAATAACTTTAGCAAGGCTGCAATGATGTTTCTTGGGAATCTGCATAAAAGTGGCCCAGGCTATTTTTTGTTATGTGCTGTGAGCAAGGTAAGACCTTTGCACGTCTGAACTTGAGAATGCCATGCAGAATTCAAGGGGAAACCTTTCACTGTTAAGCGAGTGTAAGAAAACTCACCTGACCTATCCATGTTGCTAGTGCACGCATTGGCCTTGGGTCTACTTCCAGTGTTGTGCTCAGATGTTGTTTCAGAACCTCTGGTAAGTGCTCAGCTGAGAGACTGTTTTCAGTGCTCTATGGTGGTCTTTTTGTCCCTCTCAAGAGGGGGGTGAGGGCAGGGGTGTCCCATATCCAGAAACTCTGTCTGCAGAGCTTGGAATTGAGCTGGTTGGGTAATGAGTGTCGGGGAACATGTGATTCTAGGGCTGCAGCATGGCTGCCATTGCCTGCTGTCAATGGTTCTGGTGCTGGAGGGGTGAAGAATGTGCCTGCTGGTCAGGTGTGTCCTTGTTTCACCTGGCCTTTCTTTCTCCGCAGTCAAGCAGCATGCTGGCAATCTGTTTTTACAGCTGCATGCAAAGATATCAGGAGCTGTATTTGACTTGTGAGCTTCCATTTACCTCTTTCCAACATAGATCACCTCTGACCACGGGCAAGGGACCTGTTCCTCCTGCTTGCTGTTGGACTGAGTTTTGTCAGGAACCTTTTGTATTTTCAGAAGGCTATGTCAATATAAACTAATTGGTTGTACAGTAATACTACTACTCCCACCTCATAGCAGCTTTTCATATACAGTGGAAATAATATGCCATGAAACCATCTTCTAAGGATTGTCAAACTTGCAGTTGTTTTTATGATCCCTTGGCAAGATGTTTTCTAAGGTGTTTGGTGAGAACAGGGAGCTTTCTGTGATGTGACAGTAATGTAAGTTATGTTCTTTCCTCTGGTACACATTTAATTGACTACCCTTGCCACTCTTTCAGACACTTTTATTTTTATATATGCAGATATTTTGAAGATTTTGAGAAAAGAATCCCGAGGGAAGAAATGCTGCAAATGCAGGTAAGAATGTCATTATTGAGGATGTGAGGCATCAATGGCCAATGAACAACTGACACCTCTAAACACGCATCTTCCTTTTTACATAGGAAATTGTGCTGAAAGAGGTAAAGAAGCTGGACCCGAACTATATTGCTACAGTCTGTGGCAGTTTTAGACGAGGTTGGTGCTCCGTGATCTTTCATGATAATGATAAGAAATGATACATTTCTTTTGGGCCAATAAGCAAGACTCATTACTATGTACGTTGTTCTTTTAGAGAGAAAGTCTATGCTGGAACCTGACTTTTTCCCGTTAGTCTTGTTTTGACTGGTTCGCTCAGTGACAAAACACCCACGTAAATCCTTGCTTTTCCACCCCACCCCCATAAAGAGTAGTATCTTGGAACATGTGAATTGTTTGCTTGCTTTTAAGTTAATGACATTTGTGTTTCATTGCTGTAGAGTACAGCAAGAAAATCTTGGGTATTTTCTGAGATATGCAGGGATATAAACTTTTTGATGGGAGAACATGATTCTCTTACTTAAAGATAATTTTTTTCACAAATATCTTGAATAGTGACTATTTTCTACCAAAAAAAAATGTTTATAGGAAGAGGTTAGATGGATGTTCACTGATGTTAGTATACTTTGTCATATAGAGAGGGATTTTTCTTTGCTTCTTACTTGCCTAGGTGCAGAGTCAAGTGGCGATATGGATGTTCTCCTAACCCATCCAAGTTTCACATCTGAGTCATCCAAACAGGTGTGTTTCTCTGCTGCTGTGGATCAGTACTGTGCCTTATTTCCACAAGGGTGTGTCTAAATTCCGAAGATAATGTAGTCCAGGCTTGTATTGCAGCTTCTTGCATCTTTTTGTTACTGTAATAATAAACTCTTCTCTTGGATCACCATGTTTATTTTGAGGAGTTATAATCACTTCTCAGGTCCATGTATTATGTTGTGTTCCTCTTGCAGAACTATTCAGTGTATTGACTCTTATCCTTCTGTCCCTCCTCTTCCCTTCGCACGCATTTCCCCCACCCTCTCGAATTCATGTGCTTTTACAACACAGAACTGCAACAGCTAGCTGGATAAAGCAGGGATTAGAGGTAGAGCAAGTATCTCTTTATGTAGCTGTAATCTTTTGGACGAGAAGCAAATGTCCTGCTGCCCTTGTAATCTTTTGTGACTAACTCTGGAGAAGTCTTAATGACAGTTTGTATTTCTTATGCTGCTTCTATAGATTTATTGCTTAAAAGTTGAAAACTCAAACCGAGGAATTAGTTTTGTCACTTTCAATGAAAGCAATCTGACATAGGGATTTCGGTGGAAAATTTTTTTACATTGCACAACTGTAATTTCATTAGCTTTTTCACAGTATTACTGTTACCTTTTTTTCCCCCTCTGGGTCAAATTTCACATGCAATAATACATATAATTCTAGTGATGTCCTGTACTTACATGGGACATTGTCTGGTAAATGGGTAAGATATTCTTGTTACTTGTGAAATAATTTCTTCTTCTGTGTTGTCACTGTTCCTAGTCAAAACTTCTGCGTCAAGTTGTAGAACAGCTGGAAAAAGTCCACTTTGTCACAGATATGCTGTCTAAAGGTGACACCAAATTCATGGTAAGGCTTTTTTGGTGGTGAGGGATGGTTGGGGGGGGATTACCTTTCCTGACAGAAACCAGGATATATACACAATATGTTGATTGGACTGCTGGAGTTGTGATTATTTTTTTTTTTTAATTTTATTTTTTCTTAATTCCCTCTTTCCCCCCATAAAAACTGTCTGCAGTTAACTCTTAGTGAATCTCTCGTGGTAAGATTTCAGTATTAGAATCTACAGGTATTTATGTAGCTTTGAACCCTGCTGACATAACCTTCATCACACAATGCCAATTGTGTCTCTCTTTTGCTTGATGTTTCTCCAGAACCTTAGCACAACCTCACTTCTTCAATTGCACCAGTGACCACTTTTGTAACTCTGTCCTCAAAATCTTGGAAACACTAACTTTGATCTTGGGCCTGTGTTTACTTTGTTTTGTCTAATACATAATACACTTTTGTCTCCTCTTTTGACAATTTTGTTGCAGAGCAGATTTAACGGATAAGCTGCTAGACTCAGGATATAATAGGGAACACGTGGGATGCCTAAAGAAAGTAATGAATTACAGGAACATTCATTTTGTTAAGACCCTTGCTCACAGCAAATCTTTTTTTTTTTTTTTTTTTCTTAAACATGTGGATTGGGTGTTATCTTGCTTCACCTAATTTTCTTTGCAGGCCCAGGGTATCCTCATCTTACAGGCTGGTTAAAAGTTAATTCTAATAGAGAAGTGTAGAACCAGAAGCAATACTGAGTGCAAGTGAGGACTGGCTAGTTCCTGTCAGTCACTCATACTGGCTTTATGGAATTCCTTGGAAGCTCAGGGGAGTTGTCCTGCAGGAGGGTTCACCAAAGGTCCATGACTTACAGATTTCTATTCAAGAATCAAGATACTATTACATTCAGTTAATCTTTTGGAAGGCATAAATATTTAAAATATATAATACTACAGTTAAAGCTACTTGCTTTCCCAAAATGAAAGGGGCTGTTGGAGCACTTGATTGTTTTTTTGTTTGTTGTTTTGGTTTTCCTTAAAATTAGAGTTAAAAGAACTCAGATTTTGTCTTCAGTTTAGTTTGTGTTGCATTCTGAGAGGGAATGAAGCTTGATGGCTTTTCTTTGGCTTGATCTTTAGGAGGAATAAGTGAAAGTCACTCTTACTGTTGCCAAATGGCTGAAGTGTGAATACCGTATGGGTTTAAAGCTAAATGTACATCTGTGAGCCACTCTGTGTTCTCAGTTTGCATTCACAGTTCAATAAGCTCATTGTAGTTTGACCATTTGCTCTGTATAATCCTGTCAGTCTTCAATAGTTGTGGAATAGCTCTTGTCTTCAAGGTGGAAGCTAAGAAAGGAATGTTGTAAAAAGGGAAATATGACTGCTCCTGAGAATCTGAGAAAAGCAAGTCTCAGTAAGGAGACAGACAACTTTAAAAGCATAAGCAATGTTAAGTTTTCAAAACAAAGCTAAGAATAGGAGAATTCTCAGCATGAAGCTGCGATTGGTGAAACGGTTTAGTATGTAAACATTTCTCATCATTCCTTATGGTTCATGTCCCTCCCCCACTACTGCATTGTCATTTAAGGTGATCATAGACTAGGGAAAAAAAGAAAAGGTGAATCGCATGAGCGTTACAAAGCAGTTTGAAGTGAAAGGTGGCAGAGGATTTCTCAAGAAAAAACTTTTTTTTTTTCCTTATTCCTATTAGTTTGAGCTTCGTCTGCATTTTCCTTAACCTGCTGATGTTTATGCACACTGAAGAGCCTGATAATAATTAGGGAAGAGGAATGGGAAATGAGAAGTCCTGTGATCCTTCCTGCTGTAATAAAACTCAAGAAGCAGTTATATGCTACATTGAACTATGGTCCTCTTAGCAGTGTAAAATGGTGACTCACGGTACTATGACATCCAGCTGTTGTTGTAAAATATTTAATTGGTTCAGCGGGAATTTAACTTTGCTCTCCAGGATGACTGAGGATTGTTTAGAGGTTGTTTAGGGGTGGAGAGGTGAAGATTGGTCTTGAATCTGGTTAATTTAATTTTGAATTTCTCGCTTTCCTTCCTTCCTCACAGGGTGTCTGTCAGCTACCAAATAAAGAAGATGGAACAGCCTATCCACATAGGAGAATTGATATCCGGTACACACACCAAAAAAAGTCCCCAAACCTCCTACTTTAGCTGTCTGCTACATAGTAGGCATTTGTGTCAAGTTCTGCCTTCAAATCTCTAGTTCCACATTCAGAACATGGCATTTAGGTTTCTAATTCCTTTGCAGTATGGAAGCCACTGCACAACTGCCAGTATCTACAACAGGTTATTAGCAAGAATGCTGTATTTTAAATCATGACTTTGTATCCAGTTTCAGAATTGTGACCTACTTCATCGTGCTGCTTTGACATTAATTCTTGGCAGGAGTGCGAGCACCATAACCATGTAGTGGCTGAACACCAGTAACTTCTGGGTCAGGGTAGATGTACTGAACCTTTCTTGGATATGCAATTCGTTTCATTCTTGCATCTGGCTTGTGGAAAAATCAAATGTACAGAGCTGCAGAATGTGTGCATGTAAATAGGAAGTAAACCTAGAACGGTGTCTGAATTGCTGAATTCCAAATGGCTTGTAACTTTTTTTTGTTATATATTTGTTCTAAGTTTGTACTTTTCTTCCACTTTTATTCTAGGTTTATCCCCAAAGATCAGTATTATTGTGGTGTGCTGTATTTCACAGGAAGTGATATATTCAATAAGAACATGAGAACTCATGCTCTGGAAATGGGCTTCACTATCAACGAGTACACAATCCGTCCCTTGGGTGTCACTGGTTAGTCTGGGCCTTTACAGAGAGTATTCTTTCTGGTTACGTGCTTTGTGTGATCTTAAAGTGGTTTCTCAGTGTACTGGAAGTACTTCTGATAAATACTGTAGCTCATGAATTATTTCACAGTGTCCTTTCTGGTACTGGAAACCATTACAGCAGGAAGAGGCAGCCTACTTATGTTTAGGCAGCGCTGTGGCACAAAGTTACCTCTTTGGGCCACCTAATCTACTTAAAGTCTTACTGACCTAGAGATTGTTTCAGTGTCATGCACGGCACGTATGTCATTTCCCACTCTTTTAACAAGGTATGTTTTGTTTTGGAGGGGGGCTGACTATATATGTATACACATATATATATATATATATATATATATATATTTAATATATGTATATACACATGAATATATTTGACTGCATAACCACATGGCCCCAAAGTTAATTCATTACCTTATTTCCTTTGACACTAATGAGATCTGTACCTAAACACTGTATGAAAAGGTCTGGGGGGGGGGAGGGTGTTTTGGTTGTTTTTTTAAGTCTGCTTTACAGCAGTTTTGAATCTTGCAATGCATTTTGCATTTCAGGACTGTATGGACCTTCTACCTTTCAAATAGCAATATGAAGTAATTTGAAGTAATTTGCTTGCAGGAGTTGCTGGGGAGGCCCTACCAGTAGAATGTGAAAAAGACATCTTTGACTATATCCAGTGGAAATACCGAGAGCCAAAGGATCGGAGTGAATAATTGCTTGTCTAGGTTAGTAAATTAGAGAGCTGTTCTCATAGCTTCCTACGAATATACAAAGTGCATGTTCTTTCTTTGGATGCTACTACAAAAAGTGTACATTACTGAGGTTTAAAGCAAGTCCATGGCACTAGCACAGAATGTGTAGTGAAGATTAAATCCTGTAAGATCTCATTTTGATGTCTGTCTCTTTCCCTCCTGCCCCACAAAAGCTGATTAAAACACTTACTGTATTTAACTGAATGGGCTGCAATACTAGAAAAATCCATGGGGAAGGTGGTGTGGCAGGCAGACCCCTTAAAGAATGCATATTGTCTTTTGCTTAAAAATAAAAAAAAGAAATCGGATGATAAATTACAGGTTTCTATTTAACCCCTAAGGAGCAGAAAGTTCTGACATAACACATAATGTTTTATCTTATTAAATTTCTTGTGGCTTTGTTTGAAGATGGTGGCTGTCAATCAAAATTAATGCTGGTTCTTTGGAGTCACTGGAAAGTCTTACAAAACAGTATTAGCTTTTATTGAAAAGGCTATGTGCTTTGATTTGATAATTAGTTTTTTTCCTAATAATTTTAGTAGCCCCTAGGCTGTGATCATTGTTAGAAAAGTCTGCATACTTCAAACTGAACAAGCCTTTTTAGCTTGTTTCTTGTAGTTTTGCAAAAGACGATCAGAGTTCCGATGCTCCCATGTTTTAGTATCATATACACAGACAGTCTGTGCAAACATTACTAACTGTTTAATATCTAAAAACTGGACAGCTCTTGGAGGAAATAACACAACTTTTTTTTGCTATTTACTTTGTTGAGGTTGAAAGACTTGGAAGTAAACCCGTTGCTTTTGTGTAGTTGTTGCAGATTGTATCATTAAGTAGTATGTATGATTTTTTTTTTTTAAATTTTTTTTTAACATGGTTTGAGTAATTATGTCTGTGGAGCATCTTGGAATACTCAGATTAATATTTTGTTAATACAAGCTGCTGGCATAAATTGCCTGAGTATATAATCTACAGCATCTGTGTGTAGCAGCAGGCACTTTATAAATAACCACAGATCAAATTTGGCCATGGCGGTGAATTAGTACTGGCATTGCACAATTAAGAAAACTTCTGTTTTCTTAATTGAAAAAAAAAAAAAAAAAAAGCCTTGAAAACAAGTTATGAAACTTCCATATGAGACCACTTTGTTTCATATATATCGGGAGACTAGGAGAATTGTATTAGGAGAGCATTCTTCCAGCGCTTAAATTAAGTGCCATAATTTTTATAAGATTATTCTTACAGAGCCTAGATCTCAGACTCTGTATGTTTACGTCTCTGTTTTCAAATGTATGTTTGAAGGGGGGGGGGTGTGGAAAAAAGCACCTAAAAGTCTATTTCCCACCCCCACCGAGTAGATGAAAGTATAAAATACTTCTAATATTGATTACACAAAACAATGTATTATGACTCCCACAAGCCAGCAAACATGTTGAGGCAGGCTTTTTGGAACATACAGATCAGGCCAAAAGACTGTCCGTGTGCTTAGATGCACAGCTAACTGCTCCGGTATTTTTTGCTTAAAAATATATCATTGGAAGACCTAAGACTAGTGAGAAACATGAAAGGCAGAAATGTCTTAAATTCCAGTGCTGAAGTTGCACCTTGGCACACAGTTGTAGGAAGCAAAGTCATTATTGCTGGTGTTACTGAAATACTACACTTTTATGTGACTGTAGAAGAATGAATGTAACACACAAGCCAGACATAACTAATGATTTCCCATAGGATTTCAAGTTGAAAATCAGACAAGGATGTTATATTCAAGCTCTGCAATAACTGGAGCAAATGGGAGAAGGAAATGGGGTACATGTCTTTAGAAGACCCTTTCCAGTCTTGAAGGGGAATTTTTAAACCATTATTCATGTCTCTGTTGGCTGCTGTCAAAAACCTCAAATAATGGAGAACCTGAAATCTGCTGGCCAGTTGCTCTTTGCAGCATTGTTAAACATTACAGGTCACTTTGATACCAGGTAGAAATGTTTGAAGAATCCAGACTTTAAAATATTCTTTTGAGCTTTTAAAGAAACTAATCTTCACTTAACTTGCTGGCCTAGGGAGAAGGGAAAGAAATCTCCTAGCACTGGGTCAGCCTATTGGACACACTATTGCTTATCATTTAGGGTTATGGACTGAAATAAATGTAAGGTGTTTAGGTGCTTATGTGTTGCAGGCTGTGCTTCCTTAGGTGCTGCTGTTAGCTCGTGGAAGAGGAGACCTGAGTTTGTGGCACAGTGCACAAATAACTCTAGATTAAAATTCACATCCCTTGATGCTGCTTGGCATTACTAATATCTCTCAGTCTTTTGGCAGGTGCTCAGGTGTGATCATTGTGCTGGTCTGCTGACTAGTGTTGAACAAGATGAACTGAAGCCCTGGTCACAGTGGTGAAAAATTTCTGGATGTTGAGCAATGTCACTGAGAACTAACTGGCTTGCAGAATTTGGTCTGGAAATTATGTGAGCAGTAAAGCCCAGAAGCGCAGCCTGAGGTGCAAAGGCAGCTTTCTCCCTCTTGACCTATGATAAGCAGCATGTGATCTCTGCCCTTCTGTCCTTTCTTCAGCCACCCCATCTTGTCCACAGATTCCTCCTAGCTGTTCTCCCTGTGACAGATCAATGTTCAACATGCCCTGGCCATGGATTAGTGACCACCTTTGCCACCCTCATTCTGGTTTTCTCCTTTTATTCAGCCCCAAATGTCCTACTGAAATGATTTAAAAGATCCAGAGCAAATCCTAAGGCTTCCATGTTTTCCCATGTAAGGAACACAGAATGTTACACTGTCATGCACGCTGAATTGTGGTTTCTTTTAGACAACAGCCCTCCCTTGACAGTTCTGAGCAAAGTTGTATCTCCTTTGTGGATGTTTCTCTTAATCAGAAACTAATCCTTGTTTACTGGCTAAGAGTCTGTATCAGGTTTGGCAATGTATGCAGAGATTCTGTAAACATGTGAAAATTCTTGATGTACTTAAGAGGATTATTTTCTGCCTCTTCTGCTGCCAAGTTGCCGCTTTAGAAGTGGTGCGCTTTGCTTTTACTAAATAATGTATCTGCTAATGTCTTCCCTATAGAGTTTGTTCAGCTGAAACTGGCTGCATGAACTGCTGTGGCGGCTTTTAAAACCACAAGGATGTGTGCCTGTGTAGAGATTGTTCTTATACAATTGCCTCTGTCTTTGTTCTCTATGTCTTTGATTAGAGTGCAGTTACGTATTCTGGAGAACTCCTTGGAAGTTCTCCAGAATAGTTTTTCTATGTATCCTTTTATCCAGTTGGGTAAGCAGGTTCGTGAGTGCTCGCAGTTCTTATTTTATGTGCTTAGCTCTTAGTGTAATGGGCTTTATGAGTGGTAAAGCAATGCAGAAGACCATTCACAACTGTTGGGAGCTCCCAAGAGCTTTGTGTTGCCTGCAGACAGCAATAGCAGAAAGCGTTCAATTTCTTTTTCATCTAAGAACACGTTAACTGGATTACTGTTACAAGAACTGTGCAGTTATCCCATTCCTCGTAACTGAGTCTAAACCAAAAGAATGTTGTCACTCCATGTGACACAATGTGGAGATTATGATTGTAGACATAGGCTTTCTGCCAGGATGGACCTTGCTTTTATTTACAAAGTAAAGGAAATGCCAATACAGAACAGCACTGTGGGTGTAGCTCTGATGCTCATTTAGTGTCAGAAGCGGCAGCTGAGAGCAAATAGCCACATGTTTCAGATATGCTGTGAAAGGAAGCAGAGAAATGGCAGAGTTTCTCTAGAGTGTAGAGAAAGAGGATGAGAACTCTAATGAGAGACTGTACAGTCTCTGAATAGTGTTGATACTTTGCCTTGTGGTGCTTTTGTCCTCATACCATGAGAGAAAAGTCAGCCGATCTTTCTTTTTCTCCTAGTAGTCTTAAACATTCAGAGATTTATACCCGCATAAATTTTTAAGATAGAAAAATCTTGATGAAGGTCACAGATCGTATTTTTTACATAAATGTTATTTTTTCTTTTTTTTTTTTTGACATCAAGCCTTGATCCAAAAATGTCATGTGATGAAGAATAAGCAAAGTCTGGTTTTTAGCAGTTTAAAAAAAACCCCAAACCTGAAAAAAACCAACCACCCAATTTAAATAATATATAAAATTGTCTAATGTAGGCTCTCAACAGGCAACTGTTTAGTCTAGCAGCAACAATCCTGCTTCTAAAGATGGACTGCACCTCTTCTCTTGGTTAACCAGCCTTCTTGCCTTCTCCTGGTTAAGAGTGACATCTGCAGGCATTTGCCTCCTCAGAACTGCATATTGGTCTGCTAGCTCTTTCTTCTGATCTGTTTCTAGTTCTTTGTGTCTTATGCCTGTGTAGACACCAGAATGAGAAAGCTGGCTGTGTCTTGAAGCACTCCTATAGAATACCATTTTCAATCACTACCTGTATCTCCTTATCTCTGTGTTACATGTCCTGCTGCGATGCTGAAACTCATGCTGTTCCTGTGTCCTTACTTCTAAAACCTTTCAATATGGCCATATACTAATATGACCATTCTCCTGTTGCATGTGACCCTTGTTCTTTGTTCCTAGGTATTGTTGTAGTGCTATCAGTTGCAGTGTTCTATATTTTGTTCAACTTACCATTACCCAGAAGACTGGTCTGATTAAGCAATGCATTTCTATCACTCCTATAGAGTTAATCTGCCCTTTTTTATATGCAAACCTGTCAGCTCTGATTTTATAGCTCCTCTTAAATCACTGTTAAAGGTAATGACTATTTTGGATGTGAGAGGGGGTCTCCTCAAGATTGCATGACTAGTTATATTTGGGACAAGGATACTGTTGGTTAACTTAAAACCTAATTAGTTTTAATCAGTAAACTACTAACTTTGATGTATTACAGAGCATCAGCATGGAATGTATTGCTGCTACTGTATTTGAATACCTTGTAGGAGTATAGGGTAAATGTATTACAGAACTGCAAACTTGAAAAGGCAAGACCATTTTATACATGGTCAAATTGACTTGCTAATTATATAACACTTTTCTTGATTTGTTAATGATTAGGTCCTCTATCTGCCTTTATGGGGGCAGAGAGGAGTTTGCATCTGTATTACCAGGTTACTTAACCTGACTTGAATCATAAAACAAAGACAGATGCAATACTGTTTCTTATTCTGCAGATGTAAGCCTACAGAACAACTACATTTGTACTTGTTCTTATATAATTAGTGTTGATCAGTCTTAGTAATGGAGTTTATAGACTGATACTCTTGCTTATCCCTTTATTTTCTTCTCTTTTTCCAATTGCGAGTTTAATTATTTTCTGGGAATGTCCCCCAGCCCTAATGCATGCAGTGGTATGTAAGGTGACTAGAAGTTAACTTGGTGCTATGTAAGGTCTTCTGATGCCTCGTAGTAAAAATATATATAGCTGATGCATTCAGTGTTTTCTTCAATAATCAGTGGGAATAAACGAAGTGAGAACTCCCATCATGAATGTGTAATCCTGTTTGGTTATTTTTTTTTTTAGCTGTAACTTTAAGAGCATCAGAAAGCAGTACCACAAGCTTACCATGTTTACAAATGTTTCTTGGGCAGCACACAGCACTATTCTGATGCATTCTCCTACATCCTCAACAGGTACCCCAGAAGACTTGAGGCAGAATTTGCTGGTCTTGCAGTCTCTCTTCATAATACTGAATTCTTCTAGGCAGAAGAAAGAAATGGCTTGTTCAGAGTGGTGGTTTTTTTTTCCTGAATATATAATGTCTTTTTTTTCTCTCTCTTTTTCTCCCCCCTCCCCCAATTAACTGGCCCTTAATTCTGGGCTGCTTTGGGTTACTTACAGTTCTTTCCCTCCTCCTCCTGCAGAACTGGACTGCAAGGTATCTGATCTGGTAATCACAGGAGGCAATAGCTGCCAACTGGGTGCTTATCGTAGGGAATACCCCATGCAGCGCTACAGGCTTGGGGAAGAGTGGCTGGAAAGCTGCCTGGTGGAAAAGGACCTGGGGGTACTGGTTGACAGCCGGCTGAATATGAGCCAGCAGTGTGCCCAGGTGGCCAAGAAGGCATCCTGGCCTGTATCAGAAATAGTGTGACCAGCAGGAGCAGGGCAGTGATCATGCCCCTGTACTCGGGGGGAACA
The DNA here is from genome assembly GCA_034008185.1 of Gorsachius magnificus. NCBI lineage: Eukaryota > Metazoa > Chordata > Aves > Pelecaniformes > Ardeidae > Gorsachius > Gorsachius magnificus. The sequence continues at coordinate 6,139,618 of CM067100.1, read as the reverse complement.
TGTCCAGAGGAGAGCAACCAAGCTGGTGAGGGGTCTGGAGCAGAAGTCATACGAGGAGCGGCTGAGGGAACTGGGGGTGTTCAGCCTGGAGCAGAGGAGGCTGAGGGGAGACCTGATCGCCCTCCACAACTACCTGAAAGGAGGCTGTAGGAGGTGGGGGTCGGCCTCTTCTCCCTGGAAACAGACGATAGGACGAGGGGGAATGGTTTGAAGCTGCGCCAGGGCAGGTTTAGGCTGGACATTAGGAAAAACTTCTTCACCGAAAGGGAAGGCTCTGGAAGGGGCTGCCCAGGGAGGTGGTTGAGTCCCCATCCCTGGAGGTATTTAAAAGGGCGGCAGATGAGGTGCTGAGGGACAGGGTTTAGTGGTGGGATGGCAGGGTTAGTTTAAAGGTTGGACTCGATGATCTTAAAGGGCTTTTCCAACCAACGTGATTCTATGATTCTGTGTACATGGGCATCGTACTACTGTAACATAACCTCACGCATCTGCAGGCTAGCAGCTGCGGTTTGTCAGTGACAGTGGCTGCACCATCCTGTCTCTTACATCGAGATTGGGTGCAGCCGTCTCCCTCCCCAGCCTCAGGGATCGGGCCGATGCAGGGAGGGCAAGGAGTTAGGAGGCTGTTGGCGAGGCAGCTGAAGGATTTCAGAAGAGCCGTAGCGCCCGCCTAAGCCTCGCACCGACTCTGCGAGCGGCTGGGTGAAGCGGAGCCCTTAAACCAGGCCGGGTGATCGGCCTCCCCCCTCCCCCGCGCGCGCCGAGGGGGCCTTACAACCTCCTGCCGGCCGCCGAGACCAGAGTCGGCTCCGGCCGCTTCGCCGCCGTTTCGCACACCAGCGGGGGGGGCCGGCGCTGAGAAGCCCTCCCGCAGGCGGGTGCGGCGCCCCGGCCACCTCCCGCGGGGGGCCGTCAGGGGCCGCCGCTGCCGCACAGGGCCCTTCCGGGGCGGCCCCCGAGGCCGCGCGCAGGGCGGGGCCGCGCGGCGCCCGCCAGCGCTGACAGGAGGGGCCGGCGGGGCGGTGGGCGTGCCGGGCCGCGTGCGCGGCGGCGCAGCGCATGCGGGGTTGGGGGCGCCGAGACCTCTCCCCGGAGGCAGCGCGGCCGGCAGGTAGCGGCGGGGGCCCGAGCCGCGGCGGGGCGGGGTGCGGCGCGTGGCCGCCTCCGCCGGGGCCCGCGGCGCTGCCCGGGCGGAGCCCGGTGGCGTCCTCGGGGCCGAGGCGGGCGTCCCTCGCGTCACCGTGCCGCGGCGGGGCTGGGCCGGAGCGCGGGTCCGCGCGTGCGCGCCGGCGTCCCGCGGCGCCGCCGTCTCGCGGGGGAGAGGGCGCGGGGGGGCCCGGCGAGCCCGGTCCGTTACCCGTTGCGTAATGCGCGCCCGTGACGGAGGAGGAGGCTGCGCTGCTCGCGAGCGCGCGCCCGCCGCGCTCCCTCGCCGGGCCGCGCTCGTGGCCGCGCACCCCGGCTCCTCCGCCCAAGGGTGCGCGGCGGCTGCGGCGGGGGGCGTCGCCGCCGGGCCCGTCAGTAGCGGTGAAGCTGGCATCTCGAAGCGTAGTTCTTGTCACTTTTCTTTCTTGTGCCTTTTTTTTTTTTTCCAGTTATTCCATAGACCGTGCGGGTGTTCTCATGTTTATGCCTTCGCTGGCATTTCCAATTTGATGTTACGTTTTTGCAGGTGATACGCAGGCGTTGGCTCACGGTGCGCTGCATCTGAAGATGGCAATGTTCAGCATCAGTTGCTCCCAACCTTTTATTCGTTGATACGTTTTCTCTTGTGGTGGTTGCACTCAATTTATTGTTGTGGGAGGGAAAATCAAAGCGAAGATTAAGGAGGCTTTGTTTAAAACCAAGGTGCTTACAATGAGTACTGTGGCTTAGTTCTACTGGACCTCCAGCTTAATTTATCTTTTCCTGCTTTACATTGTGTTTTGTCAGGTGTTGTCGTCGCATCTGGTTGATGGAGACCAATTCAAATTTAGTATTAATAGTTGTGGAACTGTGAGCTCAGTTCCTCTAAATAGTTCTGGCTTGCAAGCAGAGCTGCTTGTTATTAGCAAAGAGATTATCGTGATTTGGGGGTTTTTTTTAGAATACTGTTTAAATACTTGCATAATAGTAAACCTACACATTAAAACATGTAGAATACGGAAAATACAGCTATATCTTGTAAAGAGAGGAGGCGCGTTAGGAGAGTTAACAGGCTCACAATATTCAAGATGTCTCAATAGCCTTAAGAAAATGAGGTGTAAACAGAACAGGGTATCAGACAAAAGGGTGAGATTTAGGTTGAGGAGGTGCTGAATAGGATGGTAAAGTCCTCCCTCACTTGAAGCATTTTCAGTGAGGCTGGTGAGGAGAGCCCCAAGACTACTTGGTGGTCAACTCTGCTGTCATTTGTCTTTCTAAAGCCCATGGCCGTCTGGGCAGGGAGGTAGAAAGGTTTGAGAGGCAACAGGCAAAGCATGAAAAAGGTAGGGGTGTGGCATGTTTTCAGAAACTGGGGTGGGGGGTTGTTATCTAAGCTCTTGCTTTTGTTCAGTGCAAGATCTCTGTGTAATTTGAAAGTTAGACTGATGTCTTCTAAACTCCGAATAGTTTAGTCTCAGCTCCCAAAATGTGTTGATGTGCACTCCCGAGATGTGCTGATCGTTGTCAAACTTCTAACTGAAAATAGGTTATGTGGTTTGGAGGGCAGCTACAAATCCATATGATTATGGAGTGTTCCTGTCATGTTTTCAATAGCTGGACAGTTCCCTGAAAGCCAGCTGTGCCTAAAGAGCATTTTTTTTAAAAAATCTGCTTGTGCGTTGTATGAATTCTTATGCAGGGAGTTATCTTTCATATTGGTTTCTGCTGGAAAAAAATTTTTGATGTTCAAAAGCATGTTAGGCAGTTACTGCATATGTAGAGTATCACTGTGTTAAAATGTCCAAGCAATCAGCCTTAATCAAAAAACTTGAGTTGCTGAGCTATTGAAATCGGTGGGTTGAAAAACTCTGACAAACCTATTCAAGCAAAAAAACCAAAACAAACAAAACCAAAAAAACCCCCAACCCCAAATTTAAAGTTGAGTTGAAACTTCTAACCAGTTTTGTGAAAAAATGTTTTTAAAAGAAAGATATGCTCTGCTCCATAGCTGTGTTGCTAAAACTATTGTAATAATTTAAAGTTACGTTGTAAAAAAATTCTGTTTCTCTTGCGTCGATTTAATGATTCACTTATGGTAATTTTTCCTGTTTGACAGGTGAAAAGGCCTTTTTGCATAGTAATTTTGAGAAGTACCTGTTTTCTGTACTAATCTTGAGATAAGGAACCTGCAGTCATGTCCAGCTATTTTAGATCCTCTAAACCCAAAGGTATATATATTCATAGAATATCTCAAGTTGGAAGGGACCCATAAGGATTGTAGAGTTCATGCATTGATAGATACATAGTGCAGGTTAGTTACTAAGTCACTGAACAGAGCGTTTGTCTACTATGGGATGTAAATGGCCCAAGTGCTTCATTTTAGGAACGGGGTACTTACCTGAAAACAGGACTTAATTGCTTAATAGAGATACTGTTGCATTTGTGACAGAGGGACCGAGTACAGCAGTAAGCAACTAAAATGGTGGAAGAGAAGCGATGACTTTAGGGATTTTACATATTTTGCTTGCATTATTACTTTTTAGATTAGTCTTTCAGTATAGTATAAGTAAAATGGGGCATCAGGGATTTCTGACGTTGGGTGTTGCAGAGAATATCAACAAGTGCATCAGCTGTAGGAAGGATTAAGTGGCAAAGAATTGCCCTTAAAATCAAACAAAAGCATCATCTTTGATAGCTTTTCTTTTCTGGAGCAGGTGTGCCTTTACATTCATGCAAACTTTTTCTAGAAGGGGAAGACTAATTTTCCACTGGGGAAGAGTTTTCCTACTTCTTTTAATGTGGATTTTTTCTGATGCAAAATCCCGGAGCTGTGTTAACTAACATTGAATATGTTATGTAGGCCATAGTATCACAAGCCTGTCCTTTTGAGTTATGTCCTCCAAAGTAGTTGTAACAGTTACCTGTATTAGAAAATGTAGGTTTTGCTGCTGTGTATGCACAGTGCAGAAATACTCACTGGTGGCTACTGGACAGTGTAGAGAGATGTCTTCTTATATTTTACAAATCTCTGAAACAGCTTTCTAAGAAGTCACAAGTGCACATGGAACTCGGGTATCTTTTTCTTTGGGATTGTTCAGTGCTGACATGGCTTCACCACTTGGGGTCCCTCTCAGAAAGAGTCCTGTCACAGAGCAGTGTTTGCTCCTTATCGGAACAGCGATAAGGCTCCCATGAGCTCTTTTTGCAATGTAAGAAGGTGAGGTGAGGCCTACATACGTAGCTGAATGTAATAATGTTCCTGGGGTTTAGTGATTCCAAACAATGGATTTACTTTCATAATTTCTTTGAATTGAAGTGATTTTGTTTCTGACAAAACAATGATGATACAAGGATAACTTTCATGAACATACTTCAAATGTTTTGCAGTTCCCTATCAGTGAAGTACGCAGAGCGTACTAGTCATAGACATTTTTAAATGCTTTAGCTATAGTTTAGACTTTAGGCTGCTAAACCTAAGATTCTTACAGCTTCCAATATGTTTCAGATCCAATGGCTGTCCCACCATCATACAGTGACTTGGGAAAGTCTGCCAGGGATGTATTCAACAAGGGATATGGTAAGAAATGTTAATGTGGTTTGATAATCTTTCATATTTTTTCTTAGGCGTCTTGAAGATTACAGTAAAAACATTAGTACCCCAGATACCCCCTGAATACCTTGTGGTAGGAATTCAGCAGAGGCCCGGAGCATCTAACCCCTTCTGAATTTGAACTTCAGATGTGTATTGTGAAAATGCTGCAGTAGGCAAAAAGTAGAGGGGAAAGTTATGAGTTTGACCTTAAGCTGCACTCCAGAACAGTCTCTGAATAATGCTGCATTTTTTACCTTCCAATGTTTGTCTTTAGAGGCATTAAATCAGTCAAACTGGCACAGAGTGCCATAGGAGACCATATGTGGCAACAAACAGGTTCCTGAGGTAGAATGATCTTTATGCTAATCAGAATAGCCTATTGTCATAGCTATAGTGGAAATAATTTCACAATATTTGCATTCCTCTTAAAAGAATTTAAATGGAGAAATTCTGATATTGGTCCTGCAGTCCAGCAGTACTGAAAGCATTTTTTATCTGGTTTTGTGAGTGCGTAATAACGATTGCATTTGTATCCCAAATCCACATGCTCCGTAAAATTAAAAAGCACTCTGGTCTGGGCTCTGCCATCCTGGAGTTCAGGCTTTGCTAAAATTCAACTCAAGTTCCTTGCTTTAGTGTCAGTTGTTTCAGGCTTTCCTTCTCTGTGCAACGGCCAGGTGTTTCCCTAGATTCGTAGCAGGTTAGAAAGAAAAAGGAAGGAATGGTATCTCTGTATAAAGCACTGGTTGAAGTAAGCTGAAACATTTTTCTCAGAGAAGGGGAAAAGAAAAATTCCTGCTCTGCAATTGGAAATATAAAAGTAAATTGAGTAAATCAGAAGAAATGGTAATTGTATTGATTGGTCCCAGACTGCAGGTAGCTATGGAAGGTGGAGATACTTGATGATGGGTGACTGTTATGACTATAAATTATGTGGCCACCCACTCAAAACTCCTTCAATCGTACCTCAGTAAGATCAACAACTGGTGAAATATGAAAATAAGTTGGTTTAGGTAAGCGTACTCTACCTCCTGTACATTGGGTGTGTTGAAAATAAGCCTTGCTTGTATGTTGTGGTGAAACGGATGCTATGCACTCTCTTATTTTCAGGATTTGGAATGGTCAAGTTAGAGCTGAAGACCAAGTCTTCCAGTGGGGTGGTAAGTACTGGGGGCTTTCAACATCACTAGTATTGCAGTGGAAGGACCTGAACTGGTTGGTGGTAATAACTTGCTAGTAGGCATTGCTTCTTTCTTTCAGTTCTCATTTTAAAACCTGTAGCTGACTGAGGTATTTCTATAATGATGTGTGGAACTGACGTAGCAGTACTTCTTTTCCTGAGGCATGCAAGAATTTTCACACATTTTGTTGTGAACATGTGGCTTTTCTCCTGGTTCCCATTGCCACATCCCAAACATAAGAGATTCTTCAGCCTAAATAGCTCTCATTTCTGCTTATGAATGCAATTGCGTTTCTCTGCTGTTGTTATTGTTTATAGTATTTTGAGTCCAGACTGACCAAGGGGCAAATAAGAGCCGCAGTTTAACTTAACTTCATTTTCACTCACATCCGCTGTGCTTACAATGCAAGACAACTAAAATTAAATAGTCCTCCTGCAGTACCCTTTATGCAGAATTTGAGAGCATTTTATAGACGTTAATTGAGCTTTTGCACTTCAGGTAACTAGAAAATACTATGATCCCCACTTTAAAGATGGAGAAGTGGAGCTTCCTCACGATTTCACAGGAGGGCTGGCAAAACCAGGAATAGATTTCATAATTTTGGTCTTTAACCACAGGCATAAACTGTTTGCTAGATAAGCTTATTCTTACACTGTCTCAGTTCTGTGCGTGCTACCACTTGATGCTGTTCTGGTTGATAAGCTGTGCTGCTTTTCAGCCTACTTCATAACCATATTTGCCTTAGGTCCCTCCTTCTCTTGCATTCTTACCATGCAAACGGTAGAAGGTATTCCTTTTGTATTACTGTATTCTGTCTCAACTGAGCTTTTGATGGATAGCTTGCATTGTGCACCAGGAACGTGTAGGCACAAGGAACTATGTGGTCCCTATACTATGACTGCTACCAGTTACTGACATCTCATGATATGCAGAGTTTTCCTTGGCTGTAAGTTTTGATTCTCAAATAATAAGCTAATGGTTAATTATGCTATCTTCTGAATGTGATGGAACATGAACAACTGTACCGGGTTCTAAAATGGGCTTTTCCTTTTCCATGCAACTTTCACGTTGGATGTTTATCCAGCTGGTAAGAATAGTAACTGTTTTGGCATGTTGGCTCTTTATTGCTTTGTCTAGCAAGGTTTTCTGTGGTGCGCACCGTTGTTCATAAAGTGTTCCATTGGTTTTAGTCATGTTATCATCCACATCATGAAGTCTGACTGTGTCCATAGCTCTTAATCTGCTGTATGATCCATGTATGTAAAGCCATTTGCAATCGTTGTCCAACAGTCCACGATAAGAACACCATAAAAACAGCAGGAGGGAAAACAAGGTAGATATGGTATTGATACAGTTGTCTGTTGCTTCAGGTTCTGTGCTTGTTAGTGTTCCTAATGAGCATTCTGCTGCAACAAAATGGGGCTTTGTGGATGGACAATACACCTACTCATTGTCTTGTACTTTCTTGTGCAAGAAACACTGAATAGGCTACCTCTGAGTTATTCCAGGAGGAGAGATGTTTATTGAGACTTCAAGTCCCCTGAATAACAGGAAGCTCTGATGTATGTGTGGGGGGGAGTGGCCAAACAGCATATTGCAAGATAAATATACAGAATTCAAAGTTGTTGGTTCAGTTAAGGACCAGCCTGATGGAGTGATGTCAACGCGCCAAGTGGGGTCAGGTTATTTTCTGATACTGTGCAGGAAAAAAAGTCTACGATTTTAAGGTGCCTTACAAAGGGGTGACCTAGCTTCTAAAGTGTAGTCGCTGGCTGAGGTAATGACTGAGAAGTTAGGTTGAGGGAGAAGGTAGAAAAGTCATCAACACGGTATATGAAGAGTCTTAAGTAACAACAGGATAAAGAGTAGGGGGAACAATGTTAGGGTGCAGTAGTCAGTGTGAAAAGCATCAATGACCATTCTCCAGAAGATGTTTTCACTGCTGAAAGGTGGAAAAAGGAAAAAATGCACAATTGGGACAGTAAGAGGATAATGGGAATTAGAGGAGATTGTGAGGAAAAATCCAAGGATACAAGCAGCTTTGTATCCCAAGTGAGTATCTTTTTGTATCTGGGTATGGATCTGTGTGAGGGTACAGAGCAAGTTGTGGAATGTTGAAATAACAATTGCCACTTTGGAGCAGAAAAAAGACAGCAGGTGCAGGGGAGGTTGGTGGATAAGTTAGGGTAAAAGTATGGTAAAAATTAGAAGGGGAGAGCAGATAATCAAATCATGATGCAGATGAAAAGTAAGTGAAGATGTCAGGTCTTTGTGTAATAGTGCTTTTTCCAACCTAAGCTGGTTCCAGGGCTCTATCAGCACACCTCAACAGAAGGAATACCCAGGAGAGAGATGCCAAAAGGAGTAGCATTTTGATGCAAAAATAATTGGTTTTGGTGGGGATAGGGAAGAGGAGGATGATTTTGAGGGTTCTGTCAAAAGGCCTAAGGGTAGCAAGTGTGAGTGCTGGCACTTGAAAAGTGGAAAAACTGAACGTAGTCAAATATCAGAGTGCTGAAAGTCCTATTATGCTCTTGGCAGGAATTCGCTGCAACTGGTTCGTCCAATACAGACACGGGCAAGGCTTCAGGCAGTCTAGAGACCAAATACAAGATCAAAGACTATGGACTTACATTCACCCAGAAGTGGAACACAGACAACACGTTGGGAACAGAAGTTTCCATGGAGGATCAGGTAAGAGGAAGTAGATACTCTGAAAATGTTTCTGCAGCTGGTATGAGAAAAGTATTCAGTTGAGCAGAAAACACTGAAGAGTGAAAGTTGCACAAAACTATCTGGAGTACTAAAAAGAAGTTATGTATATTTGCAGAATGCACAGACTGAGAGAGAGCATCATGAATTTGGGGTGTGGAGGGGGGTGGTGGTGGTGCAAGCATTCCTACAGCAACGTGCTGCTGCGTAATGATCCGAAGGTACCTAGTTACTGCAGGTACGGGAATGCAAAATTAGCTATCTGGTAGAATGAGTATCACTGTTATCCACTCCAAGTAGGAGTTTTTATTTAAAGATGCACTCTAGCTATGTAGAACTGTTACTGCTGCAGTCATGCAGGGAAGACAGAAGAGGGGTCTCGTAGTTTTAAATGCTCAGATACATAAGGACTTAAGTTTGGCTGCCTTGAGATTGAATATATTTTGTAAGGTTGAAGAGAAAGATTAGTGTTTGCAGCTTCGCACTGCTTACACAAAGGGTTGCTAGCATACAGCACTCTTGGAAGACACAATTTTTTTTTCAAAGTAACAGCTTTACGCTTTTCACTTAATGCCTGAAACATAAGGTAATGGTGCCAGAAGTAGTAAAAGTTCTGTGGTGCCCTCTGACATGTGTGGCCATCAATTTTTGTAGTTATGTTTTGCGCTTTTACCTGCGCTTTAAAATGGAAAATGCTGTGCAGCTCAAAACAAGGGTGGGAAAGCTGAGGCAGGTACATGGTTTGGCCTGTGAAGTAGTACTGTGTCTTAAAAGAACACCTGCAGATTCTGAGAGAGATTCTTGAGCTGCCGTATGGATTGTTGGAACTACAGGGAATATGCAAATATGAACTGAACAGTTTTCTTTCTTTAACACAGTTTCTCAATTTTCTTGTCAACACTAGATTTGAAATCTTTCTGTAATAACATATCTACAAAGCATGTGCTGTTATAGGGCCTCATTGTGGGCAGAAACAAGTCCAAATTTTAATCCCTCATCATACAGCATCTTCAGATTTCATTGTAAAATATGTGGGAGACATTATGGTCGTGTTTGTCTTCTCTTTAGAGTGGACGCGGAGCTATAGTAGTGGAATATAACAAATCGCATTTCAGCGAAGTTCTGAGCAGACGTGTCTGTTTTTCTTTGCAGTTGGCTGAAGGATTGAAGGTGGCTCTTGACACTACATTTGTACCAAACACAGGGTAAATGCGTTGTTACCTGTATCTAAAGAATGCTAGAATTTCCCATAACATAACTTAATTAGAAATGCATATTATGGTCACTGTGTAAATGCTCAAAATTTACTGTAGAATATTCTGCAGGGACTGTAGCATATTTTGAATGGCAATGGATAATACTGGGCTCAGAAGGACAAGGTCTGCTAAAAACAATTCTTTGGCTTTTTGGCCATGGGCAAATTTTGGCCATTGCAGTGGGTATTGTATTTTTGTAACTCTCCCTTTAAACAGCTAGGTCTTATGTGGACCACTTAACTTGTACCATCTCTGTCATGGTGTTGAAAGTCCTCCTGCTGTCAACTCAGTGTCTTAAGAACACAAAGAAAAATTTTTATTTTTAAATTTTTTTTCCCCTGATGCTTTTGGGGTTAAAGGAAAAAATTTTTGGGGAGAGCCTATCAGAAAAATAAAGTTTGAAATACTGCTTGGATGTAAGCAATTAGAAGCCAAGTCAAAAATGAGACCCCTGGCCAGGGTGTGAGTGACAGGCAGCACGGTGTTCTGCTGTCTTCAGTGGGAAAGAAAGGAGGTTGGGGAGAGAATTAAGGAGGTGATAGAATTTTGTCTCGGTTATGTTAAGTTTGAATAGCAAAATGAGCACAAAGATGCAATGGAGAGAGAGGAAGAGGCTTTTCCAGAAGGACTAAGTGGATGATGTCTGCAGGATGAGGAAACTGGATTTTGACTGAGGAGACTGGTATCCAGTAGTGAAGAAGGAAGGAAAGCAAGCACTGCACATGAAATAATGGTGGAAAGAACCGAGCAGACAAAAAGTCACTGAAGGACAGAAAGGCCAACTGTCAGTGTGGGATGTCATGGATGCTCCTGGAAGAAACCAATGATGCCGTAACACATTGCACTCACTTGTGGAGAAGAAAATTTGAAACCTGATGTTTTCAGAGCATTAAGCAGAAACACTTTTGTCTTTTTATGCTTCTTGAGGATTTTAAAGAGTTTGAGTTGATAGAGGAAAAAAGTGGCACCATGTAAATATATATAATACCAGTATTACTCTTATCCCATGCCGTCTTCAGCAGCTGTTAATGTTAAGTTTTGAGTAGGCATTACAGTCATTTAATTAACTGGCCTTAAGGGACATACATACACACATAAATAAAACTACATATAATACATACTGGTGTACTACCAGGGATAAAATGCATGTTTCTCTCCACAGGAAAAAGAGCGGAAAGTTGAAGACCTCCTACAAAAGAGAATATGTAAATCTAGGCTGCAACATAGACGTTGATCTGTCTGGACCAACCATCTATGGCTGGGCAGTGTTGGGCTATGAAGGCTGGCTTGCTGGCTACCAGATGGCTTTTGATACAGCCAAGTCTAAGCTTTCGCAAAATAACTTTGCCTTGGGATATAAGGCAGGAGACTTTCAGCTGCACACTAATGTGTAAGTATTTTCTGAGCCTAGAAAAACATTATCAAGAAGAGCCAAACTAGCTGAGTAGCGAGCATTAACAGAGCTAGGTGAAAAGTGGGTGGATGGAAGGGGATGCTGATTTCTTTCAAAATAATACATACTTGGTGTTTTCATCTTCAGTACAACTAAAGCTGGGGCAACTTTGCAACTCTTGGCTATCTTTTGAGACCTTGTTTCAGGGTAATTTTGGGGTTTTGTGTATGTAAGATAGTGGCATAAAGGCACTTTATAATGTTAGTTTGGAATTAAAATCTGTAAACTGACTTCTGTGTTGGTGCTAGATAAAAGAGCCTTCAATTAAGCTACTGTACCTCCCGCCCCTCCCCACCAGACAGAAAGCTTCTGGTTCAGAAATGCCCAAGGTGGAGGAGAGAGGTGTGTGTTGTATTGCGCCTGAGAGTTTCCAGCTGTCATTGCAGTGTAGCTCTAGTCTTGGCATTCAGATGCTCGGAGAGGCTTTGAAGATGGTGTATTTAAAGAACTGCAATGCCGTAAGATTGTTTTCAGTCTCACCATTCCCGTAACTGACTTTAATGTCTTTCTGGATTTGTCCCTTCATGTGTTATCACAGGCTTGCTTTCTTAACTTAAGACAAGCAAGTTATCTGGGGTTTGGATTTTTTTTGTTAGAACCTCAGACCATAGGTCTTAGCTGTTGGAAAGTCATGTTCCGTTCTGCAAGCAAACCTTAAGTTTTGGGTAAAAAACATGAGCAGGAGCGTGCCAGCTCCAGCTAGGAAGTACATGAGAATGGGTCCAGGGAAGTATTGGAACTCTTGGTTCATTTTAAGAGATAATGACCAAGTGATTGTGGGGAAGGGTTATTCTGAAGAGTTACTATTTACTAAATAAGGCAAGGCTTGACACACTTGCATCTGTTACAAACAGGAATGATGGCACGGAGTTTGGTGGGTCTATTTATCAGAAGGTTAATAATAAGGTTGAGACATCAGTCAATCTTGCATGGACTGCTGGCAGTAACAACACACGTTTTGGTATTGCGGCTAAGTACCAACTGGATGAGAAGACTTCCATTGTGGTAAGAATTCTGTTACAGGAATGAGTATTTCAAGCTCCCTTAAATACTGAAAACTTGTGGTATAAAGTAGTTGCTTTAAATAGTTACTGAGAAAGTATGGTAGATGGTAAACTGGCTTCTGTTGTCGTTCAAATTCAAATTGGGACCTCACAGGTCATATTTGTGAAACAACAGAGGAAAAAAAAATAAAAATCTTAGGCTCTGTTTTGTCCATGGTAAAATAATCACTAGTCTGACTCGTGTGCTTGGAGCCTATGCAAAATGTGTTTTCAAAATGTAACGAGAACATGCAGTGCCCTTTTAATTCTTATCTAATGCATAATGTAAAACTGTAGTATAGTATAACAATGAAAGTTCAGCTGAGCTTACAGCCCTCTCTTAACAAGAGTTAACTCTTGAAAGTCACCTGAGGTCCTGAGATAAGTGTCATTACTGATGCTTTAAACTTTTTTCGGCTCTAACATTTCTGCAAGAATTTGCAAGCGTTCAGGAGACAAAACATGTCCATGGGGAAGTGACAGTGAATAAAAGTAACTATGTGTACGTTCTAACACTGAATACTGCAGTAGCAAGCATCTGTTACACTTCAAAACAAGTTCCATGACAATTCAGCCAAAACTAAAGATGTGAAATACTACTGTGAACAGCTCAAAACTTAGCAATGCAAAAACAGGTTTGCATATGCATATATTTATTGCTCATTTTACAAAAAAAAATCACTGCTAAGCTATTTGTGAACAGGGGTCTGTGAACAAGACAGCCTTCATTGGCTACTCTAGCAACTAGTCCTTCAAAAGATATAAAGAGACAGTGCTAGAGGCAGTGAAGGACAGGGTGGCATTTTATGTAGGCATAATGGGTCACAGTTTGGGCAAAGAGTGGAACTATTACTGAAGCCTGTTGACTGGAGTGGAAGATAACTCCCGAAACACACAAAGTATGTTTAGAGAGGAGACATTGTTTTATTCTGTGCAGGGTCCAGGGTGGAAGACTTCCACAAATTGAGCACACCCACTGGATCTTTTCACAGGCAGAGTTTTTTGGTATAAAACTCTGCCTAATACATATTCATAAAACTCCACCTAACTAGTACATATTCATTATGCTGAATCAGCACAACATGCAGTTTTCTTTGCCAGGGGTCCCAAAGTCTTTTGCACCTGTGCAGGGGTCTCTGGTGGTTGTTTGGGGAAAGAGTACCCCTACTCTTTTTGTCCTTTTATGGTCCTATATCATCTAAGGACACCAGAGTTCTTGTTTTTCCTACCAACTTCTCAAACTCCAATACAGAGGACGTATGTCCTCAGTTGAGTAAGTCTGTAGCCATGAAATGCTCCTTATCTGAAACACTGGCTGCTGTTCAGATACTCCTTAAAAACAAAACTGTGTAGACTTTTAACTTCTAGTCTACCTGTCCCTGATCACCATGCATACCACGCTTTATTAGTTCATCTTATTCTATTTTTCTCACAATTATCTTACCTAAATAAAATATAGCTGAACACACGTTGATGAGGTGACAAGCTTGTTACAGCTTAAGATGGGAACTCTTGAGGAGAAGACTGGAATACACCACTGCTAGAAGTTAGTCTACAAGTGGCTGAAAGAGTTAATACATAAGCAACCTTCTCAAGGCACTGGGACAATTCTATCTGACTATTTTGTGTATAATATCTGACTATACAGTATATAAATACTGTGATTTCTTTTTCTTTCCTGTAGGCTAAAGTGAATAATGCCAGCCTGATTGGAATTGGTTACACTCATGCCCTCCGACCTGGTACGTAAGTCCAACTGGTAGCAGCAAATAGGTATTAGTACTACACTATGGGTTATTTTACTGTCATCTCTAGTTAGAACAGATAAACAAATTAGCTAGAAATCTTACGTAGGCTCATAGAAGTAAAGGATGTGGATGTACAGTTCCCTAGCAACTAAGACACATGAGGGAGATGGGATGTCATACAGGGATATCTGTGTATGAAGGGTCTCATTACTTGCTTTCCTAGGTGTAAAGCTGACCCTCTCAGGCTTGATTGATGGCAAGAATTTCAGTGCTGGAGGTCACAAAGTTGGGCTGGGATTTGAGCTGGAAGCTTAATGCAGCTTTAAGTAAAACAAGAGGTGGTGCTCTGGAAGATGAAGGAAAAGTGTACCCAGTGTGTTTCGGCCTTAATATTACTCTGAAATTTCAAGAAGCGTAAACTTTCTACTTTTCCAAAGAATCATTTTAACCCAACACTGAAGTCCAGAGAGTTGCCAGCACATCAAAGGAAGATACTTGAAGGTATGCATGGAAGTTATGACGTTTGTGCCACACTTCACTTTCCCATATTTTAAATCTATTCCTAAACACAGAAGAAAATCCCACCTCTCTCCATTACTGTATTGCATCCTGCATGTCCTACACTTCACAACCTTTTATAAAAGGTGGTCTCTGTGCTGTAGTGGAAATTTGGGTTAACGTCAGAACGAAATAAATTGATCACAGTTGGAACATAATGTTGGTGTGTCTTGTCTCTCAGAAAGGTTCAGAAAAGCTATGCTCCGTGCATCTGCTTTTTTTTTTTTTCGTGCAACTTTATCTATTAACTGTGCTTAATCTGCAAATGCTTTGTTAAACTATGTGTGCACACTGAAGATTTCCTTCTCTGTGGTCTCTTGGGTAACGTCCTTACACCTCTCATGTTTTAGAGACCTGCACAATGAAAGCAGCTTTTTTGTTAAAATGTTATTGAGGGTATCAAAAAGAGCAAACCAAAAGTTTACATGTTTTAGATAATTTCGTTCCCATAGAGGAAACAAGTATTAGGCAAGTACAACTGTTGCGCTTAAGGAAAAAAGTGGAAATCAGCAAAGTTAAGAAATTAAGTTCACAGTTCAAGTATATTAGGAAGGTGGCATCTACCAGTGACTGTGCAAGCTGATTGCATGTGTTGTCCATTGTTCATTAGAAAGCCTAAAAGGCAGCAAACTGACCAGATGTGATACCTAAGAGAAGATACATCAGGACAAAGAATAAGACTATCTGCTGTCTTTAGGCACAATTAAGAACTCTTTCCAAGCAATTAGAACAGGCATTTCCTGTGGTATCTTTGTGAAAGAAGTGTCTGAGAAGTGGCAACTAAAAGCTAGGCCATGTGTATCACATAAGCAGTAGGTGACAGTAGAAGGAGGCACTTGAACTTCCCTTCTCAGAGGCAGCAGCTTTTCACAGTTGGCTTCCTGAAGTAGCATGTCTTCAGAGGCAGCCGAAGTGATTTTACATCTGGGTTTGTTCTGGACTGTTTGTTTCTTCTACCTGAAGCTGCAGCCAGCTCCAATCTAGAGCCTAAAGAATAAAACAGTTAGAACTACAAACTTCAACACTACCTTACAGTTGAGATTTCTCCAGAATAAAGGAGAAGCAATTTAAAATATTTAAAATTTTTACTGTGAACAAGCAGGTCAGTACAGTTTTGTGATGAACCATGTGACTGCTGTAAAGGAAACCCTTAAGCTACTTATTTTCTCTAATATTTTACTTTCTTTTCAATATTCTGCTTCATTATATAAGCGTCCCTGCCCACCAATCTATTGCCAGTTAAGACCATCCCAGTTTTTCAGTATTTTTGTACAACAGCCCAGCACCTTCCCCCATCCTTTATCACTCAGCACAACTTAAGTCCCCGGTGCATGGCTCCTGTTCTCAGCAAGCAGGGAATATGTCAATCAGCAGTTCAGGTCAGGGAATGGGTTCTTTCTATCTCCCACCACTCCTACTCTCTCCTTGTCCAAGAGTGTCATGCAGATTTCTGTTAGCCATATTACTTATTGGTGGCAAATTTATACAAACAGAAGTTTGAAGCCATAAGCTTCCCCAGTCCATTTATAGAAGAATATCAAATATTGTTACCATGAAGCTCTGCTCCTGATCCTTCATTGTGTCATGCATCACGTTTTCTAGTTGGCTACACAGTTTCTGTGATTCCAGCAGTAGCTCCTCACTGAAAGGGACAATGATTACACAATTATTTTCCAAGGCAGTTTTGTTTAAGGAGATGATGCTGCCTCTACCCTTTTAGAAGTATTTCTGGCAGGGATGCTGCAGAGCACTAAAGAATATTAACCTTTACCAGTCAGTTTATAAGCTAGTAATTCATATTGCAACTGGGAAAGTCACAGGCATCCCCAGATTTCCTGGGACGGGAAGCAGTTGGATTCTTAGGGGGAGTCACTGTTGCTAGAGGAAGTTGCAGAACAGCCTATAAACTAAAGGATTAAGCAACATACAAATAAACCAAGATCCGCCATTCCAACTGCTGACCCAGTTCATTTAAGGAAGGTAGAACTACACGTGCTTAGTTATAGCAGTCTCTCCTTTATGATACAGCTCAGATACTACCACCTTACATAACAATGCTCCAACAATTCCTGTTGGCAGTGTACTTCAAGTGAGCCCAACCGTTCCAGGTAAAACAAACCCTTTAGTATTGGGGCAGGGGGAAGTGAAGCTATACATTATTCCCCATTTTTCGTAAGGAAGATTCGCAAGCCCCAGGAAGTCCAGCTACTAGGTAGAAAAGACTGCTGACAATGGAAGCTGAACACAAAGTGTAACGTGAGAAAGCTGCATGTCATTATTTTACAAAGCAGGATCCCCAGCTTTGTAGTGCTGGCATTAGCAGCTACAGAACTCCAGGCTTTGCCTCACCTTTTCCTGACAGATTCTGATAAATTGTACGTTCCAGAAGGGACCTGTACCAGCAGCTGACCAGGGCCACCAAGACGTGATGTGTTCATGCTCTCTGGACTGCCAGTAACAGGACCGCGTACTTTACTCTGAAGAGAACACAGAAGATTCATTATTTCATGCAATTATTGCCACTAATTTCCAGCAGCTAGGAGTATGAGACAGCCTGAA
This sequence comes from Gorsachius magnificus, assembly GCA_034008185.1. Classification (NCBI taxonomy): domain Eukaryota; kingdom Metazoa; phylum Chordata; class Aves; order Pelecaniformes; family Ardeidae; genus Gorsachius; species Gorsachius magnificus. The sequence goes on along the minus strand of CM067100.1, from coordinate 6,122,391 downwards.
ACTTGACTTTAATACTAATTCAAAATAACAGAGAGAAGAACCACAGGACATATTCAAGTTACTCTTAATTATTTCAGTAACCTGTATTTTCAGGTTAAACTGGAGGTTTTATTTTACTTACACAGGCAATTTTCAGCAAGTTCCACAGTTCTTTCTGTCGTTTCTCCTGAAGCCTAACAACTGTTTCCTCATCTTCATTCATCAGATTCATCACTTTCTCCACTCTGGGGAACAATTCCAGTGCCTTCTGCTTGCAAACTACAGTTTTACTATTAAAAAAAACCCAAACATCACCACACATGGGCAACTGCAGTAGGGGAACATTTCTGAAGTTTCTTATTTCCTGTAACACTCCAAGATCTCAGTAGCTCTATGCACTGGTTTTTAAAGCTCTAGAACAAAATCTCTTGGTGAAAGAAAAATTGCTTTCTCTCAACCCTCAATAAAAGCTGATTCTACAAAGCTCACCTGAGCTGAGCATAAATTACTCTGACTTTTTTTTCAAAGGTCTGGATTGCCTGTAGGAGCAGACGTACTATTTCTTGGCTGTCACCACTTGTCCTCTGATCTGGAATGAGAGTCAGAGTATTACACAAAAAGGTAGAATTATAGGACAGAGAGAAAAGATTCTTAGTGGCTTGTTTCCACTGCTTCTTCAATCCTGAAACATCCCAAGGCCAAGGCATGCAAGTTTAAGTGGGATGGTTGAGTTGAGGTCATCAGTGGGATGACCTGCACTGGATTTTAGTCACCTTCTTCAAAATGATGAAAATTGGAAAGCAGTGTTGGTAGGGTGGGTCTAATGCTTTGGGGCTGTATAGCTGCTCAAGGGAACAGCTATGTCTTTCATCCTTCCTACACAGAAGCAGCAGCATATGCTTGCAGCAACGGCTTGCTCTAAGAGCTCCAGAGGAGTTTCAAGAGCTCAGAAGGCACCAAGAAGCAAGGCTGGCCTAGTTTAAAATTGACTCCCTGACTCCCCTCTCCAAAAAAAGGCAAGTCCAGTAGAGTCCCTGTGCAGCTAGCGTATGGGGAGGCCTAGAATGCAGACAAATTTTTCTCAGTGCTCACTATTGCATCTCCAAAGTTATCTTCCACACAAAGCAAGCTGACCTTGAAGTAAAATGCCTTTTACCTCTTGGCTTCTCTCTCAATCTCCGGTAAAGCTCTCTGGCTTGTTCTTCTCTAGAAGAAAAAGGCACAGAACAAAACGACTTCTCTAGAACCTAAATTACAAACTAGTAGTTCAAGAACTCAAGTATTTTATATACCAGCCTGTCATTTCAGACTGATGACAGGTAAGGAGTCAAAACCTGTCTTTTAGTATCAAAGCTGTTGTGGTTTAACCTAGCAGGCAGCTGAATACCACACAGCTGTTTGCTCACTCCCCCCCTCCCCAGTGGGATGGGAGACAGAATCGGGGGGGAAAAAAAAGTGAAGTTCATGGGTTGAGATAAAGACAGTTTAATAGGACAGAAAAGGAAGGGGAAGTAATGGTGGTAATAATAATAATATACAAAACAAGTGATTCACAATGCAATTGCTCACCGCCCACTGACTGATGCCCAGCCAGTTCCCAAGCAGCAGTCACTACCCCCCCCCCCCGCCAACTTCTCCCATTTTATATACTGAGCATGATGTCATACGGTCTGGAATAGCCCTTTGGCCAGTTTTAGTCATCTGTCCTGGGTCTGCCCCCTCCCAGCTTCTTGTGCCCCTGGCGGAGCATGGGAAGCTGAAAGGTTCTTGACTAGTGTAAGCATTTCTCAGCAACAACAAAAACATCAGTTGTTATCAACATTATTCTCACACTAAATCCAAAATACAGCGCTATGCCAGCTACTAGGAAGAAAATTAACTCTATCCCAGCCAAAACCAGGACAAAGTCCTCCCAGTCTCCCATCATTTGGGCTGAAGACAGAGCATTTTCATTGTCCTGCAGTGAATAAGCTTAGCTAGCAAGACTCCTGCATCTGAAGTTCAGAGTAGTTCAACTCACAAATCCTCCAGTGTTCCTCCTTGTTTACGACCTAGCGGGCTTCTCTGCAGGTCCACAATGTCTGTCTGCAGCGCCATCATCCGCTTCACTAGCTGATCCACATCATCCTCCTGAAAGCAGGGCAGAACATAAGCAATGGGATAGTCTCATACCAAGAGACACTACCACTCACACTGGCTCTTCCTTTCTCATTCACATTTCTAACCACTCACATCGGCAAGATGCAACCAGCAGCCCTGGACAAAGACAAATGAGAATATGAGTAATTTCAATGCAAGAAAATTAGCTTGGTGCTCTGGGATAAAGAACTTCCAAGAATTTTTTGATAAAAAAATTCAGCCTGCGACAAAGAGCCATTGAAGGGTCAGACTTTGAGGTAAATGTACTGCTAGTTCCCAGGCCATCACGCTTCTTTCTACTTGGCTGTTCCAGATCTCTTCTCTCATCCTATCCATCACCGCTTTTCCCCTTTTCCCTCAGCACACAACCACATCCGCTCCTGGCACCCTAAACTCTGCTTTTCACTTGAATTCATTCACATGCAGAAGCTGCCACTTGTTAGACAGGCATTGTGAGGACCAAGTGTTGGAGAAGAGTAAGACATCGACTACTCACCTTTTGCTCCTCATCTGGGAGTGACAGTCCTTGGCCCTACTTACAGGGGTTACACTGTCTTGTGCCAGAAGGCTCAATGCCTTACTAGGAACACGTGCGGAATGTGCACCAGTAATGGGAAATTACTGCCTTTCCAAAATTCAAGACTGATGCTTAAAACTCTTGTGTTCAGTCATCTAATCGTTCACTTTCCCATACAGTTTAACCTATATCCTCTTTTCAGCTATCCTGGCTCCAGAATTGGGTTAGTAGGACATCCAAGTGCAACCACTGCAAAATCTCCTCTCGCATTCCCCAAGATCTCCCTTTTTCCCCTAAGGCCTTACAAACACAGTGAGCTTCATAAAGTCCTGGCAATGGACAAAAATGGTGCCACCCAAAACAAGGCAATGTGACTTCTGGAATCGGCCCAGACGCAAGAAGTTTCTATTTAAGGGAGGACAATTAAAGGAGGAGGAGGAAGAAGGAAAGGAGGAGGAGGAGGAAGGAAAGAAAAATAAGGCTCGCTCTTTAGGATAAGCAGTTACATTTAGAAACATACCCGCCCACAAAGTTCCACAGCTTGCTCCATCTCTTTCCAGGCAAACAGCAGCTTCTCAGAAGCTACGGAAATGAAAGAAGAGTAATTGCTTTTCTCAGGTTCATACAGGAAAAGGTAGATAGTCTGTGGGGATAAGAGGCATAAAAAGACCTCTGTTTGCCAGATGCTATACTCACTAATTCCAAATTCAATCTGCTCTTTATACTTCTCCAGATCAATTTGGATGCTTGTTTTAAAGAAGTCCAGCTTTGCTTTCAGCTGCTGGGAAAGGGAGGCCATAGAATTCTTCATCTTTGAGAGGGTACTATTGTAACGCAACAGATTCATCCTGCATGGACAAGAAGGTGGTCCTATTATCCTCCCAAACTAAAACTGCAGACTTCCACTTATATCAAAAGTAGATACTTCAGAGTGTAGCAGTGAACACAAAAGCAGTTGTGTCAGAGGATGGAACTCTCAGCTTTTAATTAACTGTTAACAGCTCCACTCATGGGTTTCCCCATTCCAACAGGGTCCCATTCCTGTCCTTTCCCTTTCACCAGGGAACAAAGACAGAGGTAAGTATTCTAGAGAAACTGCCACCGTACATGGCTGCTCGCTGCCCCTGCTGAAGCCGGTTACAGTCCTCTTTCAGCATCCGGATCGTGTGCCAGATCTGACCCCACACTTTCCGCAACTGGAAAAAGTGGAGATTCTTCTTTGGATCCTGAACTGGAAACAAAGTGGGGCAGGGGGGAGGAAATGTACATATCAGCATGAAGCCTAAAAGAAGTGTTATCACATGACAAAAAAAGACCACAACATCGCTCCTTTGAGGGGCATGTTACCTCTTGCAAAGCCCACAGTCGGCTAACCCCTATGCAGCTTCCCCAGTGTATCATAATAAAACACTTCCTTTCCTCAGTTATTCTGACAAGTTGAATGAATGCTATGCCAGTCCATTTTACTGCTTCTTCAGTCCCAATATGCAAAAGCTCTCTCTACTCTTTGCACATGATACAGACCACAGGCAGCCCCCTCAACGCAGACAAGCTCTCAAATTCTTGCTAGAGAAAGTCCTTACGGATATAGTCGACGCTTTCTGGATGAGGACGCAAGGCAACCTGAGCCTCGTAGGCAACTTTCTGGTTATCGAAGAGGAAGAGGAGCTCTGTGTCTGCAGCTGCAGTATCATTCACCTACAGAAGACAAAAGACCCAACCAGGTTCTCTCAGAAAAAGCAAGCCTCAGTAACACCATAAACAGAATGTTCCTCCTCAGCCAAAGACTGAACACCAAAAGGCACGAGGGTATCTATTCTGCAAGGGCTGTTAGGTCTGTATGGTTACTATGACAAAAGCCTGCCAGAACAGCAGGGAGCGGATTCACTCAACAGCAAGGAAGGGAGTACCCAGACTCACCTTGCTGTCAGCTATATGTTTAGTGACCAACTTCTGAGAAAACAATGCAAGTCCAGCTTCCTGCAGTAGCTCCTGGTCCTGTTCTGGGATTCCTGTATCTGACTGGATCCTGGCCTTCACAGTCTGCAGAGTCTCTTCCTCTGTCACAGGGTAGGTGTGTACAGTTCCCGTAACCATGTTCAAAACGTGAAGCAACTACGAGAATAGTAGTGTGATATGAGAAGGGCTGAAGATACATTGGTCATGTTTGAGCAGATCCCAGGACTAAAACACTGGCCACTGATAAACCGTTCAAAGCACTTGCAGGGCTCAAGAAGTCACTTCGCAGCTACTACATAACATTGTGCCAAAGTCCTTGTCCTCCATCAACTGGAAGAGAGGCCACATGGCAATTAAACGGCTTCAGCCGCAGAATCCTCTACCAGAATACGGCACAAAGCACACACAAAGGCTATTTGCTACTCCCAGCAAGCTCAAGGAATATTTTTCCTCAAATAAGCAAGAGGAAAGCACCTGTCACTTACTGCCAGGAGACAGCTAAACGAGATTCTGTGCTGCTCCTCCTCCTAGGTCTATGACTCAAGCCTCTCCTCTCATGGGCTATAGACAAGTACTCTCTACAAAACATATCAGGGTAATACAGACCCATTGCTCACCTTCAAGTTCAAAATGTCATCCAAAGCTTTGAAACACCCATTGGGTCCATATGTAGGATCTGTACCTCTCTGCCGTGGGTGCCACATTAACATGAGTTGCAGCCATTTCTCCAGCCTCCCAGCCAGAACACTGATGGACCAAACCAAGAAGGGGATCACAAGAGGTAAAAGTGCATTTGCAGTCACCATACGGCCTGGTCTTTGCAGAAGGACTGACAAACAGCTTTCCCACCCTGATCACAAATGCAGTGTTTAGAAGGCAGAAACAGAGACTCACAACTACACAAGGCTGACGAGGGACACAAGCATTGTTTGTGTCATGCACTCAATTTATTCACAGATTAACATACTAATGCATGCAATATAAACCTGGTCCTTTTGCAGAAGAAACAGTTTATCCCAGCATGGCATAAAAGATTTCTAGTCCTCACCTGTTTAGATTGTTCGGGCAGGGTAAACTGCTAGAAAATTTTACTTCTCCAGATAAGTCTTCTGAAACGACAATATCCAGCTCACTCTTCTGTCGCACTTTTGTATGCCTAGTGAATTCAAGCAAGTACAGTGGTGAAATAATCACCTGCCTTTCCCAGCCCATATGTTAGTAGGATCTTAAAAACTACTCTTGACAGATGTAATACAGATGCCACTTTGGTTTCTGCTACCTGCCCTGCAAGAGTCAGTCCTGATCCCAAAGAGCAAGTATCAGGAGTGTTGAACTTACTCGGGTAGGTCAAACTCCTGTGAAGGGAGTCAGTCTCCCTAAGGGCAAGGAACATAGGGACATTACCCTAAGAATCAAGGGACCACACTTCTTCCTGTAAACAGGACAGTGGCATTGCATGCACTCTTCTTGTCACCTGGCCCCAGCTCACTCACCATTGTACTGGCTGCCAGTTGGGTAGGAATGGTCGGAAGCCTGTAATGCACTCAAAGGCCAGTGTGCCAAAGCTCCAGTAATCCACCGTCACTGTATACTTCTGCTGCTCCAGCAGCTCTGGAGCCTGAGACAGTTTACACACACATGAGACAAAGTCACCTATCTCTTAGCTCCCTCTATCCCTTACGAACTCATTAACGTTTGTACAACAGATTTAAGATGGTGCTGAATGCTCTGCCTCTCATGAGCTTTAAGATCCTCTCAAAGTGAACAGCACAGGTTATTGGCACTTCTGCTTCTTATTTATAACTGACATAGCTAGCAGACACTATGAAAACCCAATGTAAGCAAAAAAAAAAGTCACATTTGCTAGCTGCAGCACCCCAAACACACCCCATATGAGGACAAGTACTTTATCCCAGCCCAAAGCCTGATAACAGTTATCTCTATCCCATTCCAAAGTGGTAACTGCTCTTCTAGCCAAATTCCTTCCTTACCAAGTACTGTAGAGTCCCAACAAAGGATGTGCATAGGCTACCCTGATCCAGCTCCTTAGCATAACCAAGGTCAATGATTTTGTGTATTAACTGAAACACACAACAGAGAATAAGAACGCTAGAGAGAAGTCCTGTTAAAAGCACACCATACAGCAGAGAAAGAAAAGGTTCAGCTCTTCAAAGGCACGTAAGAAAAGTGCCAATGAAGAGAAGGAAGTGGAAATGGGAGGCTCCTGTAGATTCCTAAAACTACAAAGTATTTAAAGTTGTCACTGGCTTTGATACACACAGAGCTGGAGACATTACTGCTTATTCAGATCTTTGGTCAATCGGTACAGTCTGGTTCTTTCCTTAGAGAGCTGAAAGTCAAAATATCAGGTGTTACCCAAAGCCTAATACAACCTTTAATCTCAGCTGCACACAGAATAGTGTTCATTTGACACACAGATCTGAGCTAGCCATTATCCTGTGGGTTGAGTGCTCTTGCAGAGGGACCACTGTAAATGCATGAAGCACATTCATGTTCCTCTTACACTTACTTGTCTGTGCAGGCAGAGACACCTGGTTCCTGCTTACCCTTTGCTCTCCTTGCTGCAGCACAATGTTCTCTGGTTTCAAGTCTCTGTGGATGATCCTGTTCTCATGAAGGTACCTGAGAGCAGAAGCTGAGACACAGAAAAAACCACCTGTAAGAGTATAACTAACAGTACCTAGCATGAACTCAGTAAGGATTTGTTTCTACCTAGTATAAGCATGGCTTTTGGGTCAAATCTTGTACAATCAAACATACAATGAAACACCAACTGCAAGAGGAAAAGTCAGCGTCAAACACTTCCGGACACAGAGTTTGCTCTCTGGATCTTCCCTCATGCCCTTCTTGTCAACTGGAATAACATTGGCTAGGTAGGTGATCAAGAGGGGTCCTGCCGTAACATCTGCCAGCTCCTTCAGTACTCTGGGATGAATCCCATGGACATGTGAACATTCAGCTGACACAGCTGGTCCCTTACAATTTCAGTGTCCCCAAACGGAAAGTCACTGTTCCCACACTTGTGATCCTCCAACTCAGGACCGAGCAGCCCAAGGTCTATCAGTATTATTAAAGACTGAAGCAAAAAAAGCATTGAATGCCTCTGCTTTTTCTTCATCCCTATTAGTCAGGTGATCATCTTCAACATCTTAACGGTCCAATGTTTTCTTTAGACCTCCTTTTGCTGTTAACAGGCTTTAAAAAAGCCTTTCTTGTTGTCTGACACAACACTGTCCAGGTTTAATTCTAACTGAGCTTTGGCCTTTCCTCTCTTCTCCCTGCATATGTAAACCAGAGCTCTGTAATCTTCCTGCGAAGCCCAACCTCACTTCCAGAGATCATACAATTTCTTTTTCCTCTTGAGCTCCACAAGGAGTTCCCTGTTCAGCCAAGCTGGTCTTCTGCCCTGCTTGCTTGACTTAAGACACACTGGAATTGCCTGCTCCTATGCTTCTAAAAGGTGTATCTTAAACTGATTTGAAGTTTGCTCTCGTGAAGACCAGGGTAGCAACTCAGCTGTCCTTTTTTCTCATTACACTGTAAATTTTAAACTCAACCATTGCATGATCACTGTGGCCAAGACAGCCACCTACCATCACATCTCCCCTAAGTTCTCTATTCACAAATAGCAAGTTTAGGAGGGCATCTTTGCTAGGTGGCCGAGTACCTCTGACAAGAAGCTACCTCCCACAAACTTAGAGAATTTCCAAAACCTATTCATCACAGCAGTATGATATTCCCAGCTGATGTCTGGGAAGTTGAAATCTCCTGTAAGAACAATGGCTACCAATCCAGAATTTTCTCCTAATTCCCTGTAGAATAATTCATCAGTGCCAACATCCTGGCTGGGCGACTGAGTGACTATACGCAGCTTTTTTACCTGTTTCTTCAACAGTTTTATCCTAGAATCCAAAAGCTGCTCTGCCAAACACTTTGTTCTGTCCTGTCCATAAGGTGTCCTTCTCCCCATTTCACCTGCAAAATTCTTCATAGGAAATTTCTATGCAACATACTTTCTCTGCTCAGAACCACTGAGACCCCACAACTGTAGACTGATGAATTCCATCTATACTAGAAAGCCAAAAATTTCATCTTAAGAATACACAAAGGCAGAATAAATGCCCTCTATTTTCTCACACTTGCTCGAGATAAAACCTTAATATATCTTCCCTCCTGTAGATAAAAAGAAAAATCATGGTGCTAGGAAAAACAAAACTTGGCAGCATTTCCATGACTCAGGCCTGAACCAAAGGGACTCACTTTTCTGCTCTCCGAGACTTCGTGTCCCTTCTGACAGCATTGCATTCCCAGACAAGAGCTCTCTTGTTTAGTGCAAAATGACCAGCGAAACTTTCAGAAGTTACCAACAATATAACCATCGTTCTCCCGAAGGACAGTAACACTAGAAAGACCAACTAGGCACGCACTGTAAGTGATCCGGAGAACAAGTTATGTCAATAGTCAAAAAATATCTCTTATCATCTACAGTTCAGATCATCCAATTGAAAATTTGGGTCTGTCCCTTGTCCCATACACACACAAGCATGTGAACATAAATTTCACTCTAAACATGATCTGCCATGGTCTCTGGTCAGCACTCAGTATCACCTCCTGGTGACTAGGGAGTACAAGGATGAGGCAGCAGAATACAAACACTCTGGGAACACAAAGGACGGGAGATAATGCCTAGCAGCCACAACTGCAGTAAAAGTAATGACAAATGCACACCCTTGCCACAAGCTCACTTTCTAAGCATACCTCTCCCTCAAACACACTTCTTAAATATCTTCTCTCTAAAGCCTTAACACCTGTCCACTTTTGCCTCGGCTGCAAGTCAGTAAGATCACAACATAGCTTGACCAAAAAACTCCACCGCAAAAGTCTCTAGACTTGGCAACTTTGCACCAGAATGGTTTAAAATTCCACACAGTGGTTGCCCAAATGCTAATGGAAATCCACTGATCACATACGCTCTGAAGTCCTGATGATCAGCTGTTAAGCTGAGAGTGGAGACCAATGTGCAACATAAACCAGAGTCACTTGGCAAGTGTTTAGCTACCCAGAACCTTCCAGGAAATCCCAAGTGGCATTTTTGTTGGGCAAGAAAATCCATCTTTACAGTCTCAAGAACAAAAATCAAAGGTTGGCTCTCCCACAGGGAGGGCTGGCAGAGCAGGACAGGAAACAAGTATATTCTTCAAATGACAGTCTAAGAGGGAGTCATTAAGGTCACTACTGCATATCCTTACAGTGGATTCGGCACTGAAAGGGCTTCCATAGTTCAGACAACTGAAGGTACTGCTACCACTTACCAATATCAGATAACAGGATAAGAATAGCTTCTTCCCGCAAACCACAGCAATTCTCCAGCTGATTCAGGTACTGCAAAAAACCAACACAGAATATAGTCTTTCCCTCATGTATCCTGAGCGAGGTTCATGGTCCCACGAACTCTCATGAATGCAAGAAGTTCCAGTAACAGCAATGAAATTCTCTAGAGGCATAAAACTCTAGGAGATTGTGACCTCCGGTAGCCGCAATTACAGCTTCGGGCCTTGGTCTAACCACATGGCAAGAGAAAGAGTGGGTGAACGAAGTCAGTATCATCCCCATTCTCTTCCTTCTACTTGCTCCATCCTTTATAGCCATTTCCCTGTGCCTGGCAGTATCAGCTCAAATCTCAGCTCCGGGTTTTATCTATGGGCAGATTATAGCAAAGGTTAGAAAAAACAGTAAGATCAGAATTAACACGTGTTGTTTAATCACTTTCATAAAGGGTACAGCCCACAGATGTGCCCTGCCCTATGATGGCCTTGGCTGTACTCACATCCTGTTGCACACCCCTCACACATGCCCTCCTCCTCTATGTGTAAACTCCTCGCAGTGTCACTAGCAGCCAAACAAATACAAAAAGTCTCAGAAAGCCCTTAAGTCTTCAAAAGCTGAACGTAGTATCAAGGACCAACCACCAAAACCTGTCGATACCACGACAAGAATTAGGAAGCATCAGGATGTGAAAACAGAGGTTTTAGAGAGAAACTTCAATAGAAACCCTGGGATCAGCTGAGCAGGTGACCCAGCCCTTGGTCACCATCCCAGGGACCTCACCTTGCGGAGGTCTCCGCCTTGGCAGTACTCCATGGCGAGCAGTGGTAAGTCATTTGGTGCAAGCTTCTGCATCCCTTCAGGGACGTCACGGGCAGCCACTACGTTGGGATGGTTCAGCCTAAGGAGTGGAAATGAGGCAAGTACATGCGATGAGCGGAACCAGGGCAACATCTGAAAGATGATTGTTCTGCCACAGATATGCAGTTTCACGTGCTCATGGACATCACACAAAGTACTACAAGGATACGAATCCTTCTAGAAACCGAACCAGTGAATTCTAAAGGTCTGCAATTCATCCATCCTTCACGGACCGAGACTCATCTCAACTCCTTACACTGCATGTGCAGTCAGTGCATTCCTCCAAACGCACGCGCGCAGCAGATCTGCCTAGGAGCTACAGGAGGAGTTCCCGCCAAAGAGCGCGATGCAGTCTGTTGCCATCCTCCACAAAAGGCCCGAACCACAATCGTGCCATCGCATCCTACAAAATCAACCCGCCGCCCGAAGGACAGCCCAGCGCAGACATCAAGCCAGGAAAAGAGCAGCTGCGCAGCAGAAGCGGCGCGGCGCTGAAGGCAGCGGCTGAAGCGCCGCCGCGGGGAAGTCCGAGACCCAAGGCTGACAGAGGCAGCGCGAGGCTTTCTTCGCCGGGCGCGCTCCACGCGCGTGCCCGCAGCGGCTCGGGCGCCCTCCCGGAAGCGGCGGCAAGCGGCCGGCAGCCCCTCCCCCCACCCGCCCCAGCGCAGCCGCGAGATCCGCGCTCGAAGGCCGGGGCGCTAACGCGACCCCGCCGGCGGCCCTCCGCCCGGCGGCCCCTCCGCCCGGCGGCCCCTCCGCCCGGCGGCCCCTCGGCGGCCCCTCCGCCCGGCGGCCCCTCCGCCCGGCGGCCCCTCCGCCCGGCGGCCCCTCCGCCCGGCGGCCCGCGGGCACCGGGCTCCGGCCGGCAGAGCCCCCGCACGCCGCCGGGCGGCCCAGCTCACCGCTTCAGATCTGTATCTCCCGCGCCCGGGCGCGGTTGCGCGGGCTCAGCCCGCCGGCACGCTTTGGCCACCTCTCGCCGGTCCCTGCGGGGGGGGGCCGCCTACCTTGTTGTGCCAGCGAATGACGTTGCCGAAGCCGCCCGTGCCGAGGCGCTCCTTCATCTCCCAGGGGCCGCAGGTCTGCGCCTGCAGGGCCGGGGGCCGGCTCATGGCGGGGCCGCAGCGCTCCGGGGCCACGGGGCCTGGGGCCGCCTCCGCCCGCGCTTCCGGCTCCGGCGCGAGCGGCACGTGGCGCGGGCGCCCGCCCGCCCTTAAAGGAGCCGCGCTGCCCTGGCGCCCGCCCGCCCGCCCTTAAAGGAGCCGCGCTGCACGGGCGCCCGCCCGCCCGCCCTTAAAGGAGCCGCGCTGCCCTGGCGCCCGCCCGCCCGCCCTTAAAGGAGCCGCGCTGCCCTGGCGCCCGTCCGCCCGCCCTTAAAGGAGCCGCGCTGCCCTGGCGCCCGCCCGCCCACCCTTAAAGGAGCCGCGCTGCCCTGGCGCACGCCCGCCCACCCTTAAAGGAGCCGCGCTGCCCTGGCGCCCGCCCGCCCACCCTTAAAGGAGCCGCGCTGCCCTGGCGCCCGCCCGCCCACCCTTAAAGGAGCCGCGCTGCCCTGGCGCACGCCCGCCCGCCCTTAAAGGAGCCGCGCTGCACGGGCGCCCGCCGCCCGCCCTTAAAGGAGCCGCGCTGCCCTGGCGCCACGCCCGCCCTTAAAGGAGCCGCGCTGCCTGGCGCCCGCCCGCCCGCCCTTAAAGGAGCCGCGCTGCCCTGGCGCCCGCCCGCCCGCCCTTAAAGGAGCCGCGCTGCACGGGCGCCCGCCCCGCCCCCTTAAAGGAGCCGCGCTGCCCTGGCGCCCGCCCGCCCACCCTTAAAGGAGCCGCGCTGCCCTGGCGCCCGCCCGCCCGCCCTTAAAGGAGCCGCGCTGCCCTGGCGCACCGCCCGCCCGCCCTTAAAGGAGCCGCGCTGCCCTGGCGCCCGCCCGCCCGCCCTTAAAGGAGCCGCGCTGCCCTGGCGCCCGCCCGCCCTTAAAGGAGCCGCGCTGCCCTGGCGCCCGTCCGCCCGCCCTTAAAGGAGCCGCGCTGCCCTGGCGCCCGCCCGCCCACCCTTAAAGGAGCCGCGCTGCCCTGGCGCCCGCCCGCCCGCCCTTAAAGGAGCCGCGCTGCCCTGGCGCCCGCCCGCCCGCCCTTAAAGGAGCCGCGCTGCCCTGGCGCCCGCCCGCCCGCCCTTAAAGGAGCCGCGCTGCCCTGGCGCCCGCCCGCCCTTAAAGGAGCCGCGCTGCCCTGGCGCCCGCCGCCCGCCCTTAAAGGAGCCGCGCTGCCCGGCGCCCGCCCGCCCGCCCTTAAAGGAGCCGCGCTGCCCTGGCGCCCGCCCGCCCTTAAAGGAGCCGCGCTGCCCGGGTGCGGCTGCGGGAGCTCCCGGCCCTGTTGCCAAGCTCACTCCACCGAAGAGCAGCGTCGTCGCGATTGTCACGGCCGCCATCTCTTCCTGGAGTCAGGGACTCAGGGTAAAAATAGAGTGGAGCTCGTGGGCTATTTAATAGCAGAGGTGCTGTCTCCTCACAGCTTCTTTAAAATCTGCTAAATGTACTGAAATGTACTATTTATCTCTGTTCCCCACCTCACCACCCAAGCCAAAACACTATTCTGAGCATTACATCGGGTTTAGATGCTGCTCGCCCCTGGGCTGGCTGCGGTGACACCCTTTAACGCCACTGCAAAGACACACAAGGGCGCAGGGAGGGAGGGAGGTGCGCAGCCAGGCCTGCGGCTCAGCCGGTCGCATGCACTGAACCTGCAAAGGCCACTAGGCACCGAGGTGGCCGTTAAGGGGACATGGGCCTGCTGTAGGATGCCATGATGACATCATCACTAAAATTAAAGTCCTGACAAAACTCTGTCCTGAGCCAGGATCAGCTTAGAGGTAAGCCAATAGATGGTACTTGAGAAAGCACTTAGTGCTGGCTTTCTTAAACATGCTAAGTGCTACAAATGGCATCCACACCACACTCTTTAGACAGCTAGAGTTGTACTTAAGCTGTGAAAAGCCAGGAAATAGTAACTTCTGAAATCTTTCCCCATGGCCATTACTTTGTTAGCATCTTTAATCTAGAAGTCCAGTAGCAAATAGCTGTTACCTTTAAAAATAATATATAAATTAGCTTCTGTTCACTCAGCAGTGTCCAGTCATCTTTTTTCTCAACAACTGGGAGTCCCTTCTGGAAACAGTCAAATGCAGCTGCCCTTAAATTGGATTTATGGCAGCACTGTTACCACCAGCACTATGACTCTCAGAGAAATAAATGTGATAATCTTGACATAGATTTCTGTGCAGAGGAGAGCTAAATATTGAGCGTAACCCATGCTTTATCTTTGCCAATATGCAAAATAACCATTGCCATGCTTCCCAACCGAGGACTCTACACAGCCACTTGCTGAAGATGGAGGTCCCTCACACACCATTTCTTATGTCTGTTCTTACAGTAAATTGTATCAGGAACCTGATTTCTAGTGAATCAGTTCCTAAAAGTTAGGACACATCCATTACTGTAACAATTGCATCACTGACAGTTCTCATAACCCAGCCCTAAGTTCAGCTTTAAAACCAATCGTTCAGATTTGTCTGCCACACTTTGATAACCTAGCACCTTGTGACTGCCCACGGGTGAGAACAAGTTCATTTTCTAGGGTGGACAGTATCAGCGAACATTTAACTCTTCGGTCCTCAACAGGCTATTCCTGACTTCTACCTAAGGATCCTTAGAAGTTTTGCTCATTGTCCCCACTCAACACGAGAGCTCCTCTGACTGATTCTCCCAGTCGCACTGTTCATGGCATGCTTTGCTCCACATACGGGTCAGGGTCTCTCTGCCAAAGCTTCTCAATGGATGCCATTCAGAGCACAGCACACTATGCTCTTGCTTGAAACAGGAGTTTCTCAGTACTAGGACCACGTCCAGAGGTTGCAGACCTCTGGTCATGTTAGAAATAATACACCTGTGCCTTCACTTGGGGCACTGCCTGGTCAGCACCCCCCTCACGTCCCTAGAAGTGTGCTGGGACAGTTCGTCATGAGGGATACATACTATTCTCCCTGCCTATGAAGCTTATGATGTGCAACGGGGAAAAATTGTTTTGAAGACTGCATCTGCTCTCTGACTGGAAGAGAGAGAGAACACCACAAACCGGCTGTAAGCCCCAGCCTGCCCCGCGCACTTCAGCAAGCGAGCTCTGCTCCTGTCCGGCACAGACGCCCCCCCCTGTCGCCGACACAAGCCACCCTGCCCCCGACCAGCCCCCGATCCTCTGGAAGGGCTGGGGGGGGAAGCACGCCCTGCTGTCCTCTCGAGTCTCCGCCCCCTCGAGTGGAGATCTAAGTAGGACAGAGAAACCAGAGCAGAGGCACAGACAACGCAAAACCAGGCTGGTCTGGAAAGGAAATTATCAGCAGAACACAGAAGAGAAAAGGCAAAAAGGTAGGTACTACTCTGCACCTGCTTCAAGTGTGTTTCCCGTTTTCAACATCAATAGCATTGCCATTAAATACTATTAAATAATATAATTTAATAAATCCCACTGAAGGACCATAGTGGTTAACTAACAGCTATTGCCTTTCAGCTTTTGAAGCTGGCTAAAGCTGCTAGCTTTCAGCCGTTTCGAGAAAGCTTCAGCTGTTCCAGGGAAAGGGCTGCTGACAGCCTCAGGCTCCGACCGGTTAGCGGGGAGGCGTCCCCTGCACAAAGAACATTAGCAAAAGAACTTGAAACAGAGGAAGGGGCCAAACATCTTGATGGTAAGGGGAGACCCAGAGAGCAGGCTGCAAGAGGGTAATTTATCGTCTTCCTGGAAGGAGATGGAAGGAGATCAGGTTATGCCTTTCACCCCAGGCTCCCAACCAGGACAATGGAGGGACAAAGAGGAGGAGGAGGAGGAGGAGGGCGGGTCGTCTTCAGTCCTCCCTAAACACGCTCCTTTTCAAATGCAGCCGAAACCACAGGAAGTACTGAGAATGATTCCCCAAACGAAGCCAGAGTTTGAAAGATCCATTTCCTCTCATGCTTTCGAAGACTACAGAATCTTACTTTTTCTGTTTCGTTTTGGTTTAATTCTTTTCCCCAAAAGCAGAGGTCTATTCACTGTTTTATTTTAAAGATAAATAGTACAAGTCTGGTATTCACCTGCTGAGTTTAGAAAAGGGATACCGAAGCACTTTCTCCAGAAAGCAGGAAAAGGCAGCAAGGATCTGCAGTCTTCTGTTTGAACTAGATCGAGATAGCTGTTCATCAGCAAGAAAGCTATTAGTGCTATAGATTGAGACTCAAAGTATTCTGGCATGAACATACTAGGTTATTGGGAGGCATACGGTGGGGAAAGCTACTTTCAATTTCTATTAATGACCTTTTGTTCGACCTTGATCAGATACATCCCCTTTTTTTAGGTCTTATTCTACATTAGTAAGATAATAATCACACTCTTACTGCTTAGAAGGGCTGTTATTAATTATAAATTAACGTGGGATTTAAAGTATTCCTGCTGCTGCTGCCTCAGCAAATAGAGACAAATTTAGAGTATCATATATCTTTATGTCCTAATGTACCTGCCTGAAAGCGTAGTATCAAAATGTCAGAACACAACGTCTAGGCCCCTGGCTTATTGCTAGAGTATTTTTGATCAGAGAGGACGCAAAGGGTGAGAGCAGAAGACACAAACTGCTTAGGAGAGCCCTACTAGAAAGCACCTTGCTTGCAGGTTTCTGCTTGAAGTCTTGTAAACACGGTATTTTTCAAGCAGCCATATGGTTTCAGTTTGATAGGGCTTATCATTCAGAACATTCCAATTGACTGGCCTAAGTTGTACCTTTCCCAAAACTGAAAATAAACATCTGGCAATATCTGTTACCATGTTTTCCATGCGTAGTGGGACAGCACCGAGAGATGGACAGGCATCCCCCCACGGAGCGGGGGAAAGGCTCCAGCATTATAAGATAAACTATCCTGAACAGGGTGGCAGAATTAAGCAGAAGAAAGGATGTGGCATCCAATACAAGACAGCTTTAGGGAGACTGTCACATTCTGCAGTATAAACACGTACTGTGTAAGACTAGAATCCGCTTGTATAGCTGACTATATGGGATAAACTTGATTATAACCATGAACTCGATTAAACTATGCAGGTGCTTTTTAAACAGGGACTCCTTCTTTTATGTCAGTGTCCAAGACTGAAATGCCTTTTTTTTTTTTCTGTTTTTAATTTAAAAGATGTTCCCCCCTCCCCCCAAAAAAAAAATAACCAAACAAAAAACCTAGCTATAGTTTCCTGCTGGTTTCAGGCAGCTAGGACTTCCAAGATATCAGCTAGACCAGCTTTGCCACCCTGTCCTCCCACAAAAAAAAACCCAAAAAACCCAACAAGAAAAAACCAAACAGATTTTACTAGTGTTGCCTTGGTTTTGGGTCATCTTAGCAGGTACCTCAGAAGTGAGGTCTCAACAGTTCTTTACAGTGCTTCCCAGAGAGAAATTCTAAGACAGCAGCTCAACTCAGGTAAGTAGTTTCACTGTATGAACTCTTCCTTAACAAGGTCTTAGCTAGCAGAATCTCATTTCTTAAAGCTGGCAGTAAGAACTTCAAGCCTTCTCCACAGATAGCAAGTGGTATTAGCAAGTTAAAACCTTGCCACTGGGGGATTCAGAACGCAAGCCTGCGTAGCTCCAATAACGAGCTACAGCTGCAGGGAGTAAGGATAATGCAGCACAGGGTTACAGCAGCCACCCAATGACTCTGGGCAGTGGGTCAGATCATCTGCTTCAGCTTTGGGAACACTGCTGATTTAGTTCAGATTCAATTGAAGTAAACGCCTATTTGGAAGTCGCTCTTGCAGCTTTTAAAAAGGCTTGCTATACAATGCAAAATTTTTCCCAAGAGGTGAGAAAGGGCTTGAAAGTATATAAAAAGTACAGTACAAAATCTGCATATTAATACAAATCCCCTAGAGATGCTCTGAATTACAAGGATCTCATCATCAAGATGTGACCTAAAGACAAGACTTGGAGTAGCTAAGGTTCTTGGAAGCTGTTCCTGTGGATCTTTTCAGTCTGATTTGGAACTTAAGTCTCCTCTTTGTGCAGTCTAATGATGAGAAACCACAGCCTAAACTATTCTGCTGTACTCCCAGTTCTGCTTCAGAGACTGGAATATTTGTGCGTTTTGCTTTTTCTTTGAACAAAATCTTTAAAAAAAACAAACCCACAAACTCTCTCTCTCTTTCTAAGCCTTGATTCCCAATTTATGACTCATTCATCTGTCATACTCCAATTTCACCAGCTATTATCCAGCTGCCTTCTCTGGTTTTAAATAAACAGTCTGGGCTCCTAATTTCTGGAAGTAGCAGTTTTCTCAAATAATTGGGTTAGTTTTCTATTTGCTCAGGGATCACATAATGTAGACAATAAAAAGCTGACAGTGTGGGAGACAGTGCCTGAGTATTATTTCAATGATTTGGAACTTCAGAGCAATCCTAGAGATTGGGAATGAAATTGTATCTTCTTGCCTGCTACTCTACCTCACTCCCAGCTCTTGGTTTGTATAGGAGGCATTGTATTTTTAAAGCAAGAGAGAAAATGGACCTCTGATGCTGGACTCAAGGTCAGGCTTCACTGGAGTTATTTTACTAACATACATTTACCTGGTCTTTTACAGTTACTACAAGTCACCAAGATAAAAGAAAGGGCAAAATACATCTTCTCAGGGATTTTTTGTACAGGGATTAACAGAGGAGCCAGAAGCCCACAGCAAAGCGCATTGCCTTCATAGGCAACGGATGACCTCAGAGAGCCCTTCACTGCCTTTGTCTGTCACATCCAGCATATTTTTCTGCTATGAGATTAGAAATGGCATTCAGTACAGCAAGGGAAAAAACCCTTTCAGCACTAAAATTTTGTATATGCTCAAGACTATGCCGTGTTATGAGCTTGGCCCCCTGCTGCTCAGAATTTTCTCTCTGCCCAGCAGCTGCCCTGAAGTAGTCAGTGATTACACAAGGCGCTTGGCTTCAGTGAAAGAAATAATTTTTCCTCCTTTGTCAGGAAACAAAATGGGGGAGGGGAACCAGGGCACAAGATGGTAGCATATCTCAACGCAGTCAGTGGCTACAGAAAGCTAAATTCACACTTCTGCCAATAAACTTGCTTGCCCAAGGCTGTACAGAAATAAATTTTGCTAGAGTGGGAAGAAATACAGATGTATCACAGTACCCAAATGTCCTTCCTATAGCTGTCTGTGGCCAGGTCAGAGCAGCAATTTCACCAGGTAGGAAATTAACCTCTGATGAGTGATGTAGATTTTCAAAGCAAATGAGATGGAGGCAGAAATCCAGATTCATCCTTAACCCCAGCCACACCATACCAGCCAGTGATGTCCCACAGGAGATCATTGAAGGTTCTTGCCTAAGAATACTGCTGTAGGAGACAGACTATATAAATCAGTCTGGAGGAAGCAGAAACTCTTCATCTGGGATGGAAGAGGGCTTTGTCTGAAGTGTAAAGCTGCTGAAGGGAATATAGGGAAAAAGACATAGTTGTGACTGCATGGAAATGACACAAGGGAAGAAATGCTGCAATGAATAAATGAGAACATCAGACCAAAAGCTAGCCTCCCATCCAATTGCCATACTCTCCCTTTTTAGCAAGTGCATATGACAGTAGTAGAAACTAAAAGCTCAGCTGGGGAGAAGCTGTAGAAGCACTGAAAATCAAAGACATAGCAGTGCTTTCCCCACTCGTCAAAGTCTCTTTGCCAACACATCCTCTACACAAGAAAGAAGCCCTCACTCTCACGCAAAGCAGCAGTCTGTGCAGAAAATGCAAATGCTCTTACACTGCTATTATCACAAACTGACCTTCCAGCAGATTTTTGTGCACCTGAAAGAGATCTCTTAAGTAGGCCTCAGTGACCTGAATCTCAAAGAACACTTTCCAATCAGCATTATACTCCTTCATTAGACAAGTCCATCTCTTTAATAATGCACACGATCCTGTTAGGCTTCCAGCAATCTTGGGAAAAGGACCTGGAATTTACTTCTACCAGTGTTATTCCCCAGGAAACACTCTTTTGAGTTTTCTCCAGACCTAAAAGGGGCGTGCTTTAGCTGGTTGGGTTTCTAAGTTGATCAAGTAAAAGCACATCTGGGTCCAGCCTGGCAGTTTCCCCTGTGCAGGGACACCAGGACAGCTAGGCCAGATGGCTGAGGACTGCAGAGTATAAAGTGTGTTTTAATGTAAAAACAATTTTTATAATTTAAAACTTTTATTTAAACTTATGACCCTGAACTCCATTCACACTGTAAAATGCCTTTGTTCAACATCTTATTTTTTCTTTTTTCTCTATAGATAACTTGGAGATTTGGAGGTGATGTGGAAAACACTCAGAATGGAAGGCAAACTCCCATGTCTCCTCTTGCTGGTGGGAGCAATCATGACTGCTCAATGCCAGGTAAGAGGCTAATGCATCAAATAAACACAGGAGGATGGCAAGAGCATTTCAGTTCCTTCCTTGACTCCAGCTGTCTGCATCAGACAGAATGAGAATCTGGTTATACCATTAGAAATCAGAGGAAGGAAAACCTTACAAAGCAGTCTACCGCTAAGCTGGGATTTCCAGTAGTGTGTTATCCTGGCTGGTTTTCATTTCAGTAAGCAAGTCTTCTCCAAATCTTGTTGGTGTATCTGTTCACTGTCACCTTTCACTGCTAATAAGAGTTCTATTGTGATCACCCTTTAATTTTCCTTCTGTTGTCATCACCTTCATCATTATTCTCACTTGAACTGGACATCGATGGTTTCCATATTCCCTCACTTCAAGTCTCACATTGCACAGCTTGAGTAAACCCTACACAATTCTAAAATGTTTAGTCTCTTTCTCAAAAAATTGTTATACCAGCCTTCCTCTTTCTTTTTATGTTATTCTTTCTCCTGTGGCCTGATCAAAGAAGTTTTCTAAATTGGTTTCTTTCTTAAAACTTTATCCAAAATATTTATTTAATTGGCTGCAGGAGACATACTTCTCAAAGGCAATCAAGCTGCAAATGCTTACGGGTAAACTGCGTGTCAATGAGCAAAAATAACTACTTGTTCACATTCTTTCAAAATTATTTGCTTGAACCTCCTTCAAATAGCAGAAAGCTGACAAGCTTTAGTTAGCACTTGCAATGCCCCAAGAGCACATAATCACTTCACGCACGACGCGAGTACAGACATCCCAAGTTCACATCACTCAAATGGCAAGCAATCACCTGGTAATTAGTGGCAACTCAATGATTTACAATTCTCGGTACCCAAGCTGAGGTACTAGAGGCACTTTTCACTGTACTGTCTGCCAAGGAGGGCAGACAGTTGCTCAGAGCTCCCCTGATTTACGAGACCTCAAGAAAAGGACCGGCTCTTCAGAGGCACTTGTTCTCTCAGTTTTCTTAAGAGAGCAGTTACTCACCAAATTAACCTTTGCTTGCAGGGCTTACGCATGCGTTTCAAACGGGGAGCCAGACCTAGAGGTAAGCCAGGCAAACTACAACTGTGTTACCTGCAGCTTTATGAATACAGGAGGGGAAAGCAGATGATACTGAGGGAATGGAGCCTGAAAGCTGTTTGTCATGGTTATCTGAATGAGATTCAGAAGGCAAAATACCAGACCGTTAATACCATCCACAACTCAAAGTACAAAGTTCCCCCCTCCCTCTGCTCTTTTTGAAAGAAAAAGAGGCCAGTGAATAGTGGAACAGTACATCCAGCAACACAGTAGTGAGAGAAATGGGACAATTGTGGTCTAAGAAGGAAAAAGGGCTGCCTGTTAGACAGATGCTCCCATCATGGATCCTTTTCTCCTGGAAAGAGAAGGGACTTAGCTTGCTCAGCCAGGTCTCTTCCTTGAATCTCTAAAAGATGATTTCCTTTCTCCAA
Source organism: Gorsachius magnificus (assembly GCA_034008185.1). Lineage (NCBI taxonomy): Eukaryota > Metazoa > Chordata > Aves > Pelecaniformes > Ardeidae > Gorsachius > Gorsachius magnificus. The sequence continues at coordinate 6,100,703 of CM067100.1, read as the reverse complement.
TTACAGCCATTTGCAGAGACAATTCATCTGGAGAAATTTACCAGCACAGGGGGACCTGGCTGAGGCTCTCGGGGAGCAGAGTAGAATACTGTAGGTGCACCAGTGGTCAGAGTCGCTGCCACACTGTGCCTGTCAGAGGTGAGTACGAAGAAGAAAAAGAGAAAGGAAATAGTGGGGGATGAGAGATTGTCCATCTGCTCATCCTAAAGAAGAACTCCACTGTCATGGAAGGAGCTATCACACAGAAAATTCAGCTTGAAATAGAATAGGATAGAAATGAAAATACCAATATATACAGATTCAGGCAGGACTAAGTGGGAGTGGGCAAGGGGCTGAGGAAGACTCCTAGTAGTGTATGTGGAGAGAATGGAGCAAAGGAAGAATGTAAGCACTACACAAAAAGATGGTAACCACATGACAGCAACAGGTAGGCAGGGAAAAACAGAACAGGCTAAAGGAGACTGACAGGAGAGATGGGTACACATTGCCAGCTTCTTACTTGTGTGAAATCTAACATTATTTCCTGTTTTTTTGCTTATTCCACAGCCTGCACCAGAAATAAATGCTACAATGGGGGCCAATGTTCACAGGCATATTATTCCCCACAGCTCTTCATCTGCCAGTGCCACCAAGGTTTCTCTGGGAAGCAGTGTGAAATAGGCAAGTATACCATATCAATTACTGTGAATAATGCTACTGGTTTTAGCTATGCAGTGCAGAAGGATGAGGCACCCAGAAGCTGCTGCTGTATACTAGGCTCTCTGTTAAGTTGCCTCTTTTTATTCTATACTACAAAGAACTTTTAAGAAGGACAGCTGGGCTTTTCTCAGTGTCTCTTAGTAAAACTCTAAATTTTGGAGCTGAAGACCTTTGTGTATACTTACAGTGTTGCCTGGCAAGGCATTTTCACTGACTTACTAGACAAGACATCTGGGAGCCAAGTTTAAGCAGAAGAGACACTGGGGAAGCAGAGTTTGGGATGCTGTCCTTTTAGTAACAGTTTGTTCCCTTTTGTTCAGATACTGGAGTCAAGTGCTACAAAGACACTGGAGTAACATACAGGGGTACATGGAGCATGACAGAGAGCGGAACTGAATGTTTAAATTGGAATAGCGATGGCTTAATGGACCGGAAATACAACGGCCGAAGAGAGGATGCTGCTGAGCTGGGATTGGGAAATCACAACTATTGCAGGTGAGCGGCTAATTGCACACAGGTCAGAGCCACAGGAATCAGCCCATTTAAGAGCTTGGAGCAAAGGAATGGCTGTTTGCAACAGTCTAATACCAAGGAGAGAACTCTCTGCACAGGTGCAAATATGGCACAGCCCATGAGCAGCCACTGAAACTTCTGTAGACATATCTGAACTTCAGATCTATCTAGATGGGATGCTTATGACAGACTACAAAATGCATACATCTCTCACCCCATAGTCTTTCCCTTGTCAGTGCCTAAAAATCCCTTTGTAAGCCAGTTTCCTGCAGTTCCAGATCCTGCTCAAAACTCTAAAAATATAGTGCTTCCTGGACATTAACTAAACTGCACAAACAAGCTGTCCACTCCTGTTAGCTACTGGCTGTCTCATTCTCACCTCCATGTACTCCACAATTTTATAATTAAATAGGAATCCAAATTACTTCTGATGGTTCAGTCCGCGTCTTCACTGCAGAGCAGGATTAAATTACTGAACTAGGTGGCAGACATGGGACTAATAACAATAGCTTTATAATGATGCATAATATCATAACTCTTTCAGAAACCCAGATGAGGATTCCAGACCTTGGTGCTATATCTATAAAGGGGGAAAGTACATCTGGGAACACTGCAGTGTGCCCTCCTGTTCAAAAGGTACATGCAGGGGGACAGGGAATGGACTTCAGAGCTTCCATGATTCACTGCATATATAAGGGTTCTCTGTGGATTTCTGCTATTTCTGTAGCCTGAAAAGTTGAGACTCTCAAGTTAAATCATGCTTAAGCTTTTAATGTTTATGACAACAAGAGGCTGAGGTAAGTATAGCTAATATATAGAGGCCTTGACAGAAATCACAGTTAGGAACAGCTGACAGGTTCACATCCATCAGTTAACATGCAGCTTTCTTACTGAAGTTGGGAACATCAACTGCAAATCTGGAAGAGGCACAGATTACCGAGGAAGCCACAGTGTTACCAGTTCTGGAGCGACCTGTTTGAGGTGGAATTCCCGAATCCTCATCAACAAGTTATATACTGCTTGGAGAAGAGATGCTTACCAGCTGGGCCTTGGTAGTCACAATTTCTGCCGGTATGTAGTCAGTTATAGAATGAAAAAAGTCCCACCGAACTTCCTTGTGGTTCTCTTGAGGCAGGGCTCTAACCTTTTACATGGGTTATTAAAGCACAGGAAATACATTACTGCGGGGAATGAAGCTCGCTGACAATAGCAATTTTATTTCACCTGACCTATCTATGCTTCTCTAACATCAGACTCCATAAATGCAAATTCCACATGCCCCTAGGGCCCTCTGTATTTCTAGAAAAATCAAAAAGAGTACACTCGGGTCAGCCTCTGCCACCTTTAGGTCCCCCCAAACTCCCTGCAGATCTGATAATACAAATAGCTCTTCTCTCTCCTGTGCTGCAGGAATCCGGACGATGACAGCAAGCCCTGGTGTCATGTATTGAAAGGAAATCGGCTCACATGGGAGTACTGCAATGTGCCTACTTGCTGTAAGGTTCCTAGCACTCCTGATTCTTCTCTTTCTTTGAGGCATTACTGCTCTGCGTGTCATTTGTATTAAACTTGAACCTCTTACAGTAAAGTAAGAGCTGAGGGGAAAAAAAAGCTTTTTGGAGTAGAAAGATACTCCGTGACTCCACTCCCACAGAAGTGCTTTTTTCTCTGCCAGAAGGGAAGACTGCAGAAATGGAGGACAGAAAAGGCAGGGTTTCCTTACTGTATTTTTCAAATCAGAATACAAGTTTCCTAGGAAACAGGAATGAGTCAGACACTAAACAGTTCATGCCAGGCTGCTTCAACATGCACTGACAACTAACAGGCTCTTAACTCAAACTCAGAGCAAGAGTGCCTGAACAAAAAGCCTGTTTTTGGGTTTGTCATCCACAGCCACCTGTGGCTTACGGCAGCACAGAGTACATCAATACAGGATTAAAGGTGGCTCCTATGCAGACATTGCAGCTCACCCATGGCAAGCTGCCATCTTTGTGAAGTACCGCCGAGCACCTGGAGAGCACTTCCTCTGCGGAGGAATTCTGATCAGTTCCTGCTGGGTGTTGTCAGCTGCTCACTGTTTTGAGGAAGGGTAAGTTGAGGATTCAGTACTGTCTGGGGGAAAAAAATCTGGAAAATGGAAGCATCCAGTATAGCCTTACTGGAAGGGTAAAAGACTTGAAAAAAGGTCTTTGTCCCAGTAAGTCATTCTACACTAAAGACTGTAGTTAATTGTGCCGAGCATTACAGACAGGCATTAATTGGGCACACTAGTGGCATGGCATTAAGGTACCACAGCAGAATATCAAATAGCTGAAGAACAAAGATGTCAATACAGATGCAGAGCCGTCTGAAACTTGAGAACAGCAAGGGTCTGGCAGAGGAGTTTTGCCATGATGGCTGTAAGCAATTAGCACAAAAATGAAGGCAAATAGGACACTTGAGGTCAAACTACCTGGGTAATGAAGTAGTAGTAGTGCTAAAATAAGAAAAGCGGAAGCTCCGACAGCACATCTTCAAGGGAAGGGGTCCACTCCAGTTACCACAGGAAGAAAGTAAGACACTCTTATTCTTCAGCTTTAGTACCAATCAGCTGAAGATTGTGCTGGGTAGGACTTCCCGAGCAACTCCTGAGGAAAATGAACAAAAGTTTCAAGTGAAGAACTACACTGTGCATCAGAGATTTGACTCAGAAAATTTCAACAATGATATCGGTAAGAACTTTTTTCACCTCGTCACTGGAAAGGTCACGGCTAGCTCAAGTTTGTGGTTAATGAAGGAGGGATTTTTTCCCCCTTCAGCTCTTTTGCAGTTGAACTCGGATGCAGAAGCCTGTGCTATTGAAACAGACACTGTCCGTGCTGCCTGCCTTCCAACACCAGAACTGCAGCTGCCTGACTGGACTGAATGCGAGATCTCTGGTTATGGTAGAAATGAAGAATGTAAGTAGAAGGTACATGTCTACATGTAAATAGGAGATACTATGTCCAAAGTTTGGATCCCCTGCCCTCAAAGAATTCAAGCTTTTAGCATCGCTTGATGTGTAATCCCCTGAATGGGCTTGTAACAGCACTACAAAACGTATGTGTAAGCGGGAGATAGTTTTGCTCTAAGTTACTTCATTCGTCTGAGTTCTGTCAGCTGCATGGGCTGCTAGACTCTTCCTTGATAGTCTCCAACATCAGAAACACAAAAAGTGGCACAATGGATAAGGTAGAAAAGACAAAATTTGCGATCAGGACTGCCACATTTCTGCTGTACTGAGTACATTTAGATATTGTCATTCTGACAGAAATCCATTTCTGTCAAGATTTAATATACTACATAGTTGCAGGTAGTTGCATTATTCTAGAAGATATATTAGCTGTGCTTAGCAAAAAAAAAAAAAAGCTAAAGTAGTAACCATCCCAGATATATATTATATTAAAAGGCTGGCTAAATGTTATTTAAAGTGAGCTACAACAAACAGGAATAAAACCTGTCTGAAAGTATACACAGGCTGACCTATATTTAAAGCAAACAAAAAACCCCAGCTCTTATTTTACTGGCACTTTCTACTAATTTCTTTTTATTCTCTAACTTGTAAACTCTTTGAGACAGAGACTATGAGGCATCCATCATAACAAGACCTAATAATTATTTGAACCTGTAGGGGTTTTGGAACAGACTTGAAGATTTAACATATAAGCATGGCATGAAGTGTTTTTAAAGTGCTTTTAAAGCTAGTCCTCATCATTGTTTACAGGGAGTACAGGATAAACTCTTCGAGAGGGAAAGGATGCTGCAACTGTAATTCAAAACTAGACTGAAAAACAACAATCCTGCCAACTTTCAGCTTTGTGCAATTGCAGCTATGCAGGAGAATAAAACCAACACCCATACCAACCAACCAACCCCCACCTTCCATTCCAACATAACAGAAGCGTACATTCCTCTCCAGTTACTCAGTATTGTGTATGACAAGGCATTTGATTTGTGTTAGCGCAAGTCTAATACTAAAAAGTCAGGATCTCTTTTCATACAGTTAGTGATTTTCACAGACTTCATTTTGATTGATGTAACTGTGCAAAGACAACTTATCCATCCACGAAACCCAGTAGTCTTTAATTTGGAGTCTACAAAAACCTCTTTAGTATTTAAGCTGGCTAAAGAATCAATATTCTCTCTCAACTAGATTTAAGCTGTTTTCACTAGCAAAGCAGAACCCCCAAGAATTAAAAAAGACCCTTTGGCAAGGAAATACTAGTTTATCCACTCCACTCCCCCCAGCTACTTCTGTTACTCTCCCCTAAACTACAGAAACTGAACTGCAATTTTTTTAAAAAACATATATACACAGATACAGATACGTATTGACATTGCCATTTTTCTTCCAGTTTCTCCATTCTATTCAGAACACCTGAAGGAAGGCCACGTCAGGCTGTTTCCAGCCAGTCGGTGCACAACACAGCATCTAGACAACCGGACAGTTACAGACAATATGTTATGTGCAGGAGACACAAGGCACCTTGATGATGCCTGCAAGGTAAACCCAATTCTGTTCTTCTTTTCTTTTTAGGTTTGTCCTTGATAGTCTGAGCTAATCAAACAAAAAGCTTCAGAAAACAGTTTAAAGAAGTTCCGCATTTGGCTACATGGAAGTTCTAGTAGACTTGTTGAACAGAACAGAACTGCTGGCTCTTTCTTTTTTCTTCCCCTGCCCCTCATAGCTGTGAGAGCAGGCCAGACTTAACCAAGCAAACCAGAACAGTAAAGACTGAAAATCCCAAATGTAGGAAATACCACAAAACCAAGCAGGAAACTCCACCTCAGCAGCATTTCCTAATATTTTATCTTATGTGAGCACGCAAAACACTCAGCAGTAGGTACTGTAAGAGGAAGGGGGTGCCACTCTACTGAAAAGTGGAGAAAATAATAAAGGCCAAAAAATGGTAGCGAATGAGCGGCTGTAACATGAAGAAAAAGGAGGGAGGGCAAGCAGTCAATCCACATCCTTTCCACTTAACCATCACTTTAATAATTTTGCTTTACTGTTACACACAGCACTGTAAAACACCCTGGATCTTTATAGCTTGAATAAAAGCTTTTTTGTTCTTATCAATGTCTCACCTACATTTCCTAGATGAGCGCCATACAAAGCTAGATGCTTTAGTGTTAGATTTTTTTGGAGTCTCTCCCCATGAGAGGAGCACTGAGGGAGTCTGGAACACAAAAGTCGCTTATGTGAAAGTGCTGTTAGTAAGAGCTCTTCATTTGTAAGCATACTACATAGGCTATTTCCATAGACACTAGTGCACCACTAAAGCCAGTGGGGGGAAAAAACAACACAAAGACAAACAAACAGATTGTTACTAACCTGCTACTTCTCCGTAGGGTGACTCTGGAGGGCCTCTGGTCTGTATGAAGGATGATCGTATGTATCTAATTGGAATCATCAGCTGGGGAATAGGCTGTGGCCGCAAAGACATACCTGGCGTTTATACAAATGTGAATCGTTATCTTGACTGGATTCAGGACAACATGAAACCCTGAGAAAGAAAAATGAACTATCCATAATCTTGTGGCCATGCCCCTGCAGCTTCCTTCTGGGTGCTTTAAGGATGCTGACAAGGCTTCCTGTTTGTCCAGATGCTATGACTTTCAGTACAGAGGAAGACGAACTGCAGTGTGTGGGAAGGGCACACTCTCAGATTACTCTCCTTATTACAGCTTATGGGAAGCTAACACTCCTTTCTCCCACATCCCCAAAGCTTTCTCTTTGCATCAAATCACAAGTACAATTAAAAATAAACTTTGGCCCGAGAGAATAAACCAAGAGAGAATATCATGCATCCTATGAGCAGCCATGTTGTTTTGGGAATGGGTGTGAACTGAAGGCAAAGGGGACAGATTTAATTCCCTGAAAACTTCATCTCCCTCCTTATTTGGCTGTAAATTTGGAAGACATTCCAGTCAGGCTTAAGCTCTGTCCTTATACCATTTCACTTTGGTTATTTAAGCTAGTTTCAGCTTGACTCCAATAGAAAAAGCAAAACTGTAGGCATGGGCTGCTTATTTCCGTATCAATATACTGCTTGCTTTTTCAGTTTGGAACTGGTTCATTAACCGAGTCTGAGCTAAAACTCTGAGCAAATACAGGATGGCATGTTTGTTAGGACATTCTATTCTTCCACTTGCTTTTCTTCCTGCTAGGAACTAAGTATGGAATAGGTAAAAATCTTAACACCAGCCTTATCTGCCACAGAATCAACACACTGCTTTTCGACTATTCAATTTCTGTGCATTATCATCTGATACAAAAGCAAGAGCTCTCTTTAGCGCAGAGAACAGAACAAAGGACAAGTATATTAGTTTTAGGTGCCTGCTAGATTTACATTCATGAGTAAAGATCAAGTCAAACGTCACAAGGTTTCATTTGGCCTTTAACAGAACCAGGACAGGTACAGCCAAGTCACCGTGAACTAGAATCTCAGTAATCAAGCATTACTTACTTGCATTGCAGTTGCCATGTGATGTAAAGTGTTATCTATGCACCTCCTAAGAGTTAAGCCTCTTCGAGAGATTCTCTCGTCCAATTGTTTTATAAAATAAGAGAAAGCAGGTGTGACTACTGTTTGACAAAAAGAAAAAATTATATTGAGGCTACAAAAGGAGTTTAGTATCAATTGGGCATTGTAGCTAGAAAACTAGTCTTGTATTTGAGAAATTCAAAACTTTGTAACTCAAAAAGTTTTACGCTCACGGTTGTAAGGAGCTCTCTGATGTTCTACTAGTACAGCCTCTAGTCAAATAGAGAGCTTATATAAGTAAGTACAGAGGAGAGATCTGGTAAGGATGCCCATTACTTCCTCAAATGGGTTTTGTAAATGGCAACTTTACAAATGGTCCATTTCTTTCTAGCTACCAACTTAGAAATGGACCTCAAAGAGATCTTCTCTAATGTCCTCAGAGAAACGGTGGTGTAAGTCCAGTTAGCTTCAGCAATGAGTCCCATATTCCAGCCAGTGGAAGGGGAAAAAACCCAAAAATGTTTACTAAAAGTCACAGTTCAGGTTTTTTGGTGTGGTTTTTTTGTTGTTGTTAATTGTATTTTATTATGTATTAACCTCGAGAAAAAGACAATTTCCATTCCTCTCCCCTAAACCCGTTTCTAAGTGTTGCTGTGCCTCACTGTCCTGGCATTCACAAGCCTGCCAAATATTTGCAGCCTGTAAACCACCCAAAACTGTTCCAATGACTAACACAGGTAAGTGTCCTCAGGAACACAACTTCTGTTCCACAATTCAGTCTGTTAAATACATTATTTGAGCTTGATGTGATCTAACAGCCACCAATAAAATGTAATTGAACCACACCTGATACTGATATATTTTAGAAAAATACATCCTACAAAAATACAAGTTGCAGAGAACAGTTTTACATCACAGCTGTTACCAGGTCCTTGAAAATACCCTTGTGTGAAATACCCAGTGTGATGAGAGAGCTACACAAGCCTTAGCTGCCAACTCCGCACTGGTTACTTCTTCCATCCTGGTCTGCCTTCTGTGACATCTTCTCTGCAGCTGATTTAAAGAAGGGCCCAGAATCAACTCAAAAATTTTCCAAATGCTTCTTTATCTCTCATTTTCTAATAGAACCTTCATCTGGAGATTTACCAAATCCCAGTCCAATAGCTAGAACTTACGTTCTCCAGCCTTACTTCTTGCATTTCATTTCTCAAAAGTTGCTGCCACCTAGCTCAGTGCATTTAACTGCATTTCTCTGGTGTGTTTACCCATTAGATCCCTCCCTGATAAAAGTCCCCAAGATAATTTCCATCTCTACGACATCAGCTTTTCCTCTTCTTACCCTGTTTTTTTCCCCTGTACTTGTCCTCTTCCAACTCACAGTAGCACCATCTTGAGACAAGGTCTCAGACAATAATGACTGCCATCTGCTTGCCTCATCTTTCTTCTCACTTTGCAGTTGATGTTGTCATATTCAAGTTATTTCAGAACCTGAGTCAACATCAACATTTATTGTAACTGAATTACACAGGTACACCTCACATCTCCCCCCAAAACTCCTTACATCATCATCTACCCAGTTATCTCACTGATGTTGCTCCCTGCTTCTTCCTTCTGCCCTGCTTCATCTTTCTTTCCACAGGAACTTCCAGCCATCTCAGACTGATACAGAAAGGGTCACACACCCTTATACATTTAAGAAGCCTTTCAAGATCTCGAGTAACATGAATCACTTCAGCAGGAAAGAAAAGATACTTTAAAAAAACAAAGCTACAAAGCCAAAGGACAATATCAGTACTTGACGAACAGGAAGGTGAAGAGGATTTAATTGTCTTCATAATTAAAGCACAGCCCTTAAGTCTGCTACCCAAAACCCTACCTAGTAAACAAAAATTATTCAGCTGCATTCCTAAAGACACAGTTTCACTGAGGTTCTAGGAAGAGCTTAGCACTCCTCTGGGAAAACACTAAGAAAAATTACTAAGAAAGTAATTAATTTTAGCTTTTCAGACAGTGACTTAGTCCCAAGCTTACAATCCCAATTGCATAGAGACATTTATCTGCCTAAGGCACCCTCTAGCCACAATCCAACTGGCATAATTTACCTTCCTCCTCAATACTAGCTGTATTTCTTGTGAAGCCCACACAAACCACTCTGAAATGACACAGATGACATGTAAAAATGAATTTTATTGATGCCCTTGCTGAAGGTTGTATTTGCACTGAACATGCTCAGCAGTAAGGCCACCTGCTATGGCATGCATCAGTTGCTTTTGGAATTGCAAGTTCCAGTGTAAGATGCCACTGCAAGTATCCATCACATGCAAACCAGGATGTATGTTATCCTTTGTTTAGGGTCACCTTGTTCTTTTCACAACCATGAACTGCACATGCTGGACTCCACAGCCACCTGACATGCTGTAGTCACATGTGCAGCAGCTTAGGGACAAGTTCTGCTGCCACAGAGAAAACACATTGGCATCTAGTGGCCAAAGAGCACATTACAGATGATACTGAACAGTGCAGATGCCTCTCATTTCATATTTATGCTGTACAGAGAGATGCAGCATGGACTGGAATGGGCAGATGCAGCAACAGCTCCTGCAGAAGAGATGGTCCCAGTGAAAAATCCAGCGTAAGCTTGAACCCACCTGCACAGCAGTTGGTTGATACAGGAACTGGAATGAGGTAGGACAGCCAGGAACACTACAAAGGTACCAGGACACAATTATCTCAAAGACAGAAATCAGTGAGCAGGAGAACGGCAGTATCACCTTCATTTGTAATAGGCAGGCAGAGACAAAAAGAGGTTCCAACAAGGTACTAGGATAGTGATCGTCTTCATTTAGCCACAGCTTCAGTTTCCATCAGAGTGCTATGTCTCCACAAAAATTCTCCTGCCTCTCTGTCTCTTCCCTGACTCCCCAAAAGAAGCTAGGAGAATCCCTACCTTCAAATACTGATGAAATAAGAAGAGAGGCAGAATTATATTCAGATGTCACCACCCATCAGTTACAAGATTATGCGCTACAGTCAGCCCTTCATAGGGTACCATACTTTGATTTGAATGTTTTTCCAGTCTATCTCCAGAGATTCAAAATACTTGATGACCAAGATGGCTTATGAAATATCTAGAAAAAGCATCCACTTCTTCCCTTCCTCCTTCTGTGGCACCATGCCCTATCTCAGGCTTCTTAACTTCCCATCCTGGGTGGGACAATCTGCCTTTCCACTTCTTCCAGTCCCTTTGAGGCAGAATAGCTAGATGTTCTCTCTGCTGCCAAGAACCCTAATGCCCAATGATGGAGAAGGGCAGATGTCAGACCATCACACTGTAGTTGAAGTTTGTGGAAATTCAACTTTGTATCATCTACAAAGCCAACCAAAATATAAGGAAGAGGAGTTACCAAAGGCAATAAAGCCCTAGAATTTCCTTTAAGACGGCAAAATGAAGGTGATACAAGCTTCCATAGCTGACTCGCTAATCCCAAGGGACCTGAACACCTCTCCCATCTGCCATTGTTCCAAATACTTCAGACTCAGCTAGGGATGAGATGGTTTCAGGTCAACCTTACTTTTCCCTGCTCCTCAGCACCCTAAGCACTGGCTCTCCTGCTCATGCTACTACAGGCAAGGGAGCAACCCTAAACAGATGGATGGGGTAAGAGGCTGCATGCAACAGCCAGGGACAGGAGAAACAGGAAAGTGCTCTTCCTTGCTATCAGGATCCTCTAGGTTCGGACTTGGAACTTGCCAGCCTTAGTCATGTATTTTATCCCCTTGAAGGGCTTGTACTTCTCCCCATACATGTCCAAGCGATTCACCTTCAGTCCTAAAGGCAAACAAACACAGCATAAGACTGACTGCTGCCACAAACAAAGCAGACAGGCCTTCAAGATAAAGGAACAGAGGATGATACTAGAGGTGTAAAAAGCACAGCAGAAGTTTCAGCAAGCAGTAAACAGAAAGGACAAAAGCTGACAACTGCTAATTGTCAGAATCATTCTTTACAAACACATCCATGCCCTAAAATTCTTTATAGGCTTGTAAGCATGAAATGCAAGGAAATATAAATAGGCTGTTTCACAGAGCAGCAGAGAGAACAAATCCACGTATCTGTAGTCAAAGCACAAGATTTTTTTACTTGAAGAAAATGTTTCAGGTAGAATGTACTTCTGAAGGCCTGCAGAGCTACTTCAGTTATGTACAGAGTGAGAACTGACACAGCAGAGAATATTCAGCTTCTTTACCTGACAGTCACTTACCAGATATAGCCAGCTGCTGAATTTTAAACTGGAGGTTAATGGTGGGGTTTTCATCTGGTTTTGATGTCCCAGCTTGCAGGCTCACACTCCCCTTCAGGCTTGGCAGCTTCTGGGGGTTTATTTTCCCCACATCCCATGACAGCAACTTCAAGGAACAGAAAATGCAGCAGTGAAACAAAAATGCTGTAACATCCTCTAAAGAAGAGTCCCCTTCCAATGACGGCTTTCTTTGTCTTAGTATCTTGCCTTTCATGTTGGACAGACACAGTACAGGTTTAAGGAGCAGCTGCCTTGGACCTCTGTTCTCCCTCTCTCTTTCCTTGAGGTTCCCCAGATGCCTACCATGAATTATATTTCTACTACTTGTGCTACAGGCCCCACTTCCTGTGTGTAACAGTGACAAAAATAATGCAGAATTGCCTCCTTTCCAAGTGGCTGAAGTAGTGTTGCTTAAGGCTCTTCTGGGGGTAAACCATCAAATTTAAGTTTGCAATAAGGGCAAAAAAAAAAGTGAACTCCAGGGGCAGATGACAACCAAACAACAAAACCAGAACACCCCAAAACAAATCAAAACCCACTAACCAATGCAAATCCTCAGTGTTTGCAAAGAACCAAGTCTAACGTGCAGTACTAGGCATGACAACTAGATATGCAGAAGTTTGTAAAGCATCCACCAGACTAATGCCTTATTATACAATACCAATTCTCAAATTTTCTGCACTCACCAAGCAACCAGAACTACAGTCCACTGAAACGCTGAGCTATTTGTTGTGGGGATTAAGATAACCTGGAGTATGCAATTTTCCAGAAAAAGTTCTCACCCCAAGAAAACGTACTGCCTTTAGAAAAGCGATGTTCAAGGAAATGTTCATGTAAGCATGAACAGCTCAACTTCATGTGCTGAAAGGTAAAGAAGATTAAAAATAAATAAATAAATAAATTCTAATTTCTCTCTTTCCTCTCACCTTTGTAACTGGATCGAAGATATGTGTTCCCTGAGAGGGCGTGAGGGTCATATTTAAGACACTTTTTGGCATCTGGCTAGTAACCATCACTCCCTCTACAGTCTTCCCCATAGTCTGCTTCGGCCCCACTGTGATCTCAAAACGTCCCAGTGAACTGCTATCACGGAAACTGATGTTGTGTTTAACGTAGACAGGAATTGCCACAAGACTAGAATAAAGACATGAACAGAAAGTCCTTGTCAATCTCTTGCCTTCATCTTTGCTTTTCCTGATGCAGTCCTTACCTTCTACACTGAAAACACTGGAAACCAAGCTCTTTAAAAGAGAAGGAAATCCTACAGTCATTTGTTTGATCTAAGACCAAAGTCAGAGTCCTGTTCTCAAGTCTTAATTACACTTTTTTTTTAATCAAGCTTGCCGTATCTTAGTTTTCTACCTCTCTAGAGGACAGGAAACTAAATCCAATACAACAGGAGAATTGAGCAAAGGATGAGGAATGCTTTTGCATGTCACAACCAAGCTGGCAAGTAGTTCCACGCAGTGCAGCAGCACTTGAACTTCATGTTTGTGCTCTTGGTTGGATTTCCCACTCCTTTTCATCTACTTTTGATAAGTCTGATAAAGTCTATCAAATGCTTTAGCATCTGTAACCCCAATTAGTACTTGGTAAGCTGCTTCTAGAAAAGAGCATAAACAGTGGATAAGACCTTGTAGTTCTATTAAGAGAGATGTCAAAAAACCAACAAGATTACCAACCTATCTTGTTTTATTCTAAAAGTTTTTCATAAACATAGGAAATCAACAGCTTGATTACTCCATACTGCTTAATTCTTTCCCTCTCTAGTTTTTTCATCTGCTACTAGTCTTTGAAAAATGCTGGCTGACCAAAAAGAAATGACAGAATCACTGCTCCAAACAAGGAGAACATATGTATTTTAAAAAAAGAAAAATGCAAGGGGTCATGCATCTCTACTTCATTTGGCACAACATGCCACATGACCTTTAGGAGCAATTCTTTTTTTTTTTTTTTTTTTTTTTCCTTTTTTGCTTTCTTCCCTAGCCAGGAAGATCCAAATTTTGTAATTCACAGCACTATATTCGTCACCTACTTCTGAGCACTGACATGGTAGGAGAGCAAGCGAAAATTTCCATCAGGTGGAATGAAGGAGAGTATTCTTTCTGACTCCCAGCGCTTAAAACGCACACATGGATGAAAGCTGACATCATCTAATAACCGAGGGTTCTGAAATAAAAGAAAGTCACAAAGTTAGTGAAGGCAGTACTATACTTAAAAGAACCTCCTCTTCTCAATCTTCTATCCATGAAGGGCCTACCATTTGTTACACTCTGTTCACATGAAGGTACCTACATGTCAAGCTCTTTGATGCTGTTACATCTATGTGCTAGCAGTACTCAGTAATCTCTACCCTATTTTAGAAAATTCAGTTATGTCAAATAATTACATTGATGCATACTCATAAAAAAAGATGGCCCTTTAGGATATCTGCCTAAAACATGACAGTATCTCAGAAACTTAGTCATAGCACACACTAACAGTACTTTTAACAAAGAATCTGACAGTAAAACCTTTAGGCTCAAAGTTCCTGAAGTTCACCGTGAGTTTCCACTGTCAGTTCTTTTTATTTTTGTTTGGTATACCCAGGTTCTGATCTACTGGAACCCATCAGCATGAGACTGAGATCCTAGTAGCAGGGATGGGAAACCCTTTTTGAATACTTAAGCAAAGATACATCCTTGAGCTTTACCATAAAGGAGAGGGTAAGGTCCGGCATCCCAGTCAGCTTGACACAAGCATCAATCACCCCTTGGATTTCAGCAGTAATTGTGGAACCTGCAACAATAAATTATATGAACCTGATAAGAAAATTCCAGTGTGGAAAAACTATCAATGGAGAGGAAAGAAATTTATAATCTTTATCAAATGTTATGGCTCATTACGTTGCCCGCTCAATGTTTTTTTCATTCCCAATGACTTCTAGAGAAGATGCATACAAATAAGAACCACTGACACCAGCAATCTCCATTTTAATGGCCAGTGACAATAGCTCCCAACTCTAGCACGACTAAGATGCACAAAAACTAAGGAGACAGCACTATGCGCAATTTTCACTTGCCTTCTATTTTCCCAGTATAGAATTGCTTACAAGACCTCAGGAACAAGGACAAGTGAAAACCTTGGTACCTCTCTAAAATTTTTTACTGAATAGCACCTGCAAGTTGGCCGCATTTCAGAGTAAGAACAGGAATAGAGCTTCCGACACTTAGATGAAGGAGCTCCTCTTTGAAAACCTGACTCGCTCTTCAGCCACTATCAGAACAAAGTTACCCTCGTCTTAGCCAGAAACAACTTCCATACCTGATTTGTCAATGATTGCATCTATCTCCTCAATCACATCAAAATACGCCTCATTGTTGGTATATTTTACACCAGTACGTCTCCAAGGCACCACTGATAGCTGTCCAGTAGGAAGCTGGTCACCCACGTTAGTGCTTCCTGGAAAAAGAAAGGCAATCACAACAATCACAAACGTTAGACAGTGCTCTAGAACAAGTCCTTGGCCTCATATAACTTGATTGTAATTAATCCCTGAGAACCTCTATCACTTTGTAGGAGAGCAATTACTCTTCCAGACTCACTGTTTGTATTCTACAATTTACATCTCTCTTACATCTAATGCTAAAACATACCACAATAAGGCATGGGGAAGTATAACTAAAAAACAAAACAAAAAGCCACCCCAACAAAAAACCCACACCAAATTAACTCATCCAGGAATTCATGTCATGGCTCTAACTGGAAATGTAATCTGTCTGTTTTGGTTACCAAAAAAAAAAAAAAAAAAAAAAGTGCAGCTGGTGCTGGAACTGGAAGGAACCTCAAAGCAAAGCATTAACACAGGACTCCCTAAATACACCTATGCTGGGATTTAGAATGGTATGGGTCAACATAAGTTTTCTTCACCCATGTCCTAATTTACTTATGCAGGAATATTGCTACACAGCCTCCCCAGATTATCTACTTCTTGTTTCCCTGTACCTGTGATGGTGTTGACAACTGTTCGCAGGATAGTGGGAGGTTTTATCAGTTCCTTAAGAATATTAGACTCTGTTGCCAATGGAAAGCCATTGTCCAGCATCTCCTCCAGCACCTCATAAACCACCACAACATTGTCCTTGATCATCACCTCTGAACAGACACCAAAATAATCCTGTGCAAAAGAAATAATTACTCAACAATGTCTGAAGGAGAGAGTCTTAGTGATCATTTATTTCTGTGTGGGAGGACACCGAACTGAATCAAGCCTCTTTTTGGAGGAGGTGAAACAACACTGAAACTCCATGTAGTACAAGCACATCAGACAGACTGACCATTCCAACAAATATGTACAACTCTGACCATGCCATTGCCCCAGCAAGCTGGCAAGTCACCACATCATCATATGCTCTTACTTCCTTTCTATATAACGAGATTCTCTTTGAGAGCTAAGAGATTTTTTTAATTAGCACTTGAAAGTGGCTCAAATGCAACCAATTAAGCCACAATATTCATACGAAAAACTTACTTCCTGCAGCCACTACTGACTTCTGTGCAATGATGCCTTTCATTAGACTCTGATATTATATATCCTTCCTCAGCTGCCCTAGTCTTTTCCTACAGTACTCTCAAGATTTTAACTGTGCACCACTGCTGTTTAAGAAATTCAACCTCTCCTCATCAAAGCCCTTCATTTACTTTTGTCGTAATGCTCACATACATACAGGCAATAAAACAATTATTAACTTCAATTCTGTAAGTACTTTTTTAGAGTTTATTTTGATGCGGGATATAGGGGAAGCACAGCTTCTAACTCTCTGCATATTCTGCCTAAGTCCACGATTGTTTTATAGGAGAACATTTCTGAAGTCCATCTAACACGCTACCTGTGTTTTTTCATTCTGATACTGCTTGGGGTGTACTGACTGCTTACACATCCTAAGATGTATTAGACTAATAGCAGAAGTCCAGTATTCTGAAAAATAATTCTATCCATGTAACAAACCCCTCCTTCCTCATAATTTAAGAGGTGTATAAAGCAGAACCTCAGAATGTGAATCATAAAAGATCTGCAGACCAGTTTATTCCCCATCTTGATTCCTCTACTGTTTCTTCATCATCTACTCCAAAACAGTAATTAGCAATATTAAAGTTTGCAGTAAAAATATACCAAGTCAAATTGTAAATCTGTAACACAAAACTAAGTGGAGATCTTTCAAGATTCAGCATATGTTATAGGAAGCAGTCCCAATAATTCAGCAATTTTAAAAAATGAACATTTAATTTACTCATAGTTTTACTCTATGGGGACTCAATGCCTCTTTCTGGAGAGAGTGCACGCGCACACACAAACACAAACCTGAGCTTCTAGTTACTTAGACCAATTAAAGAGATCAGGCATTCTGCACAAAGCACGAGTATACATAAACTGTGATGCTAGGGAATTCCTAGTTCTGCATTACAAACACTGTTTCTTTTTCAGACATATCAGATTTTAACATACAGCCAAGCCAGTGAAGACACACTCATGCCTCATCCCCTCCCAAAAAACAAGACCTAAGCAACTGACATAGTACATTTTTGGCCTGAACAGCCAATCTACTCCCTGAACTCAGTGAAACATAACTTGGCCTACACTCACATTCTGACTGGATTGCGCCTGGAAGCAAAAGCTCACATGATAAACTTGTTTGACCAAGCACCCACATTTCCTGTATTCTGGTAGGGTGCTGGTCACAAGACATTTCAAATCCAGACTACACAGTCCTGTTGTTTGCAGGCACAAGGCAGACATCTTCACTATTTCCCTAAACTGACCAGCAGTCACATTGGCCATAGCACAGAAGGAATATGGCTGCTCTGGGGCAACTCTTGCGACTCACTTCTTTACGAAGCAAATATGCTTGCAAGAAACCTCTCTAGATATAAGCACATAGGTAGGTCGTCACTAACTGACTAAAGCACGTGGCTATGAATCACAAAAAATCCTTGTGAGAACAAGGCCAGCTTGGTCTTAGTTCACAGCTCCTAGGAGAGACAAGGCTGCAAAACAGAAATATAAACCTTGATTGCTGCAAGGTCCTTCCGGTGAGCATAGGCTGATCTTGAGCCCATCATCATCCTAGGCAGAACATTCCTAACCACTGCAAGCCCTCGAGACCCACTCTAAACCCTTGCAGGTGCAGGATGAGAATTAAGAGACTGGAAACAGAGGAAACTAATTGCTGCTGACTTGAAGGGCTCCCTTTCCCGCCCCGTTTACAACACGGCAGTAACCTGGGACTCTCCCTTTTCTAACCTCCCCGGCACAACGAGCCCTCCAGCTAAAGCAGCAGCAGAGAGCCGCTCCGCCCTCGCCCGCCGTACCTGGAAGGTATCGACGACGCGGTGCAGGAACTCGATGACGAACAGCGGCGGTACCTCGCTCTGGATAACGGCCACGAAGAAAATCTTGTGGCGGTAGACGCTGAGGAGGTAGTGGTGCGGCGTGGGGATCACCGGCGGCACGTTCTCCGCCTCCGAGGCCCTCTCCTGCGCCTCGAAGAAGTAGTCGCAGACGGAGCGGCTGACGACGCTCTTCCAGTGCTTCTCCAGGAAGATGTCTCCCGAGGCGTTGATCAGGAACAGGCTGTGGATCATGACTGCGGCGGGCGGGCCACGCGACAGGGCCGTCCCGCGGCAGGCGCCGGAGCAAGGCCTGGCCTGGCCTCCCCGCCCGCACTGCCTGGCGGGCCCCACCCCCTCGCGTCCGCGTCCTCGCTGCCACAAGCTCCGCCCCCCGGCGCCCGGATCGGCAGCGCGAAAAACCGCCCTTAGCCTCTCGGGCGGGGCTTGGCAGCGAGCGCACGGCGGGGCGACCCGCTACCAGCCAGGCCCGGCAGGCCGAGGAGGCACGGCACGGCACGGCACGGCACGGCACGGCACGGCACGGCACGGCGGCCCAGGCGAGACCGGGCGCGCGCCCAGCAACGCCCCGCCAGCTGAGGGCCCGGAAGGGGCGGGCCGCCCCCCGGCAGCACACGTCACCCGCCGCGGCCCGGCAGGGGGCGCCGCGCGACGGGCCCCGGCCCCGGCCCCGGCCCCGGCCCCGGCCCCCGAGGGGAGCGAAGGCCCCGGCGCCCCGCAGCGAGGAGCTCGGGCAGGCCTTCCGCACGGGGCGGTCACAACTGCGCTCCACGTTGGCGGTAACAGAGCCTGCGGCCTTAAAAACGACGCCTGCTTCCAATTTTTTTTTTTTAAGGGTGCCCTTTTTCAGGGTAGGCATCTTAGTATAGTCCATAAAATGTGCTAAGTAACCCCGTTTTTCATGGCGAGAAGCACCTGCTTGAATGTTTTGCACTGTCTGACTTTGCTGGTTTGTTCACCACAGAGTAATAGCAGTACTGCAAACGCCATCCAGCTGGCATGAAAATGACAACTGTCACGCAAAATGCATCTAAACTCTATGCCAAGTGGTTCCTTTGCATAATTAGAACCAAGTGTTCACATTCATATAGCAGATCCCGAGACTTCTGAGTCAGGCAGCTGCCATTACAAATAACCTTCCAATTTTGCTACTCTGCTGGGAACAAACATCCATACAAGAACAACGAAAAAGACATCCTTTCTATCCCATCACCTAAGCATACAACCCTTACTGCACGGGAAGGAAGGCGACTGCCTACTGGTTAGGACTGCTGCTTACGCAGACTGGGGTCTGGGTCTTTACACCTGACTAGGCTTCATGATTGCGGGCAAATCTTTTAAGCAAGGATACCCCGAAGTCTGGAAGATGTGTAAGCTGAATGGACTGGTTTATGTCAGAGAGCAAAAAACTGCACAGTTCAGAGTTCATATTAGATCTTACTTTCTGTTGATAGGTTGTAGCTATTTTCTCCCCAAAATGGGGCAGAGATCAGTTTGTTATTCTGACATTACCTTTTGATACAACTGTGTGCATACATCCTTATTTAAAGCATCAGATAATTCAACATGCACAAGATTAGCTTTTTGCTATAGCAGAAAATAAGGAAATTAAAGCATGACTGTAAAATTTAAAAAAATGTCTACTTCAAATTATTATAATGCTTACACATTTGAGAGCAACAAAGGAGTAATAATTTGTCATTTCATTACAGCACTTGAAATTTAAAATAATTATTTATTATTTTAATATAATCACTTTACTTTTAACACAAAGGTATTGTAAAGATTATTGTATCAGTCTATTAGGCTCTTGGAGACCGTGTTATTGGGAGTCACAGACAGAAAGCAGCAGCAGATAATTAAATTGACCAACAACATAAAGCCTTTATACCTTTGGTTCTCCGAGAAACTCAAACCCTTCTGTTTTTAACCTGGACCTTAAAATCAACAGTCATGGGATATGTCTTTTCAATACAGGCATTTCTTTTTTGTCTCATGAACCACAATTCGGTTTTGACTGTATCACACGTTGTTTACAAACTGCCATTTCCCTCTGACTGCTGGCACCCATCATCAAAATTGTTAGTATTTCACCCAGTTCATGATGTTGTCACTTCTGTATTTTTCCTACAGCTACTTCAGTTTCTTTAGCCATCAAGAACGTTGGTGGCAATACAAAAGCAACCATAGGCTAATTAACTATTTCTGCACACCAAAGGAAAAGGTTGCTGAGGGAAAAGGGGAAAGACATTTCTGCTTTAAAATCAGACGGGTTTATTAAAGTATCTTGCTGGCATCTGCAGAGAACAATTTGCAGTTACACCGCTGTTTACTGCTGCAGAAGTGCTGCCTGGCTGCTTCCAAACTGTTAGCACAAAGATCACGTTTTTGTTCTGAAAGTCAGTCTCTACAGTGGCTTGGGAGCTTATATAAACTGGAACCTAAAAGGAGAACATGGCAGAAGATGCTGCCAGAAAATAATTTCATTTTGCTGGTTAACTTACTGACAGCCTGAAAACTGCTCATTGAAGGGTACTATAGTTCAGTTACAGTACATGAACCCCCAGAAAAACCTAAGTACAGTCAAAGAGCAGTGCCACAAAATGGTGTTGCCAAACCATGCACCGTCTTTATGATAAAACAATTCCTTACCATCTGTAGTTCGCCACATGCAGGGATTCTGATGATTTAACTGTTAGCCTGTGCTGTGAAAATAAAAAACAGGGTAGAAGAAAACAGGCCATTTTTTTATTTATAATAGTCAACAAAACCAATTAATTTTGCAAGGGTGCTAATAATAACCTACTGCCAACTTTGAAACAGAATAGAGTCTACAGACTGATCCTTTGTGTTGTAGGAACACAAATGTGTTTCACTGTTATATATTGAATCCTCTCAGTCTTGCTTTAATTACTTACTGGAAATTACATTACATTTATATCTCCATTAGCTTTTCTGAATATAGCACCACAGGCTTGTAATTTAAGGCACTGGAAGCCACACAGCATAGAACCACCCAAATTTTGAAGACTCTGGAAGAGGTGGGAGAATCCAACTTGGACAAGGACAGACCTCTCTAGTCTACACAGCAGAAACAGAACTGTTTGTACAGTACCTGGTACAAGAGCATCTCAAACTCCATTGACTTTGGGTAATAGGTAACTCACTGAGAACATTTAATATTCGTGCTGAAAAACCTATTCTGTTAAAACATCAGAAGAGTTCCTCTTGTTTGAAAGAGAAATTTCTCACCTTAAAGACTCTAAACAAAGCCATTCCAAAAACATTGCAAGTTTGCTTATCAAGTCTCCACACTGTTTCTTAAGATTATACCTTTTCTTTTCTGAAAATGAAAGCTTGCATGAAACTTTACACAATAGTTGTCCTTCAAGGCAATGGTGAAAAATGCCTACTTTGTAATGTGCACACACAACTGGTAAACTGAGCCAGAGGTTAGAACAGGTTAGAGAACTGCATGCAGCACACAGCCATTCAGGATGGGTAACAAAATGAGATTCTTTCCGTGAAATATAACCTAGCAGAGAATGCTGTAAACTGAGAATTTGCTCTTTGCTCCTTTCTGCCAACTTTTAGCACATGCTAGTCCAACGTTATACCTCTGCAGAGCAGAAGAGAACCATGCCATTCTATGAATTAGCCAAGGGTGGACCTCTGTTTTCAGACAGATCCCCTTCGATTTCAAGTGACAAACAGCCAGTTCTGCGGAGCCAAGACCAGAGCACCTACATAGCTCACAAGTTGTTTCCGTGTAGAACAGCTAGTGTTTTGGCAGCGTATTTTTACTCTACAAACTAAAATGTATCAAAGATGTCAGAAAACTACACAAATTACCTCACAAAGATGCCTAAGGATACAGCAGTCTTTCAACACGCAGAGCTGAGAGGTACAGGCAAGGCATACTGCTCTCCAAGCTAAGTGGTATCATTATTTCAGAATTCTACATCAATTTAAGTCAAAAAACCCCAGAGCCACTGTTCCAAGCGCAAGCTTAATTAACCCCAAGAGATGAATTTCCTACCTTACAGGTTACAACCATCTATTACCACAGTATGATCGTCAGTCCAAGCCCTCCCGCCGCCCAGCCGTTCCCGCCTGTTTCTCGGAGGTCGGAGCGGCTGGTGAGCCATACCCTCGGTCGCAGCCTTCGCGGTTTCGGAGCGCGGAGGGCTCCCCATGGCCGTAGCGAGACGTCCCCGCCGGCAGCCGCTCTCCCCCCCAAATGCTCTTTCCAGTCAGCCTTCACCGAGCGCCGCCGCCTTCCCGCCCTAACCCCGCACACTCTCCCTGGCGCCGCAGGCCCCCTCGCGCCGGCCCCGGGGGGGGGCCCGGCCGCTCTGCCTGCCCTAGGAGCGGCCCCGCCTCGCCCCGCCAAGGGCCCGAGCGGCCGCAGCCCCCGTCCCCGCGGCTCTTCCCGGCGGCGGCCGCTCCCGCCCCGCCGCGCTGTTCCCCGCGCATGCCCCCTCCCCCCGCCGCAGAGCTCCGGACCCAAGATGGCCCCGTGTCAGTTTCGGGCTTCGCCGCCGTCCGGCCTTTGCCTCTCGGTTCCCGTCTCTCGCAGGCCTCGGTAAGTAGCGCTGGGGGGACCACCCTGGCTCGGGTGCCCGGTGCCGGGGAACTCGGGGACAGGTGGCTGGCGAGCTCCGTGGCCGGGGGAAGGGGAAGGGCCCGCCGGGCGCTCCAGGCTCGCGGCCTGTTCCGGCCCCGCCACCGCTCTGCGCCAGGCCCGGACCTGGCCGCCCGCTCCCCTGGGGCCCGCCGGGCCTACGCTCTGGGGAGGCGGCGGCCACGGCACGGCGCGGATGAGGCGGGCGGCGCAGGCCTGGGGGTCGCGGGCTGAGCTCCTCTCTCTCTCTCTCTGGCGCGAGACAGCGCGGCTGAGGCGGGCGCGGGCGCGGGCCCGGCCGAACCGGTACGAGGAGCCGGGGCCCCCCGTTCCGCGGGGGGGAAGGGGGGCCCTGTGGTCCCTCGGCTGAGGCGGTGCGCCCCTCGGGGCGCCGTGTGCGGGGCCTGTCCGGGATAGGGATGGGGACGAGCGGTAGCAGGTGCAGGGGCCCGCTTGTCGCGCAGATAGCGAGCGAGTGAGCGACCCGGCGCTGGGACCGGCCCGGTGTCGCCCCAGCCTGGCCGGGCGGTTATGTAAGGCCCTGCGCACGGAGCTCTGCTGGGGACAGAGCACCGCGTTCTCCTTGGCCCCGGAATCCCAGCGTGCTGGGGCACCCCGGGAGCACAGCTTCGCTTTGCCAGGTAGGGACGTCTTGGGAACCGCATCTCCCTTTACATCTGTTGTTCGCAGGGTAGGAGAGCTCTAGGCAAGCACTGCATCCTTTCTGGTTTAAACAGTGGTTCTGAATCTTTCCCGTACTGGCTGTACGGAGCTGTGCGACTGAGTCTGATGGCTGTATGCAAATGTGTTCTGTGTGTTGATAAATTCTTCAGTACTTACTAGAAAGCAGAATGGGAGAGATGCCTTGAAGACTAGATCGTGACTGAAACTTCCCTTGCAGAAAATCGTTATTCACAGTAATAAACAGTTTATAAATCCTTCTCTACTTTTGCAGTAGAACTTCAGCACAACATACTGTTATCACGCTTAGAGAAAGTCTTTGTTAAAGACAACTAAAGGCTGTGGAGTAGAGCCTCGTACCCTTCCATCTGCATCTTTAAGTAGCAGTGTCATAAGCATTCCTTCTTCATTGTGCTGGTCACCTGTTACTTTGTCCTCAAGTGTTTTCAGTGTGCCTCATCTATACTGAAGATTATAGTGTTGTATTCTTCTTTTCTATGGTCTCTGAAAGTGGAACATTTAATTACAATCTCCAGCTGCGTTTCTTCACTTTTTTCCTTGATGGAACAACTGTCATGGCTTTTCTTAGCAGGAGGGAATCAGACCTATGATTATGCTCCTGGAACAGCTCTGAAAGTTTCTTGCTGCTTGCTCAAGACACTTGGCTATTCTTACTGCTTTATATTGAAGTTTCAGGCAGTGTCTTCCATGTGCAAAAATGAAGAGAGCTCCTGCTTTTTTAAGATCTTTCTTGTGGGTTTTTCCCCCCCAAATATTAATTTAGGTTGTGCTCAGCAATGGCATAAAACTTGGTATAGAATTTATACGGACTTATGGACTGAAGGGCACACTTCTTTCTCTAGGTTGTCTGGAGTTATTTCAGTGTTAAAGCATACTTTTGTTAGTAGTGAAGATAAAACCTTAAGTATTACTTCAGTGTTTCAGAACTGTAGTAGTGGATTAAAACTCTGCTGTGTGTTTAATGAATTAATGTTGACTGTGAATTTTTATTTTCCTTTTTTTTTCCCTAACTGTTCTTTGGAAATGTCTCTCTTCTTGCTTTCTTCCAGGCCTAATGTTGCAGTTCTTCTGATTGTGAGTGTGCAGACCAGAAGCTGAGGTGAGATCTTTATACCTTTGTGGAAAAACTTTCTCTGAAGCTGTTATGGGATTTACTGGAAAGAATGAGGAAATTTCTAATTGTTTTGCTTTCCTCTCTTCAGTGTGAAAACAAATAATGTTTGAGAAAGGAGGAGTAATTCAGAACAGAAAACGTGTATGCTATGGTTAGCTGGTTCCCATCATTCGAGAATCTGTTTTCTCATTGTGTGAAACTTGTTCAGCATCGGGATAAAGGATAACGACTCTATGGATATACAGAATTCTTCACCATGGTAAAACTCGCCAACCCGCTGTATACAGAGTGGATTTTGGAGGCAATCAAAAAGGTAAAGAAGCAAAAACAGCGTCCTTCAGAGGAGAGGATATGCAATGCAGTGTCATCTTCTCACGGTTTGGACCGCAAAACTGTTCTGGAACAGTTAGAGTTGAGTGTAAAAGATGGAACTATTTTAAAAGTCTCCAATAAGGGTCTCAACTCCTACAAGGATCCTGATAATCCTGGGAGAATAGCACTTCCGAAGCCTCGGAACCATGGCAAGTTGGATGGTAAACCAAACGTGGACTGGAATAAACTTATCAAACGGGCAATTGAGAGCTTGGCTGAGTCTAGTGGTTCATCCCTGAAGAATATTGAGCGCTTTCTGAAAGGTCAGAAAGATGTGTCTGCATTATTTGGAGGTAGCAATGCCTCCATTTTTCACCAGCAATTACGATTAGCTGTCAAACGTGCTGTTGGCCATGGTAGGCTCCTTAAAGATGGACCTCTGTACCAACTCAACACTAAAGCAACCACTAATGCTGATGGGAAGGAGAGTTTTGAGTCTCTTTCCTGTCTCCCTCCAGTGTGTCTCCTTCCCCATGAAAAGGATAAGGTAAGACCCAGTTTGCATGGGCATTTTCTTGTGATTGATGACATGTGTCAATACAGAGTCTCAGTTTGAGGTCAATGATTTGTTTAACTTGTTTCTTGTAAATTAGAAATGACTAATTTGCATTCAGGATCCTACTGTATCCAAATTTCTAAGCATGATCAGAGGAAGCATAGATCATAATTTGTACTTTGGACTTGAAAACTACAAATGAACTACTGTGGGGAATTTACCTCTTAATGCTTCTGTACAGTGGAATTGAATGTATGATAACAGGCTTACTATAGTTATGTTAGCAATACATAGGAAGTAAGCCTCCTTACTTTTAGGTGAGGTGGATTTGCAAAGCAAACTTGAGATTATCTCTTACTTTCAGATTTTTATTTGACTGCCACTTTGGTTTCTTATTTGAGTACAGGTAACGTAGTGAAGCACTGATTAGCAATTGCCACCTAATGCTGTGGTCGAGGCTTTCTTTGTGCACAATGAAAAAATCACTTTGTGTCCCAGGGCAGCTTTGTTGTGAAATAGGAAGAAAAGGTATATAGGATGTAGTAGTTGAAGAGTGAAATCGGAGGATGTAGAGAGCATGAAAATGCTGGAATGAACACTCATGGGCTTCTATTCCCCTTTGTGTGCCTTCCCCCCCCCCCCCCCCCCTTGTTAAATAATCTTTCTTATTTTTTTTTTCCCCCTCCTTTCTTCCATCCTTCTACATGCGTAAGGTCTTTGACCCTCCACTCCAACCTCAAGATGAAGTTGTTGGAGTGAAATTCATACCCACTCAGTATCTTTCCTGTCCTTGTGCTACCATGGAAGCAGAGTAAAACGGAAATCTGTCTTTGTTTATTGAAGACCAATTTGCCAGTAATTCATATCTTTTGCACTACTAGTCTCCAGGACTTGTAGAATGTGAAAATTATTTTTTCTATCTGTAATAGATTTTTCAGCAGTGTTGGAAATTTTGTTGGTGTTGGAAATATCCTCTTTGGGGATGAGTTCTTTCAATGTGTCCTGCTCACATTTTTTCAAGTCAGCTTCACTCTCTGGTGAGAGGGTTGCTTTATGATCTATCAGGATTTGAAGACTTTAAACTACTGTAGGAGTCTTCTTCCTTAAAAAAAAAAAAAAAAAATCTGCACAGCTGCTTTATTGCCAGTAAAGTTTCTCCGAAATTCTAATTTAACTGTGGGAGCTCTACTGTGGACGCAGTACTTAACTAGTCAGAGTGTTGTGTTGTGAGCTGGTGGAACGTAGGAAGTAAGTATCACTATGCTGGAATTCCAGCAGCTTCCTCTATCCTTTTTTCAAGTGTTCCGTCTACAAATGTTTCCTATGTACTTCTCCATCTATATCTGTAATGAAATCAGTATAGCTGTAAAATGGTATGAAAACTGGATGTAAACAAGCCTGGCACATGAGGCAGCTGGATTGAGAGTGGTAGTAACAGCAGAAAATATTAGCTGTGCATATTATTATTAACACAGTATGTTTTGCAGCCCATTCAGTCTTCTTGTAATATGCCAAAACTCAGGACCAGCTTGATATTCCTTCAGATTAAGTGTTCCCTGGGGTTTTCTTAAAATGGGATATATCAGAGTGGTGAATGGTAATATGGGCTACCATAAATACTGAATTTGATCTGAGGGTTGTTTTTTGTCCTCCGGAAAAATAGGTGTATAAAGTTCTTGTGTGTGCCATGTGTGCACAAACACATGCACACATCTGTTTATGTGCATTTTGGGCTGTTAGATACTCTCCCTAATTAATTTCTACCTGCTCAGGTCTGAGCAGCTTGAATGCTGAAAGGATTGTTATAACATTAGAATGCACAGTAGCTATAGTAGAAATTTTACAAGGGATTTCTTCAATACATTATTCTGATTTTTTTTATGTGTGTTTTAAACTAACATCCTAGATTTCTGCTCTTCATGTACCATCTCTGTGCTGTGTAACCCATGCTGAGTTTCATACCATTTTCTTAAGTAATTTTGAAGATATGATTAAAACATCTGTGTAGATTCTGCCAGAATTAATTGACTGGCAAGTCAGTGGAAGCCAGAAGATCAGTTCCTATTCTACAGGATTTTTAAGATAGTTTGGTTTTTTGTTTTTTGTTTTTTTAATGTAGACACTATGTGATAGTCTTCCTTCACACTACTGTTTTCTGTTAAATCTCAACCAGTTAGGCAGGTGCAAAAAGCTTACTACACGGTACTAATTTTCTTGATTTATTGGGTGCTTGAGAATGGTGAGGGATTTTTGGCGGGGGAGGGAGGATTGGGATTTTTCGCCTTTTTTTTCATTAATGGAATTGCTCGGTACAGATTCTTTGGGAGTATTGTGACAGCGTTTCTCTTGATTCTTGGAAGAGCCTTGGCAACATCATGAACAAAAGCTCAACCTCCCAAACCTGAGAAATCCTAATGGCCTGTCTCTATTTTGCTGTCGTTAATCTTTTATCCTTGCACTATTTGGTCTTCAACATCCATTTAAGTACTCTCCATATATCATATGATACAAATTTATGAATCTTAAAGGTGTAACATTCCTTCCTTTCGTTTGTTCAAATGTAGCTTCCACTCAGCTGCAAGTGCTTACCTGTCTGTTTGATAGTAGTATCAGTTTGTTTAGATACCTAGAAGTGAACATTCAATATTTTCCTGTGTATTATGAAACTGAGTACCTTGCAGGAGGCCTATGAAAGTTGAGGCTTAAATTTTTTTAAACAAAATAAACATAAAGCAGCACGACAGAAGCTTTGCTTAAGAAATACTATTTGCTTTTTTCCAAATCTTATTTTTTTGTCTCAGCGTTCTGTGAATACCACATTCTAGTGTTCAAGGGAAAAAAACCTGGCAAATTATCATGGTTTACCAGGTAGTAATGACATGCTGCTGACATTATGGTTTTGAAATCCCTGGCCTAAAACCACTACTTGGATGAAAACAAGCAACAGAAAAAAAACCTGCTGATGGGCAGAGCTCAGTGCTGAAATTTGCTTATCTGTTAGTGACAATGGCTGGCAAAAGATGAGTTGTCTTTAATTTCGGTTTTAAGTGCTATGTGTGCCTTTACTCATGTGTAGTCTTTAGGGAAGTGGCCTTTTCTTTCTTTTCAGTTTCCTGTACTTTAGAAGCTGAAGTGGGAATTGCAGTTATGAGCTGGTTTTGCATTCCTTGTGACTTTTTGGACTATACATTGTACCTTTGGTGGTGTTTCTATGATAGGTGACAGACTGGTAAGATTCACAGTATCTACCCCTGCTGTGGAAAGAAAGAAGCGGGTGGTGGTGGCAAATTGTTGCAATACCTAAAAGTAAAGGGAGTTCATGCTGAAATTGTAGTGAAAGAGAAGACCATTGACTTGCTGCCTCTTGGGTAAGTATCAGGCAAGCGCTATCCCTTCAACATAGCTGGAAGTCAGGCCTCCCACATTAGGTCAGCCAAAGAGGTGATAAGCGTGGAGCAAAGAACGCTGGGCACTGAGTCCACCATCCATTAGTGACATCTGTAGGGAATGAGCAATACTGTGCAAGCTAGACTCTAAAGTAATCCTGCTGTTACAGTGCAATTTCTACAGTAAAGCCCTGATTAAATATGCATGAAAGATTTCTTTAAAATATAACTGCCACTTCTGTTTCGTGTATAATTAGTATACTTGCAGATTGAAACAGGATTTTTACTTTTTAAAGTTTTGTTTTTTTTCTTGAGGAAGAATTGCTGTATGCTAGTATTTGTTCAGAGTAACAGTTTTATTTCTTGAAACTTCCTACTGATTATTAGTTTTAAAAATGCTTTTTCTGAGGTGGGAGGAAAAAAATTCTTTTGTGCTGCTTTGGAAACCATAACTTATCTTTAAATGAATGACATATATCTTCAGATAGCTGAGGGCAGATTTTTTTTGCCATCTTTATAAAAGCTAAACAGAATAAACAATTATACTGTTTTAACACATACTGGCTATTGAGATGTCTTTGGGAATAGAAAGGCTTGACATAAGTATGCAGAAAAGTACCTCAATGAAATTTTCGGGATATTTTGCCACCACTTGATTGGGTTTTTGGTTTGGGGCTTTTTTTGTTCATGACTGGGGCAGGTGCTGTAGAGATGATTTAGAAAGTTAATGCAATTCTTGCCGACACCTTGCATCCATGCCAGAGGTTACCACAGCCCTTACAAATCAAGTGCTGTTTTGCTCCTCAACTGCTGTGGTTTGTAGCCCAGTTTATTGCTATTAAATGAAATTGTTGGTTTAAGTTAATGTTCTGTGCTGTGAAATTCAGCTGCTGCTGGAGGAAGAGAATCTCCGATGAAGGGACAGAGAAGGCAGCACAGGGTGGTAGCCTCTTTAACCATCTCTGTTGTGAACTGGCGCATCATCAGAGACCTTGGTTGCATGCTACTGAGTTGGCCATGCAATCTGCTAGGCTTTTGGTTTATCTGTACCACTAATACCTTTATTTCCTTGCTTACTTTTTGGCACAAGAGGTGGGTTGCATTTGCCAGACAAGGAAGACTGATTTTTCTCTCTTACAGGCACTTACTTTGACATACTCCATTTGTGCATTTGAAGCCTGAAAAGTAATGAGTATCTGATGCTTATGTATGGCTATCAAATGCATATTATACATTTAATTGTGAGAAACTTCTTATGCAGTTGTGTGCTGCATCTTTAGAATGTTGGAGAAAAGGAGTGCAGATTACAACACTTTAAGAATCTTTTGATCAGAAACTTGGAAATAGATAACTTTTTTTTTTTTTCTTTCTTCCTTTCTATTTTGTTGAAACAGAAGCTCTCACTGAACCTATGCTGGTTTGCAAAGCCCTGGGTTGTCTTCCTGAACAGTTCTCATTGGTACGGTAGCCTTTATTTGTAGGGCTATGGTACCTAGTAGTTAGTCATATTGGCACTGTACAAAAGCATAACTGAAAAGCATCTTGTTTTAGAAAGTTGGCATTTAGTGTGAAATAAGACCATACACATGAGATGGACAGCACAAGATAATACTACCTGTAACAAATTAAGGTCATGGTATATTAGCTACAAGCTTAAAATTCTATTTATGCCTTTTAGTCATTACAAAACATGCATTCATGGTTTTGAGATTACAAAAAATTATGACTGTGTATTATGGCAGTATTTTCTGCAGGGTATATCTTCCTTTGGAATTATTTAGCATGATTTTAAAATTGTGTAGTATGATGGTCAAGCTAGAAGGAGGAACCCAGCCCCAGCTTGATTACTAGCTTTAGTCAAAAACCAATGAAGATGTGGGAGATCAGAACATAGTGCTTGTATAAAAGTGCAGGCAAACTGTGTTACCTTATTAATGCAGCAGGTTTTGGTAAATGCTAAAGCTGTTCTCCCTAGAATGCTTAAGTGTATTGTTTTACTACCCTGCTTGCTCTGTTTATCCATTTACTGTCAACAAAAATAATAATAATGTATTTAACAAATAGGAAATAAATTTACCATTTGTGTGTCTATACATGATTTTTTTGCAGTATGACTACAATTAACAAGTACTGTTTAATAGTTAATATAGTTTTACTACAATGTAAGAATTACTGCACTACTACAAAGCTACTGCAATACAGTAATATTTAGTACTGTTTAAAAGCAAAGAGCTCTTTCCTGGTACAGCTATAGTAAGATGCAGGTCTTAAGGCTGGAAGCTCTAGTTAAAGACAGCTTGCTCTGCTTTTGTTTCATTGACACTTGTTACAGAATACAGGTCAAAAGGCTATAAGAATTTCTGTAAAATCATTATTATTAAAATAATCAATATGTTAACACATCAGCTAATTGAAGGAGAAGTTGAAATAATTGATGTATATGTTGGATGTTTCCAGAGCGTTTGAAATTTTATCTCAGGACAATAGTAGGACCATTTCTTCCACAATTAGAAGGAAAATACAGACGGTATTAATTGATTTCCATTTGTGCTCTCCTTGAAACTGTCTTCTATGTCAGTTAAACTGGATATGGCTGTAGCAACCTTTAAGTAAATATCTTAATATTGTCCTGTGGTATAGCTGAAAGTATAAAAACAAAAATTCTGAAACTGCTTCCTGAAAAAAAATGAGGGAAACTTCTGTGGCTGAAAAATAGGAATATTTAAAGCAGATTCCCTGTGCTGCTGTCTCACCTGTGTTCCTTATGGCATGTCTGTTTCCTAGTTTTGTGTTGCTATTTATGTCTGTTGGTACTTATCAATCACTTTAACTGTGGGTTGTTATTATATACGCAGCATCCTTTAGGCCTTCCCTCTTGCAAATAATAGTTCTAGATCCCAGTGTGCACTCATGTTTATCACATGGAGCCAAACTTTTATCTTTTTAGAAAGTTCATGTGCTTTGAGGGCATCATAGTTGTTTTGAAGGCCTTTAAGCATACAATAGCTATTGCTGTATTGTGCCTGGTTTAGATTAATAACTGTTAATTTCATGTCTTAAAGCAAAGGACTGTCCCATTACTGGTAAGGAAGTTATTTGTGGATTGGTTTGTTTTGGGTGGAGTGCATAAATGATCTGCAACCAGAGTATTGTAATTACATTTTGAGAGCTCACCCTTGCTCTCCAAGTGCGTTCTTCAGGCTTTGGCTCCCAGCTGGAGGAGGATTAGGACTCACTCTCTTCCAGCTGGTTCTGTGGAAGAGAAGGCTGTAGTTCTGTCTTAAAAAAAAAAAAAAAAAAATAGTGGTTGATAACAGATGGCCTCCATCTGTACTCTGTGTAACTCTGGAAACTCAAGTGCTCAAGATTACTTTGAATTTGATTCAATTGATTAGTGAACAGGTGAAGTAGCTCTTAGTAATATGTAAGCCTGTCAGAAGTGTTACTGTCATGGACAGCTAGGAGTGGATGCTATGAGATGGTGCATTTAGGGTGAAATAGTGTGGAATGATACCAGGAGGGGCTCTGGCAGTATTTGTAGTAATGGTAACTTAAAAGCAAAGTTTGTGACACTGGGAAGACATCAGATGTTGTGATGAGTACCTGCGTTAATGGGGTACTACTGTGGAGGAATTGTTTTTAACAGCATTCTCTGACACAGTTTCATCGGAAGCTGAGTATAGGATAGCTGGTGAAAAAGGAGGAGACTAGTCCAATATGTTGGCTGGATCCCTGTTGTTAGTCCTTTCTGTCCAGGAGATTGTTGACAGATAGGGAATGACACATCTCTGAAGTTTGGTTAATAAAGGGACCTTATTTACTACAGAGCTTTAAAGTATAGTCAGCCAGGGAGGAAGGGTGGATGGTGGAGAACGCTGGTAAATAAACAACAGCTTGGTTCCGCTGTTAGCTGTTAGGTAGCAAGGGAAGAAACAGCAGAGAGAATGAGGGCAGACAATTCTGTCCCTGCCATTCCCCTAGTTTCCCAGAAATTTTATCTTAAGTTATAGTGGTGGTGGGAAAAACAGTTAAAAAGGTATAAATATTAAATGAAGTAGTGTCATTTGAGTTGAAAGATAGGTTCCGTCTTCTTAAAATAAGTACAAATATGCAATCAACAGAAAATCTGGTAAACAAATCCTATGTGTGACAGACTGCTGAGTTCTTTAACCTCTGTCCTCTGTGGAGTAGGTGGGTCAATATGTTTTATTCTTACTTGCCTCATTAAAGGATTTCAAACTAAATTTATCCTAATGAGTTTGGTAAGTCATGTTAGTCTTCGTTCCACCTATTTTAGGTTTTCTCTGTATTTATTGTGTAAATCTGACTTAATTTTTCTGTCCTCACCAATTTTTTCTGACTCTGTGAACACCTTTCCTTGCAACAGCTACAAATACTGCTTCAAGCATTGGGTGAGAAATTGTAGCTCATTGCTTGTTTCATTGTCCAAGAACCTGGCAGTCTTTTTGTTGTTATTGCTATTGTGGTAAATCTGGACTTGTAGTGAGATTGAAAAGAAAGGAGGGAGAAGGGTATCCAAAAAAATGACCCTTGCATAGCAAACAGAATCCCACTGGTAATGTATTTGCTTGTTTTGAGTTACTTTTGAAGGCCATTTAACCAGTCTGTGAACCCATATGTGAATGATGAATTCTGGGTTGAAAATACTGAATCTTCCAAGCATGTTTCTATGAAGACCTATGAATTACTAAAACTGTTAATTATCAATACCTCTGTCAGTTCACTGTATTTCTGAAAGTTGGATAGAACAAATTATGGATCTTGGTACACAGCTAAATACCTGCACAAGTGTTGTTAAAAATATGAGAATGGAGCTCTTCCTTTTCTAGAATCTTTGCTTGTAAATCTTTATCAGCAAGTTGGATTAGGTGACCTCTAAAGGTCCCTTCCAACCCAAAACATTCTATGATTCTAAGTTGAGTCACTATTCGGTCTCCATTTATCCATGTGTATGCTGAAAATTATGTCAAAACTAAAGGTCTTCTGAATAGAAAAATTGGTGACGAGTACAGCTTTTAAATGTGTGTGTGTCGGTTTGATTTCATTTAACATTCTTCAACAATATACAGACTCTCTGAGGCATTAGGTTTCTCCTCGGCCTTTGAGATTCAGTCCTGGATATTTAGTAATGAGGTGTTTTGATTGGAGTGCTGGATCTCTGAACTTGTCTGGACTCATAGTGAATCCCTTGAAGCTGTGTGCAGAAGGAAAGTAATTCTGCTGCTCAGTGTTACAATGACTAAGCTTCAGAAGCTGCTAATCATTAAGATGAATGCAAAAATCCTTAGAGCAATCTTGGAAAAAAGTAGATGCACTTGCTTTGTGCTGCTACCAACTTTTTTTTATATGTATACACCCATAAAAATACAGTGACTGACTGCCTTACTTCAGCACAGGCTTCACCTGGCTTTGCAAATTCAGGGTACCTTTGTACAGGCAGTCTCTCAGCAGCAGACCTGCTTCGAAAAGGTTTATCTGTGCCAGTTTGTGTTTTTGCCGCACTTGCTGTATAGGGCTGCTCACGTGGGAATGATCTATGTTTGTGCACACTGCATGGGGTGTGAGAAAGGAGAATAGCACTGGATGAGGATTGTGGGTCAAGAACATGGGACTTGGTTAAATCTTACTGTCAAGGGTGTTATATTGAGCAGTGGATTTTGATAGTGAAGAATTATATGTAGAGTGTTTATTTTCTTTTTTTCTCTGATCTCATGTTCAAAGTCATAGAGCTTCAAAAAATAGGGTAGGGTTTGGTCCCATAGTTGCACTTGTGTGGGTATCCTGAGTAAACTACAAATAGCAGCTTTGTATCAGATATTTTGAATGTGCACTAAATTCTCATTCAGAGTTCCTTTTGTGCTTTCTCTGTTACTATGTTTATGCGGGCCCCGGCATTGTGTTAAATATTTTTGTTCATGTTTGTTTTCCAACTGAAGTATTTTCCCTTCTTTCAGGGATGCAGCTAATGTTGAAGTAAAGCAGTGTACAGTATTTAAAGATGGAATAATTACCTCTATGCCCAGAAACTACTTAGGTGTTTACAAAAATCTCTTCCCCAAAGTAATTTGTTGTTGTTAGAAATTGAAGTCAATATTGAAGTTCCTTATTTTTTTGTGAAAACTGAAGTATCACAGAATGCAAACTGTTTCCAGTGAGGGGAGTTAAGATTTTAGTTTGCTGTTGATTTGTGGGGTGTGTTTTGCTTTTGCAGCTGTGGAAGACTATGACTTCTTAGAAATACGATTTCATCTGAAATTGAGTGATATAATCATCTGTTGCTCCTTAGACAGTGTCCTTGATTTTCTTGAAAATTAGGAAGCTGGGATAAAGTATAGGAGAGAGCTTACAGGATATAGCTTTGGGTAAAGAAAACTTCAGTAACTTGAACTGTCAGGTTCCTCAATCAGTGTCAAATGAACGGAGTTTCTTTATATCGCAAATAAAGAAATTTGAGCCTCCCCTCCCTTCCCCCGCCCCCTCCAGTTTGCAGGCAGGAAGTCTTGGCATGTGATTCTGATTGTGATGTACAAATCTTGAATCGTTTTAATCCTGTGATTAGAGGACTTGTTAGCTCTGGGAAGGTTATTTAATGATTGACTGTCTAAATATTTCCAGTTGACATTCTGTAAAGTTCTTATCATGTGCATGTCTAATAGTAAGGCAATTTCTTCAGTTTGCATGTCAGCCCCAAGTAGCATCCACATTGTTTTTTTTTCATAGGTTTCTGGATGTCATAACCACTGCGTAGAATTCAGCCTGTATATGCTGCAATAGTATCCAAGCTGTTAACTTTCACACTTCACTTCAGTAGCAGCATTTCAGATGTTCTCTCCATTGTAATAGTCAACAGCAGCACTTAGTTTGAATGTCCTTTGATTTTTCTTTTTAAATGACCCTTTGTGTTTCTCTTAGGAAGAGGTATGTATTTCATGCTTGTTTTTTCTGTATGCTTTTTTGCCTTTTCTCCCTTACACTCATTTTAATGTAGCCTCATGCTTTAGGCCATTGTTCTGCCATATAAATACGCTGCTTTCTTTCAAGTGAGACTCAGCTAAGTGAATTGGAGACAAAATACCCATTGACACAAGCAAACATGCATACCTGTGTTATTGTAATAGTTTTTCATCTGTCTATTAAAATATATTTAGCATTATTTTCTTGAGCACAAAAAGTATTTTAAGGAATTTCTGGTTTTACTCTCAGTTGTTTTGTATTTTTCTTCACCATACTGTCTAGAGAGAACATGAAGAATTGTGATTAGGTAACTCTTGATAGAAGAAGGTTGAGTTGTTCACCTTGTTAAAAAAACCTGAACCCATTGCTGCCAGAAGTTGATATTACTGAACAGTATTTGCCAAATTATGCTGTTTTCCTTATATACAACAAAAAAAAAAATTTGTAAAATTACTTTGGTAATATAAAATTCATTAGTTCTGATTTTATTGAGGCATGGAACTGAAGTGATTTTCTTCCCCAGCCACTGATCCAAAAGGCATGGAATTCAGGCTTTGTGATGCCCTGCTTACTGAAACATGTTTCCTCATGTTTTAAATAATTTTTTTCACGTGGTGTAGATTGTACTTCCCCTCCGGCTTTTCTGGTTCATCCACTCTTTCCAGTAGCTTCAGCATTTGAGGCAGACCTTTGCAACAGTATGGGCTATTTGAAGTGAGGGGTAACGGTTTATCACTTGTTTTAAAAACAGACAGGCAAAAAAACATTACCTAGCCTGAATTCTCAGAAGCCAGCTACCAGTGCTCCTGGATGATAACTTCCTAGCTGAGAAACGAATGTGCTGTAGTGGGGATGGTTCTGTAAGTACTAGTTGTGGTAGATTCTCTCTCGGGAGGGCTCATGTTCAGGATGTCTTAAAGAGCAAAGCAAAAAAAAAATATTGGTGTGAGGGTATGTGTTTCTCTTACACTAGATTTAATTTTACACCTCGATTCCAACCACAATGACTACGACAAGCAGATGTCTGATGATGGGGCAAAGACAGTCCTCCTATCTAGTGAGCCTCTGATGGTATTAAAATGTCTGCAGGAAGTAAAGTGCATTCAGGTTACTGACAGTGACCACTGTGACGGTGTGGGCTACAGAGTTGGCTGTGAGTTTTGGGTAGTTTCCTACCTTGCTTTTCCTAAATTGACTGCTAAGCAGATGGATTGGCCAAAACTGAGGTTTTATTTCTTCCCTCTCCTCCTCCCCCCCCCCCCCCCCCCCCCTTTTTCCATAGGCACTTCTCCATAGTTGCCTTAAGGAAGCGGTACAGTCTGTGAATCTGTAGAGCACGTTTGGTTTCTAGACAGCCTTTGTATAGTAACAACATGTGCTGAGAGGCTGGCAGGCTGTAAGACACTGTCAGTCCAATTTGTTCTGGCTCCCTCCCTCGCTGAATCTGGTGACATCACACAGATAGATGTGCCTGCAAGAAAAAACAGCAGAAGGAGTTGAATGTCTGCCAAAAATTTGCAGTATGAAACTGAGCTGGCTGCTTCCAGTCTTGTTTTCACGAATCTTTTATTGTGTGCTTGCATTTTTCACTTGCCAGGATGTTCTTTGCTGAACAAACACAGCAGCAGTGAAATCTCTCCATACTTAGCATAACACAGTCTCACACAGAAGCTTTGGAGGAGTAGCCTGATCTCCACATTCAAAGTTATTCCAATTTAATACATTATTCTAAAACGTTTTGAGTTCTAGTAGAATCTTATTCTTTATTCCCCCAAACTGTAGCTGGTTTGTTTTTTAAATGTGGTTAAGTGTTTGCAGTTTGTCAGAGGTGGTAAATACAGGAAACATAGAAGCTGTGAAGGATAGTCTTTGATCTGGTTCTTCCAAAGGTAGACAATGTTTACATGTGGACATCCAAATTTGAAGGACTATGGGGATGAACAGGGTGTGCATAAATACTGGCTAGAAGAGCTAAGAAAGACACTCTTAGACTGTTGGCTGTACAGAGGTTCTATAAAATTCTCTTTGATTAAATAAATTGCTCGTGAACTTCCAACAGAGGATACATGAGATAGTTTACTTCTTCCCTGAAAAGTTGCAGGAATGTTCCAGCTTTGCTTTTATAAGGTTGCCTTCACAAATGATACAGGATAGCCACTGTAGATGAGGCCATCTGTGTTTGGGGAATTTTTCAGTTAAATGGTATATATTTCCTGTCCCTCCCATTCACAGAAAAGTATTTATATACAAGAAAAAAATAAATTGCAAGACAGCTAATGGAATTCAGTGCTAAGCTTTGCTAGTCGATAACCTGTAGAAAAATAAGATAGGGAGAACCGTAACAAATACAGTTGTTCATGTTGTCTTACATTTCACAAGGAATATGCAGCTAGTATGGTCGTATAAGCATTTGGTAACTGCCTCAGTCACATAGCTGGAAAGTGTATGTAATCATATGAAGCTATCACTGAATCTGAAACAATTCAGATGTGAACTGCTAATACAATAAAGTCCCCATAACTTGCACACACAGGTCTGCAGGGACTGTGGTAGTGCTGCTTTTTTTAATGTAAGAACAAAGTATGTTGTACTACAACTAGTGAAACAAAGTCATAGAAGACTCCTTGATGCAACATTGTGTGGCAGTTATGGGAATATCATTAAAGTTTGGTTACTTGATTACTTGAATGAACTTTATTTGTCAGTCGTCTTTTCCTATGAATTAGATTTCTTCTGGCTAATGTCATATATTTTGCTGCAGTTACATGAGGATTTTGGAGGTGCAGTTGGATAGAAGCATGTGCAAGGTGAATAGTAGCATAGTTAAATGCAGTTTAATGGTATTATGTGACTTGCAAATACAAATGCAGTGCAGACATGAGCAAAAGAAAAGCATGCAAGTGAAAGTGCGTGGACTAGAAAAGTAATTTTGAGGCTTATCCTTAGTGAAGCAGGATGGCAGTCTGGTGAAATAAATCAGTCACAAGCTTACTTGCTACCTGTTTTTTCATGCTCCCTGCTCTTTAGTGTGATGTTGTTGTATTATAATCAAATTCTAAAACATTTCAGTAAAATGATCAGCTGCCCTGGATTGCACAATTGCTTCAAGTTTTCCCTTCAAGTCAAACAGATAAAAGAAAAATAATTCCTCGCTTACTCATACCAGTTAACATCCAGTAGTAGTGCATACACATAGCTGAATGAAAGTAGCTGAAATAACTCCATTGTTTACATGGTCCAGTTTCAGTGTAACTGCCATGCTGAAATTGAACTCTAATATCAGAATTTGAGAGAGGGAAATACTGTTTCCTTTTTACAGCCAAGTAAAGCAAAGCAAAATGGAGATTATTGTTGTCATCGTAAGGTGGAGGTGCCCTTGCTGGCCAGGAAAAAGAGCGAGTACGCTTTTGGGGTTCTGCTGCCTGGAGGAAGCTCTTGCTCCAGAATAAAATGTAATTCCTTGGTTGGTAGATTTCATAATTCATGCTCTGACAGACTTTTGTCAGGGAGCATCTCTGAGATTGCCATGTTGCTGACTGTATATTATCAAATATTAACTTTGTAGAGCACTTCTTGCGTAAAACAAAAGCCAAGGGCTTGACTTCTGCTTAAAGTTCTGGATTTTTTTTTCCCCCCCTGTGTTTCAGGGGCTCTGAGCAACCTGATCTGGTTAAAGGGGTTCCTGCTCACTGCAGGGAGGTTGGACGAGATGACCTCTAGGGGTCCCTTCCAACCCAAAACATTCTATGATTCCTGTACTAGGCTTTCTCATGGAAGGTGAGGGAGCAAATGTAAAGGATCAGGCAGTTGACATGTTCTTTTTAGGATGTAGTGGTAAAACCTTCAGCTAAAAGGCTCGGAGAGTAGCAGGTGGCTTACATATTTAAAATCATGTAGGACTGCAGCTCAGGAAACTTTCATTCTTGACAGCAGTCCATTGGTTGAATAAAGATATGTTTATGAAAAATACTTTTATAAATCTGGTATGGTAGTAGTCTTCCCTTCTTCCCAACCTCCCCAAAGGCAAACTGCCTCATTAACGTACTAGACTTCTTTAAAGTGTGTCAGGTTATATAGGTGGTTTAATTCCTAGGGTTTGATTTCCAAGAACGATGGCAGTTTCTTACAGGGGATTGCACCAAAAGGAAAAAAAAAAAAAAAAAGAAAAAAAAAAAAAAGAAAGAAGTTGGGGGGTTGAGACAGATAAAAAGAAACAATGGGTCAAAGTGTGTGGTTTCCTCCTGGGGAAAAAAATACTTTGGTCTCAGCTCAGAAAGTCAGAGTGGAGTTTCCAGCAACATTCACTGATGCTAATAACGTAGCCTGCACTGTAGAGTTGACGTTTGCTTGGTGCTCTTTCTGGGGTGTGATGGTTTTAGTGGTTTTTGCCATCAGGAGAGAGGTGGTAGCTCTAAATATTGTTCAAAGGGGCATAGCCATCTACAGTCTCTTCTGAGCTTGGATGTCTGTCAGACTTTTGATCAGATTGCTTCCAGAAATTACATTGAATGGCCTGTCACTTATATGTTCCTATACAATGTAGTGGGTGATATCACCGTTGCTGCTAGCTTTTCTGTGCCAAAAGGAGGGAAATTGCCATCAGTCTTATTCTGCTCTGCAAAAACTATTTCAGTGTGCTCTGCGTGCAGTTTAGCAAGTTGATATTTTAAAATGACATCTACAAAAACTAAC
Organism: Gorsachius magnificus; assembly: GCA_034008185.1. NCBI lineage: Eukaryota > Metazoa > Chordata > Aves > Pelecaniformes > Ardeidae > Gorsachius > Gorsachius magnificus. The sequence goes on along the minus strand of CM067100.1, from coordinate 6,059,936 downwards.
CACAGCATTGGGATCAGCAATGACAAAGGGATTGATACCTTCAGTGGGTAACAGTATCACTGGTGTCCAGAAATGTGTGCTGTCACTTGTGAAATGTCCATTCTAGTATGTATGAATTGCATGTACTTGGTAAGAGAGTCAAACGTGTGGCCATGTGCAAGTCATCTAAAACTATATCAAACAGTAGTCTTGGTAGAGGCTAATGTGTAATTTAAGTGAAAGTTTGGGCCAACAGGTGAATTTTGATGTAGTGTAGTAAATATTGCTTGAAGTATACTATAGCTTCAAATGCACAATATTTCTTTGAAATGCATTTAAGCAGTCAATTTTTTAATTCCTTTTACTGTCCTATTATTCTTTGCTTAATAAGTATATAGGACTACAGCGTTCAGTGCCATAAGGTTTCCCACTAGGTAAGAAGGTATTGGCAGAAAGGATGTATTTAATGCATCTAAGCTGTTAATCGTTGTTTCTTAGGAAGATCTTCAGTAAGCATCACGAAGGCTTGACGTGTTAGTAGCATCAGCTGTGGGCATATGAACTGTAACTTCATGGATTTTTAGATGGGAACTACTTAGGGTTGCCAAGGAGGGCATCTCATTGGCATCATGTGGTAGGATTACCTCGGTAGCTTTTTCTCAAAACAAAGAACAAATATTTGTGGAATATTTCTGCCTTTCTTATGTTTTCAGTAATAATTCTATGATGTTTTGTAAGAAAACCTGTGCTTAGGATTCTTTACCATAATACATTTAGAAGAGCTGCTTACTACCTATACATCTGCTGGCTATAGATTTCTCTTGTTTTATCTTTATTACTTGACTTGCATACAGAAAATAATATTTTAAGACTGTGCCTGTCTAACTGTCAGGAATTGGTTCATCTGCTATTGCTTCATCAGAAAGTTTGCTCTAAATTAGCATGTTAATATGCTTATATTTCTTCCATGTATAAATACATAGATTTAGTGTCCAATTAATTTCTCGGTCATTCCCAAGTATATTAATTTCTGTAGGTTGTCTATTCTTAAATAATTTTGCTTGTCCTTTGAAAATTATTTCCATGTCTTTCTGTTACGTGAATATTTGAGCTAGACATACAATCCTAGTAATAGTCTCGAGAATCTAATTTCTATTTCGTATTCTTTATGTATTTGTCTGTAATATTTAAACATATAAAGCAAAAATAGATAGGAAATATTTATTCCTTGCAAGGAGCCTTTTGCCACTCATTTTACCCTTCCCCTTCTTGTAGGTTGTTCTGTTCTCTTTATTTTTCTTACTTGCTGCCCAATAATAATTTGTTAATTCTTACTGTATCTTTCATGTACACCTAATACTGCTGGCAAAAATCTTGCAATCTTCTTGTGTTCTTTCACGTGACATATTTCATTCCATGGTGTCTGCTGTGACGTTGACCAGAGGGAAGAAATCCCCTTTTATACTTCATGCTTTGCAAAGGGTTCAGTTTTTCAGACTACATCACGCTGTTAGGGGCTGTAGCGTATGACTCCTTCAGAAGTAGGAAAGCTATTCTTCATTTCTCAAAAAACAAACCAAAACAAACAAACCCATAATTACCAGATGGTGTTTGTGTTCTTTAAGTGGTGCCAAAAGTTTGAATGTTTTATCTGTGGTTATATTGCAATTCAGTGATACAGTTAATAAGGTGTGACCATGTAATTAAGTCCATTTCACTACACTTGCAGATGTCGGGCCAAATGCATTCTTGATGTAATCTGTAAGGGATGGTAAAAACATCAATTCTTACTCTGCGATCGCAAATATGATTTGCCTGGTTTCTTTGCCGTGTGATGTTGGGGTAGAGCCCTTCTCCATGAATAAGTAGTCTCTCCAAGTGCTACTGTGATTACATATATAGTGGGAAATGAAATTCTTCTGGTTGTTTAATTGTAACTGTATGTTGACAGCACTTCTGGGTACTTGGCTTTTAACAGTTTGATTTTATGTATCCAGATTTGCAGAGTGGGCATTTTAGGCTTACGTCAAGTCTCTGAACTAAGTCAGCATTTTGCAGCCCTTCAAACTAAAACCATAAATGTTTTTTTGAGATATGTAAGCAATTTAGATTGAAATTTGGTGCAGATTTCACTTCTGAACGTATATTGTCCCTTTTGTATTAAGAAAAACATTTTGTGCTTGTTCTGTTCTGTTACAGTATCACTGAAATGATTCGGTATTCAGACCAAGGAAGTGATGGAGTTTTGGATCATGGTTTCTTTTTGTATTTTTGGCAGTCTTCATTTAGTTAATTGTTTCTGCTTTGAATTGGTAACTTCAAAGCTAACAGAAGTGTGTACAGTACTATAAATGTTTTTGTCATATCTTGCTTGTCATTCTTAACCCTTCTGCTTCATCGCTTTTTTAAACACCAGATGTAAACCTCAGCATTTGATAACGCAACATTAATGTCACATCACCTCTTAACTATGAGTTATAAATCAGTAAACTGTGTCAGAACATAAGATTTAGCCGTACATGCAGGGAAATCGATGCTGTCGATTGTTCAGGCGCATTAAAGTTTAACTATTAGAAAGTATAAATGTTCCTTTTTACCTTCTGTCTGAAAGACTGATACAAGGTAGTTGAGAATCTCTATGAAACTTTATTATAACCTCAGACTGAAATGAGAGGAAAATGAATGATTCTGGGATGTGAAATTATGTTCACTGGGTCCATTTCTGGCAAAACCACACTTGTAATATTGTAAGCTACAGCTTGCTTTATTTAAAAGAAGCTAAAGAGTTTGGTAAATTTCTTTTTTCTGTTTTGTTTGTTTGGGTTTTTTTGTTTTTGGTTTTTTTTTTAACTGAGCTAACCTATGGCCAAGTATAAAGGATGAATGAACATGCCAAATTGGATTCTAAAGGATTCTGAACCTTTTTACTGCAACTTTGTGGCGGATCGAGATCATTGCATTTCTTTCAGAGAGAACCAGCAGGTGCCAGGTGCCGAGGCAGGGATTGCTGCATTCTTTAGTTCTCATGCTGATCTGCTTGTTGATATTACTCAAGGAATTTTCTCTGAGCATTTCCTTATCTGAAAATGGGAATAACGGTGCTTATCTACTTTGTGTAGTACTGAAATGTGAATAAAATAGCAAAAAGACAACCAGTTATTATTCTTATGGGAAAAGTGAAGGTTAGTTAATAGTAACTTGTTCCAAGAGGTAGTACGTATTCCTCAGGAAGAAGAGACTGAAGGTGAAAAGAGAAGTGAATGTTTCTCAGAAGGTAGAGGGTAAAAGTAATTCCTGAAATCTTGATTCCAAATAAATTAAAGTGCTGACAGACCCTTAATACGGTTTTCCCCTCCATTAAACCTCATACTGACTGGAAGCCTCTATCTGTCTGGCACCTAGTCCAGTCATGAAGAATTTGTGTACAGTCAGTCCCCTCTCTGTTAAGACGATGGGGGATCCCTACATAGCTGATTTTAGCCAACATTACTGTGGTGACTATGGCTGGAAAGATACTTCATGACTTCCTGTGGCAGCGAAGGTGCTAGTTTTCCTCTTCCAGCTTGGATAGTAACAATAAAGGTCCCTTCTAACCCAAAACATTCTATGATTCTATGATTAATATGCTTGGTGTAACTATCTACAGTTGTTTTGTTTTCTCCCTTTTTCAAAAGTAGCAGACACTGGAATCCTTCAATTAATTAAATCTATGAATGTGTTTCACACTGAAATAGTTTGGGCAGGTGATTTCATATTAGTTTATGCTTCAACATCATCTGGGATTTACTCAAAGGCTAAGATAAATACTTGTGTTCAGGATGAGGAATGTTAGGCTTTCATTCCCAAGTAGTCATTCCACATTGTGCGGCTTAATACTGAAATAGAAGATTTCATAAGCTGTTCTGATTATTTTCATCTAGTGCATGTTTTAAGGAACACACCTCCGTCTGTAAGTATACTGAATCTGTATACCGAAGTAAAGATATAGCTTGAAACTTTCAGTTTCTATGATACTGTAATATAAACCAACCTGATTTCTGCAAGAAACTATTCTGCATGTAGCTTTTGCTTTGGCTTAGCCAGAGTAAAGATTCCTTGAGGTTCTTCTGGCATATGCTTCCATACAATAATTAACAGTATGTGCTATGTAGCTGCATAATATACTCTGAAAAAGGTAGATGTAAAATCATTAACTGTAACGTGATACAGCTATACAAAGAATGCGTCTCAAAACTTACCAGAATCTAATATTTTTATGTTTCCAGTGTTTAAAATGTGATTTTTAGCATATTTTTGTTATATTTTTTGAATTAAATTTTGCTTGTATCTTTGCTCTGAAAACTATAAATCACAGACTTGTCTTGGAAAATACAGAATTGGATTAGAAAGAATTTGCTAGATTATGAAATCCGGCACCTAATGTTACTGGAGATAAGGCTATCCTTTCCTTCTTGTTAGTTGATCAAGTGTCACTTTAAAACAATCAGTTATTGCACTTGTTACTTCTTTGAGGAGGCTGTTGTAGAATGTCAGTCCCTTGGTTTCAAAACCTCCTGCTTATTCCAGGCCAAACATATTCTTGGCTAGTTAATATCTATTTTTTTATTTTGCTAGTGTTGTACCTCATCTTAAATACATCTTTTTCTCTACATAATGTTTAGCCCCCTGAACCTTTTTAGAGAGAGCAGACCTTTTTGTCTGTTGCTTTTGAGTGCTAACAGCATACTCACATAACTTATTTTTCATTTTTTATAGCCATGTTAATAGTTGTACTGTTGTTGTACTTGTTCTATAATATGTTTTTTTCCAGGTAAAGTATTGCAAATGCTTTTGACGATTGCAGTACTGCTTTCTGGATAGCTGGTGGGAATTTCTAGGGCTACTGTATTCTGGGGTCGTCTGTCCCTTTTTCCACCACTGCATCACCTCATAGCTCATTCAATTGAATGACAAATTAAGGCACCAACTCTCTCTAACTTTTTTTTTTTTCAGTTATGTATTAATTTATATCCCTCTTTCCCAGCTTGGTTTTTCCAAGTTTCCCGTAGCTCTGGAATTCCATTCGCTTTTCCTTTGTACCTGGGAGTATGTCTTTTGTCTTTGGAGTTCTAACTTCTATTCAGGTTACAGTTAATGCAGTATTCTGTGGTGAGAACCAACTAAAATCTGAGAGACATGGTTTATATTGCATACTATTTACACGTGATATAAATGCCTGTGTGATTTTGTGTATTATGATTTGCTCCCTTCGTATACTTAGTGCTTTTATTGTCTGTTTTCCTCACAGCCGGTTGCTGAACCAATTCCAATCTGCAGTTTCTGCCTTGGTACAAAAGAGCAAAATCGGGAGAAGAAACCTGAAGAGCTCATCTCTTGCGCTGACTGTGGCAACAGTGGTAGGTGACCGTTTACAGTGCTGCTAGTAATAACCCATCCACTTGAGACAGAAGAGCTTGGTATAGTGACTGCTACTGACCCATACGTATGAGGAGTATGCATCTATGGCATATAATACAGTTAGTTCAGCTGAATCTCATGCTCCCAGAGGGGAGGCAGTTAAGTTAACCTAACACAAATGGCTCCTGGAGGTTTCTTTAAAAATGTTGTAGTGATGACCAGTTTTATCATTTATCTCAATTCAGTTATGAAAAATTATCTTAGTGTTCTTTTGTATGTGGGCCTGCCACTTGCTATCTAAGGTATTGTATTGGTGTGATAAGTAGATAAGAATAGAAGCACCTAAAAATAGGAGTATCTGGATAACCAAAATTCTGCCTGGGAATATGTAATTGATAAAGTAATCTCTCTGTGAGCATTAACAGCAGTGGAACGGTTTTACTGGTATGACTTTCTCTTTTTTTCTGTAGGTCATCCGTCCTGTTTGAAGTTCTCTCCAGAGTTGACAATTCGAGTGAAAGCCTTGCGATGGCAGTGTATTGAGTGCAAAACGTGCAGTTCCTGTCGAGATCAGGGCAAAAATGCTGTGAGTACAGTGGAATATGGACTGAATGAAGAGGGTATCAGTCTTGTGGATGTTCTGTTAAACTACAAAATAAAATCATTCTAGAGTCAAGTATTTGCAGCTTTTGTTTGAGTCTGGTAGTCTGAGACATGTGAAATACCATGTCTGTAGTTGAAAATTATGTGCATGTTCTCTGAGATGGTGACAAATTAATGGAGGGCTTGATGCTGGTGCACATCTAAAGAGGGATTAACTTATCTGTCATCAACAGGATAACATGCTATTTTGTGACTCATGTGACCGTGGCTTTCACATGGAGTGCTGTGACCCCCCTCTTACCAGGATGCCAAAAGGTGAGGACTTTGTGATGAAAAGGGTAGTTTAAGATGGTGTTGGAAGAGATCAGTGGGTTGAAAGTGCTTCCACATATTTGGTCATCTTTTAGCTACATTTAACTTGTTCTTTACAGCACAGCTTTTCAGGTATTAGAAACTAGAGAAGAATCAGAGCTTCACATCCAAATTTTGCACTGTCGCCTGCTTCCTGTACATTACTGTCTGTGAAGGGTTTTGAAAAAAATCTTTGACGTTTGAGGGAATAGAAGTGATCCTTGCAGATTAAAATTATTAGCTTCCATTTGAATGAATAGACTTGTACAAAAGGAGGAGATGGGCTTCTAAGTTTCTGAAGTTATATCCATTTGGACAGTAGAGAGTCTTGGAGTACAACCAAAGTTGTCTTTCTCCATCAGAAAGCAGGTTATCTATGGAAGATTCTTCCTTGGCAGTTAGAAGAAAATTTTCTTATAGAAGATAGTTGGAAGTAGCGTAGTCATAAGCGGAATGAGAGATAATAAAACATGTTACTTTTCTATGGTTTTCAGATGATGTGCTATGAATTAAAGAGACTTTCTGCTGGTTGTGGGTGTTGGGGGGGGGGGGCAGGTGGGATATTAACTGGGCTTGAGTTTAGATTGCTGGAACATACACATAATTTTTCTTACATGTATATGTGATAATTGGGGCCATTGGTACTGTTCCTGTGCTTTGTGTTAGAAGGCCTGGGGCTTGTAATTCTCCTTTTTGTCCTATATAGATGTCCCTTGCATTCAGTGATGGGGACTTGTGTCTTACAGGTATGTGGATATGTCAAATATGTCGGCCACGGAAGAAAGGAAGAAAACTTTTACACAAGAAGGCAGCACAGATAAAACGACGCTATGCTAACCCAATAGGACGTCCCAAAAACAGGTTAAAGAATCAAAATACAACGTAAGTGTCCCTTTAAGGAGGAATAAGGTGGGAGATTCTGTAGGGCAGTGGGTGTTTCTGAAGTGTCTGGTTTACTCTGTGAGATTTCTTTTACAAAGAAGAGCTTTTCGTTATTCTTTAGAACAGAATTTGTGAAGAGTGCTGTAAAAGACTAGAAGTAATCTCAGGGCTTCTTTTTGCCTAGATTTTTGCCTCTCTGTAGTGACTTACTGTTTAGTTTCGAACTATTCCTTATAGTCACAGATTAATTTTACTGTTCATGTCAAGTCTGTTTTGCTGGATGGCTGCTTCTTCCAGCATAATTGTTTTGCTTTGCTTTTCTCAAGAACCCTTTCTGATGTTTGCAGAAACTTAAGTAATCTACAATAAAGTATATGAGGTGGTTGTTTGACATACATTTAATCTGACACTGCTGCCAGAAAATATTTGGCCCCTTTCTGCTTCCATTCCACATGTTTGTGCATTTGTGGAGCACTCTGTTGTGCTGGGACAGACATTTGTGTGGCCTTGTCATGGTTGTTGTGGGGCAGCCAGTCATCAGGGAATTGGATTTGGGTGGGCGGGAATTCTTTGGATAACTGTTCAGCCAGAGCAATTTCCTTGAATTAAGATTGCTGTGCAGCGCTTGTTGTGATGCAGCACTGTTGACTGTGCAGGGAACAAAACAATGAAGGAGCATGTCGCAAGAATTTCTGGTTTAGGCATCAGATCAGCTTAAAAAAAAAAGTTGAACTACCACTTAATTCTAACCAATAGTACGAAAGGATGTTCTGCGAAAAACCTTACTAAGTTTAATGCTTATAAAAGCGTAGAGGGAATGTCAGTTTTTTTCAGTCTGTGTGATACCTTTGCAAATGGAAAGCTAGCTATCTGCTATTGCTGTTTCATCTCTTAATTTTTATTTCATGATTCATTCACAATTTTTTTTGCCTTTGTTCCATCATTTCACTTGCAAAATATATCCACAGAATTATGCACAGTTGCTTAGTTTGTCTTTTTAGGAGAAAGCAGCCTATTTCTAGCCTCTGTAGCTGCAAAGATTGTAGCTAAAAACAGCTTTCTGAAACAGCAGTCAGTCTAGGGCAATTTTTCTGAGAAGTGTTAAATACTCGGTTATCTCAATAGAGTTTTAAAATTTCTAGCCTGAAAGATGGTGATTGGTGATCAACACTGTTTTCAGCTAAGATGACCATCAGTGGTAATGTTCTTAGCTAATGTGTGTGTTGTGCATGCATTAACTTCCTGTGTTGGTTCTTACAACAATTTCCTATCAGTATGAAAACTTTGACAAATGACAAGTGTAAATGTTTAATGACTGCATAAATTGAAACGTTCTGTGCAATGTATTCATTCTGGCTAATGATTTTTAAATTTAATATTATATTAAGTTTGGTGAAAATCTATTGTTTATACCCAAATTAATCGCACATAACATTCAGTGTGGAGAAAAATAGTACAGTACTTCTACTGAGATGTTTAGAATCCTGGCTCGTCTAAAGTACACAGGCACTTGATGACTACTTTAAGTTTTTCAGTTCATATTTAGCTTCTGTGTGATTGATAAATCAGTAGAGAAGAGGGCAGTCCACTCTGTAAGTCAAAGCAAATCACCTTACCAAATCTTCTTTCCCCTTTTCATTCTTTAGATCAAAAGGCCCTTTCAGCAAAGTTCGAACTGGCCCTGGTCGGGGTCGGAAGCGTAAGATTGCTCTGTCCAGCCAGTCAGCATCATCAGAAGGATACCTGGAGCAGACAGATGTCTTGGACTTCTGCAGAGATGGCAGCACCACCTTGAAGTTTAACAAGAAAACCAAAGGGCTTATAGATGGCCTTACTAAATTCTTCACTCCCTCCCCTGATGGACGAAAAGCTCGAGGGGAAGTGGTAGACTATTCTCAGCAGTATAGGATCAGGAAAAAGGGTACCAGGAAATCTAGCACTTCAGAATGGCCCACAGGTAAAGATTTTTCACCCTGCCAATGTAAGTATCCTGTACACCAAGAAAATATTCAAAGGCTAGGATGTTCAATTGACTAGAATTGTTAGAGGCTGGAAAATTTGAGCTGAAAGTTAACACTTAAATGCAGTGCATTGAAGTAGAATACCTCAAAAAAAAGGAAAAAGGCAGCAATCCTAGAGACCTTTGCCTCTTTATCTATGATGGCAAGGTATAATGAGGAATTAAATTATTACTGTGAGGTAAAATGCCCTTTGGTAATGAGAGGCTTGCGGATAGCCCTAGAAAATATGCTAAGTAATGTTACATTTGAAAGAAGTAACGTAAGGAGTGCTTAATGAAAATAAGAACAGCAAGGTAGAAGTATGAAATGGGAAACAGATAATTAAAACCAGTCTGACAGAGTCAGGAGTTTCCAATCTATGGTATGGTCTTGCATGCAAATATTTTTTAATTTTCTCAGCCATAGAGGAGCCTGCTTCATGCGGTTTTGCACCTTCTTGCTGAAGAGCATCCCTTCTTTTGAACACAGTTCTGCTTTCCTTGTTTTCTTTTCTAGCTTAAGACATTAATCTATGACTGGACCTTGATTTAATCTCTGTATTCAAATCTTTACGGTCTTGCTGAATAGTTTCAGAGCTTGAATTGTTCCTAAGCAAGCAGCGTAAAATATCCCACAATAACATACAAGGTTTACAGCTTTAGAATAGTTATGTGCATTAGCCTGACTGGTGCTGGAAGAACAATAATGTATCTTAATGCTTTGGAGGTGAGGTGAAGTGTCTCGTGGGTTTTGTTTGCCTTTTTTTGTGGAAGGTGTGTTTCTTGGGTGATGAACGTAAGTGTCCTGCTTTTGGTTGTGCCAGATACGGCATTTAAATAGTTGTGATCCTTGTTTGTGAGAAACGGGCATAGTGGTAAGCAATTTATCCAAAGCTGTCTTGTTACAAATGCCTTCATGATACTATGAATGTCTACGTAGTGAGTTTTGGACATGGTTAAATATATGACAATACCGCTTACGTGGTCACAAATCCAGAACTGGTTCTTGCGTTGTGGTCCCAAATCTGAATAGAAAATCCCATCAAAAACATCACCACAGTGTCTGAATACAGCCAGATGATGTTTGTTGCTGCACTAAAAAGCAAGTACCCCTTTGAAAATGTAGGTGAAGACAATTTTCTCTCTCATTTACAGACAATCAGGATGGCTGGGATGGAAAACAGGAAAATGAGGAGCGTTTTTTTGGGAGCCAGGATGTCTTAACTGAAAAAGACATGGAATTGTTTAGGGATATTCAGGAACAAGCACTGCAGGTAAAGTCACATGTTCAGTGTCTGGCAGTAAGTACCAAATCTGTTTTAAAAAAAAAAAAGAAAAAAAAGAAAACCACAAACACAACACAAAACAAACAAAAAAAATTTAAACAAACCCCCCAAACCCACCCCAACCCAGCAACAAAAAACATCAAGAAATAAGACTCCAGATGAGTCAGTCTGTCATGGAAGCTAATGTGCTTGGTTTCTCCTGCTTGAGAGTAATAGGGAACTCACCTCAAGGCAGCTGAGGGATAATGTAAAAGTGAGCATAAGAGCCAAAGGAGCATCTAAAAAGCCTTGAGGGTGTGGCTTTAGTTGTGTCTTTAAATAGCTGGTAAAATGGGTGGACTGTTAAAACAATAACAGTGGACTGTGCTAGCAACATGGGTCACATAGGGCCTCTGGCTAATTAAACCATTCTTTTTCTAGATACTGTAAGTTCTTACGGAGCAGGATAAAGCATTACTGTGTGTCTGTATGCGCATACATGTGCATATTCTCACATGTGTAGTGTGTGTATCTCTACCTATATATTTCAATAACTTGAATGGTCTTATGACTTAACTCCTTCTGAAGCTAAAGAGATCAATTGACTTTATGCAGTGACTTCCCTGAACAGTGTTTCACTAAGTATACTGTCCTTTTAAACTTCTCCAGGTATTTGACTTCTGTTTATTTACCTATGATTCTGTCATAGGCTGGTTTAATTCCACTATACCAAATACAGTCTCTGTACCAAAAGAGTTAATGAACAATGAATTGTGTTAAGACTGAACTATGCTATGTGTGTGATAAAGCAGACTAAGGTGAACTCTTCTATTGAGGTGCAAGTACGGCACTACTGTATATTCAAACTTTGTTACAGGATTGACTTTAAAAAAACTCAGTGTGTGCAGCGAGTAAATTGCACATGAGACTATGGCTTGTGACCATAATTATGTTTTAGAAAAATGACTGAAGATCTGAAATTAAATCTGTGGAAATATATCCAGAATAGAGAAAATATTAATTTCCAAGTATCTGCTTAGGAAAATGAGCAAGTTTTGGAGAGAGTGGGGGTTTTTTGGTTTGGGTTTTTTTTTCCCCTGTGTGGGGAAAATACTTGTTGCAAATTAAATACTTTAAATTTAAGGTGGCTAGGTGGTTGGTTTTGGTGAGGAAAGTGTTGACCAGAGTTGTGATGCAGCTGATACAGGGACCCTGCTGCTTGTACACTGAGCTAATTGCCTCACCAAAGAAAATGGAAATACAGAGTGATGTATCAAAGGCTTTTGAGTGAGATGAGAAGATATTGCATATTAAATGTTCCAGAAGAAAGTCATTAGAGCTATCTGTGGCTAGCATAGAGGGTGAAGTAGTAGTCTGCTACTGAAGGCTTTCTTCTAATGACTGTGTTTTGTAAACTGTTGTATGGGAGCTGGGTCTCTACACTTAACGTGGGCATTCATCCAGAGGAGGGGTTTGTTGCTGAAAAGAAGGCACGGGTGCAGGACTCAGTGTTGCAGGTGGATATTACTCTCTCTTCCTTAAGACTTGTCAGATGCCTGTGATAATTGTGTTTATTATTCACCTATTGTACTGGGCAATAATGGCAATTCCTTTGAAACTACAGTGCAGGAAGTGCTTAACTACAGATTATCATAGTTATAAAGAGCTGCCTTCATAAACTGCTCTTTCGGTGATTTGTTCTGCCAGGGAGTGGAATTCTTGTGTTGCATGCAACCTCGTATCAGTTACCAAAAATGCAGAGGTTATGCGTTCCTTTCCTCGTGGAATCCTCATAAATAGCAAAAGCTTTTAGCACCTGAGATTGTGCATGTTTAATAGTATTGTCTTAATTCTTTTTCTTAAATACTAGGGAGTTTGTTCTTCCTAAATCTAGCTTTTGTGCTGAGGTAAGATAAATTGACTCTCTTACCTAGCTTCCATCCTAGTAGGTAGCTTAAGAGGAAAGGGGAAGCCTAAGAAATAAATCCATAAACTGATGGGGAAGAAAAAATAATTAAGTGGTTGTGGATCATATGCAAGTAGTAAGCTCTAAGACCTTATTAGGCTGCCTGCTGAAATATTCGGCTTATCTTCCGAATAAGAATAGAAGGAAACATGAATCAGTTACTGATGGCTCTATTTGGAGCTCTTGGATTAAGTATTTTCATAGGAGATTACTGTCCTTTTTCACCTAGATAGAGCTGCTTAAAATGTGTATGCCTAGGATTAGATTCTGAGGTTTCTTCTGTCTATACCAGTCCCACTTAGGAAACTTAAAAACTGTTCGTTTTGAATGTTAGCCTTTCAAATGCTAAACCATTGTCCTGGGTATAGCTGTTCCATTCTGCTAGCATAGATTTTCATGTAGGTAATTCACTGGTACTCTTCAGAGTAGTTTCTGACCTCTTGCATGAAACATGGTCTCATTTATTAATAGCTTTGCAGTCCAGGTGGTTCATATGTTAATGCCAGGCCAGTGTGAATATTTGGATTTCTAATTGTGTGAGTGACAGTCCTTTGAGAGAAAATCTTGATGAAGTGACAAAACATTTGTTTTCTTTGAAAGCAGAGCATTTAGTTCCCTTGTTTTTTTAGTTCCCATAAAATATACAGTTACTATTAGAGAGACAGGGGAAATAAAGGTTGTAGAAGTAATTTAAAAATACCATATTTTCTATTTTTTTCTTCTAATAAATAATTTGAGGTTTTTCTTTAAGTCTTCTGCACTCATGATAAGCAGGTAGCCATACCCTGAATATTGTTTTGATAGGTACTACATTCACAGTAGTACATACAGTCTCAGAGCTGGGAAGACACTGATGTGTTATGTTAGATAGGTTAATATTCTAGATTTTAACCTCAGGAGCAGTTTATGTGTTTATGTTCTTGGCTTTTGAAATACAAGAAGGGAAATGGCAACAGAACTAAAAAAAGATTGTATTAAATTTTGCTGTGTTTGTCCTGGTTTCGTCTGGGATAGAGTTAATTTTCTTCACAGAAGCTAGCATAGTGCTGTGCTTTGGATTTAGTACTAGAAGAATGTTGATAACACACTGATGTTTTTAGTTGTTGCCAAGCAGTGCTCAGACTGCTCAAGGACTTTTTGAGCTTCTCCTGCTTGGCCAGGTGCATAACAAGCTGGGAGTACAGCACAGCCAGGACCCAAACTGTCCAAAGAGCTATTCCATACCATAGAACGTCATGCTCGGGGGGGGTTGGTGGGTCGGTCGGTCGCTGCTCGGGTACTGATCGCTGCTCGGGACGGGCTGGGCATCGGTCGGCGGGTGGTGAGCAATTGCATTGTGCATCATTCGTTTTGTATATTCTGTATATTTTGTTATCATTCTCATTATTACTATTATTATTATTTTCTCTTATTAAACTGTCTTTATCTCAGCCCTCGGCTCTACCCTTTTTCCCCTTCCCGATTCTCTCCCCCATCCCGCTGAGGGGGGGGGGGGGGGAGTGAGCGAGCGGCTGCGTGGTGCTTAGTTGCCAGCCGGGTTAAACCACGACAGTGTTCTAGTTTATATTTAAAACTACGACATGCAACAGTGTGAAAGATAGTGGAGGTATGTGGTATGACAATGCTTATTAATTAATTCTTCCTTTTTGTGATCACATGAAGTGTGATTGGTACTGGTTTTTAGTGTCAGAAAGCAACATCTGCATCTTCCTAATTCTCTGTGAGTTCGAGTAGGATGGACTGTATAGATAAGAATGTTTTAATTTATTGCAGCCTGGAAATCTTTCACTTGGAAATTCACAAAAACTTTTTTTTTCCCCTTGCATAGAAAGTAGGGGTGACTGGGCCTCCTGATCCACAAGTTCGATGCCCTTCTGTCATTGAATTTGGCAAGTATGAAATCCAGACCTGGTACTCCTCCCCATATCCACAGGAATACTCAAGGTATGACTGAACATTCTTCTCCTTTGTTCTGCTTCAGTGTTTATGGGAAAGCTGTGCTCCAGCAGGCACAGAAATCTTAAAAAGATTCTATCTGAATGTAGGACAGAAGCAAAGTACAGATACTTTTCCTGGTAGTTAATAATGTCTTAAGGTCTTTTTAGGCTGAGTCAAAAAGTTGATAATCTCTCTGCAACAACCTGTATATGCTGTGAGCATTCGAACTGCCATAGGAATATATGATTAGATGGATTCCCAAAGAACTGACATATTCCACACTCTGAGAAGGGAGCAGCCTCAGCTAAATGACCTGGTACTGGGCTGTTATTAAGCATGTAAGTGATTAGAGTATCTGACTCTCAGAGTACATTGGTTCTTTACATGTGGTATCACAAAATGGTTTGGGTTGGAACAGACCTTTAAAGACCAGCTAGTCCAACCCTCCTGCTGTGGGCAGGGACATCTTTCTCTAGATCAGGTTGCTTGTAACCCAGTCCAGCCTGACCTTGAACACTTCCAATGATGGGGCATCTGCAGTTTCTCTGGGCAACCTGTTCCAATGTCTGACCACCCTTATTGTAAAAAACATCTTCCTTCTGTCCAATCTAAGTCTACCCTCTTTCAGTTTAAAACCATTGCTGCTTGTCCCATTGCTACAGGCTTATAAACCCTCTTTATATACTGAAAGGCCATAGTAAGGTCTCCCCAGAGCCTTCTCTTCTCCAGGCTGAGCAACCCCAGCTCTCTCAGCCTTTCCTTATAGGAGAGGTGTTTCAGCCCTTGGGTCATTTTTGTGGCCCTCCTCTGGACTCGCTCTAACAGGTCAGTGGCTTGCACTGAGGACCCCAGAGTTGGATGCAGTACTCCAAGTAGGGTCTTAAAAGAGTGGAGTAGAGGGGAAGAATGGTGATTCTTCCCTCGACCTGCTGGCCACGCTTCTTTGGATGCAGCACAGGATATGATTGGCTTTCTGGGCTGCAAGCATACATTGCTAGCTTGTGTCCAATTTTTCATCCACCAGTATCTCCCAAGTCATTCTCCACAGGGCTGCTCTCAATCCATTCATCCCCCAGCCAGTATTGATACTGGACATTGCCTCAACCCAGGTGCAGGACCTTACACTTTGCCTTGTTGAACTTCACAAGGTTTGCATGGGCCCACTCCTCTCGTCTGTCAAGGTTGCTGTGGATGCCATCCCTTCCCTCCAGTGAATCAACTGCAGCACTCCTCATGATAAAAAATAATGAATTTGTTTAGGGAATAGGATGTTAACTGTGTATTAAATTATTTTATTAGAAATGGCTGTACAATATCTATGGGAGTTGAAAGAGAAAAATAGAAATTCTACAGGAATTACTTTGATGTATTATATTTATGCTGTATGTAGTTCAACACAGCTAAAGAAGACATGTTTAATGTTACACATTTTGGCATCTGAAAGATTGTTCTGCTGTGATGCACGCATATTTGTTTTGATGTTCTCTTGCTTAAGAACTTTGCAAACTGTCTAAACTGCAATCACTCTGAACTTAAACTTGATTCAGAAAGAAAAATAACTTCTAAGGGCCATAGCTAGAGAGAAAATTAAATAAAACTCTTTATTCTACCATGTGGTCTGTCATGAGGAATTATTCTAGCTCTGCTAGAGGCATTGAAGGTGACTGAAAAGAGCATCCCTGCCCAAGCTAGAGTATGTAAATGGAGTTGAGTGCAAGTGTCCCAATATTGTTGTGATCTAAATTGTTCGTGTCAGTGTAGTGTGTACAATGCTTTTAAAGCAAACAGATAGATGGTATTGTGACCTGTTGCTCAGGGGTACATACAGCTGTGTCTGTTACAAGGAGGGAAGGGAGAGAATGCAATCTATTTATCTAATCCATCCTAGTGTCACTAGTGCAAAACTGGGGGGGGGTTGCAATTTTTTCCTAGGGCTTTAATCGATGGATATATTTCTTCTGACATAATTTAATAATTTAAAAGTAATTATGCGGAGCATTAAGTAATTTATTTTTTTTTTAATATGCATTTGTTATAGAATAACTAAGTGCCATGACTTTAAGTATGGTAAGGTGGTTTGTGCCTGATTAGCATATGCACAAGGTCAGTATATACTGGGTTTGTTTTCATCAAGTTCTGTATCTGCAGGAGTGAGGAATGTTATACAAAAATCTGCATCTTCAGTCTTTGACCTTTCTTTATCTTTGCTCACAGGCTACCCAAGTTGTACCTTTGTGAATTCTGTCTAAAGTATATGAAAAGCCGAACTATTCTCCAACAGCATATGAAAAAATGTGGCTGGTTTCATCCTCCAGCCAATGAAATTTACAGAAAAAACAATATTTCAGTCTTTGAGGTAAGTTAGAAAACTAAGCCACTCACTTTTATATATAAAATAGGGTCTTTAGCACCCAATCGTGTGATAAGTTTTTCATAGCCCTAAAGATCTTCATTCTTAAAGCATTCAGTTGCTAAGAGTGAAGAACTACAAGTAAGCAGTGGGAGCTGACCTCATGTATAGATTATTCATCCATAAAACATATGAGAATGCTCGCTTTCTAAAGATGCTTTTTCATTTTAGGAAAATTAATTTTAAGTTCTCTTTTAAGCTAATGAATGTAACGTTGACTTTGCCATGGCCTTTATGCTGTGGAAGTAATTTGAAACACTACGTGTGACAGAGTCTTCTCATGTCAGGCATTTCAAACGTACAGGGATACCCGGATGAAGCATGTCCTTGCATGACAGCAAATGAAGTGACAAAACTTTTCCTGATTTCTCTAAGGTTGATGGCAATGTCAGCACTATCTACTGCCAGAATTTGTGCTTGTTAGCCAAACTCTTCCTGGACCATAAGACACTCTATTACGATGTGGAGCCATTTCTTTTCTACGTGCTGACACAGAATGATGTCAAGGGCTGTCACCTTGTTGGCTACTTTTCCAAGGCAAGTATTTGAGTACTTCAGAGTTGGAACTGCATTTGCTATGGTGAGAAATGCTGCTTCAGAGTCTTTAAATTGTTGTAATTTAGGCCCTTGCATTTTATATAATACATTACATAATACAGGTATAGACATCTGTTACAACCAGATTTTATTTATGTCACATTCAGAGACCACCAGCTAAACCAACTAATAAAACCTCGTTTCCTTATAATGTTGAATAGCATATATTCTCTAAGGAACTTGTACTCCAGCTAGTAGCCAAAAAAAACCCCAACTCTACAAATTACTTCCTACTCTTGGTGGTGATGGGTAGTACTGTTTGCAAGATAAATATTATTACCAAGTAGTTCGATCTCATCTTTCCTTCAGTAAATACATTGTTTTCCAAACAAGCTTGGCAATTTTGCACCTCATTTCAAACCTTTTATTTTTTTGATGGAATAGGGCCAAGATTTCAGATAGGCCTTTTCTTAAGATTTTTATCTGTAATTGTTTTACTTATTTAAAAATAGCTTTCATTGAACCGTTTCATTTCAGTCTTCAGAACAGCTGATTTGAGAATGGATTTTAGTATGTTATGGTTATAATGTTTGAAGATTCACTGGAATACTGCAATCTTTTTCAGTGAATTTATCTGCCTTCAGGTTTATGCTTTGAACATTATCTGCTCTGCAGGCCATGTTCTTTACTGTATTGTATCTAAGCAGAAGGTAGTTATATCAAGGTTTCATTCTTTTTGTTTTTCTGATCTGAAATGATGGTAATAGAGTTGTAATATTGTTCTCCCTTTTAGTCTTCTCTTGTCTCATATACGTTGTTCCTAAGAAACTTTGACTGTGGCTTTCTATCCCAGTTTTTGCTGTAGAAATAATTAGGGACTTGTACAGAACAACTTCTACTATTTCTCACTGGTCTTTTTTTTTTTTTTTTTTTTTTTTTTATTTGCTGCTTTTTTCCCCAACAGGAAAAACACTGCCAACAGAAGTACAATGTTTCCTGTATAATGATTCTTCCACAATACCAGCGTAAGGGCTATGGCAGGTTCCTAATTGACTTCAGTAAGGAACTTTTTCTTCACTTTTTTTAGTCTTTGTCTTTTTGTATTTTAAAGACAGGCTTAACTGTGGAAGAAGATATTTTTCAAATTAAAAACCATCTTGGGACAAAGGATTCTAAAGCCCACAAAATCATCTGAACTTCACAATTTACTCTTATTGTTGGAAGGCTTCAATTCTAAGGACAAATTGATCATTTTCCCCCTAATTCTCATGTTTCCTGTGTAAGCAACTTACAGTGGAAACTATAGGCATGTGTCAGTATAGTGTTTTTAGCAAAGCTTACCTTGTGCATGTAGTTCTTTCTACAGAAAGCCAGCCCTAAAACTGCATGGTCTGTTGAAACCTTTAGCAGCTTGAGTAAGTGAATGAGTGTCTTAAGCAAAAGGGAGTCATAGTTACATTTTAATTTTGCTTTGAGAGCAACAAAACCAGACATACTTAGGCTCTGAATACTTGAGCAATTCTCAGATTCATACATGGATCTCAGCAAGTTCACAGGGAAACTTGCCGCTGTAACTATATCTCTCGTACTATGCTGAGTGCAAGCTAATGTAGCCCTCCCTGTGGACATGCTAATTTTGGAGTTAATGTCTGGAGGAAGAACCCTACTAGTATAATTATATTAGAATGCTTTTGCTGGTAAATATAAGTTTTGCTGATAAGCTGTTGTTGTCCTGAAAATACTGGTGAACCAAAGGAAGTCAATGACATATCTTGAGAAATCAATAAATGTGGGCTATTTTAGAGCAGCAATGAGAAGACATATTTGTCATCTGGTTCCCCCTCCCTCCTTTGTCATACTGGGGAAGATGTAACCTCTTGGTCTTTATTGAACCCGTGCAGTGTCTTAAATTTAAGTCTCTGCAGACAGAGCTTGGTACTCACCAGTATGGCCCTGAAATTTGACAGTAGAGAATTTTCAAGAAAATAGTTTGCCATGTTAGTTGTAAATGGCTAAAACATGTTTTCCTTCTGTCATCTTCAAAATTGCTATTGCAGCTGGAAGATACTTAGCAGACTGTGTACTTCAGGCTTAGTGTAGTTTCTATGTAGGCAACTGCTGCCATCTCGTGGCATTGCCCATAGCCAATGTCTGATGGCAGTGTAGTTTAGAAATCTACTCTATCATTGACAGATGTTTAAACCGAAAAAAAAATAAAAAAATCGGCCTGACCACTCAGTGTACCCTTCAAAATTATAATCTATATATTGTAGGCAGTATTCAGCTATTTTCTGGGAAAATGTCTTTATAGAAGTTGAGGTGGAAACAGAAGACATATATGCTAATTTTTTGAAAATTTTTTTCTTGTGTATCTTTAGGCTATTTGCTTTCAAAGCGTGAGGGTCAAGCAGGATCTCCAGAGAAGCCTCTGTCAGACCTGGGGCGCCTCTCATATATGGCTTATTGGAAAAGTGTAATATTGGAGTGCCTTTATCATCAACATGACAAGCAATTAAGCATCAAGAAATTGAGTAAGCTGACTGGAATCTGCCCTCAAGATATCACTTCCACTCTACATCATCTACGAATGCTTGACTTCCGTGGTGATCAGTGAGTACAGGAGTCATGTTCTATTTCCAAATAGCTTCAGATGTATTTGAATGAAATTTAACAGTGTTTGGAGAAAAGTCACATCTAATAAGCTTGATTTTATTTAAGACACATAGGTGTCCGAATACTGGCTGTAGAGACTTACGATGCTCACATGCGATGCAAGAACTGTTCAGTGCCAAAGCTGGGTCAGATTTCCAGCTGTGTAGCTCTGCAGCTGTGGAACTTCTGAGTCATTTGCAGCTGTGAGAGAAAGCAAGCTGGTCTCTTGGCCATGTTCTTTTGGGGTCCCTCAGTATAATCAGTCTATCATACTCACAAAACTGAGCAAAGAACAATAACTTCCCTTCCCTAGAGGGAAATATGTTCCTTTTTCCAGTCAATGAGTCGACAGTTGTTTCCCCCCTTTTCTCTGTGCCTCAAAGATACCATTAACTGTGTGAATTAACATGGGATGCTTGAACAGTGGCATAGATCACTGAGGGAAATGGGGTGTGTGGATACAGAATAGAGGTTGTCTGCTTGCCCAGCTGGGAGTGCAAGTCAAGTGAAATACGGGGAATTATTCTTGAATCAGACCATGGCAATTTGGAGAGTGGGGTAGTATTCTGTTGTGTTTTATGTTAAACTTGGAGCTTATTTGGAAAACCTGAAGTTATTTGAGAACAGTTTTATGTCCTCATTTCACAGAATACTTTAAACAGTGATATTATTCCGAGCGCCCTGAATAAAATCCACTCCGTTAATGGGACTGTAACTTTTTAAAGCAGTCCTTTTATTACCATTCAGTATCTTTTACCTTACATTGCCTGTTCCCCAAATGTCATATCCCTTGTCCATTTAACACATAATAAAAGTGATACTCAGCAGCTGAACGCTACCCAGGGAAGGATAATGGCTTCATCATTAACAAGAAATTGAAAGAATTTAACACCATTTTCTCAGTTTTAAGATGCTTTCTCTGACGGTACTGCAAATTGTACAATTTTGATGAGCTTTCTTGTCCTCTCTGAAGTTATTTATGGCAGCACTGAGAGTACACAGGTTTTTCTGTAATATCTTATGTTTCACATGACAACATGTGCCATACGTAGCCCATTGTTGATCAGAGTATTGTTACTGTTTAGATTTGTGATCATTCGTCGGGAGAAACTTATCCAGGAACACATGGCAAAGCTTAGAACTAATGTCCGACCTATAGATGTGGATGCAGAATGTCTGCGTTGGACGCCTGTCATAGTTTCCAACTCCGTTGTCTCTGAAGATGAAGAAGAGGAGACAGAGGATGGTGAAAATGAAGAGCAACAGCAGCAGAAAGAAAAGGATCCAGAGACTAGTGTAAGAGTGAATCTGTTACTTCTGTGTGGCATACAGTTTACACTCAATGCTTTTGCAGGCCCTGCTAGCGAGATTTCAAATGCCAAGCTTGGGCATTTGGCATAATCATAAAAAGCAATGTAGTCATGATTAGTTTATGTATCTTTATAGTTTCAGATTAGAAACTAAAAATAGGGAAAAACATTGAGGCATAGCCTAGAGAAAAGTTAAAGACGATCTGAAAAGAGTAAAAAGGCTCTTTCTACCCTTAATGATTTTTGCAGTATGTGTTGGGGGGGTGACATTAAAAAAAAAAAGCAAACCAAAAAAACCCAAATCAACCAAAATAAAACAAAAAACAACAAACAAAAAAAAAAAACCCAAAAAAACAAACAAAAAAACCTGCCTCCCACTCTCAAGCAACCTGGTCTCTTACCAAATTATTGAAATGGATTCACATTTGAAGGACACAGTATTTCTGTAAGTGACAAATAGCATAAATAGAAATGAATCAAGAAAAATACTTAACACTTTTCACCAAAGGTTTTTGCTGTGTACTTTTGCAAAACCACTGATAGCTTTAGAATTACTGCCCACAGAGCATTGGAGGTTTCTGAAATCTAGGCTGCTGTCCTTGAAGGGTTGTGCACTCACATCAGGTGATGAGCACTGACTAGAATACTGAGGCAAATTATGCGCTGTTACTGTATTTACATTAAACTAATTGTGCATTTTAACAGAAAAATAGCTTCAAGTTTATCTCCATTTTTTTCTTGAAAATTACACAAATACTGTGTTTGAATGTAGCAAGATGATGTTTGCGTTCCAGGAGGCCACTGGATGGCTGCTGCTGACTGAAGTCATTAATTGAAGCTAACTGAGGTACATTATTACCTGGGAGGAAAAGAATAGCAGTTAGCACTGTTAGAATCTTGTAAAGGTCAATTCTTTTGTTATTCTCAGGTTCTTAAAAGTCATTCTTGTTAAACTTTTTTGACTTCGTGCTCAAAAGCTTTTGTGGAATCAAATTCAGGATAGACATGGATGCTTAAATAGGAAATGTGAAATCTATTTTTTTTTTTTTATTTATTTAAATCAGATGGTAAAATCTGTGTCATGGGAGAAGAAAGAGCAAGAGCCTTACTCACCTACAGAAAGTGAAAAAAAACCAGACATTGTTGCTCCAGCCAATTCTGCACGGCCAAACAAGCACATTTTTCCGCTGGATAGTCTTCCTGCAAACAGTCAGCCATCACGAAGAGGTCGATGGAACCGCAAGGGCAAAAAACTTCGGGATCCCTTTTGTGAGAAGGAGCCCATATTGCCCATTGAGGACAAAACAGTAGTTCCCAGTGGGCGATGCAGTGAATGTGAGGAGAAATCAGCAGCCTCACGAGGCCGGTGCAGTGACTGCGAGGAGAAGTCAGCAGCCTTGCAAGGAAGATGTGGTGAATGTGAGGAGAAGTCTCCAGCCCCAAGGGGCAGGTATGCTGAAGATGAGGAAAAATCTGCAGTTTCCCAGGGACAGTATGGCAAAGGTGAAAAATCTGGAATTCCCCGTCGGCGGTACAGTGAAGGTATGGAAAGGTGGAGAGGGCAGTTGAAAAAGAACACGGAGCCGCTGAAGTGTAGATTCCCAGAGGACGGCGACAGATTACCCTGCCGCTACAGTGACAGTGATAGGGCTCTTCTAAGGTGTTATAGTGAGAGTAGCGAAGAGGAAGATGATGAGCCTGTGAGTCCTCGATCAAGCTCTCCACCTGTTCTCACCAAGCCAACATTAAAACGAAAGGTGTGTACCTTATTTCTTGTTATCTCTGAATATATCATGCAGTCTATTTTGTCAGTATGTTGGTGCTTTCTGAAGGATTGTGCAATTCATGGGGTGTGTAGTAAGTGTACAGGTAGCATCTGCTTGGTGTTCCAGAACTCTCTCTGGAGGATGCTTTCTGCTACCGTTTTTTAGTGGTGGGTTTTGTTGAATCAGAGGTGGGTTGTGTTTTTTTTTAATTCTAACTTCTGCCTTGTGCTTTTGATTTTTCCACCTTGGTTATTAAAGTTTGACTCAGTCACACGAAATAGAAGCAGATACGGTCCTACTTTTAAAAGAAGCTTGCAAAACACAAATGCTATTTAAACAGCTAAAATCGCAGCATAAAGTCTTTGTAATGTTTTACCACGGAAATGTGAATTTTGTCAACATGACCAAGAAAATCCCCTCTTTGTGGGATGCTGCACTAAAAAGTTCTCTCCTATATCATCTTTGCAGCTTACTCTAAACTATTCACATCTATGTTGTACTGTCTTTGAACTTTCAGCTGTTATGGATGGGCTGTTAGCTTCAGCTGTTTAAATGGTTTATACCATTACACAAATGTCAATCTAGCAATCTTCATGGAAGTCTGTCGTCTTGCATTGTATTTGACATCTGTCTAACTGATGCCAGTCACTAATTCTAATGAAATCTGGATTCCAGAAGGGAGCCCTCTGGTCCTGCTTAGACTGTTGAGCTCTGCTGTTCATGTTTTCTATTTATCAGTGTTTTATTTCTACTGCACGTGATAATCTGTCTTCTCCCACCTTCCACTTTCAGAAACCAATTCTCCATCGGAAGAGGCGAGTCCGCAAGCGTAAGCACCACAACAGCAGTGTTGTCACTGAAACAATCTCAGAGACCACAGAAGTGCTGGATGAACCATTTGAGGACTCGGACTCTGAACGACCAATGCCCCGATTAGAGCCTACATTTGAGATTGAGGAGGAGGAAGAGGAGGAAGAAGACGAAGAGGAGGAGAATGAACTTTTGCCCAGTGGATACTTTCGACACTTAGCCCCACCAGACACACTCAGGCATAGACCCTCTTCTAAGAGGAAGTCCAAAGATGAGGAGGAGTCTGATGACACTAATGGTATGTTTGGTGGTATGCTGTTGAAAGTTTGATATAGATAGTGTGTAAGTGAGTGTCAGATGATACTAGCTCATGATGGAACAAGCTGCTTACCTTGCCTTGTAACTTCTAGCCAAAAGGTAGGGTTTGGCATAAATTACCAGTCAAACCAGCCTCAAACATTCCCTAGTCTTATGAAAATGTGGTGCATGCTTTCAACTATCTTATTAGCAATGACCTGATCACAGGGTATCCTTTTGATTCAGCTCTTCCTAATGGAATTGGTATCTGTGGTTGTGGAAAAAAATCTGTGCAGCAGGGTCACTTATGGAAATAAAACAGAAATTAATTGGAGAGCTCTTAGTTCTCCATAACACAGAGGAATAATAAATTTGTCTCTTTTGAGATCATGTTCTTCATCACTTTGCATGTCCTGCCTCTCAGCTTCTCATATCTCCTTAATGTTCTCTGAACCTTCAGTTCATAAAATAAAATTATTTGGTTGGAACTGGTTACTTAGAGTGCACTGGCAGTTCAAAAGAAACATCTGTCATTCAGATGCTCTGTTAGTAATCTTCATTATGGTCATTATATGTTCGGTTCTCTTGATGGTCTACATAGTGCAAGGCAGTCAGCCAAATAAAAACAAAGAACTGTGTGAAAGAGAAGTATGGTGCCATTATTCCCACAATAAAAAATCATTACTGGCATGAACTCATTAATTTATGGCTTTCAGCTAACCTGCGGTTAGCAGAGGAAAATTTTTCTTTAAAAGTACTAAATACTGAAAGCATCAATATGATTATAGCCATGTATACTATCCATTTACCCTTAAATCCTTATAGCAGCATATAACTATGTAAATTTAGTGCAAACGTGTCGATGCAGCCTTAAGTTTGCTTAGTGGGAATATATGCACAGTCAGCTTATGCCACTGGTTTTCTAACTCTATTGTGATCAGATTACTCATGTAAGAAACTTTTACGGTACTCCAGCACCATTAATAAGACTATAGAGTTGGGTGAAGATCTGTTAGATAAGTGGTTTTCAGTCTTCTTCATGTCTGCTCTTCTGGATATTTTCTGGTGGAGATGCAGATCCCTTTAGAGATTCCACATACATATATTGCTTTATAAAATACATCAGTGGTTTTTAACCATCTTTTGTGGACTATAAATAGTCCAGTGAGTGTCCAGGGATCAAAAATGGTTTTTGGAAAGTTTTAACTCACACCCATTATATACTACAATGATAAATTTCTTGCTCATCTACTTTAGAAATACTTTACTTTCTTACTCTCCACTTGTAATGTAGTACTTCCTGTTCCTTTGTGTTGCTTTTTTTCTCAACTTCTGCAATTTTTTCAGAACCTCTGACATAATAAAGTAGTGAGCACACTATTTTAGGTTATTGCTGCTCCTGACATCAAACAGTATCTGTTGGCTGCTTATGCCTTTAATGCAGGTCCCTTTACATATACATATTAAAATTGTAATGATTATAGAGAAAATACAACATACTTTCAGGTACCTAAACATGTTAGCTGACAGGGATAATCAGTCATCACAAACAGCTGGCCTTTTTTGATAAAAAATTAAGCTGGGTGGAGGGGGGCAGTACTGGCTTATGGCAATTCAGAAATTGCAGTCATTAATACTTGGTTCAGATTTAGACTGTTTGACTGTTTTAATCATAACTATGAGTTAGGAAACCTGCTTATAATTCCCCCCCCCCCTTTTTTTTTTTTTTTTAAACTTTCTGACTAAGGGGGTTTGGGTTAGATTTTTCCCTGATAACTTAATCTCTAGGTGAGGCAATGCACTGAAAGTGTTTTATAATTTCCCTGAAATGTAACATTGCAGTCTCTCAAATTTAGTGCCTGATGATAGTTTGAATTGGTTCTGATTGCTATCAGGGCTACAGTGAGAATGGATAGGGTGGTGTGGTGATTTGAGGCCAGTATTTAATAAGGATTAGGCATTCTGGACGACAGACTGTGTTCTGAGGTGTAGAAAACAAAGCTTGTCTCTCTATAGCCTACCAATTCTGTGCAACTTGATTATTGTTGCATGGGGGAAGATGGAGGTCACTAATAAGCTGGGCTGTATTATTTTGCTTTTCCTAGTTCTACCTGTAAGTTTTACTGTGAATGTGAATACTGTAAGGATTTTCTGTTCAAGCTTGCGTGCACACTGGTGTTTAACTAAGTGCAACTGAATGAGCACTTATAAACATTTCTCAGTATCGTTAAAAAGGATGCACGTGGAATCTTGAGTGGTCATCAAATCCATGTTCTTTTGCGAAGATGGAGTCAAATGCATATGGTAAAATTCACAGAATCACAGTCCCTTGAGCTTGGAAAGGACCTCTAGAGGTCATCTTGTCCAGCCCCACTGCTTAAGCAAGACTCCCAAGAGCCAGTTGCTCGGGACTATGCCAACATGGCTTTTGAATATCTCCAAGGAGGGAGACTCCACAGCCTCTCTGGGTAGCCTCTTCCAGTACTTAGTCACAGTAAAGAAATGTGTTCAGATGCCCAGATGGAAACTCCTGTGTTTCAGTTTGTGCGCATTGCTTTTGGTCCTCGCACCGGGCACCACTGAAGAGAGCCTGGCTTCATCTTCTTTACAGCCTCCTTTAAGCTATTGGTACACATTGATAAGATCGCACCCTGAGCTTTCTCTTCAGTCCCAGCTCTCTCAGCCTTTCCTCATCAGAGAGGTGCTCCAGTCTCTTAAGCATCTTAGTGGCCTCTTGCTGGGCTCTCTCCAGTAGCTCCATGTCTGTCTTGTACTGGGGAGCCCAGACTGGACACCTCTAATAATTACATTATTATAAGGGGAGTCTGCTATCATAAGATCATTTAGGAGGGTTTTTTTTTTATTATTCCTAAAAGTATTAAATCCATGACAGTACAGATAATAGCAAAGCTTCTTTACCGAAGAGGAGGTAAATCTAATCCTCTGCAGTAGATAAGAAATGTAAAAGAGGGGGAAGAGATATAGTGATTTTTTTAATTTCATTTTTTTTAAGAGGTAGATTTTTATTTTTTTTTCTTAGGGCTTAAGTGTTAATGCTTTAACAAATACTATGAAAGTAGTGTTTCCTTCTTCCCACCCAATGATACGCTGACTGTGGCAGATCCTTTCTTTCCTTTATTCACATTCCAAATATTTGTTTTATGGCTGACTTCAAGGAGTTGTTGAATTTTGAATTCAGAATTTGTTTTAAATTCATTTTTTAATACCCAGAATTTTTTTCAGAATGCTTCTCATCGGAGGTACTCAGAGTAAATGCCTGTCTGAGCAAAGAGCAAGCAAGAGTAACTGCTGACCTATGATTAGGTTTTAAGAAGTGTTTGCGAACTACTAGGAGCACGTTATTTAGTTTTACCTTCGTTGCATAACTGTGGACTCAAACCAGATTTTCTTGGGAAATTCATAGTGTGGAATCAATAACCTTTTTTAAGGTGGTAGAAAGGGCAGAAATGTGAATAAATGTACTCTGAATATTGGGGGGGAAATTGATCTTATATCCATATAGTGGGATGACCAATCTAATTACAGGCCCATCAGTGTGACATTCATCCTGATTTAAATAGTAGGGTTATTACTCAGTAGAAAGTCCAGGGAGGGTTATTTGCTCAATACAAATGAACACTGGTATGTGAAAAATGTGTTTGTCAGACAATGATATATTTTTACAGGACTACAGCTTGGTTAGTAAGGGTAATTGATGTTACCTACTTGGTGTTTTGAGGAGTATTTGACTTCATCAAAACCATCTGCTTAACCTGAAATGTTACAGAATCAAGCTAATACATATTAAATAAGCTGCAAACAAGGAGTAATTAAGCAGCTTTGTTATTAGTGGGGTGCAAGGTAGCTAGACTAGATGATCACTGTGGGTCCCTTCCGAAAGCATTAGTCTATTCTATTCTAAGGGAGATTGGTCTGGGTCGTATGTCTGCCTGTACTGCTATTTTATGGATAGATCGAAAAATAATGTAGCAGCTGACAGAAGAGGAGGAGATTTGGTAAATGAAGTGAAGGGCAATTCACTGACAAAGTTTATGAGAGAGTATTTGAAGGTCATGTCCAGTGATTAGCATGGTTTTCTAGCTCAAAGCCAAAGAGATTCAGATGATCCTTAAATATATGAAATCTATAGGGAATCTCAAGTGGAGTAGAGACATTCTGTCATCTCTCTGTTTAGCTTTGGTGGAACTACTATAACCATCTTTACTCAGTTATTCTCACTTGATAGGAGTATTGATAAACTGGAATAGTTCAAAGAACAGTCGTGGGCTGGTTAATACACTAGAACACATGTTCTGTAATGATAGATTAAAAGAAAGCAGAGGCAAAAGAGTGACGATAAATTTCCAAGTTACTTGGGTGAAAACTGTTATTTGGTAAGAGATTTTTCTGCCTAGCAGATAAAAGGAAAACTAATACAAAAGCAAATTCAGTGCCTGAAGACAGAAATTCAGATGGTAAAGTGTGAATATCAACTAGTGTCAATGATTAACTGTTGCAGTAGTTTACCAACTGACTGTTGGTAAACTGTCACTGACTGTCACTGACTATCCTAATTGACAGGTTCAAAACAAAATTAATTCAAGGAATGCCTTACAGTATTCAGTAAGTTCTTAGTAAATGATCGCATTCCTTTCTGGCTGTATAAGCTCTGAACCTATTCTACTGTTCGGAAAGTCACTGAAATGCAGAATTTGCTTCATCAAATAAAAGTCAGATGAGAGGGAAATTCAGCCTCCTTTTAATGATTTCTCAGGTTAAAAAAAAAATTCTAGCTAAATTAGCCATGAAAAAAGTGGGAAAATGTCCTTTCTCCAGCAAATGCACAAAATACAGATCTAAATAGAAACATGCTTTTATTGCAACTCCATGTGTTCCCCTACACTGGAACATTTTCATTTGTGAACATACTGTATAAATAACATTTGTAAGGGTGGTGAGTCTTTCCAGGACTTTATCGTATAGCCTAATGTTTAATTTGAATTGTGCATTAAAGGCTCAGAGGTTTGACCTTGCAAAATCTTGAAAGCATCAGTGTTCTTTGAAAATGTAATGTGCAATGTGATTGGTAATGAGCAGACCTTGATCCCTCTTCATACCCTTCACTATAAATCTCTAAGTTAGTATTGATATATGAAGTTGATAAACATGATGGGAATGCTTGGGAAAGCTTCCGTGAATGCTCAGGTCAAACAAAAATGCTTGAACAGTATCTTTCAATTTGTGTTTTCAGGTAACCCAACTTTGAAACCATTATCTATGCTGAGAAAGTGTGAAGCAAAGGATTCTTCACTTGAGCCAGATACTTCTACACCTATGAAAAAGAAGAAGGGATGGCCAAAAGGGAAAAGCCGAAAACCAGTCCACTGGAAGAAAAGACCTGGTCGAAAACCAGGTTTTAAACCGAACCGGGAAAAGGTGCCACCATCAGTTCAGGATGAAGGAGTTGATGCAGTGGTAGCTAATTCAAAACTAGGGCGTAAGCCCAAAATTTCAGATAAAGAAGAAAGCGTCGAGCAGAAGGAAGAGCTGCCTCTTATTGAGGAAAGGAAAGAGGAAGATGTGAATATGGAAGCAGAAGAGGTAGGAGAGGGAGAAGAAGAAGATATAGCCAGCAGTGAAGTAAGAGCAGTTTCTCCTGTGGACAGCAACAGCAGTCCAGTGCCAGAAGTAAAAGAGCCTGAGATAGAAGAGGAGGTAGAGGAGAAGCCACGGATTTTAGAAGAGCAAAGGCAATCAGAAGAAGAACAGCAAGAACTAGATGAACCTGAGCATGACCATGAGGAAGAGGAGGAAGTTGCAGTAGTGACAAATGAAAATGAAGATCATGATGCTGATGACGAAGATGACGGTCATCTGGAGTCTGTGAAGAAAAAAGAATTGGAGGAACAGCCTGTTAGAGAAGGGGTGAAGGAGGAGCCTCAGGTGCAAGAATGTTTTTTAGAAACAAACATACCAAGCAGTAGAGACGATGCAAAAGAAAAAGATGAAGCAGAGGCAGATTCTGAGGAAGAGCAGGCTTCCAATGAGACATCGTTGGCCACAGATCATGTCCCTGGGTCTGAAGATGATCACGAAGAAGAGCAAAGTAATAAAGAAGGGTTAATTGAATTAAAGGAAGAGGAAGAGATTCCTCATAGCGAACTAGATCTTGAAACTGTTCAAGCAGTCCAGTCCCTGACACAGGAGGAAAGCAATGAGCATGATGTAGCGTACCAGGACTGCGAAGAAACTCTCGCAGCTTGTCAGACTTTGCAGAGTTACACCCAGACTGAGGAGGATCCTCAGATATCAATGGTTGAAGATTGCCAGGCCTCAGAACACAACAGTCCAATATCCTCTGTTCAGTCCCACCCCAGCCAGTCTGTACGTTCTGTCAGCAGCCCAAATGTGCCTGCTCTGGAGAACAGTTACACCCAGATAAGTCCTGAACAAGGATCCCTGTCCGCACCCTCTATGCAGAACATGGAGACCAGTCCCATGATGGATGTGCCTTCAGTATCGGACCACTCTCAGCAGGTGGTGGATAGTGGCTTCAGTGACCTTGGCAGCATTGAGAGCACTACAGAGAATTATGAAAACCCCAGCAGCTATGACTCCACTATGGGAGGGAGCATTTGTGGAAATAACTCTTCCCAGAGCAGCTGTTCATATGGAGGACTGTCCTCTTCTAGCAGCCTCACTCAGAACAGTTGTGTTGTCACTCAGCAAATGGCAAACATTGGCAGCAGTTGCAGCATGATGCAGCAAAACACTGTCCAGCCTGCAGCAAACTGCAATATCAAGTCACCTCAGAGCTGTGTAGTAGAAAGGCCTCCAAGTAACCAGCAACCGACAACGCAGCCACAACAGCAACAGCCTCAGTCACAGCAGCCACAGCCCCCACCTCCACCCCAGCAGCAGCCTCCACTGTCTCAGTGTAGCATGAACAACAGCTTCACCCCAGCACCTATGATCATGGAAATACCTGAATCGGGAAGCACTGGTAACATAAGTATCTATGAGAGGATTCCGGGGGATTTTGGTGCTGGGAGCTATTCACAGCCATCAGCCACGTTCAGTTTAGCCAAGTTGCAGCAGCTGACAAACACCATTATGGACCCTCATGCCATGCCTTATAGCCATTCTCCTGCTGTGACTTCCTATGCAACCAGCGTTTCTCTGTCCAACACAGGACTGGCTCAGCTAGCTCCCTCTCATCCATTAGCAGGCACACCACAAGCACAAGCCACTATGACACCCCCACCAAACCTGGCATCCACCACCATGAACCTCACGTCACCTCTGCTTCAGTGTAATATGTCTGCTACCAATATTGGTATTCCACATACACAGAGGTTGCAGGGGCAAATGCCAGTCAAGGGGCATATTTCCATTCGCTCTAAATCAGCACCACTGCCCTCTGCAACTGCACACCAGCAGCAGCTCTACGGCCGCAGCCCACCCGCAGTTGCCATGCAGGCTGGTCCTCGTACGTTAGCTGTTCAACGGGGTATGAACATGGGAGTCAACCTAATGCCAACCACCCCTTACAATGTCAATTCCATGAATATGAACACCCTGAACGCCATGAACAGCTACAGAATGACACAGCCTATGATGAACAGCAGTTACCATAGTAACCCTGCCTACATGAACCAGACAGCACAGTATCCTATGCAGATGCAGATGGGAATGATGGGGAGCCAGGCCTATACCCAGCAGCCTATGCAGCCAAATCCTCATGGAAACATGATGTACACTGGCCCCTCCCATCACAGCTACATGAATGCTGCTGGGGTACCCAAGCAGTCTCTCAATGGACCATACATGAGAAGATGAGCAAGATGAACTTGCATCCTAAAAACTGAAATATATATAAATAAAGGAACCTTTTATACTGACGAACCAGAGAAAATGGACCTTTTTCCAGTTAAAATATTGCTGTAGATTTAGAGGGATTTTCTTTGGTTTATTTTATTTTTTAGGAAGCCTGGTCTTTATTTTTTGGATTTTTTTTTTTTTGTTTTGCGTTTTTGTTTTCTTCACAATCCTGAAACATTTTACAGCTAAAATCATTTACAGATGTTTTTTAGAGGGGAAAACATGCACAAAATCTTTTCATAATTTAAAAAGAGCCTTACTTTGCTGATAATGTGGACAGAATATGTGTAACAGTGAAATCATCTTTCTAAATTTTTTTTTCAAATGTATGTCCTTTTCCCTCCCCTGTGCCCCTCTGTATGCAGTTTCTAGCACTGCAGTCATGTAAAATGTTTGACATCTCAAAGAGTAACAACCCTTCCCTCTAAACCCCACCTAGCATTTCCTACTTCTAGCAGGAGGCACTTATTGGGAGACTTGGAAGGGGACACAGAGGATAAATGAAGCTCTTTATTTTTGCAAGTCAGGAAAAATTTTTAATCTTTCATTTTCCCTGACTCCCTCGCCCTCGGTAAAATTTGGAGTTATATGTAAACAATAAACTATTCACATTGGTGTTTTTGTAGATGAGTTAATTGAAATTGTATGTTTCATGCTGAAAATATAATGTAATTTAAAAATGATCCCACTCACCACCCAGACATGCATGTGCATGCACATGTGCATGCATGCACACATGTTCTGTCACTCTGAACTACTGGAAGCATCTCAAGAGAGAACTGTTTGTATCCCTTATGCAGTCATGAGGAGGATGGGGTGATTAATGGTCTGTCAGGACAAGAAAATGGTCGCAGGCTCTTCTGGTGAACTGCAAGTCAGCCACAACTCTTGAGATCCCAAACTCTGCTTTAGTGTGTACTTCGAAATGCTGAGGGTCTTGGTTCTGAGCCTTTGAGTCAGGCGGAGCTCAAAAGCAGCTGTTTCCAGTGGTCTGCCTCTTAATCTCGTTACTTAGGTAATCTTGGAAGTGTACGTTTTAAGTGACTTGACGAGAACCCTGTGGTGTCCTTGTCACTCTTCCATTCCTGGTATGGGGTAGGAAGTTGCTGAATGTGCCGCACTCTGGGGGAGTCAGTGATCCTTTCTCTGATTCTCCCACTATGTTTGAGACCCATTTTATAGGAATAGCCACACTTTTGATCTAGTGTGGGAAAAGAAGGGAATCGGCCTGTTTTATAGGAGTGAAACAGTCCAAACACCATAGTAGGATGCAGGCAGCAGGATTTTGCTGTTTAATAGCGCATAATCCAATCTACATTCTTTTTGGCTACACTGCTGGCATGTCACCCAATACAAAAAGGGACACCCTTTAATGTAAAGTTCTTTTTTTAATGTACATGAAGTAGAAATACAGACACATTAATAAGACTAATTTCTTTTGTTTTTAAACCAAAAGAGTCTAAAAGAAAGTTGGGGTTTCTTCAGATGCACTAAAATGGACTTTCCTCCAATAACTGCTAACCATAAAAGGCAGAATTCAAAGGACTTCCACTTTTTATTTGTTTAGTTTTGAGCATGTACAAGGCTGTGTAGGACCCCATTTCTCTGTATATACTATTCCAGTTCCAAATAACCCATGTAGAAAGCGCACTGTGCTGCCCTCTCCTTCCTAGATCTTCAGCTGTGTCACTGCTTCCTGGTTGCTGGGGGGGTTGGGGGGGGGGTAAGGGGTCTGAGACAGGAGGAGAAGCTGTTGAAATGAGGGCCGTGAATTTAGTTTGTTTGCTGTTATGTTTGGTTTGGTTTTGTATGGTTTTTTTATCAATTGGGCAGCTCCCTTTTCAATTTATAAAAAAAAAAATTTTTTTATAAAAAAAATTCCCCTACCATTTTTTCACTTCTGTTTAAAAAAAAAAAAATATGTATTTTTAGCAAGATAACTTGGGTAATCTTCTAAAAAAATTAAAAAAAAATTATGTTGTGACTTTGATGCCTTTTAAAAATAAGAGCTTTTTCATTTCATTCCATCTTTAAAATTTTTTATCTTTGTTGTAGAATATTAAAAACTATTTTAAGAAAGATAAAAATTCTCTTTAAAGAGATCTCTAGAGTGTGTGAATAGGAGCTCCAGATGCCTCTAAAAGCCGCATGTACAAATGAAGCTGAGTCTATTCCTGTCTGTTTATATTTGCTTTTCCTGTTTTGTAACCTCTTTGTACTTTGTTCATGGTGACTTGTAAGCTAAGGGGAAGGGGTGCCTAGATGCCTTTGTAATTCTCCATGTCATACGCTCCTGGCTGGATGGTCTCCCTTCCTCTCCTTGTATGTAATATCACTTTTTTTTCCCCTTTCTAGCAAGTACTTTCAAAAGAACTCTGTACATTTTAACATAAAAAATAAATTATGTTGAGCCATTTTGGATGTCAGTTGTGCATGTGGATTTTTTTTTTTCTTCCACTTGAGCAGTGAACTCTGTCAGTGATCCTTGGTCCTGTGAATGTGATTCCCTGTTGCCCTTTTGATCTGGAAGAGAGGTGGTACTTGGAATTTACTTGTGAGATCTCTGGCCATGTTAATTTTTATCTACAGCTTCTAATCAGAGAAAGATTAAGAAGAAAAACCAAAAACTTCAAAGCTTCTCCAGAAACCATCACCTTTAAATTCCTCTCTGCACAGGCTGCCCAAAGCTGAAGCAAAGTATGTTGGCTGGTTTTTGTCAGCCTCTGTTTGTACAACCGCTTGTGAGTTTTGGCTTGTGCACTTGAAAGATTGCAGCGTGTGTTTGAAGCTTCCCCCACGCCCCTTCAGTTGCTCTCTCATCTTTATAAATAGCACTTTGGAGAAGAAGAACTAGAAGTTTTACCCAGCAAAGTTTACCCTGCAGCTTCAAGGCAGAATTGGATCAGTCATGAGCTTTACGGTGCTGTCCCAGTAATTCTCAAAGCTCACAACGTACAGAACGCTAGATGGAAGCAAAGTTCCAGCCAGCGTTTGATCATTGCCAAAGCTTCCCCGTGACAGATGTTGTAGCAATAACCACTAGCTCAGCCTCCTTTGGCAACTCAAGGGCAGGCTGCGCATGGCTTCTGGTGCCGTAACCTGCAGCCTGGCAGGCGCTCCCGGGAGCGGGAAGTGGGGAAGCCTGGGGAGGGGCGACTGGAGCCTTCCAAGGCTTTTCTGCACAAGCGTGTCTTCCAGTAAGCAAGTTATGTTTGCATGTCATGGTAAATAAATGGAAAGGACCTTGAGAACTAGTAAAATTAAGTTTGATGTGCTTTTCATATCTCAAGTCCTCACCAAGATGGAACATAAGGTGTGGATGATGATGAATCCTCCTTTAAGCTGATATATTTTTCCCGGGACTCGTTAAAGTTGTTTTATTGAGGCACCTGAATTTTCAGATCAATCACGTCAAAACACAAATAGAAGTTAACTGTACAGGGGCGCTCCTGGGTGATTTATTCATTTATTCTCACAACAGTTTTTAGGTTATTCAAGCATGGAAGGGGAGAGAGACAGGTGACCTGTGATTAAGGTTTTCTCTACTTTAATCACCTCTGACTTACAGGGAGTACATCGAGAGTGTTACAGGTAAGAGTCGTCAGGATCTCAGCAGACAGGCATCCGGTGTGTTTGCATGTAGGTGCGTTACTTTCCCGTAGTCTGTGCTGGAGTTAAGACTGAATGACCTATTCTGTGACAGAAAGCTGCATTCAGTCGCTCTTAGCTTACTTTTAATTTCTTTAAGTTGTTCACTAAAGGAAGCTTTGGCACTGTCCAGTAGCGAAGTTATGAGCTGGTGGGTGCCACTCCAGTGTGCCCTGGTTTTTCCATACTTAAACAGTTGTGGCTTGGGGTCTTTTGGGTTTTGCTTGTTATTTTCTGTATACGCTAAAATTAGCAGATTTGATTTGACCATTAAAATGTGCTTGGCTTTAATTGTTATCTAACAATGATACTGTTAAAGTCAGCTTGTATTTATTACCAATTTTCAGAAGCATCTCCTATTTACATGGGTTTTAAAAGTAAAATACCAATTGAGAACAGTTGCACGTCCTCCAACAATTCAAAATGTCTTTGACTTCCAGAATTAATGTGCTGAGTGATTAGACTAGAGAATAATTCTGCTGCTTTAGATAACTCTAGAATTTGAAATGGTCATGGCAAATCAGTTCCATGAAATAACAGCATACGTTTATGTTCTAGTAAAATGCTTGCATCGTAAACTCACAAGTAGGGCAATTCAGAGTTTTTATCTGATGCCCTGGCACCAAATTCTGGTTACACATGCTGATAGGAAATGCTTTTCAAATAATTTGTTTGAGATCTTTGCAATGCTAATCACAAGCTGTCAAGGTAGAGTTGAACGGGGCCAGCGCTAATAATAATTAAAGTTCTTATGCACTTCTCAAATCTTAAGGTAGTAGAAACTATTTTAAGAAGAAAAAGCCAATGTCTAGATAGGAACATAATGATTTATAGCAGCTTTCTATCTTTGTGGTCCAAGGAACAAAGGTAAGTGTTTATAGAGATCTATAAACAAGATGATGAAAATGTGATTCCAGAGTTAATGAGCTGATAAACAGTAACTGCTACTTAAGAAATGTTCATAAAAAGCATTATTTGATCAAATAGGCTGCACTGTTAATAGTCTCTGCTTGTTTAAAAAAAACCAAACAAAACAAAAACCTGTTTGTGTGGGCTAACTTGATAACCACATTTAGGAGCTATGAACAAGGCAAGCTCTTTTTTAGAATCTTGTTACACAAACTTGTCAAATCCTACCATTAGAGAATGACTAAATAGGGGAGAGGTTTTTTTGGGTGGTTTTGGTTTTGGTTTTTTTTTTGTTTGGGGGGGGGGGTTAAGAGGAGTTACCAAGCCAGAACAGGGTTGAAATCAGATTGTCCTGAAGGACAAGAACCTTTAGTACCTTATAGCATGGTGTGACCAGCTGCTGCTGCAGGCTCTGCCACTGCCACAGCCAGGTGTCATACGGTGGACATGGTGAGAGTTGCTCCATTCAGCACTGTCTGGTTTGCTCTAAATTAGTTGATTTAACGGACAGTTGGTAACAGACCAAAACGTCTGTTACGAACTGTCAATATGCAGGGACGAGTTTGAATGCCAGCCACCCAGCAACGCACAAACTACTGCTGGGAGACTAGTGGTGTGGGTTTGAAAGAGGCAACTGAAAGGAGAATGATCTTAAAGGTGCCCGTCAGTTCCCAAAGCTCATCATTGAGGTAATTAAGAAAATGCCAAAAAGAACAGAACCATCTTAATTAGGTTCCCAACTCAGGGAGAGAGCTCCTTGCTGAGATCCTATCTCTGCAGTAATAGAGGAACGCAGATAGACTGAGGCAGACTAAGTTTACAGCAGCTAAGGTGGGGCCTGCAGCACCTTTTATCTTCACAGCTTGTCAGACAGAATAATTTACCTAAAAATAGCTGCCTGAAGTTGAGCTTTGAATGTAAAATCCCTCACACAGAGAATCTCAGCAACTTCACCAAACATTGATCTTCACTTGGAGCAGGGCAGGACTCCAGCTACGTGTTTAATCTCTTGAAACAGCTGCAGCAGTACCTTGCAGACAGAATCAGGAGTTTGGTTTTGTGCTTCCTTCCATATAGGAGGCTCTATTCTGGGGGACAGCTCTTTATGTGGAATTGGCATGTAACGACCTTGTTCATTTTGTGTGATTATTTTCCTAAGGGTTCCCATGTCAGTATCTATTTGTTCTCCCTTGCCAAGTACTTTACCCCGTGAACTATTTGGAACAGGGACTCTGTTGTCTATGTTTGTCATTTGTGTCACGTGGTAGAATCCCAGCCTGTGACTGAGGTACCAGAGAGTTATCATAGTACAAATAATCTGTTTTCAAGGAAAAAGTGATAAATATGGTGCTCTGTGCCAAATAATGAAATAAGGTTCTTTAGGATATTTTTTTCCACTGTGTTTCAGGGGCTCTGAGCAACCTGATCTGGTTAAAGGGGTCCCTGCTCACTGCAGGGAGGTTGGACTAGGTGACCTCTAGGGGTCTCTTCCAACCCAAAACATCCTGTGATTCTATGAAAAGTTTCTTTTCTACTAACACATTGGCTAGTATGCTCACTGCAGGGAGGTTGGACTAGACGACCTCTAGGGGTCCCTTCCAACCCAAAACATTCTATGGTTCTATTCTGTGATTCTATATGCACGTGGTACCTTTCAGCTAAAGGAGCAAGTCCATTTACTGAAATTTTGTCATCTTCTGTTTCCTCATTTTATCCAATAGGAAGAAGCAGCAACAAGATATAACACATCTACTGTTCCAGATATTTCCCAAACAGCATCTCCAAAGAAGAGACAAATCACTATTGGACAAAAAAGTGATGTGGTGAGTTAAATGAAATTACTACTAAGTCCATTTCCCACTCGTCCTGTCTTAAGTCCTTCCTGAAATAGCACAAATGGTGAAGAAGGCGAGTATATCTTCATCTACAGCAGATCTCTAGGGTCCCTTTCTACCAACCATACGTCTACAGCACATAAAAGCTTGGTATCAGTCATAGGCCAAATGCTTCGTAACAGAACATCATGAGTGTAAGCCCCTGCACAGGATGATCTTACGTGTATGGCAGAGATATCTAATTCCAGTTAACTCAGACCTTTAATAAATTGTGCTGTCAGAATTCAAGACACATGTTTCAAAAACAACTGCCATTGACTCCAAAGACCATTTAGTAGGCATGCCACTCCCCCTCAAGTTAGAAAGCTAAATGTAACTTCAAATGCTAGCTAGGGTTGTACCAGGACAATAGCTCTGGACCTAGAGTTCAATAGGGACGAAATCCTCCCTGGTATCTTGAGGGGAAAGGGAAAAGGGTGTCACATAGGAAGAATTGAATTGTTGCTGGACAGCCCATTTCCCAAACCAGGGCTCCAGTCAGTTCTGCTGGGAGCAGCTATTCTCCAGAGCAGCAGTTTCAAGTTGCTTTGTGTTCCCTTCTGATAAAAATCTTCTGCGGTCTGAAGTAGGCAAGACTGCAGTTGCTTTAGGAGTGTCCTTGTCCTCCTTTGGTTTGTGTTAGTGAGCATGCTCTTGAGACCAAAGCAAATCGCAGAATTTGGTCCTCAGAAAATGATCAGAACTGCCTGGGCATACACAGCAACAAGTCAGCAGGTGATGGTTGAAAGACTGGGGACAGAGGAAAACACTGAAAGAACAGGGTCCTTACAGGCCTTCGCAGACACACTGGATCATCTCTTTATCTACCCAGCTGTGAGACAGGCACTTTGATCTGCTAGGGAACATGACCACTGTCCTCAAGAACTTTCACCACAAATACTGCATCAGGCTCGATGAGTCCAAGCAGCAAACGTCGGTGCAGGAGGAAGGTAGAAAGAGAATTGTGATGTTATGGGATAGCACTGCCTTGAGGCTCTGACAGTGTATGTACAGCTGCGGATCACTGTGCTATAGTCAGGGTCTGAAGAATACAGTATTACTCTGGATAAGGTGGTGAGGAAAATTAGTTTGAACAGGGAAACATTTCTGGCCTTGGAAAAGTATACGTATCCCTCTCAGCTTCACTGGTAAAAGCAATTCATCTGCTGATGTGCACCATCCTTTTCTGGGGATGGGAGATGATGCTTTTGGTGCCCTTTGGGGTGTACCTAAAGGGTATTAGATAGATAATCCCTCTGACTTACAGATGGAGTCTGAACCTGGGGCTGTCTGGAGTCCTGCTAGATAGTTCTCTGCTCTGCTTTGTGGGCAGGCAGGGACTGGGGGTATTTTGCAATTCATGTGTCTAGGGGTTTTCTAGTCATGTTCAGTCATGCAGTAATGCATAGGGCAACGGGGAGGGTGTTTTAGGATAAATGCTATGGCCAGGAAAAGTCTTTTGAAAAGTTCTCTGCACCTCGTCTTCCCTTTAGCATCCCTTCCCAGCACTCTAATCAAGCTGTGCTTTAAGGGCCTCCAGAGAAGGAGACTGGGCCCAAACCATCATGTACAATTCTCTGTGATGGACCTATCCTTCCCAAATTTATCTAACTCACGTATGGCTTGGTGTTCATGGCAAACCATAGCAGTGAATTCCACAGTTCATTTTTATGTTGAGTAGAAAGAATATGGGGGGGGGGGGGGTGTGGTAGTTATTTTAAATATGCTGCCTCTGATTATTCTTTCGTGTGAAATAATGATTTATTTTTATTTTTATTTTGTGTGTTATCTGTATCAGTCACAGTTTTCTATATTCCTTTATCACCTTTCTTCCAGTCTGGTGAATTCTGTGCTAGTATGTGCTGTTCCTTTGTGTATCACCAAGTTGCAGAATGAGTGAGGTTGGGAGGGACCTCTCGAAGGCATCTGGTTCAACCCCCTGCTAAAGCAGGTCAGCTAAAGCAAAGTGCAGACAGTCCTAGTACAATTCTGTGGTGCTTGCCTCCTAAACTGTCTGCCTGCCAGCACTTGAGAGATTCCTTCCAGCCTTGCTATATGCAAGCATTTCATGTCTCTTCATAGAATCATTAGCATCTTCTTGCTATTTTTGTTTGAATTAGTGCTTTATTCTGTATTAAACAGAATGGCAGCTGAGCATCCAATGAAAGGTGTCTGGAAGCATTATCAGGTGTAAGCCTGCAGGCAAAGGTGAAGAACATTAGGATAGCTATGCTAAGCATACCCAGGCCCCAAGAATGGCCACTCAACTACTTATTGAGTCTGCGCTTGCAGAACAGCCTGCCCACAAGCGTGAGGCCTTCTTTGACTTGGCAGCTAATTACACCTGTGTTAACGGGACTTGAACCTTCTCTGAAAATTGCTTCTCTTATGGTCGCTCCAAGCACTTGCATGTATACCTCTGAGTTCTCCTGAACCCTACTAAGTTCTGAGCTGTGATGTGAGCTTGTAATAGTACGTCCCAGGCCTGTTTTGTTAATAATCACTTCTTTCTTAGATGACTTTTAGAATTCTACCCGCTGAGTTCATTAAATGTCCCTATTCTTTAATGCTGTTACTTTTTTTGATCAAAGCAACCCTTCGTTTGGAGCATCTGGCAACACTGCCTAAAGCTGCCTGGAAGAGGGAAAGAGAAATCGATAACTGAGGTCTCGCACATTCTCCTCCACTTTTTTCTCACTGTGTGGA
Organism: Gorsachius magnificus; assembly: GCA_034008185.1. Taxonomy (NCBI): domain Eukaryota; kingdom Metazoa; phylum Chordata; class Aves; order Pelecaniformes; family Ardeidae; genus Gorsachius; species Gorsachius magnificus. Next base: position 6,018,756 of record CM067100.1, on the reverse strand, counting down.
AAAAGAAAGAACAGAGTGCCTGATGAGCAAACCATCAGACGGGTTAGCAGGTTAAAAGCAGCAGTGACAAAATAAAAAGCTTTCCAAGAGACCTCTAGGCTCAACAAGCTGGTTGAGGTGAGGGTTCTTAGCTCTTCTGCTGCACAGTCCTTCCTTGGTCACCAGAAGAGTCATGCCCCGGCCAGCATCTTCTCCATCCCATTCCCTTGAATGGACGGTGGTGCTAGCAGGTGTGGGAGCAGGGCTGGCCTTTCCCTCACGTGCTGCCTAGAGCTGGTGGCAGTGGCTGCCCTGCTCCTTGTTCCCAGAGGAAACTGAGGAATTTTCCTTTTCAGCAACTGAGAGGCATCTCCTCAGAGCTAAGCAGTGTCCTCTGCAGCTGTGGGCACGCACAGGCTGACTTGCATCAGCATGTCATTCATTAGTCCCAGGTTATTTGCCAGTGAAGGAAAAACTTAGGACAAGCACTATAGAAAGAAATCTTGAGTTTCTCTGTCCTGACATCAGCAGCTTGAGCCATTTCTCCTGCTGAGTATCCAGAGTCCATTTCTCCCCTCGATCAAGCATAAGACCCTCAGTTCATACTGCCAGCCCAATGACAACATGCTGTTGGCTCATGAGCATTAGTGTTAGGGCTTGTGCTGCTGTGCAGACTGCATGCTAGGACACTTGCTCTTGTGCCCCGGGGTCAGGGCTCATGCCACGGCTGGTGTGTGCTGTAACGTGCATGCTGCAGGTTGTAGGATGATTCACTGCTGGTGCTAGTGCCTGGGTTCATGCTGTAGCTGCTGATCATCCCCTGATGTCTGTCCTACATCAGATTTGCGCTACATTAAGATGCGGTCAATTCTTGTCCTGGTGTTAGTGCCAGGGCTCTCAGTGGCATCTGTAACTAGCTTTCAACTGAAACAAGCTAAGGCGACTTTCTGCTCCTGGAACAGGAGTGAGGTGTTGTGGAATTGCTCTATAGTCATTGTAACCCTCCCGATTGCCGCCGTGATCTCATAGGAGCAGTACTGTAAAGTGTAGGCTGGAGGATGCAGGCCAACCAAGCAGCTACCAAGCTAGGACCGTTGGTCTCCGTGTGGTTTCGCTGGCAACAGCCTGGCTGCTCAGTGATTGCAGGAGCAGGCTGTGCCTGGGCAGCCAGAACCTGCTGCATAAACAGGACTGGAGCGAGGGAGAATTCAGCTAACTGGTGTGGCCCTGCGCCCGTACCTGCAGCGGGGCCACAAAAATCTTGTGCTCGCGCTCTCTTGTGTTTTAAACTGTTCATGGGAAGCAGGCACAGTTGTTGCAGAAACAGCATCAAACCTGATCTCTGCGTGCTCTGAAGAGTTGAATCAACACAGGACTAAGTTCCTCCCTTTTTTCTTCTACAGAAGCCTCTTGAATCATTCTGTGCAGCATCTTTCTCCTGTAGCCATTGCTGGTTGCTGTCATATCCAGACATATCAGTGTTGTTCTACTATCTTCTGTTGCAAAGCCAAACATACAGAAGCGAGGAGCTCTCAGCGTATTATGGTTAACTGTGACCACTCTTTTGCCTCCTGTGTGCCTACTGTCGACCACAGGTCATTGTTTTTGTGTTTGGCCTCTGCCTCATTTGGCCTGCAAAGTGCTCATGTGGACGAGGCACAATTGGGGTGACCAGTGCAGCTGTGCTCCTGGCAAGCCCTATCTGTGGAGCCTTTCACTATGCAGCTTCTATTTAGTCTTTTTTTTTGCATGGGTGTTCATAGGACGTTGCTATATAAAGATGTGCAGCTGTATCCAGCTTGAGTGTATTATTTACCCATGTGGGTACAGCACACAGAACTAAAGCTGCCCTTGGAAAAGCCTTGTAAAATTTGATGATTTCCAATTCTTCATATTTTTTCCAGACCTTTTCTATATTCTCAGTCATCATATTCTTTAAAAACTATATGATACGCCAGTCTGTTTCCTGTTTTTATCACCCTCCTTGGTCTGTGGGTGAAGCAACAGAATTGGAGGAACTTCAAGGGAAAAGAAATGCAGGAAAACTTACTCAGACAGAAAAGTGACCTAGAGTGTCTGTACAGTTAAGTCTTCATCTCAGCTTCTTGCCAGTCTAAATAATCTGTAAACGACTGTCAAACAGTCGCTGAGAAATGGACATTAATCCCTGCTTCGCCATCTTTTGACACAAAAGGGACCCTTTCTGTCTAGAACTAGGGGGACTGTGCCAGGGAAGTGCAGCGTGTGCAGGGCTTCCACCCAGGCAGATAATTTTCCCAGCACTTTGCCCATGGGTTTGCACATAGGGGGCAGTTTTATTCTGAGGGACAAAAATTGAGCTGTTAAAGGCAGGGCTGCTCATAAGTGCCTGAACAGTAAAGCACACTTGGCTGCAGGTCATGTTATGGTCACCACGCAACAGTCCACCCCAGTTTTATCCTGGCCCCCTCAAACACTCAGTGCTGTGTGCAGGAACCGAAGTTACACCTCCAGGCCTGACCCTTGGCTTCCAGCATGAAATTGTTTGTGCTTTTGGAAGGCAGCTGCAGGTGAAATGTACAGATGTGTGCGAAGAAGGGGTGGCCGTCCCTCCAGGAGCCTGGACTGGGAATCCTCAGAGAGGACTTGAGCTCTGGTGATGCCTGGATGGGCAGGAGATGGTGGCTCTGGTTTACTTTTCCAGTGCTTGTGTAGTCAAAGAGCAGACGGAGCCCTTGGTTTCTGTCTCCCATTCACAGCCAAGATCCCTCCCCTCCCCTTGCTGCTCACTCAGTGGAGAGATGCGAGGAGGAAAGGATGCTGTTAAGCGGCACTTTGCTCCAGTCCTTGGCACATCATTTGCAGTATCGGCTGTTTTCTGAGCAGAGATGCTGCCTGCCTCCTAACCAATGCAGCGATTCCCGATTGCTCCCCTTGAGAGGAGCTGGAATCATAACCCAGGGAGTGAGCGAGTGATGCGGCTGCTGCACAGAGAGTGACTGGGAGGAAGAAAATTGGAGACTGGAATATGTGCCTGCCTCAGCAGCACTGCAGTGGTAAAGCCACTGACTGACTACATGCAGGTTGCTGTTCTTCATGCATTGCTACAGGGAACCCAGAAGTCGGGATGAAATGCATCAGCCTCTTTTTTCACTGCTTCCCTGTTGTCATCATGCATTAATTGCTGAGAGTTATTTTCCTTCCTGTGGCTGCCTGCCTGCATCTCTTCTCGTACTGCAGGAGAGACTGAGGGAGAGCGCACAGCACCAGCCCGGTGTCCTGTCCCACAAGGAGGATTCTGCATGATGTGCCAGTGCAGTCAGGGGCTGCTGCAATGGTGCACAGAACCTCTGGAACAGCTGGATTTAGGATTATTAATGCTTTATAAAGGTGTCCCAGACTCCATCTAGCAATTAGCTGGAGACATCGGCTGCCCTTTGGGGCTTGCTGACTGCTTTCTATTTTCCTCGTTACTGGTTTCACACTCATCTGGGTCGACAGCATTTGAGCTAGGGGAAGGGACCTTCTTGGCCAGGAGCTGGAGGGTGCTCTGTGGGAAGTGCAGGTGTGAGCTCTGGAGGGAACTGCAGTCTGACCGGCCATGGCTCAAGCAGCTAAGCAGCTGAAGAAAATCAAAGATATTGAGGCTCAGGCTCTGCAGGAGCAGAAGGAGAAGGAAGAATCAAATCGCAAGCGCAGGAACCGCTCTCGGGACCGGAAGAAAAAGGTCAGTGGCACTGGGGCAAGCAGTCCTGTATCAAGATGCCTGTGCTTGTGGCAGTTTGCATTTTGGGGTGGGGGGTGGGGGGAGAGATGACAGAGGGGAAGTCTGGTCCCTGTACAAATCTATGTGCAGTCAGCACAAGAAACAGTCTGCCAAAGAGAGGACAACTTTTGGGGCCAGGAATCTGCTGTTTGCCCTGACAGCTTGGGAGGGGGAGCGGGGGGCGGGGGGAAGGGAGAGAGGGTATAAAAAAGCCTGGTGAAGGAAGAAAGGAACTGAGGAGTTTGTCAAGGCAGCCTAGTGACACATTTGATCTCGAAGATAAAATTGCTGGCTTCTAGCTTCATGCAGTTCCCCAGAGTTGCTCTGTGTCTGCAGAGCAAAGGGGCAAGAGACCCCCACCCCTTTTGCTAGTAAAGGAGCAATTTTGATGTCCACTCCGTGCCCTGCTTGATCTCTGCCAGAACGCCAAAGCCAGGGTACAGCGGGAGCAGACCGCTAACAGAGAGAGCAGTTTTGGGGAGGGGGCTGTGACCTCTGCTGCTGCTTAGGGCGAGCTTTATTTGTGAGTGGACATGGCTCATCCCTCCCAGCAAAAGCATCTTGCTTGCTGGCAGTGGGTGGGGGTGGGGGGGGTCAGGAGGAAGAAGAGGTGTCTTTCCCCTCTGCTGACACCGACATGCGGGAGCCTCCGGTCCGCCAGATATTCCAAGCTGTAGCTCCTCTCTGGAAAGTCACCGCCCGTTTTTTCTTGCCACCAGCTTCCTGCAAGAACAGGCAAGTTGCTGACAGCTTTTCTGCCCCTTGAAGACCTCTTGAACTGAATGTTCTTCTCACAGCAGGGCCTGAGGGTGTTTGTGCTATGCACCAATGCAGAGAGGCACTGAGGAGAGAGGTGAAACCAAGGGTAATTGAGGGTATATGTGAGAGGAGGTCACAATACAGGGATGTCTTTGGTGGGCTTCTCCTCTGCCTTTAGCAAAAGACTTGGAGACCTCCATGTGCCCCCCCTGAGCAAGGGCCTCGTAGCAGAGCTCTACTGCTTGAAGCATCTCAATAGTGGCACCCTGAGAGTCCTGAGAAGAGTCTTGCTGAGATGCTGGGGACAGGCACCGCTAACCAGCCCTCAGGCTTCTATTCTTCCTGCCACACTGCTGGACAACTGCTGGTTCAGGCTGCCCGGGCTAGTCTTGGACACTGGAATTCCTAGATTTCATTCATCCCTGTTTCTGGTGAAGGCTTGCTCTGTGAGTCTTTGAGAAAACCATCCTTTTCCCTTCTGCACACACCCTCCCCCTGTCCCCAAAGCACAGTGCGACGTGTGTCTTGGTGATGGGTTGGGAGATCCAAAGATGCCTGCAAAGACTTGCTCCTGTGGAAGGCACCAGAGAGGGCACCTTCTCACCGGCTCCTTCCGAGAGACCCAAGCTGCACTTGCTGCCAAGAGACGCTGAGGCACACGGGGGAGCTGGGGAAGCACTGCTCAGTACACCCAAAGGGGTCTGCTTCCCTGGGATGGGGTAGACCTTGCAGCAATAAAAAAGCCAGATCTCTATCCCACTATTTGGGATTTTCACAGCACGGGGAGCACTGAGGGAGGTCTCCTTGCAGAAATCAGCAGGGCTCTGGTGGGCTGAGGCAGAGCTGGTCTTCAGCTATCCCTTCCTGAGCGGTGAATCCGGGTAACGCACTGGCAAGGGAGGCCTGCCCGCCCCTCAGCTCAGTGACTATGGTCAGCGTGGGCATAGCCCTTGTTCACCCCCCTGTTCCTCTTGGGACCAAAGCTGGGTGAAGGATGTTTGCTTTTCTTAATGCAAGGTCATCCGACCAGGGAAGCCCAGGAGGGGTCTGTGCCTTCAGAGAGCAGATAATGAGGGGGAGATTAGTGGGGACATTCTGGAGAGACGTGGAGTCTGCAGACAGCAGCGAGGAAGTTGGGTGTGGGGTCTTTCACCTGCGACGCTGTCATGTCGAATGCTGCTGCCCTCAATTATAACTGCTTACTGCATGTGGTCCCAAGGCTTTTCCCCGAGGGGCCTCTTTTACGCAAGGATGACAGAGCTGAGGGCTACCAGAGTGTGTTGGAGTTTCTCATCCTGTTCTGCTGCAGCAGTTGTGAGGGTTTCATCTGTGTTGGCCTGGGTGTCCATTAGTGCCCTGTGAGGCTGCATGGGACTCGTGTCACGTCTATGCAAACGGCCTCTTTCAAAAGGCTCCTGCGCGGGCCACTGGAACGGACTGAAACCACAGTGGTGTCACTGGGTCCTTGCCAACTGCCTGTTGCCTCTTGCTTCCTATGCAGATAGAGTCTCTCTTGGGCAGAGGCTGCTCATTTGCTCTGTGCAGCATATCAGTGTCTTGATTTATGACTGAGCCCACCGTGCACAGCTGCAGTGCAAGTTATTAGTAGAGGGGTGACCTATGATGCAAGGAAGTGCTAGGATGATGTGAAGCAGTGGGGATGGCCCAAGGAAGGAGAAGACAGCCCCAGGACAAGTTTCTTCTCATCCCATGCAAGCTGATGTTATGTCTTGGGGAGTGAGTATCCTTTGTATCCTTTAGCATTTCCAGCCATTTTTGTATAGTGGTGTGTGTCCCATGAACTGCATGGTTGAATCCTGCAAGAATCTTGTGTCCTGTGATACCTGGATCCACTGAGTTCTGTTATTTAATGCTGTGTTGCCCAAACCCCTTCTCCTTGGACCACGATTATATTTAGTTTCCATGGCAATTTCTTGGCTTTTGTATTAAGTGCAAGTAATGAGAACCTGATTAACCTTGTACTGTCCATTTCCGTATTGTGCACCTCATTTGCCTCTCAGCACAGGGACAGTCCTGGTGAATAACCTTGTCACTCCTCTAGTATTCCCTGCCCCCAGCCATTGTAACCCAGACGATGAGAGCTGACGTTTCATTCACAGAGGCTGCGTCAATGATTTAAGGAATGGTATCTTGTCGCTCACCCTTGCGCTCTGTGCAGCCTAACGATGCTCGTGTTTTGGGCCGAACTGTCCCTTAAACAGCCAGACATGTCCTGAAGAGTGCTCCTGCTCTGTGGGCTCTGCATGGCTGGAGTTTGCCTCAGTCTGAGGATGACCCCAGGGAGAAAGCTTTCCATAGTCTCGCTTGTTCCCCCATTTGGTGCAAGTGCTGAATTGTGAGGAATTACGAGGTCTAGCATAATGTGTTAGTGGCTTTTCAGGGTGCCCTGAAGGCAGGCAGGGGTGACAAGAGAGAAATCTGTGAGCAAAGGAGGGTGTGAATTGAAGAATAGGAGTTCACTGTCATTAGAGAATTCACGACACATCATCTGGGTTGGCTTCTTGCTCCCCTGTTGCAGTATCCTAGCTTCAAATCTCTGCGTTTTGCTTAGGTGGCCAGGTCACAGGGAACCAGAGCCACCCAGTTACATCTGCTGGGCTGCATGTGCAGTCCCTGATGTGGCCGGCTGCGCTGCCAGGCAAGTAGTGACGGACAGTAGCGATACCTGTGCTTTGGATGCAGCTATCTGCCTGGGGGGTTTTGTGGTCCTGGGAGGTAGTGATGGTGAAGAACACTTCCATCCTTTCGCTGCAGGTGTGCTGTGTCCAGGCTACCTTGAGAGGCAGAAAGCCCTCACTTGAAGTCACGCAAAGCACTTAAGACACAGTCTTGCCTTCCGCAGGATTAGTGGGGAACAGCACAACACATTGTGGGAATGGGATGTTTTGCCGCAATTTGTGAGGCAGGGCTGTGTCTTGTTATGTGAACACACTGTTACTGAGTCATTTCTGAGTTGCACGTGGCTGCTTGTTCTGGTTGTGTTATTAAAGGTGGAAAATGGACCACATCCCATTCCAGGCATTCTGGAAGCATTAGTAGAGCTCCCCAAATGGGTGGTTAGAAAGGGCCAAAATTTTCTAACCCCCAAACTGGGGCACAGAGTACTCGGCTTGCCCTCTGTTTCACACATGCATCTACAAGCAACTTGTAGCTGTACAAAGTACCCCAAGATAGGCGGCTAGTGCCTGCAGTGCCCCGCAACCTGGCAAGCCTTGATGGAGACTAATAAATTTTAAAAGTTCATACTTCTATGAAAACCATTCTTCCTATTGAAGTATACTTATTCTGGTACCAAATTGAGCCAAATACCCAGTCAAGCATGAAGAGACCTTCATCTGGGCAGTACAAAGAGGCAGATACCAGCGGTGCTCCTCAGCTGGCAAGTGGGCGTGCGGGACGCATGGAGCAGGAAGCTGGAACCTCTAAACATCTATGACAAGGGTGCTATGCAGCATATGAGACCAACAGCACTTCAGTAACAGCAGCAATGCTGATAATGTCCAAAGAACGCCCCAAGCGCACGTGTGAGAGCAGGAACAGTGCCTGTGCAGCACAACTGTGGTTGCTGGATTAAACAACAACCTAACCAAAAGCTCAGAAGGAAATTCCTATGATAATTGCTATCAAAGTTTAAAGGATAAATTATTAGTATGAAAGATGTGATACATCCTCTCAGAACATTCAGAGTAAGTTTTGCTTGGGCATCTGAAGAATAGAGGATGAGGCTGCCTGAATTTTAGGGACATGGTTTAGTGGTGGGATGGCAGTGCTAGGTTAACGGTTGGACTCGATGATCTTAAAGGTCTTTTCCAACTGAGGTGATTCTATGATTCTATGAATTTGCCACTTTTTTTTCCTTTTTTTTTGGGGGGGGGTGTGGTGTGTTGAGGAACAAGCTGCTTTTCTCTTTCCACTCCTGTCTAGTTTCTTCATCTTGCAAGTGTCCAAGGGTAGGACTGTCTCTTGTTACGGATTTATAGAGCATCTCACACAGTGCAGTATTGAATGGTGAAAGAAAATGATTCCTAATGAGAAACTCTCTGCATAAAGCTCCTTGCCTTTTTCTACAGTTGTCCGTTTCCTGGGAGCAGCACACAGACCAGTCTGAGAGTTCATGACTCCCACAGGGCAGGCCAGCACCCATGCTTGGTGCAGTGTTTCTTCTGCACGCCCAGGAGGAAATATTTTAGTGCTCACTATTATACACTGAAATACATCCCAGCAGGAGAGGATGGGAGGGTGCTTCAGAGAAGGGAGACAAGAAATTTGTGAGAGAGGGTTTGAAATAGGCGGGAGAGTGAGAGATAGGTGTTCCTATTTGGCGGGAGCTGTGGTGGAGAAAGCTCTCCCACCAGCTAGAATGAAGTGGTGGGAAAGGGCAAAGGGAGCACAGAGGATTGAATGACTCCCTTTGTATTCTCAAGCATGGATAAGGAATAAATGTGAACGTAACCAGATGACATCAACTGTCAGAAGAAGCTCCAGGCTGAGGTGTGTGAGGTGAGTTGGGAGAGGGGCTAGATCCTGGATGGGTAGCTTTGAGAAGACTGAGGCGACATGGAGGATGCTTTTGCATGAAAGAAACCTTGCATGCTTAGGAAGCTAGGGAAATGTGGGAAGGAGAACAAGTCAAGCAGGGTTTGGAACAACAGCCACAAGCTCAATCAGACAGAGGAGCAATTACAGATGATTCCTTAATAGGACAGTTGAATGGCCACATAGGGTGACCACGCTTGCACTTGTGTGATGAACAGAAGCGCTCACTCACCTGCCGTTCACTGATGAGCTGTATCAGGGTAGAACTTACATCCAAGCTTAGGATCCCCGAGATGGAAAATCCAGACACCTCTGTCAGAATTATGCAATAAGCATGTGAGAAAACGGGGTGAGAAATCAATGCTGGAGCGCTGCCAAGGAGAAGCCACTGGGGTTATTCTCTGCTTGCCTGCCATCCTTTCCAAGGGCTGTCACTAAGGAACAGCCTTCAGCTTGCACTGGGTTTAGAGGGTCTGCAGGGAAGAGACTGATGGACAGAAGGAGTGCAAAGGATTTCAGCAGACCTGGGCTGCAGATGGCTCAGAACATCCTCAGGATAACTGGACTTCTGAGCACCATCGTGCACTCTTCCCACGGACGTCTGGCCTGGCACAGTTGCTGGACTGGGCTACCTGGATTCTTGCATTCAGTGGCAGTAGATCCTGCCAAAGTTGTGATGTGGCTGTCAGCCACCCAGGGTCTCGCTGGCTGCTGGGAGCTGTGTTGGTATCTAACCAAGCTGGGGCTCATCAGCAAGAGAAGGGACCATGCTACCTGCAGAGTCTCAGAGCACAAAGCTGCTTTGTCCCCTTTCTCTGCCTGCTCCTGGAGCAACAGCTCCAGCTGCAACTTCTGTTGTCTCCTACTGCAAGTTTTGTTGGTTCCATCAGCCAAAACTCCTCTTGCCTCTCCTTGCATTGCAAGAGCAATGACTATGCAGGCACCTTCCCTGAGAAGTTAACCAGATTATGGTGTGGCACAGCATTGAAGAAGGCACCTTTAGAACCATGGGAGATGAGCACCGGGTTCAGGCCATGAGGACACCAGATGCTCCAGGCAGGCTCCAGTTATTGGCAGCAGCTACTGGCAGCCAGGACTGGGTGTCTGGACTCCAGTACTCTCTGTCTGAGGCACTGTGTCTGCAAAGGAACAGGTTATCTTCTGCCTGGAACGTGATGGTATTGTGCAGTGGCAGGCAGAAAGGGCATGGGCTATCAGGACAGCCAAAGCCTTTGAGACTCAAGGCAGCCCTAGCTTTTACCACTCCGAATGCAAACAGAGGGACAGTGTAGACAAAGAATTACACTCTGTGACTAGGAACGGGCTCGATCATAGCTATCTAGCTATTAGGTAGGCTTTCAAAAAGATTCTGCAAATCAAAGGCCCACCTTAAATCTTTCTGTGGGTTATGTGTGCGCTAGGTTCAGTGCAGCAGTACAGTGTTTAATCTTTTCTGCTGTAAATGTCCAGTGTGTAAAGCTGGAAAGGTGTTTTGTATAAAAAGCTGCTGGCAAATTGGGGCGAAGCGTGAGCTCCTTCACGGGTGATCCGGTGCACAGAGGGATGAAGCAGTTGTGGAGGATTTGCACCCCACCTCTGCCCAGCGTGCCAACGTGAAACTGCTTTGTGTGACTACAAGGTAACTGCGACCCTCCAAGCTCTGTCAAGGTTGTTGGGGAAGCAAGTCCCATCAGGATTCGGGGAGGATTACGTCAGCTGGCTGCACTGTCAGGAGATTCAGACCTCTGATTCATAGGCACTTAATAAATATTTAGTTCTTGTTGTAGGCTGGATTGGGAAGTACAGGGGCTGTCTGTGATGATGACTTCCCCTGATGCTGTTTATCTGACCTGCCACTGGAGTCCTGTACAAATGGAAATGCCGTCAGGATTAAAAAAACCATCAGTGCCATGCTGTATCGTAGGGCTCTGCTGTCTGGGGCGGATGAAGGGGCATTTTTCTCACCACAAGGTTTCCACTCTGTGTCTCTCTGGTACGGAGTCAGCGGGAAGAAGAGGCTATTTCAAACTTACCTTTGACTAAACTCTGTCCAATTTCACTCGCTGCTGCTCACAATCACCCTCTAGCATTTTTCTATTAGGTTGCAATGCAGCATGCGCTGGTTATGGGAGCATCTGTGCTCGCGGCATTTGTATTTTCAAGTATGGGGGAGGGATGGCAGAGGACAGTGCATGGCATGTTTGTGTGCAGGAAAGAAAATGGCAATGCAGAAATTATTCTGATCTCGATGTTCCTTCACAGTGGGGAGGTTACAGGAGTTTCTGGCTGAGCATGGTTCGTTGCGATGGGCACAGACCATGAGCTCTCTCAGATGGCCCAATTACAAAAATCAGAACCTTTACACGGTAGCAGTTCCTCTGTGAAAGGTGTGTACCCTTTTCTTCTTTCACTGCCTGCCTTGCTCTTTGCAGGATGTGGTGCCAAGAGAGCCTAGTCTCTTGGCTAATGTGAGCTAATATATAATGAACCGTGTTTGACTTGGGAAGTCCATCCCTTTCCCAGTAAACAGTTGTCCACAAATACTGAAGTCAGTTGTAAGTGAAGAACAGCTCGGACAGTACTTAGCTAGCAAGGCATCTCAGAGCCCGTGCTGCGCCCTTTCCTGACATTTCCAGGCAGGAGGGAAATGCAGCGCTGTGATGAGAGGGGGGTGCGGGTAGAGCACGAGCAGAATACAGGCATCTGGATGTGAGGGATGTCAGGTCCGAGCAGACCCTGCTGCTGCAGGGACTCGCTGATGGGGGAGGAGGCGCCGAGGGGAAGCTGGTGCCATTCTGCACTGCTGCTCTGCAGGCTTTTAAATTATTCAGGCAGTAATGGCATCTATACGTGCTTGGTGAGCCTCGCAGTTATCAAGGTACTGGAATGAGGTGAGCAACATTTGAAACCTTGTCACATTCAGAAATCTGTTTTGGAAACAAGTTCTTTCGAACTGTGTCCTATCCTCAGCGCCTGGTCCCTTGGCCAAGGTGTCTGCCCAAGCAGGGCACTTGCTGCGTCCAGGGAGCGAGCCCTGTCTACAGCAAGCGCCTTCCAGAGGATAAGAAGCAAAGGACAGTGCCCTTGGTGAAAGTCCTGTGCTTGATATCCTGCGGGGCTCAGTTTATTCAGGGTAGGAAGCCGCCTGTAGTGTGCTGAAGCTGAGGTACAGCAAGCTAGATCTGAGCTCAAAGGAAAGCAGCTTTACAGAGTGCTAAAATTAGAAGTTTAGTCTGAATTATGCTAATTTGTTTTAATTGTCTAAGTATGTCAAGGTTTTTCAGAAATGTACCCTCTCTGTGCTGGTCTGGAAAGGTGCAGCATCATTGGGGGCGTGATGAAAGGATGGGTCAAGGATTGCAGAGATTTCTGGGTTCCCTGCCCTACTTACATCCCTCTAGCAGTCCTCACCTCCAGCTCTCAAAATGCCATGAGGGTAGACTCTGAAAATGTTAGCCCTGGGTTGGATAGACCAGCCTTGTTAAAATCTTAGATGAGTAGAGGACAGCCTCCTGGGTGCAGAGAAGTTCCTGACACCTTCTCTCTATAAGGGGACTGCTCGGTATGGCAGAACCATCTGAATATTCTCATTTCCTTTCACAGCTGAACTATGTCATGTTTTGAGCCACAATGCTGCAAACAGCAGCAAAATTCAAGCTCCCTTCCTATTTGCAAACCAAATTTTGCTGACTGGGTGAAACATTAAGCCAGAGCCATACATTTCTGTGTAGGGGCTGCTAACGTAGGGGACTATGTTAAATCTATGGCTTCAAAATGTTGCAGCCTCAGTGAAAAATCTACAGCAGAAACAGAGCAGCAGGTATTCACCGAAGTGTCTTGGGAGGCAGAGGGAGAGAATGCAGCAGCAGGAGAGCATTTAGAAAACAGACGAGGTTTCTATATTTACGCAGGGATGAGGAAAGGAGGAGAGTGTGTGCGTGTGTGTGTGTGCCCAGGTCGCTGAGAAGGCTCCTGTTTAAGCAAAAAGGTACTGCAGCAAGACAGCAAACAGAAATGAGGGCTATGGTCCTTCGCTGCACTGTAGTGGCAGGACTTTCTGGGGCTTGTAGGGTGCGTTCATGTGCATAAGTTGGACCTTTTAAATGGGAAATACAGAGAACAGAGTGCTGAAACCCTTTGCAGAGCATAAACTATGTTTGATTTTTACCTAATCTGATGATCTCTGCAAAGGAATAATAAATATTTTTACCTCTTTACAGTGTCATTTGTCCAGATACTCTGCAGGGAATGCGTGGTGTGTTCAGAGTCCATTTAGTTCTGTCATGATGCCATGCCTGGAATGGGGAGCATTGCGTCTTTCCCGGGACCTGCTGATTACAGCGCAAAGCAAGGAATCAGCTAAATGCTGTGGGAATGTGCTGTTTTGGTGGGTGAGGCAGGCAGGTGTGGGGTGAGCTAAGGACAGTTCCAGCTTTCACAGCGTACTTCCCGACTTGCATAGAGCATCTCTGAATGCAGGACAGCTACTGCTCCTTTCTGCGGATGCCCCCATGAGCGCTGTGCAGATATCTGTCTGCTGGCCGGGGGCAGCAAAGACACTGACCTATCAGCGTGACTGCTCCATCTAGATCTCATTCCAGTTCTACCCCCGAGTCATCTGGCTCTTTCATGGACCTCGAGGCGGTACAGATGCCTGGCATCCTAGTGCACTGGATGGGATGTACTGGGAGGGTCTGTCATCTATTTTAAGGAACATACTGGGAAAGAGAAGAGGGTAGTGTCCGGACTAAGCTGTCTGCTCAGCTCTCTGATTGACTGAACCAGACCCACCCAGGGTCTCAGAGCCTTGCCTTGGGCGAGTGGTGTGGGAAATGCTGTACTAGGCTTTCCAAGCATTTGAGCCTTCCATCTCCAAACATGCTACTATTAAACTCAATGTCTTCTTGCATACTTCAGCAGCTTGCCCTCCTTTCTCTCCCCCCAGCTGCAGGCACTGCCTCTCAGGCCTGAGAGCTGTGTCCTAGCATGCATACATTGCTCTGCTCAGACAAACTGTTCTGCTGAGCAGTAGATGCTAGTTTCTTCCATAGCCCAGCTTTAAGTTGTCATTTACAGGTTAGCTGTTGTGAATGGCACTCAGAGACCTTGGAATCTCTTGTGCAAATGCAGAGGGTCCCGAGCAATTTCGTAAGGCATGTACCATCAACCTGCTAGCTCCTCTTGTCTAGCAGCCTTCTTGGTAATGTGCTGGTGAGGTTCTTGTGGTGAGACATCATGCTGTTTCCTGGCGTATACCTTTGCCATGCTGTTGGAGGTACTATAGTCTGCTCTGCTGCGTGCCTGGTCTCTCTGACTTAGGAGTTTGCAAAGAAAGAGATTCTTCTGCTGGTGCTTTGGATGCACATTGAACATGACTGGCTTTGCTGTTGGAACTGGAGGATTCAAAAGAAGCCAGTCCCTTTTGCTCCATTGTTCTCTATAACCTTTGAAAAACGAAGCTGAGCTGGTGTTATCAGCATGTGGAAAGATTCAGAAACTACCAGCCATTATAACACCTCGTATTAGTTGGCTGGGAGAAGCAAAATCTTAACGTGGAACATATCAAAACTGTGAAAATATATTGCAACACAAGGCAAATTCTTACAGGTCGGTTGTCCCTGCTTTTGCAGGTGTCATGCAAGCTGTAGTGCTGGAGCAGAGAAATGGCTGCTTTGAGCTGCACCTTGCTTCCCCTGGATAGCATCTGTCAGAGCTTCAGGCAGGGATGAGCTCTTTCTTCCAGTCATCTGAATGGGGAGGGGCGAGAGTGAAAGGGATCTTCCTTTGGTCTGCCTGGGAATCAGCTGTACTCTGCTGATGACTGAAGTGTGAGCTTTTATTGTGTGCTGTAATCATACGCATACCTCTTCCTTTTCTAGGTTCTTACTCTGCTATTTGAATCAATAATGTTCTACTGTAAATTACTGCCATGGATTTGGTTATAGGAGCAAATAGTGTGTTCTTAAATAAGATGCTAAACTTCAGTAACCCAGTGTCCTTGACTTGTGAACCTCTGCATGGAGTTTCTCTTGTTTTGGGGTGTTGGGCTCCCTCCCCACCCTGTCTCTGTCTTTCTTCTCTCCATGTGCCTTGTGGTGGATGAAAGTACTCACGCTGGCTGTGTGCACGGGGAGCAGAGTGCGGGGTGCTGGTGTGCTAGAGAGTTCTCAGAAAGGGAAAACCTGCCTGATTGGTTTTTAATGTTGGGCTTACTTTTACTACAGTGGGAAGCGTTATGGTTCTGCTTCCCATCTTTAATGCTGAAACAGAAGTTGTACCTGTGGGCCACTGTCTTTGGCATGGGGCTGTTTCAGCTCTAGGAGATGCCTGCATGGCGTCTGTATTTGGCCTGCAGGCTATAATTTTCTAGGCTTTTTCATTCTTCAGCTCTTTTCCTGGCAGAATCACCTCAGCTCACAGTGGCAGTAGATTTGGTCCAAGCAAGAATTGCTCAGCAGAGCGTGGCATGGCAGCTCTCTTTACATGCAGCTTGGACGTGCCACTGCACCGATGCATAGCAACGTGCTCCTGTTAAAGAACAACGTGATGGTCAGCAGGCTGACCCCCTTTCTGTGACTGCCGGGAAAAACGATTCCTGTCAAGCCCACTGTCAAATGGCTGCGGAGCTGAGATTGCAGTAAGAGGAGCTGCAGTATAACAGGACAAAAGTATAAAATATCTGCTTGCCCATCAGTACTGTATCAGCAAAACTCCTCCTCAAAACTTGTGAACTCATCCCCACCATCAGTGAGATATGCCTCTCGGACCTGCCAGCGGAGCTCTCAGAGGCCAGCAGCAGCTCAATAAGGCAGAGACAAGATCACCCTCTCTTCATCCAAAATGTGAGGCAGCAGCGTTCCCAGTCTCCTGACAGCATTTTGGCAGGGATCAGCAGCCCCTCCCTACGGGGCCTCTCAACTCACCATGTGGCAGCAGCAGCAGCGGGGTGATGTGGGGGACGTTTATTCTGCCTTTCTTGTACTGCCACAGACACTCTGGGTAAATTGCAGACATTTGGGCAGAGGAGCTGGCATCTTTCGCTAATTCACTTTGCTTTAAAGTTGTGCTTTAGAGCTAAGAGTACTGTGAGTACTCGGGGCAAGCTGATCCGGAGGCTCTGCCCACAGCTGCAATAGTGAAGCAACTTCCTCATGAAGCTTGGCGACAAGCTCCATTCCCTGGGAAGGGGCATTGCATATCGGAAGCTTTAGTCTGGACAGACTTCATCTCTGCAGAGGTATTGTGTTCTGTCCATTTTGCTGGACATTAATGCAGTGTTGCACGCGGAGGAGCAGAATGGAGGGTGTCCAGCAATAGCATATGAACCTGTAGTTTGTTCTTGACAGAAAGAATCTGTTGTAACACACTGGGTAAAAAAAAAAGAGCTCGACAGAGGAGGACGCTTCAGAGTTTCCTTTATTGATTTTGTGAGATTTCTGGGAAAAAACCCCAAGCAAAGCAAGTTAACATGCTTTTTGTCCTCTTTCTGGAGCTGCAGCCACTGCAGTTAGCACCCCACCTTCAAGCTGTCTGCTGTTTACTGCCAAGCTTTGCCAGCAGGTTACTGGGATAGTGTTTGGCTTGCTGAATGATGAAAAGTGCCTGGAAAGTATGCATATGTCATTTTTATGTTTAAATTAAAAGAGGTACATGACACGCCAGTGATGTGATTGGGAGCTGCCAGGAAACAGCAGAGATTCAAGGCATCTCTTTGGGTGCCCAACCATGAAAACAAGACCTAGTTTTGGCTATGTTTTCAAAGACGAGCACGAACACACATGCATACAAACTGCTTTTTGGAGGATGTTGTGCCTCTGAAGAGGCACTGAGGGTTGCAAAGCGGTAGGAGAACAGAGTGCAATGCTGGAGGCTTCCAGCAGGCCCACGTTCCACAACATGGTCAGCGGGTAATGCAGCAAAGCAGCTGTAATGGAATCAGCGGGCTCTCATGTCTCTGCCACAGTGGGCATCCTGGCCAAAACATGTTTCCCAGCCTCCACCTTCTGGCCGGTAAAAATGGGTCCTCTTTCCTTTTGAAAAAGAACTTGAGGAAGCCAAAAGAGGAAATAATTGATAGGATTTTCTTTACTGTTTAATTCCATTCACAGGCATGCACAGCCAAAGTATCCACTGTAAAGCAGGTACTTAGACTCCCCCTGTACTCTAAGAAGTTGAAAGGAGGAAATCCAAAGGGGTTAGATTGAACTGCCTTAGCGAGGCTGGTATCCAGCATCCTCTGTAATTGCTGCCAAAGATCCTGTGACGCTTTTCCCAAGAAAATGTGTATGTATGCGCAGGTGTGGACTGACTCCTCTGCTCAGCCAAAATCTGTCTCAGGTAATTGCATTCTGCTTCCTTCAAGTCCCATGTTTCTCCAGCTCCTTGAGCTCTCTGTAGCACTTCTGTGGTCTGCTGAAGGCTGCCTCCTCTCACTCTGGGCATGGGAACACCAGTTTAGCGAGAGGGCGAATGGATATAGGAGAAACTTTGCAATTGTGGAATAGGCTGAGTCTTGAAATGAAAGTGGTGTTAATGGCAGAGTGCAGGACATGGATGTTCTCTCTAGGAGATTACTTCAGGTTTCTGTGTTTCATATTGTAAAGCAAATTCTGTCAGAAGTCTGGCATAACCCCCCTCAAATACTTCAAATCTTCCTCTGTGCCCTCACAGTCAGAGCTTCTTGGATTGTACTGAAGCACCCGAAGCTGGTAGCTCAGCAAGGGCACGTGGCCTGCAGGGTCAGTGTCCAGCATTTCCTGGCGCTGACAGCATTGGTTTTTGCAAAGCCTTGGGGAATCCTCATGCTAAATGCTACAAGAGTATTCATCTCAGAAGGTAAGCAATTGCACAGTCCTTCTGATCTTGGAGGTGTCCTTGCAATGCAGGGGATCTGTGAGCTGCTGGAGAGGGGGTCAAACAGCCTGGTCTTCCTGTGGTTTGCACAGCCTGTTTGTCCTTCGGAATGGCTGCCTCCTCCTCCACCTGTGATGCAAGGGGAGATGGGGACAGTGTTGTGCCACGTTATTTGGCTCTGCTGGCTCTTCTGTGGCCTGTAACAGCCTTCCCTGATTCCCCATTAACTGCTCTGTGGTGCTCCGCTCCCAGCTCTTGCTACTGGCACCGACAACCTGGAGTAACAGCATCTTATTTTTGCATCGTTGGGGGGGGGGTGTTATTTATTAATAACCCAAATTACCCTGTGAAACAGCAGCTTGCCTGATGTTAAATATTAAACTGCACTAAGTGGGTGAGCTGGAGCACAGGAACAACAGCGTGCTGGTAATGCCTCGCTGGGGCAGGACATGGCAGTGGTGCCTGCCAGTGTGCATTAATCCTTGTTCCTTGGAGAGTCTTCCATCTTCAGGGCAGTCAGGTGCTCCTCCACACAGCTCCCCAGCTTCTGAATGGCATTTTCCATGCTTTAAACAGATCAGCACATCAAAGGCTGGCGGATCCTCACTCTGTCGTTGCCATGGCAGCAGCAGCTGAGAGGATTTGGATGTTTCTGGGATGGGATTGTGTTGCTGGGTGCGTTGGGGCAGAGCAGGGCTGCTCTTCACACACCAGCGCCCAGCGCCATCGGGGACCTGAGTGTGCCTGGTGCTGCCAGTGGCGTGCGGATCTCTTGCCATGTAACGGGACTACCTGCCCCAGTTCAGGGGTGCCGAGATGCAGACCTCTGCTTCTGAGCTGCTCACCTCAGCTCCCTCTAGCCTGGGAGAGAAGGAGGGAGTCCTTCCCATGCTGCACCGCATGTGGAAGTAGGTCAGCTGAATTATACCCTTAGAAATGCTTGTTTGTCTCTGCTGGCTCTCAAGGGAGCCGAGACAGCAAGCCCTGCTTCAAGAGCTGACTCTGTAGGTGCCTGACGTTGTTACGGTGAGCCTGCCCTCGGGATGTCTGCCTCGGGTGCTGCTTCTGTCCCCTGCAGCTCCGCACAGGCTGGATACAGTGGATTTTCAGAAGTGAGCGTAAAGCTGAGCTTTAAACACTGTGAAAATATTATATTGGTCTGGCTGGGCAGCACGCTACAGCAGCACGATCAGGGGTCTGCTGCTGGCCTGCACTGTGCTGTCAAGCTGTGTTCCCTTGGCAAAACGCCCCATCCTCCTTACTGTGTGCTGTGCAATTGCCCTTGAGAAGTCAGTGCTGCTTTGTGAGCATTTCCCTTTTGGGTGATCCTGACGTCTCCAGGCAATGTCTGCTGAGGGGACCGGTACATGGGTGACTTATTCTGACCTGCACGTAGCAAATGTCCTTTGGGGATGTGTTGGTGGGCACTCAGGGACAGCTGGGTGGTTCGGTGAAGGGAAGCAGGTAATTTTGAGCACGCTGCCTGCTCCTTGGGTGTCACAGCATAGACATCCAACTGTCAGTCTTGTGGCCGCAGTGCTGGTGGCCACTGCAGAGTAAAGGTGATGATGAGGTGGTTGTGATATCCTGTACCACTGTTTGCGGTGAGTGTGGCAAACTGTCCAGTGTCTGTGCAATCACCTGAATTACTTACAAACTCATCTGCAACAAAAGGTGCTTTCTGGTTTCATTGCCTCCATGCACAGTTTAACTTCTCCGCTTCCCCAAGGCTGGATTAGACCCCTAATGGGGCTGGGGACCCACTGCTTCCACAGGCAGGGGCATTTCAACAGATGAATCTATTTTCTATGTAATATCTCTGAAATCATGCTCTTGAAGTGGAAGGTATCCCTGCCTATGGCAGGGGGGTTGGAACTAAATGATCTTTAAGGTCCCTTCCAACCCAAACCATTCTAAGTGCAAAAAAAAGTGCACTTCTATTGCCCATCTCTGAGAATAAAGCAAAGTTCTTGTCTCCAGAGGGCTTCCATAGCACTAGCTGTGGCCTGTCGAATAGGCTTGTCTTAGGGCATCGTTGGGTTTTTCAATAGCAATTTCCTGCCGACGGTCGAATTGAGGATCTGAGGTATGTCTGGTCGGGGGGGGCCGCTCTCGGAAGGTCCTTATTGCAGCGTATTACAGTATTTTCCCACACTGTATTTGCCATGCTGCAGTTCTGACCTGTGCCTGCAGGTGCAAGGCAGAGTTGCTGGGGGGTGCACATCGGAGAAGTAGGAAGGCAGGCAAAAGGATGTTGACAGGCATGGAGTAAAGACCATGAAAGTCATTACAATAAATTCAATTTTCTCTTTGTGCATTTACCCTGAAGTAACTCTGAGCTGATTCTGCTGCCATGCTGCAGGAGACCTGTGGGAGAACAAAACCTGATTTGTTCTGTAGCATGGATTCATAGGAGCACTTTGGGGTTCTCCACTGTTGCCTGGGTGGTGACTTCCCAGTGCCTATTCCCTACACTCTGTCCGGACCTGCTCTGCAATGCAGAATTGGATGCTCAGCTGAGAGCAAGAACTGCCATCCACTGCTGACCTGCACAAGTCTTCCAGAGTTAGATCGGGGTAAGCTGATCCAGGAACCGCTATTCGTTGGTCCCATTTTTGCTCCCTTTCACTTCCACCCGTGCTTTAGTTCCCTGTCTCTAAAATCATAGAATCATGGAATCACAGAACGGTTTGGGTTGGAAGGAACCTTGAAAGATCATCTAGTCCGACCCTGCCTGCCGCGGGTAGGGACATCTTTCACTCAATCGAGTTGCTCAAAGCCTTGTCCAACCTGACCTTGAGCGCTTCCAGTGATGGGGCATCCGCAACATCTCTGGGCAAAAGGGGGGTAGCTGAGTGGATAGTTCAGTCTGTACCACTCTGCTGGCTGAGGAGCAGATGAAAATGTGAGAGAATGTGTCATGCCCTTCCTCACCACCATCCATTGAGGCCTCCTTAATTCACAGGTGGTGCTGGGGTGGCTCTCGGTGCGGGTTACAAGCTGAGGCCAGGCCAGAGGGTCTCAGCACATTCTGGAAGGCTGGGCAAAGCAGCAGGACCGGCTCCTGCCAGCCCTGAGCGCAGCCTGCTCCCATCGCTGTGCTGACGTCTCGCAGCTGGGAGGGCAGTGGAGGGGAATGAACAGATGCCTTCAGGCTACCTCCTGCGTGGCTGCTGTGTCCTTGCTGCTAGCCCGCAATCTCTCGGGTAGGCAAGCCTAACGTGCTTGCTGGCGCCGCTGGAAGGGCCTTGGTACGGCAGTACTGACACTCCGGGAAGCTGGCTCGGCCTCTGTAGATGCTGAATTAGACGCACTGAATGTCTCAGCCGGAGGAAATTTCAAACAAGCGTGACTGAGATCCGAGCCTGCTGTCCTGAGCTCCCCACAGCAAGGGGACTTCAGGACACATCCTGGGCTGTCTGATGCATGATCGCGCTGCAATAAACTGCAAAAGGCCTGAATGCTGCCTGGGGTAGCAAGGGGGGATGTGGACACTGCCCAGAAATCGGAAAGCTTGCTCCCATCTCTCTCTGTACGCTTTTAGAGGCACATTAGGCTGCAGGACAAGTGTGAACACCAAGCAGGCTGCCTTGGGCAAGGCCACAGAGGAGCTAGCTTTGCAGAGCTCTGACTCCTTGGTTAAGAAGGGCTATGTGAGTTTGTGTGTGGTGTGTAAGTCTGCAGGTCATTGGGATTCTTTCCTCTTTCCTCATCGTCATTGTGCTGTTCTCTGAACTTGACCTCTTTTGGAGGTCAGGTTTGCGGTCCCTGTACCATGAGGTCCTCGCCATAGCGGGCTCACAGCATCCATCTCTCGAGACTGTTCAGAGAGCCCTTTCATGAGAATGGTGATTCCTGCTCTTTTCCTCTAAAGTAAAACATGGAATTTCTGCTCTGTTTCATGTTGCTGCCTGGGCTGAGCCTGCAAACGGCCCCACTATCCCACTGTGAGTTCGACAGCATTTGCCTGATGTGGCAGGAAAAAAGGCTGCTGTTCCAGGAGCCCAGAGCTTTTTTCCCAGCATTTGAAGACGAGAACAGCAAGTCATTTGCTAAGCCAGTTATGGGAGGAGTCTCCCCTAGTTTCTTTGGCCTTTGTGCAATGCCCTAAGCGCCCCACACTGTGGAGCTGCATTTTTACAGTACGTATTGGGGAGGAACGGTGGGGTCTGGGTTAGGGAAATGGGGGTAAGAAGAACTGTTTGTGTGGGAGCTCTGTGACTTCTAAAGAAGAGTTGCCAGGTGAGGCTCATAGACTAGGTTCATGGGAGAGATTTTTGGAAAAGCCCTCTGTGGCATGGCGGGGGTTAGCACTGGTGTGGGTACTGATGTGCTGCAGCACAGAGGTCCCGTGGTGCAGTGTCTTATGTTATCCTGAGAATCAGGTAAATGAGCTGTTGTGACGCTGTTGCAGATGCACCAGGGCTGGCTCACGGGTGCTCTGTTGCAGAGTGCGCAGTTGATGTGTCCAGTGATGGGACAGTTTCGTCTGTGTCTCTGCTGCACTGATGGTGACTGCTAGAAGCTTTGCCCTGCTGGGAGATTTCAAGTTGCAGGGGTGTGGTGGGCACCTTTAAGTGCAGGGCTGGAGAGAGCATGGTTTGTTCAGACCCTATTCTCCAGAGAAGGATTCACCTAGGCTGTTAAGAGCAGCAGTTGCACTGGTGTTCTGCATGTGGGAAGGAAAGTTCCCATCTCCTGTATGGTAGCTGACAGAGCTTTGAGGGGCAGGTTCCAGAGAGGCTTTGTTCCCAAATTTTTGCTGCTGAGGCCAGGGAAAAGTGCTGATACTGCAGACGTACAGCGAAAAAGGTCCACTGGGAGAAATAAAATAGTTGATCTCCTTCGGTTTTAGAACAATAATGAGACTCCCATTAGCTCTGCTAGGTCAGTGGAGCTCTCTCCTCACTCCTATTCTGCAGAATTGCTCACTTCTCAAAGCAGCGTATGAGCGAGTATTTCTGGGACACTGGGACTCTGCTTCTCTCATCCAGGGGCATCTTATGTAATTGAATTAGACTTTAGGAAAAGCTACTGTGCGATGAAATCATCCTAAATGCTGAACAGTGAGGGCAGGGCTATGAGCATACAACAGAAATGTGCACATCTCTTCTGTATCATTAATTACCCTTAAATGGAACTCATGGGTTTCAAGATTTCAAGTGGATTTTCTGCAGATCTGCCAGACTATTCTTCAGAGCATTGCAGTAACCGGAGAAAGGTGCAGCCTGCTGTGCTGTGAGCAGGATGCAGCCGTGTGGGCTGCTGTTCTTGCTGTAAGGTTCATATCAGGTTGTCTGGGCCTGCCAAGGATGCTCAAGAAATAAATGAATCAATGGTATCCGAAAGAGCTAATCATGATGAAAAGTTGCATGTAGCCATTGGAACATGGATGGCTATGCATCCGAGAAAGCATCTGGCTCCTTTGCTTGCTCAGCCAGGTGATGAACAAAGGCACAGGTTTGCAAGCTCTTAGATGTCTGTACAGGATTGGACACTGGGAAGGAGTAGGAATGTGCAGTTGCACTCCAGACCTCAGGGCATTAACTTTCCAGTTCTGAATGCTTGGATTAAGCGTTCAGGAAGAGCAAGGACAGCAGGATCGAGAGGCTGGAAACGTTGCGGAGCTGCTCTCTGCAAACAATTGCATCTTTTGGGCCTGTTAATATCGTGGCATCTATTGTGCTGGCCAGTGCCTTGCTGTCATGTCAGGCACAGTCACTCACCAGTTGGATTGCTGCTCTGAGTGTATTTAGTGGTGCAGAGGAGCTGCTTAGAGTCAGCTGTCCACCCTTGCAGAGACTGCCTTTCCCTGAGCCAAGCGCTGCAGGTAGAGGAGCGGTGCGTGTGCCTTGCCCACTGAGGAGCTGACACCTACTCCTGCTGCCTGCAAGGTGTGCAATCAGCAGGCATATGAGGCCGTGCATGAAAATTCCTCTGGCTGCTTCCTTCATTAGCAATTTCCTGTGGTGGTTTAGAACATGGCCCTGAGCTCAGATAGTTACATGTGAAGTGCTTCAATTACAGTCTGGGAAACTGTAAAAACCCAATGTTTTTCCACCTTCCTCCCTCTCAAAAGTCTCATTAAGTGGGATTTCATTCTTTTTTAAGTATTAATTGCCTCTGGGTAAAAACAACCACACACAGAGCAGGTGCTTCTGCTAAATGGTAAAGCATCAAAATAGCACCGGAAGGAAAGTGATGGGAAATGGGGACCCTGTCCCAGACGTCTGTCCTGTAGGAGCCAAGACAAAATCTGCATCTGTGGCTGTGGAGGGCCTGTCCTTAGCACTCTGTCTCTTCCATAAGCAGAATTCAGCTCTGATTACTGCTCAGGGCCCAATTTCCACTCCTTGAAACCCTTTTCCCTAGCACCACTCTAGCCCAGACAGCAGTGGTCTCCCTTGGAAGTCTCTTCTCAATAGGATTCGTTAAGGGGGCCCTTGTGCTGTGGATATTAAAATTAGAGACTTCCTCCTCTCCTCTGTGAGCCCTGTGCAGAACTCTGGAAACTTGGCAGGTCTGCTGGAGAAGCAGGTGACAGGATCGCTTACCTCACAGAGTGCCTGGAGGTTGAAGGCTTTTCTTGCTGGTCCAAGCCCAGAAGAAAATATTTTGACAAATGAAGAGGTTTACACAAATGGTTTCTAAGTTCTTGTCAAACTGCCTGCACTAACACGACCGGGCAAGATCATCTTGGTGTGGACCATGGCATCTGGGTATGTTGCAGACCTCGGTGACCAGGTGACCGCTGAGAATAAAGGTAGACAGAAAGTGTGGGATGAGACCTGAGCTCTTGCTCTCCTGCTCGATGCTCAGCAGCAGAGCAGATTTCTTTCCAAGCGGAGCAGAGTGCAGCCTGCCAGGTGGGGACTATGCCTTTCCCTGCTCTTGCAGGAGGTCAGTCTGCACTGCCTCCAGGCTTGCACTACAGCCAAGTGCTGGATGTCTCTCCATCTTGGGGTCCCCAAAGAGGCATAACATGTAGGCATCTCCGTGGATCTGTAATCTTGCAGTTACAGCAGGACCAGTGGATCCAACAGGATCAATAGCGGGGGGGGGAGGGCAGGGGGGGGATTAACTGCAGCATGGTAAGGGTCTTGTTAGTCTTTCAGATTGGGTACCTGGCTGAGTGAAAGCAGAAATCTGCACCATAAGCAGTAATTAAGAAGTGATTTGCCCTTGGCCCATATTGTGGGCATAATGCCAAACTCTGAGTTCCCAGAACTGGGATTGTTCAGATTCAGGCTGAGTTAGGTGATGCTTTTTACTCTCAGAACTGCCAGGTCTCTAACAGGGGGAAAACCAGTTAATCCTGTGGGCGAGATGTCTTCTGGTCCACTGGGTAGGAGAACTCGGTGCAGAGGTTGCTGAACACTTTCTGTCTGCGCAGAAATCTTCTTTGCAGGCAGGATAGCACAGAACTAAGCCATAGCATAAACAATGGGCCATGAATTTTCCTTTCCTTTGGGAGCTCTGCAACTCTTTCATGTCGTCGCTCAGTGAATCTGACTTCCTGAGTTTTTGTGCCTGAATGAGTATAAATAAGATAAATCGGTGTGATGAAATTTTCAGTAGCATTGCCTGGCTCATCCAAACGATGAGCAAAAAGAACAACTTCTGACTCATGTCATAAGATGCCAGGGGGGCACGTGCTACAAAGCTAGCTGTCTGCTCAGTATGTGTGCAGGGAGGGGCAAAGAGCTGCCGAAACATCCCAATCTGGGGCTCAGACTGCTTCCTCTCCAGGAACTAAACTGTGGTTATGCTGGCGCAAGGCAGCTGTCCCTTGGAGTAAGAGACCAGACCTCTTCATCTCCCAAATCATGCCTTCGGAGGCAACAGTGTACAGTTCAAGAAACACAACCTGAAGAACATATACTCAATTTATATTTCTGGATTTCCTTTGGGAATCTCGCAGCTCAAATAGTTCTGAACTGATAGATGACCATGAAATGGTTTCTTAGATCAGGGGTATGAGGGAGAGATTTCTTATGTCGGTTAGCTTCTGAGCTTTGCAAACCCAGTCCATTTGATTTCTTGCAAGTTTTCGTGTGTCTTGTGCTTCTGGGTGCTGGTTTTTAGACTGATCTGGAGAGATGCACTTGTAAATTGGCTCCCCCCCGCCCCCCGCAATAAAGGAGATGGAGAGGCAACTAGAGAGAGAGCAAGGGCTGGAAAATCTGTGTATGGCAAATCTTTGTCCCCTCCCACCACACGACATTGCATAGCTCCTCCTCTGTCCGAAAGCTGGAGAGCAGGTGTCGGCGTGAACCTCTCGCATGCTTCCTCTGCTGCTCCCACTGATGATTCCAGCCCTCTGGAAGCTGATGGCTTAGCCATCTGAGAGGTGAGGCACCAGCAGCTCCTATGGCCTTCCTGTGAAATTATGGATCACCGTGCCAGAAACCACAAATGCCACAGGAAGGCAAGCCTCCGCCTGGCTGTGCCTGGAGGACTGCCTGCTCCGCGCAGCAGAGCCCCGTTAGCGCTGCAGCGCGCCGTTAGCTGCTTGTTTATGCCGACATCACTGCTGTGCTCTCTTAACAGGAGGAAGCAGCCTGACAGCAGCACTGTTTTTCATCCTAGCTGTCTCCGTGCGTGAATCTGAGTACCTTCCGTTATCCATGGCTGGGCAGCCGTAGCGGAATTGCTAAGGATTTAAATTATTCAGGTTCTGTTGCTGACTCAGCTTCACATTTCCTTAGATAACAGCTTGTTGACCAGAACCAGGGAGCCTGGCTGCTCCCTGGAGCCTCAGCAGGTGACAGGAGCACAGGGAGTGTTGTCCTCTGTCAGCAGAAAGGGGACGTGCTGGAGTAAGCTGAACCCCTAGTTTAGCCTTGTCCTTGCACTGGGGGGGCACAGCGAGCGCTCGGAGAGGGGCAGCTCTCCTTCAGTGATTTCAGCCCCGGACCCCTCCTGGTGTCGTTTCTCAAACTGCTGAATGCAGGAAGGGCTGCACTTCTTTCCCTGGGCCAAAGCACACGCAGCTCCCTCAAAGTATTGAAGCCCACTGTTAATGTTATATACCCTTCTCCAAAGCAATGTGTTTAAGGTTCTCTGCTGCACACACTACACTCCCCATTCCCTTAAATGAAAGGAAAAGAACAGCTGAGGATGGACTAGCAGCCGCCAGCGAAGTGTCCGGTGCCGGGAGATCGCTTCTCCAGTTACGTGCAAGATAACAACACAGAGGAAGGAGCCTTGCATTCCTTCACAGCTACATCATGGTGCAGTTGGAGAGTTTCTCCAAAGGTCAGAGGCGGTATCTCAAAAAACCAAAATGATTTGTAGCTGAAGGAGTATTTTTCCTTAGAGACCTCCTCTTCCTTCTAGATTGCTGACAGAGCTCCCGCCCTGCCGATTCTGCCTGCAGCAGCTGCTGGAAGGCAATGGTTTTGTCTCAGGTGCACACCTGGAGTGCGGTAGCACCAGGGCTGCTGAGTCCCATCCCAGGGGCCACCTCAGGACAGCAGAGGAAGAAATTATTTTTGCTGTGGGTATGACAGATATTCTAGCATCCAGGGAACAGCACTTAATAATGGAACCCTGGCTTGCAAAAATCCCCTGAAGCCTGTGGGGGGGCACAGTGGCCTAAGTGGGGGTTGACAGCTATTATTCACCGTAACTCTTGGACACATTTTCTCAACATGAGTTTGCTCTTTCTTAGCGAGTATTCAGTTGTGTCCATTGTACACCATTTCCCTTTGCAGAGTTCCAGTTTAACTCTGTGTTAGCTTCTGTGGGTGCAACGTGACACTGACCTGTACGATCTCAGAGGCCTTTAGGAGGACATTCGTACGCTCGGATGTCACTAAGGAGAGGGCACAGTATAAAATCTTAGGGAATGAGCAACCCAGCCAGTCTCAGTTCACGGTCTGGAAACAGGTAAGTGTTAAGGAACTGCCTGAGACCTTCATCTTTTGAGGTGTTTTTATGGAAATGGAAGAAGCTCTTGGGATTAAGAGCTATTCATTTATTAGAGCTGTATTTGTTATTCTTCAAGCTCTCCCAGGCTCTGATTTCTCAGACAGGATTGTGCCCATATTGTTGTTGTTTCCCCAGAGCTGCAAGCCCTGCCAAAGATGTTACTGTTGGGTATAGCAGGCAAGATAACGGTGACAAACTGCTAGTAAAGCAAGTTGCTCTCGGGTATTAATTTTCAGCACTGATACACACAACTTGCCTGTCTGCAATTCTACAGGTGGCAGATAGAGGTGCCTCAGGTGGTAATGACCGAATGAGACCTAGTAGAGGGATCAGTGGGAAGTGTTCAGAAGAATATGATTAACAATTAGCGTAGCAGAAAGACCAGTTCCCTCAGAGATGGAGCCTGTACAGCTCCAGAAACAGTCAAGGACAGTAGTTATTAGTGTATTACACACCTGAAGGCAAAGTGCTCTGTCCCCCCCTTTCCTCAGGGAAGAGAGGAAGCAGGCACGTACCTGCCCTGCTCACTCATACGCCTGCAATCGACTTCACTTCTAGAGCTATAGAAATGTGACTGATAGTAGGGTTAACCCTGTGTGCTCCATGCAGGTGCCTCAGGAGGGCTCTCTAGTGCCCTGTGACATGCCCGTCTGCCTCAGCTGCTGCTCCGTGGGTCTGCTGCAGCCCAGTACCTGCTGGCCCATGTGGATGTCACCGATAGCCTGGGGTACCTCAGTGCCCTGAGCTCTTGCTGCCTCCAAGCACCTCCTCTGAGGGATGGAGAAGTTGCTGGAGGGCTGTTTGCAGGCAAAACTCCAGGTCTCAGTGGGGGAGCAAAGGCTTCGTGGCTTGGCCAGGCTTGCCAGGACCATGCCTGGCGGCAATGTTTCTCTGTCCCTCAGTGGAGCTCTGACCTGCAGACATCCCTGTCAGGGGCTCTTGAATTTAGGCACTTTTCTCATTTCTCACGGCTGCAGAAAGACGCTGCCTCAGCAGTGAGGACTTGGGGCAGTTCCTGCCTGCTGCCCACCACGTGGCCTGTAGGCATGTGCCAAAGCACCCTGCGGTTGCCATTACAGCACCCCACAGTAACCACAGCTATTTCCTGCTCCACACACAGCCACAGGGTTTCCCTCCCTCAGCCATGCTGTGGCTGTGGGCATATGATGTGCATGAGGGAGCCCTGGACTGGAGCCAAAAGGGGAGCACCATGTCCCCTCCTGCACCGTGCAGGGCTCCCGCACCTCTCCACCCGCATGGGGAGGATATGGCATCTGTCACTGTATAGGTGGAAATCTGGAGGACTGAGCCCATCGGAGACTGCTCATCCCTTGCAGCCAAAGGGTTTGCCACCCCAGGGATTACCCCACCCCTGAGTTTGCCTGTAATGGGTTTGTGAAAGCCACCGCTGCTCCCTTGTGCCTGAGGCTGCACAAATCCAAGCTAAATCCTAGCTCCTGCCTGAGAGAGCTCTCGCAATAGTGGGGGGGGGGGCACCCATTCAGCAAACGGGTGGCGCAATCCCGCAGGCACTTTTACCCTGCTTTTCCCTGCAGTGTGGTAGGAGGTAACCCCGGAGGGATTGGACAGCACAGGTCTTGTTTCTAGGGCTTCATCAAGTGAGTCTTGGTCCTGGTGGCTGCAGGACCTGGAGAAAGTTTGTGCTATGCTGAGGCAGCAGCTTTGAATAGGCTCATACACCCTGGCTGGTAAGGTCCTGTCTCCAGGGTGCAGAGGACTCATATTTGCATTCATGACATGCGGTTATGCAGGGGGGGAGCAGGAGCTGAGACATCGATGGTGTTGCTTTGTAGGTTCAGAGCAGCAACATTTTTTAGAGCAAATGCAGTGTGCCAGCCAGCAGTTGCAGTGCCCATCCTTTTGACAATTCACGTTTGAGCTCTACCTGAACTGGAGGAGGAGTCTATTATAGCTCAAATACCAGAGGGATCCCAGACTGCCAGGGAAGTGCTGAATTTCACTGGGCAAGGGGAAGGTGTTTTCCTTAGACTGAGGTAAGGCCTCTGTTCTGCTCTAATGCTTCAACATTGCCTTTGCTCAGTATAAAAATCTCCGTTTCTATGTAATGCAAAGCATTTTTCCATCCTAACAGGTTCTCTTGGTCTACTTTTCCTGCCTCTCAGCTGGTACAAGCTTTCCCAGTGGTGGGCTGGGCTGTTTTATAGGTGTTCCCTAGGGAGACAGAGCTGGCAGAGCTGCTGGTTTTTCCCCTCTGAAGCGCAAGTGTCACAAGCTGTATTTATCTGTACGCTGCCCTGGCCTCTCTGGGTGTAATCACCTCATGGCCTTGCATTCACTGGTTTGGTCCCAGTGCCTGGGAGGAAGTGCCTTGGCCTTCTTGGACCTGTACTTGGCAAAAAGGGCCAGGTGATTGGTAGCCAGAAATAGAAACCAAGCCGTGTGGCTCCCCTGCAGCCCCCCAGCGCTTTGTCAAGGTGGCCCCAGTTTAGCATCTGGATCCAGGATGGGCTTGGCAAAGCACTAGCAGCAGGATGCCTCCTGCCAGCCAGGCGTGCCACATGAGCATCGCTCTGCGGCGTGTCACCCCGGGCCTGAGCACAAGGAGAGGGTGGGACGGGAGCGGTCTCCAGGAGGGCTGTTCCTTTGAACAATTGGTGTGACTCCCTTGCGTGTCTTTCAGAGAGGGCATGCACCAACCACTGTGGACCCCTTGCCTTCTTGCTGCAAGCAAGGATCTCCTGAAGGGATGCTGGAGCAGGAGTCTGCTGTGCAGGTAGAAGGGGGGAAGGGGCGCGTTCATTGTATTGCAGGAGGCTCCAGGCCCTACAAAGGGCCTGGCACTGCTGTCACTAGACTTCATTTGCCACTTTGGTTCCATCTCAGTGTCCTTCATTTGGGACTGTGCCCAGCCAAGGCCTGTAGAGACCAGTGAACGATCTGGGGTCCTCTGTTAACTGCCTCTGGCCTGGCCCGCTTTGTGCAGCACAAACCAAGCGACAGGGTGGTTCTGGCCACAGAGTTCTTTCATTTTGCTTTGTATTTCTGAAGTTTCGCCTGCCCTTGTCCTGTGTGCAGAGCAGGGTTCGTGCACGTGGGCTCCTCCCAGCTTACAGCTCACAGATATGTTTACGACACTCGCTAAACCCTTCGTGTCCAGCCTGGCAGCTCTCCCCAAGCCCCTGACGTGGGACAACCTGTAATCTCCAGACTCCAGGCAGGAGCCTCCCTGTTGTGCTGGCGTGCAGGCGGGCAAGGCTGAGTGATAGGGCTCAGTCCTGCTGCTGATAAACCTCGTCCAGACTGGCTGCGCACACTTGGCTTGGCTGCAGCACTCGGTGCGAGTGGGCTGATCCGAGCTGCAGACCCTGGCTGCCCAGGGCGAGCTGGCTTTCTCCTGCAGCGATGCCATGCATTCGTTACTCGAGGGTGAGTACTTGAGGGCATGGTAAGGGGCTCGCTGGGCAGCACTAAGGGGGAGAGGGATCAGGTCAGTTCTCAGGGTGTTCGTTCGCATGCAGGAGTTCAGGTATATCCTGGCTGTTAACATGGACTCAAGTCCGGTCCAGAGAAAACGGCCCTTGCTCCCAAAGGATTGCAGCTCAGTGGACCACAGAATGGCAGGAAGGGTCTTCTGTCCTTCCTAGGTTGCTGGGAACTTGCCTAAGGTCATGCTGGGAGCCAGTGGCAGAGCCTGGTGTTGAATCCAGAATGGCTAGGTCCCCCTGGCTGTACTCGCCTCGTCCTTCTCGCCACTGCTTTGTTGGCAGAAGGGACGTGTCCCCCAAGTGTTGGGGTTCTTGCGCTATTGCAATGGTCAATGTTGATTTCTATGTTATCATCTCTCTCATTGCACCCAGTCAGAGCCCTGGGGCAGGGGCACGGGATGACGTTTCTCACTAGGCA
This sequence comes from Gorsachius magnificus, assembly GCA_034008185.1. Classification (NCBI taxonomy): domain Eukaryota; kingdom Metazoa; phylum Chordata; class Aves; order Pelecaniformes; family Ardeidae; genus Gorsachius; species Gorsachius magnificus. The sequence continues at coordinate 5,987,045 of CM067100.1, read as the reverse complement.
CAGCACGGCCGTAGCTCTGCTGAGGAGCAGGCGGCTGTGCTGCTACGGCTTTGCTTGCATGTCCCCACCAGGGATCAGCTGGCAGAGACATTGCCAGGCCTGCGCTTCAGGTGCTTCCTTCAGTGCTTTCTTCCCTGCACGGCTTCTGGAGGCTGCACACTGAGCGCTGGCCAGACCAGCCTGGCTGACCGCTGACGGCAGTAAATCTATTGCAGCCATGGCGCAGGGACCGCACCGTGACACCTCGCAGTGCGCAGTCCCAGAAGCAAGCCCACTGCCAGTGCTTCTGCTCACGCAGGCAGGCAAAGCAGGTATGGTCTGGCGCTGCTGAAGCTGAGGTGGAGAATGAGTCAGAACAGACAGCAGAAATTAGGAGATGTTTATGAGCATCACTAGAACAGAGAAGGAAGTTCCTTCACAAGGCACCGGGCAGACCCTGATGGCACAGCCTGGACTCCAGTGCATCTCTGAGTGCAAGGGCACTGCCCAGAGCCCAGGGCAGGCTGGAGGCTGGTCTGCAAGGCTCAGCGCATGTCTCTGCTTTCCTTCTTGCGCTGGCAACCTGCTAGAGCCCTCTCCGCTCCCCAGTGTTCATTGCACACGCCTGCCTGAGCCATGGCATGGTCTGAGGAAGGAAGTGCATGAGGGAAGTAGGAGATAAAAAGCAGTTGCTGTTGCTGCTGCATCTCTCAGCAGCTGTAAGCCCTGTTACGTTGTTAGAAGAGGTGTAGCGCCTGAGTGAAAAGCTCTCATGTATTGTCTTCAGTCACAGTCTATATATTTTCTGGTGAGGTAAAAATAGCTTTTCTTTTTCAGGATATGCAGAGAGCAGAGGCTCCTGCTAACATCAAAGGAGAGTGACAGCTTTCCCCCGGGTGTGCGTGGCCTCAGCTGGCAGGAGCAGTAGCTGTGTTAATTCCTGCCTTGCTTTGGCTCTGTGTGGAAGGAACAATGTCCTGGTCTCCAGCTCCCTGTACAGACCCCTGGACCAGCCCCGGTTCCTCTCTCCACTCATTGCTGCTGGAACCAGCACTGTACTTCATTGGGGAAGTGATGGTTTGCAAATGACAGAACAAGATCTTGATGCTACTACTTAGAAAATCCCTTAGTAGCAGGTAGGGACTGACAGAGGCAAGCTTTCACAGAGCGACAGGCTGTAGCACCAGGGGATCCTTATCAGAAGGATCAGTCTGCTGTGTTGGGGCAGTTCCCAAGTCCTTGCTCAATGCAGATTAAGCTGTTTCTGATACCCACCCTCCTCACAGTCCTGAACCTGTTCCAGCTTCAGCAGCTAGCAATGGGACCTGTGGGGGGGAAGGAAGGAGCCAAATGGCAACACAGATGCTGTCTGTATCTGAATATGCTGTCTGTATCTGAATATGCTCAGCAGGGACCAAGTTAACCTTGGCCCTGAACTGCACCACCAGCGACAGTTCGGAACTACCTCTCCTGTTCAGAGTTCACAAACCCGGGCCTTCCTCCTTTTGCTTTGGGATTTCTCCCTCTTTTGCTTTGGGATTTCTCCCCTGCCAGTTGTGCTGAGTTACCTTCCAGCTCTAACAGTCCCGTGCCACAGGATCGTGAGCAGATCTTTCATTTCCCGCATGCTCCGATGCTCCTGCTGCAAGATGGTTGGGCTCCCCCTTGCATTCTGGTCTGGGGATCTCTGCTGGGCATGTAAGCCATCGGCCTCTGTGGTACATGCTTTGGGGAGGCCTGGGGCTATTGTGGAATCTCCACTCACAGAAAGGAGCATGGACAAAGGGTTTACTCAGGCTGGTGCATGAAACGAGAACAAACTTGCTTGGCAGATGCCTTCCAGAGATGGCTTCTTGTGCCTTGACTCTCATCAGACCTATTAAGATCTGTGGACCTGAGGATGATTAGAGAATAGAACTTGGGCATATGGATTCATCTGTTTTAAATCATGTGGGCAGGAATGAAGATGATGAGAGAATAGAATTTGGGCATATGCATATATCCTTTTATCTGATGAATTTTCCCAATACTTTTGCTTTTCCCTTTCATCTGGGCTTGCCTGGTAGCATGTTGTCTGTGCTCCGCTGGCTGGCTGCCTGCCTGAGGCTTTGCTGCTACGGCCTCGCTGGAGATGCTGTGCTCTGCTGAATGCTGCCTTCTACTCAGAGGGCAGAAACCTTCCAGCAGGTTTTGTTTCCACTGCAGGGACTACTGAGAGTGTCAAGTTCCTGTGAATACAGATAGGAGAGAAAGTTCCTGTAAGGCAGACAGTGTGATTTCTGTTTCTGGGCATTCTGAATTGAATCTCTGATTCAATTTTCCTGATCTTCCCTGATCATCTCAGAGACACCCTAGGTGCCATCTTTGACTGCTCTTGATCTTTGCAGTTGATTTGGTGTGTATCCAGGACTGACATATTCCTCTTGTCTGATGAGAAAGGATCCAGGTTATCATCACCTGCAGACCCGAGCACTTGATGTCTGCAAGGGAGGGAGGTCCAAATGAGCTCTGGCTCCAGAGAAATCCCTAGGCTGGGCAATCACTTAAAAGTAAACCACTACACTGATGTAAGGTTTTGCTGTCGCTGCGGGAAGTAATGCCTCAAAGGTGAGGATCATGCCTGCTACTGGACACAAGCCCACATGAGCAAAGAAGTGTCAAAGCAAACAGTCGAGGGCTGTTGCAAGGTTTATTGCACTGCCTCCCTAGCTGGAAGCACTGACCATGGGTTCCAGCACCCTGGAAGTGACTGGATGACCTCCTAGATGTGAGCTGGACCTTTCCACACCATCTAGGTGGGACACCCATAGCAATACATGGCTTTGGTGACAGGATTCAAGTTTGCATCTCGCTGCCAGTCCTGGGGCTCTTTGGCTGTTGGGGTGATCATGTGCTGCCCAGCCAGCTGGGTGTTTCCTTGCTGGACCTCCGTTGTCCTCTGCTCCGTGAGCCCATGTCTGGCTCTGTATTCCCCGCTGGCAGACTGGCCCCCATACAGGAGGAAGCGTGTCTGCTTGGCAGGGCCAAAAGCCTCTGCTGCCTCCCCCAGGTAGGGCCAGTGGTAAAACTGTGCCTTCCCCTTAGTAGCAGCAGCATCACCTGACTTCTGGAAGGGATCCTGGCCCTCCTGTTGGTGTTTCTCTGCGGTTCACCCAGCTTGCACATCCCAGTTTGCAAGACGCCTCAGCTGACTTTGCCCCTAGCGTATCCCAGAGAAACGGTGGCACACGCTGCTCCTGATAAGGGCTTCGAGAGGCTGGTAGAGCAGTGGAGCTGCAAACAGATGCCTGCAGTGTGCAGAGCAGGAGCTGCTAAGCGCCTTGCTGGAAGGAGCACATGACTTCCAAAGAACACAAAAGAAAGAGACAAAAGAGTTTGAAGGTGCAGAGCTGCAATTAGGGGCAAAACTCATGAAACAGCAAGAAACTCGTGTAGTGGTGTAATCGGGTGTAATTGCTTTCAAGATCTCTGCTATAGAGCAGCCATAGAAAGCTTTTCACGCAGCAAAGCCTGCTGATCCTCACTGGCGTTTTCTAGTAGCTAGGCCTGGAAGAAACAAAACTGAATGAGTGCCAGGGCTGGCAGGAGGTGCCTGCCCCAGGGATGGTGTGCATAGGCCTGGTCTGCAGCCTTCCAGTTTGCTGTTTGAAAGGCTGCATCACAATTCCTTGTCTCTGGTGTAAGAGCAGCACTGTCCTTCAGCAAGACCAGAGACTGACGGTACGTGGCAGAGACCAGGGAAGGGGGAAGGCAGGGGCTGAATGATGTGGCTGAGCATCGAGACTCTGGGAATTCCCTGTAGCACTGCATGTTTCAGTTGCAGGGCAGCTCTGGCTGTGCAACACCTCAGGGTAGAGTGTGAAGAACGTACAGCCCATTTCAACAATCCCACAGTGACTGCAAGCTCAGTGCAAGCTTCCCCACGCTTCCCTCTTCTGTAACTAGTCTTTTGCAGCTCTCCCAATGGAGCAGGAAATTGGTTTCAAGCTGGTTTCAAGCATCAAAGTGCTTTGTTTCTGCGGGCAGTGAGGTCTCGTGGATGCTAGCAGCCCCTGAGTGGGTGTGCTGCCCCTCACCTGCCTGCACTGTGGCCCGCTGGTTGCGAGGCATGGGCAGGGCTGCTCTCCAGGGACCGCTGGAGTCAGAGACTTGTTGGAAAGGGCACCCTGTCCCTTCCTTTTGTCATCCTTGGCCCTGTCCATAGCATGGCGTGTTCCCAAGCAGTCCCATAGACCTGTGTGCTCAGCCCTGCAGTGAAAGGGTCCCACCTCCTCTGGAGCTCCTCAGCAAGAAGCCAGCTCAGCCCTTCCTCATGCCAAGTGCTGTACAACAAGCGCTGTCGGACCGCCTCGTCGCTCCAGCAGAAGACCTGCAGATAGCAGAGACGAGTGGGCACATAGGGTAAAGAAGGCAGTGTAGCAGGATGCACGTGTGCCTTTTGCCAGTCTGGAACAGCGTGGTGACTTGCTTCTTGCCTGTCTTTGTGTCCCAGAAAACACTGTGAGATGAGCACAAGGCCCTGAACTCATTTGCACTTGGGAATCATCTACTTGCAGCATTTAGCAGCTTGTACAGAGTGGGCTCTTAGCAAAGTGGCCATCTTTCACAGAAGGAGGCAATGCTCAGCCTCTCCCTTCCCTTATCAGTGATGTACAGAAGGAGCTGGTGGGAGCTCCTCCCTGGGTGGGAGTGAAGGCACTACCAGAATTGATTAGTGCAGGACTTGGACCACAGCCAGAAGACAGCAGGACTATTGAACCCCTGACTTGCAGCCCTTGAAATCCAGCCTGAGCCTCTGGTTTGGCAGGATTTCCTCATCCAGGTCCAGGCTTCTCATGCTGGGGTGAAGGGGCTAGGAGATCCATCCGGCGGCAGCAGTGCTTGGTGGGGTGAGGCTGTGAGGGCAGGAAGGCACCTGTGAGCAGGAACAGAGGGAGCCACTCATCAGGGCCAGGAGAGGGAAAGGGAAAAATTCAGATTGTCAGCAAAGGGGAGCTTTTTCCCGAAAGAAAAGAAAGGGAAGGGGAATAGAAGCACAGTCCGATGTGCAGTGCTATGGTTTTTTTACTTTAGAAGGTCTTGGAGCACTTTGCAAAGTCCAGATCTGAGGCTACTCCCTCAGGGAATTGCTGGCAGCAGTCTCCTGACACTTCACAGCTTGAATGTCCGCAAGTCTGTGGAGCACGACACCTGTGTGCAGGATTAAGAGCTGTGTAAGAGCACAAGAGGTATGCAATGGCAAGTGAGGCAGTTTATTTTCTCCCCTGGAATAGCTCCTTCCTGGAAAATCTCTGGGAAGGCAAAGGAGAATGGAAAGAAACAAACTCCAAAGAAAGGAAAACCAGTAGAAGCAGACTCTGCACCTGGCAGCAGTTGTTGCATATCCTGGGGCACGTGGATAGCAAGTGACTGTGTGTGCGTGTGTACAAATAGCAGGGGGTGCATGCAGCATGCCCGTGCTATGCTTTGTGCTCATCAGTGGATGGTAGGTGCAACGTGTGTTTAGGTACGTTGGTGGTGCTGACAGGATGTGTGTGTGTCTTTTTGAAACACACATCTACTTGTGTCCATAGGGTCTCCGCATTCCTTAATGCCACTGCTCCCTTTTGCTGAAATTGAGGGGATGGCAGTGCCCCAATTCATACTTCAGTTCCCTGGCTAGTCTGGTGGTGTCTTGATCTCTGTGAGACCCCCAAGGGAAGTGAATGAATGCCCCAGTGATAGGTAGGCAGTCCCAATGCGCGCGCTGACATCAGACGGGCAACGACTGCAGATCCATTTCCCCTGCTTTCACCATCTGAGCCGAGCTATCCCCTCTTCTCTGGCTGCATGTGTTGTCTGTCTGCTGCTGTCTGAGCTCCTGCATCTCTCTATGCATCTCTGAGAGGTGCGTGCTGAGCATGGGGAGCAGAAGGGCAGCACCCCTGAAGCACTCGCCTCCTCCAAAGCCCTGGCCCCCAGCATCCAGAGGGTGGGGAGGGAACCACGACCCCTCTCCTCTGTGGCGGGCGTTACCTGTGCAGTGCCCGGCTCCCGGGCACGGCTGCGGGGCTGCTCTTTCTCTGCTGTTCCCAAGGTGGTACCTGCAGCTCTGACCAGCTCCCTGCGCTTGGCAGCAGTCATCTGCTTTCCGGAGGCGGCTTGGTATTAAATATCCTGTCTGACACAATAATGGAGAGAAAATGAACAAATTCCATTAGCGGCTGGCGATCCCTGCAGGGTCTGCGTTGGAGCAAGGAGGGAGCCTGTATTTTTAGATAGAATGCAATGTAACTTACTGGCTCTCTCAAAGCTGGGGAGTAGATAACCAAGGAGGGAGAGAGGGGACACCAGGCTCAGGTTTCAGCTGAAGTGCCGGACTATGGCAGCACGAAAGGGCAGGTCCGGTCCAGACGTGGCTGTGAGTATACAACGTACTTCTCCTTCGTGCTCACAGAGCCCTCTGCTTTGCTTTTCTGCTTGCTTTCTGCCTGTAGTCTCTGCTGCTGGGCGTGCTGGGGTTTCGGGAGCCCCTTTGCTGCTAGAGCCTGTAGAGTTTTACCATTTTAATCTTTGCAGCTCCGTGTATGTCCCATGGGTGGGAGAGCCTGGCTGAGCTGTGCTTTGACTTTCCAAGGGGTTTGCTGTTGAAGGTCCGTGCTGTGGCTGGCATGCCGGCAGCGTAGCTGAGGTGCTGCCCTGCCATTGATCCTGATCTGAGATGCAGGGGCTTCTGGCAGGGTCTGGAGTTGGAAAAGCTCTTTGCATTCAACCTGTTGCTTGAAGCTGTCAGTGTTTCCTCGCTAGACCCCCGACAGCACGCAGGGCTCAGAGCGCAAACATGCACTTCCAAGCACAGCGCTGGTGCTGCCTGCTGCCTCTTACAGTGGATCCTCCTGTACGAGCAGAGCTGCGAGGGGCCGCACCGTGTCTCCACCAAGGTGGCAGCGCTGCTGTGAACCTGGGGGCTCTTCCCAGATGAACAGGGCTCTCCTCTGAGGTGGCAGCAAGTGGAGCCAGCTGGCACAGGAGGTTGTGCCATCAGCACGTGTTTTCCTCGCACGCGGAGGCTGCGCACCGGGACAGGGCATGGTGGTGCTGCCCTCCACAACCCGTCCCTCTGACCCATGGGCTGCCCGGGAAGGGGCCATGGCACCCGGCCACTGCTGCGGGAGCCCGCGCTGAGTTCTGCAGGGTGTGCCCGGCACAGTGGGGGCCAGGACACCCTGTCTGTGGGCCTTCCTTCTGCAGGGGGCTGCAGGGTGGTGGGCCCAGGACACGTCTATGTTTCTCTGGGGTAGGAGGGTCAGGCAGAAAGGATGGGCTGGGGGAGGCAGATGGAGGAGAGCAGAAGGCAGCTGAGTTGTGCTGCTCCAAAGTCCAAATCTGAATGGCTGAGGCTGCAAAGAGGAGGGAAGAGAAAAGCCCTGAACCCGTGTGGTGCATCATCCTGCCTAGGTCTGCCTCCAGTGCTGTCCTCTGTGGCTGTGCTGCTTCCAGCTCCTGTCTGGGAGCTTCCTAATCGTGGGTGCTCCTCTGCAGCCAGGCTGTGGGCACTACAGGATGGCCTGGGATGGCAGGGTGCAGGCTCTTGTAGCACAGGAGGTCCCTTGGTCGGTCCCAACGTGAGTGCTACAAGAGGAGTTCTGATTTTCTGTTGGAGCTGAAGGCAGAGGAGTAAGTCCTGCGCCCGTGCCATGGCTGTCTCATGGCTCCTTGCTGCAGAGACCCCGTTGGGCTCGTAGTTACGGTCTAAGGCCCCAGCCTCACAGAGCCATGCCACTGCATTTCCACTCCGTTATTCTCCAGCTTCTGGTGAGCCATTCCATGGTCTTCATTTGCCGTCTTACACTGCTAAATATGTGCCTTGCCTGGCATGGCTGTGTTTTAGTGGTGCAGGGAGGCACGGCCTTGTTTCTGTTGGAAAAGAGAGTTGTAGCTTTGCGCTGCAGGGTGCTCAGCCAGGGTCACTCTCGCCGCCGCAGCTGCCCAGCGGTTTCTGGGGGACAGCGGGGTGGGTTCGCCGCAGTTGTACCCTAGGCCTCGTCCATCGCTGCGGTCTCTCAGCCAGGACACGGAGGCGTCTCGGGGGCTGGGGAAGCTGCCATGGTTGCAGGAGTCCCCTCAGAGCTCCCCCCCTACCCCTGCAGCGCTGGGACGAGCTGCAGGCCTGGCGTGGCTCTCTTGCCCCATCAGCTGGATGCTCTTCACTCCGGGGCCCAGCCCTGCTTCCTCCTGTCCGATTTGGGGCGCCTCAGCCTGCCCCAGCAGTTCCCACCTTGACCTGCCCTGCCGCTGCCTTTTCTGCCTGGTCTCTGTAGCCACGTTCTCTGCAAAGGAGTGAAGGGCTGGCCCTGTGCTGGTGATGGGGGAGAGCAGGGGGACTCTGCGTCTCATGCTTTTTCTTTTTTTCCTCAAGGCCGATGCTGCAACAAGTTTCTTGAGAGCTGCAAGATCTGGGAATCTGGACAAAGCCTTGGATCACCTCAGGAATGGGGTAGATATTAACACCTGTAACCAGGTATGTGAAACCCACAGGGCTTCTGGTACCATCTCTAGTTCATGTGAAGCCACGTCGTGGCTCCTCCAGGCCAGTGACAGTCAAGGCACCCCTACACTGCTCCCCTAGGATGGAGGCGGGGAGGTTCCCCACGGCGCACGCCCGCTCTGCGTAGCTGACTGGGAGCGCCTGCCCTGACCCCACAGTCTTACCTGCTGTGGAGCAGAGCAAAAGTTGGCTGGTAAAAGGCTGCCTGGAAGAAGGTGGTTAAAAACTTTGTGGGAGAGGTTGCCTGTCCTGACCCCGCTTCCCTCCTGCGCCTGATGTGCCTGGCTCCCGATGAAGCATCCGGGGGGAGACAAAAGAGGTGCTGGGTTCGGTGGAGTGCAACGGCAACTTTGCCGTGCGGCGGTGATTTCCTGGGGATGATCTGCTCCGCAAAGGCATTGCACATGCTGCCAGAGCCGTGGCGTGCCTGGCTGAGGGGTAGGTGTGCACTGCCCTGGCAGAGCACGGAGCCGTGGCTGCCAGCACGGTGGGGGCATGCCTGGGGGCCAGAGTTGAGTGTCCTGGCAGACCCCATCGTCCTCTCAGCTGCACCACCCCCTGCCAGGCTCCAGGCAACCTGCAGCCCCTTGTCCCTGCCTGTGCCAGGCAGCCGGCGCCGGAGCTCCTCACCAGGACTGAGCCCCAGGGAGAGGCCACGCAGGACAGACTGCAGGTCCCTTGCTGGTGAGGTGTCCACCTCTGAGCTGGGTGGAAACGGGCTCTGTGCTGGGCAAGAAAAGGGCTGACCAGAAGGCAGACCTGGCCCAGTTGTCTTTGGGGCAGGGAGGGCAGCAATAGCTATAAAGAACTGGGGAGCCTGGCTGTACTGGCTGGGGTGCAGCAAGGGGCATTAACAGATAAGCAGAGAGGGAGATCTGAGGCTCCGTTAGGGTGACGAGCGACTGGGAGAGCTGGGAGGGGCTCAGCTGCGTATCGGAGGGCAGAGCAGGCAGCTGTAAGGGGGGTAGCACTGTGGCTGAGACATTGCAGGCATCGCTCCTGGGGATATTCCCCTTGACTGCAGTGCTCAGGCTTTCCGATTCCCAGAAGCTGCAGCTTAACGCAAGCAGGGGATGTCTGCAAAATGCCTGTCTTGGTGGCCTGGGAGGTGTTGGGCAGGCAGAGCTCCTGCTAGCCCAGAGCCGAGACAGGCCTGCCCCAGGGAAGGAGAGCTGCAGGCACAGAGGAGTTGTTAGCACGTAACCGACACCACATTCGGTATCTCTGTAGCTGCCAAATGCAAGCGGCTCAGCCTGAATCAGGGTAGGTGCTGTAGGGAGAGACTCAGGGGGCTTGGGCAGAGCAGGGTGGGCAGACAGACTGCACTGTCGGCTGCTTTCCAGGGTAGTGGTGATGCTGGGGAGGCTGACTCAGCACGTAGCACAAATGTATATTCACTGGGTTCAGTGTCAAGTCCCCAAACCAAGTGTCATTCAAGACCCACTGGTTTGTGCGCTGCAGCGGCCGGTGCAGTTACCGCAGACAGGTTCCCCTGGGAAATGTCACCGGCTCCTTTTCTTTTCTGACTGATGGTGCCATGCAGGGTTGCTGGGCTTCTGCAGGCCCCTGGAGCACAACTGCAGCTTGGTTCTCCTCTCGGGGACACTAGATAAGGTTTGGGGAAAGCTCAGGAGATGCTTATTTTGTTCATCGCTGTATTATCTGGATTATTAGTTCAGAACCAGCATCCAGGTACTCTCAAAGACTTCTATCGTGGGGGATTTAGATCAGAGTGGTCTTGTAGGCAGAAGGGGTAGAAGATTTTCAGAGTCCTTTGAAGGTGAGCTTTCCCACAAGGTCCTGTTGGTGGGTTAGAGGCTCTGACCTCGTAACCATTTTGGAGATGTACAGGGTTTGAAAAGAGGAGAGGCCGTGAGACACGCTTAGTGCTGGGCTGCGGGACTTGGCTCGCCCTCAGCACTGAGCAGCCCATGTGCTTACAGCTGGCAGGATCTTCCAAGCTGCTGTGCTTCGTTTCAGAATTTGGCCCAGTCATTCAACCCAAGTGCTGCTCCCTTAGTCTCTCCTGGGGGAGCAGAAGCCCCTGTAACTGAGCCACAGCAGCAGTCACACTGCTCCTGCTTCCGATCGGTTAGCTACAAATGAGCAGAGACAAACAGGAGTTCGGTGCACCCACTGCTCCCTTACAGACCTCTGGGAGAGCAGGGCACAAGGAGCAGGCAGACCCTGCTGCTGACGTCCGTGCTGCGCTCCTCTCCAGGAAGGCCTGGGGGTGCTGCCATGTGCGGCACATTCCTGTACGCCCTGCGTGTGCAAAGGCTGGAGCGGAGCCTGGCGGGGAAAGCCACCTCACCTTGCCTGTTCACCCGTGGCTCAGAGCATTCCCTCCTGCCCGTTTCTGTGGGTGTCTGGAAGAGCGAGGCAGGAGCACGTGGGGCTGTGTTTGGCCACTCCGGCCCGTGCCTTCTGAGACGGGAGACTCTGCAGGCAGAGCACACCATGGATGTTCACTCATTTCCAATGACAAGCCTAACAGCAGAGGGAGGATTTCTACGTCCACTGCTCCTACATTGCTCTAAGTGCAGAGGAATGTGTAGTTCTGGAGAGGGTTCTGCAAAGAATTAGAACAGGGAGACCCAGCCACAGGCTAAAGATGATGCCTTTGAACTTCTTCCTAACCCAGAGAGACGGTCAGTCATCAGCCATCTCCACCGACTGGCTGTGAGTCCTGTTGCCAGCCAGATTTCTGGCACTGGTGAGGGGATTTAACGCCTTGACGGGAAGCGTGTGGCTACAACAGTCTGAGGCGCCTCTTTCAGTGACGTCTTTGCACTGGCTCCTGCCATCTCCCTGAGGTTAGATGGCACTTTGGGGTTTCCTTCTGAGGAATATCAGACCTGTGGGAAAGGTCCAACCTCACATGTCCTGTATAGAATAAAGAGGGATATATGTGGTCAGACCTATCCCACAGGCCCTGTATTCTTACTCAAGTGCAGAGACCTTGACATGCCATCTGATCTTCATCCCACCGATTTCATCCCCTTCATTGCTGCCATCTGCATCAGTGTCTTCATCATCCACTGCTTCTGTGTGTCAAATTCCCGCATGCTGCAGTCTCATCCATGAGGAGCTGGAGGCCTGAGGACGAGCGCACCTTGCTGCCAGGACCCTCGCCATCAGGGAAGAGTGCTGTGCTAGCACAGGGGTGCCAGGAGAGGGTCGCTGTCGGGGGGGCCAGTCACAGTCCTGAGGGGCAGTCCAGGGCAGAGCCCTGCTTTGGTGCAGACTAAGTGCAAGGTCCTGCCTTTTGTGTTCTTCTGTAGGGCTGCGTTTGTCGCATCGGCAGCCAGTGACTGGGATTTCTGGGAAGCATTTGCGGCACTTAGTGAGGGGAGTACAGCACCTTTCAAATTAAGCACATCCCATGGCGGTTTTGGGTCAGATGAGCTGTCAAGCCAAAGCAAATGTGCAAAGCAGCCCATATTGTTCCTGGAGCAGAAATATCGATGGGCTGCTGGGAAACAATCTTCTGCAAACATTGCGCTTGTTGCTGTAAGGCCAGAGAATAATGATTCTTCACAGGTTTTCAGCATTTAAAAGGTTATTTATGAATCCCTTGCGTAAAAGGGTGTGTGCTGAGGAGAGCAGAGCATCTGCGGGCTTGCACTGCGGGCGTTTGTTCCATGAGTGTAACCGAGAAAAAGCGCGCGTGTCTGTGGCCGCATATCCGACCTGTGAGCTCGTGAAGGTCAGGGCGTCAGCGACCGGCTGCGTGGGGTCGTGTAGGTGTGTCCTAGTCGGGGGGGTTGGCCCGGCTCAGCGTAGCCAGGCCTGGCTGGAGAGCTCTTCGTTTTGGTGCCACTGTTCTGTGGGTGTTGCAGCATTCCCACTTCATTTTCCCTGGGAAGCAGGCTCTGGGGGACTTTGGTGCTCTGCCGATGCTTGGTTTTTGCTCTTTGTGCTGTAATCTTAGTTGAACAAAAGAATCTGTCACTGACTATGATCCTGGATAGCTGGTGCTTTCAGCCAGAGAGGGTGCAAAACGTGTCTCCATTATTTCTGAAACCTTCTTCTGCCTCCCAGATGTGAACAAAAGGGCTGGGATAATTGCTGGCAAAGAGGTTAAATACCTGTGGGCAATTTCAGGTGTCACTTTTTCCCCATAAGGCAAACTTCCCCATCCCTCGCTTCTCCCAGGTGGATGCACTATGTTTACTCACCCCTACGCAATGCTGTCACGTAGCAGAGAGACGCCAGCTCCCTGGGAGCACACAGTCCTGCCCAAGTACCCCACCTCCCAGCCATCTGTTCTGGCTCCTGTAGATTGCTGGAAGGTCACTTCACAGAATTGCTTCATCCCCACCTGAATATAGGTAGGGGAGCAGAAAACGCCCGGGGAGGCTCCAGCTCCAGCCCTCAATGCTCTAGTTAAACTTAGAACAGCCAAATTTAATTCACAGCAGTGCAGGAGCTTCCTGGGGCTGGTAGAGCTTAGCAGTAGCACAGCCAACACTTCCTCTGCGCCCTTTGCTGCAGCTGAACTCGGAGGGAGAAAAGCCATCCCTCTCCTGAGCAGGGGCTGCAGGATGGGGCTGGTGGCAGCCTGCAAAGCCAGGAAGAACCCAGATGCTGGACTGGAAGCTGTGAATTAAATTTGGCTGCTTGCTTGATAAAATCATTGTCCCAGGCAGAGCTGCTCACTGCACTTCTGTCTGTGTAAATGTTAAAGAAGTTTAAGGTTTGTATGTGCACTTACGCAGCAGCCCCGGTGCACCCTCACTCCGGGCCATACACAAAGCTCAGCTCTGTGATTTAGGTTTGAGAAGCCTGAGTGCGGGCAGGTGATCCCAGGGAGGGACACCCCAAGGAAAGTCACCTGAGCAAAGGCAGGAATTGACGTCAGGGATGCGCTATGAGCAGGGAGGACCAAAACGGTGCCTGTGGCACCAAACATATACACGCTGAGCTGTGGTGCCACCCATCCATAGGAAGTCATCTCTGGGGGCTGCATGTTTTGCTCATGGATAAACCTCCAGAGTCAGCAACTCCGCATTCAGCTGCATGCAGTTGCCCTGGCAGCATGGAGCCAGCCATGGCTGTCATGCGGGATGCCAGCGCAGGGCTCGAGGGCAAGGCAACAGCTCCTGCTCCCACCAGCCTGGGCTTTCTCCAGCATGGGCCAGGTGCCCACAGTTGTGTCTGCACAGGAGCTCAGAGTGGGGGCTCCCCAGAGAGCCCCAGCCCCAGCAGGTGACTAACGCCCCTCTCCCACCTTTGCTCCCTCCAGAATGGGCTGAACGCCTTGCACCTGGCCTCCAAGGAGGGCCACGTGAAAATGGTGGTGGAGCTGCTGCACAAGGAGATCGTTTTGGAGACAACAACCAAGGTGAGGACAAGGGAGTCTGGTCGCATTAGTCACAACTCCACACCCTGCCATTGCTGCCAGACACACCAGCAGCAGCCGGGCAGTGAATCACGCTGTTTGCTTTCAGCCCCTGGAAAAGCTGTGCTGGTGGCAGTGCTGCTGGGCTGGGGCCTGGGGACCAGGCTCTGATTTTGGCGCAGCAGAAGCCGTGCTGGGCACCTCCAGGTGGGTGGGAGGTTCCTCTCCACCCATGCCTCTCCTCCGTGAGGGCCATAGGGGCCACTGTGAGCTCGGGAGAGGAGCAGCAGAAGCCACAACGTGAGCCGGTGCTCTTTGCTCATCTCCTCCTGGCACTGGCTGCCGGCTCAAGTCAGCCCTCGCTGCCACAGGGCAGCCCCTGTGTGCTGCGGCACCGAGATGGCCTTGGTACCACTGTTACAAGCCCGGAAAGCTCTGGTGCTCTGTAAATAAGACAGAATTTTCTCCCTGCATCACCGTGCAGAGTGCGGTTCTTGCTGGGTGACAAGGGGGGTAACAGTGCAAGCAAGCAGGGCTGACAAATGAGCAGCCTCCAGCACTGTCTGAAGGGCTGTGAGAGCAAGAGGAGGCCTGGCTTGCCACCTCCCCAGTGCTCTGGCAGGGCTCAGGGTGTGGAGCAGAGGCTGGCATTCTGCCACACCACCCAAAGGCATAAGTCTTAAGAGCCTGTGTCTGCATTTTCCAGCCTGCTTATCATCCCTTAGCACCGCTGGGATGCCTTGGCGATCAGGGTGCACACTGCAGTTTTGCCTGAAGGCTGCCAGCTCAGCCCCCCCCTCCTCCCTCCCCTCCTCATCTCTCGGTGCTGGAGATACACAGAGTCTGACAAGCATACAGCTTTTGCTGCCAGTAACTCCATGGGAAAGATGAAATCACTCTCTTCCCTGGCCAGCAAATGTGAAGCTTAGCTGCCTGGTCTGTAGTAGGGATGGGGCACGGAGCAAGGGCTGCATGGCCCCCCAGGCTTCCCCTGGCCAGCTGCTCTGCTTGCACGTGTGTTAGCACATGTCAGGCCCATCTTTCCCTGGCATCCTGGGCTGCTCCAGCCCCTGAGCGCTGCCCTGTGGTGTCTTTCAGAAAGGAAACACAGCCCTGCACATTGCTGCCCTGGCTGGACAGCAGGACGTGGTCCGGGAACTGGTGAACTATGGGGCCAACGTCAATGCGCAGTCACAGGTAGGGCGACCTGGGCTGGGTGGGAAAAGCACCCAACATGCAATTATGGTGGTGTCCGCACGGTGGGAACTGCCCAGCATGGGCGCTTCAGCATCCCTTTGCAGCTTCTCTCTGGTCCTGGGCAGGGGCAGGGGCAAGGACTGCTCTGCCAGACTCCTGAAAGATGATGAGTGTGCAAGCGGTGGGGAAGGTGAATTGAGGGATATGGGGAGACCAGCATGGTGTCTCTGCCGGGGGAGTCCATGGCAGCTCACACAAGCACGCTGAATGCATCCCAGGGAGGCTCATGGCTGACACGTCCCTGGCATAGCCGTGAGGTCTCCAGCAACCCCAGCAGCTCTGCACACTGTGCCTCCTTTGTTCTCACTTTCTTGGGCCTGCTGAGGCTGCAAGATCTTCAGCTTTTGTCTGATGGGAGAAACATCCCTGAAGCAAGGGAGAGGAGTGGCAGTGAGTGGAAGGCAGTGTCTCCTGGAGTGGCTATTGCGAATCATCCTCTGGTTCTTTCTGGGCATGGGGAGCCTTGGGCTCCAGCTCTCCATGACTGCTCCACCATTGCCAGTTTTTAACTTTTTCCCCCACCCACACTGTGTATGCTTTTGCCCCAGTTCAGTGAGCTGGGGATGTGGGTGGTGATGGGGCGTAGGTCTGCAAGGAGCTTGAGGAAGAGTTGTGTGATGTGCATGGCTCTGTGTTTGCAGAAAGGCTTCACACCCCTCTACATGGCAGCACAGGAAAACCACCTGGAAGTTGTCAAGTTCCTGCTGGAAAATGGAGCCAACCAGAACGTAGCCACAGAGGTGAGATCCTCGGGGAGGACCCTAGGGCCCTGCTTGTTGGGGCTGCTGTTGGATGTGCCCAGTGCTGCCATGGCTCCTTGGCTTTCCCCCTCTCACCTGCCTCTCCTTGGCAGGACGGCTTCACGCCTCTAGCTGTGGCTCTGCAGCAAGGACATGAGAACGTGGTTGCTCACCTTATCAACTACGGGACAAAGGGTAAGGTCCGCCTGCCTGCCCTACACATTGCAGCCCGCAATGATGACACTCGCACAGCTGCCGTGCTGCTGCAGAATGACCCCAATGCTGACGTCCTCTCCAAGGTGTGTGGCTTTCCCATCCTGTCTCTGGGAGCTTTCCCATGTCCCCAGGGAGAACAGCAGCTTGGTATGCTGTATTTATCCATCCTTTCAGCAAGGAGCATGTGTCTGGCTGGGCTGATCCCTCCTTCTTTCCCCTAGACTGGATTTACCCCTTTGCACATTGCAGCCCACTACGAGAATCTCAGCGTGGCCCAGTTACTGCTGAACCGTGGAGCCAGTGTCAACTTCACGCCCCAGGTGAGTGCTGCTGGGACCGGTGCTGCTCTGGCACCAGAAGAGGATGCTGTGCCTCCTTCCCATGTATGTGCAGCAGGAGCTGCCAGGGCAGGCTGGGGAGGTGGGACCATGCAGAAGGCAGCATGCTGATGCATGTCTGGAGAGTTGCTATTAATGTCCAGCGTGGGCCTTCTCAACTACATCTCCCCTCTGCCGGATGCAGCTGTGCATCCCTGGAAGCTCTTGGGACCTTGTGTCCAGGCTGAGGGAACCTGGTGCTGTCACTGCAGGGCAGAGTTTGTAGCCCCTGCAGTTGGCGTGCCTCTTCCAGTCCCATGGGTGCAGCCAAATCCATGAGCTAGCAGCTAGTTCTGTGCGGCTTCTGTCCACAGCCTTTAGCTGCAGGCTGGAGCAGGTGCTGGCCCTCTCTCCCAGCCCTGCGACACAAGCCGTTCCCCTGCGTCGTCCCTGGACAGGGATTTAGCTCTCCCCTGCCCTCCGTCTTTTGTTCGCCCCGTGCTTCCTTGCAGCCCTGCAGGGGAAGGAGAAGGGGTTGCTCCCTCTAACAGACTGCCATTCCTCTGTCAGAATGGGATCACTCCCCTGCACATAGCCTCCCGCCGAGGCAACATCATCATGGTACGGCTGCTGCTGGACCGCGGGGCCCATATAGAGACAAGGACCAAGGTGAGACCACTTCTGCATCACCAGCAAACACACAGGCCACCTCCTTCCCCAAGTTCCTGGTGCCCAGGGAGCACTGCCCAGTGCGTGCCCTGTGAATGTCTTGCTGAGTGTGTGAGGGAAGGTCCTTGGTGCACTAAGGGGATCGACCAGGTTTTTGGCTGGTGCATGTAGAGGTGAGAGGAGGCTGCGTGGCTACAGTGGGTGTGCCCCAGGGGCTGAGGGCAGGCTCAGTTTTGCCTTATTTTGCAAACAAGTCCAAAGTCCCCGTTACTCTCCTGCCTGAGCGCACCCCTGCCTTTCCTTGCCCGTGCTGAGCCCTTGAACCCTTCTCTCTCCCCAGGACGAGCTGACCCCTCTCCACTGTGCAGCTCGCAATGGACATGTGCGAATTGCAGAGATCCTGCTGGACCACGGGGCTCCCATTCAAGCCAAAACCAAGGTACCTGTGGGACCCTGTGGGTATGTGCTTGGTGCCGGGTCCCAGGGCAGCACGGGGTGGGTAGTAACAAGCTGTGCACGGTTGCTGGATGCCACCCATGGCTGGGCTGGGCCTGAGCTTTTGTCCTGCCAAGGGGCAAGGAGCTTCCTGACCTCCTCCTTGGCCCTAGCCCTTTGCCTGAGGACTGCATGCTTCAAAGGGACCAGCCCTGCGAAGGGGAGGGCCTGGGGACAGCTTGCCCCATGGCAGCAGCTCTTCTGGCCCTGCCCTCTGCTCAGCATTGCTCCCCTGCAAGTCTCGGGGAGGGATTTCAGGCTCCTCTCTGGTAGCACCCTCAGGAACATGCTGTCTGTTCTGCCCCAGAGCTGCGGCTGGGGGAGCGAGGCTGGGGCTGGGTGGGATGCCTGGTCCCCCCTCCTGGCCCAGCCCTAAGGCCCCACGCCGTGGTTGCAGAATGGCTTGTCGCCGATCCACATGGCAGCGCAGGGCGACCACCTGGACTGCGTGCGCCTGCTCCTGCAGTACAGTGCTGAGATCGACGACATCACCCTGGACCACCTAACGCCACTGCACGTGGCCGCGCACTGCGGGCACCACCGGGTGGCCAAGCTGCTGGTGGAGAAGGGGGCCAAGCCCAACTCCCGAGCCCTAGTGAGTGACGAGGGGCAGGCAGGGCTGGGGCGGGGGAGAGGGAGGGCGTTTTTGCCAATGAATGTCCATCTGTCCGTCTGCAGAATGGCTTCACACCCCTCCATATCGCCTGCAAGAAGAACCACATCCGGGTGATGGAGCTGCTGCTGAAGACTGGTGCTTCCATCGACGCCGTCACAGAGGTAGGCGGCTGCAGCCCAGCTCTCCTGCTGCTGCCCGTGCAGAGCAGGCAGCGCTGCAGGGGGTGATGGCCCTGTTGCCCCTGCTGGTCCCCAGGCACCTTCTTCATCGTGGCTTAGAGCTCTTTGCAGCTCAGGACCTGTTGAGCCTAGCAGCATCTCCCCACAGCTCGCTCCTTACAGGGCAGGGGGATGGCAGGGGTGGCAGCAGCTCCCCATGTTCCCCTCCGCTCACCTGCCAGGCTTCTGGGGCCAGGCTGGGCACCCAGAGTTTGCCACTGTGCTGGAACGTGCCCTGGGTAGGGGGAGGAGGGGGTAGGAAGAGGCGCTGGCAAGGCCACCAGCCCTCATCTTGGCTCCTGGCCCCTTTCCCTCCACAGTCCGGCCTGACTCCCCTGCACGTGGCTGCTTTCATGGGCCATCTGCCCATCGTCAAGACCCTGCTGCAGCATGGAGCCTCTCCTAATGTGTTCAATGTGGTGAGTCCCACCCCGACTGGGGCTGTAGGAAATCAGCATGGCGGGGTCCAGCAGGAGGTGGGAGTTGCCCGAACCCTGCTCTCTCTTCTCTCATGAGCAATCCCTGGTGCCTGCCCCCCCCTTCATGCTGGCAGGAGGAACCAGTAGGGGCCAGCAAAGGTTGTGGGCACTGCTCTCCTGTGCTCAAATCATAGGAATGACTGCAGGAAGGCATATCCCCTCCTACGGCCTCACCACTTTATCCTGTCCTTGGTGCAGAAAGTGGAGACTCCCCTACACATGGCAGCCAGAGCTGGGCACATGGACGTGGCAAAGTACCTGCTGCAGAACAAAGCCCAAGCCAACGCCAAGGCCAAGGTAGATAGAGAGAACCTGCGTGATAGTCCAGCTCTGGGAAGAGCCGGTGCTGGTTCCTTCGCTCTCACCTGCCCAGAGCCCAACCTGCCAGGGGCCATGTAACAGCAGGACCAGGGCTGGGGCTCTTCAGCATGGCAAGCAAGGGACTGGTCCAGGTCTGCCAAAACAGCTTCTCTGCCTCCCTCACAGGATGACCAGACCCCTATGCACTGCGCTGCACGCATCGGCCACACAGGCATGGTCAGGCTCCTGCTGGAGAACAAGCCAACCCCAACCTGGCCACAACAGCGGGGCACACGCCCCTGCACATCACCGCCAGAGAGGGGCATGTGGACACAGCCCTGACCCTGCTGGAGAAGGGGGCCTCACAGACCTGCATGACCAAGGTAGGCTACTGCGGCCGCTGCTGCCGAAGGCACGGCCCGGCTGGGCAAGGCTGGGCAAGCTGGTGGCACAGTGTCCCTGCCACAGGAGGGGCAGCCTCCTCCCGTGCCGCAGCACGTACTGGTGCTCTGCCCCTCGTCCCTGTGCACCCTGTGACGGGCTGCCTTTCTCCTCAGAAAGGATTTACCCCTCTGCACGTTGCAGCCAAGTACGGGAAGGTGGATGTGGCAGAGCTGCTGCTGGCACATGATGCTCACCCCAATGCAGCGGGGAAGGTGAGTGCTGCTCCTGTGGCAGTGGGAGGAGTGGCGTGGTACGGGAAGAAGCTCTGTCTTACCTGTCTGTGCCCTCTCCCCCTCCCCAGAACGGCCTGACCCCGCTGCATGTGGCTGTGTACCACAACAACCTGGAGATTGTCAAGCTGCTGCTTCCCAAGGGGAGCTCCCCGCACAACTCAGCCTGGGTAAGGTTGGACTGGGGGTCCCTGGGGATGTGGGGGTGCGTCGAGTCCAGCGCATGCCAGCCTGGGGCCAGCATTGCCCCTCAGTCCTGGCACTCGGGGACTGTACAAGGGACCGATCACCACCAGCCACTCTCCACGCCGCCTGCCCACGCTCGCGCTGCCTGTCCCGTGGCAGGGGGGATGCCGGGTGGCCCCCCTGTTCCAGCAGACAGGCATGTCAGGGATAGTCCCTGCTGGCAGCATCGTGGCTGTTGCCTGGGGACGTGTTTCCATGGCAAGCCCTGCCGAGCAGCGCTGTGGTCTGGCAGTTTGGGAAACCACACGCGAATGTTTGCATGCAGCTATGAAGCAGTGAGTCAGAACACCCAGGAGCCCCGGGGCCCCGCAGACCAGCAGCCTCGGTGCCCACATTGTTTGCAGAAGCTGCGTTCTCAGAACAGACAAGCGGCTGCTGGTGCCGGCCCTCCCCATCTGGCGCTCCCCGCTCCCCCGGCGCAGGCTGCCGGCAGACATGCTGGGCAGGCGTCGGGAGCAGCTGGCACGGTGCCAGTCCCCCGCTGGCCTGCGTCACCGACAGCCTGGGCGTCACCACAGGCAGAGGGTGCCTGCCAGCTGCTTTGCTCCTGCGGCGCGGCAGCAAAGGCAGCGCTCAAGGCCTCGCAGGCTCTGCCTGAATACTAATCCTGCCTATTGCCAGTTTTGCTCCGCACCTCAGCCAGACACGTTCTAGGAGGTGTCTGCCTGCCCCGACCTCTCACGGCTCTGGGTGGCTGAGTGCTGCTGTACAAATTCATGTGTGGAAAACACCAAGACAGCCGGCATCGGTCAAACCTGAAGCCGGCGGTCTTTGAAGCCCCTGTGCTGACTTGGCTGGAAGAGTGGGCTTTGGCCACAGCGTCAGGGCTAGCTGCTGTCAGGGAGATGGTTTAGGTGTGAGTCTGCATCCCTGAGCTCTGGAGGTGACTAGGAAGGGCAGACCTGGCCTGGAGAAGCAAGGTGGCACCTTCTGTCCTTGCCGCTCTTCTCGGCAGGGGCTGCACACTGCAATGAGCCTCTCTCCCTGCAGAACGGGTACACCCCCCTGCATATTGCTGCCAAGCAGAACCAGATGGAGGTGGCCAGCAGCTTGCTGCAGTATGGGGCTTCTGCAAATGCGGAGTCTGTGCAGGGAGTCACCCCCCTACACCTGGCTTCCCAGGAGGGGCATGCGGACATGGTGGCACTGCTGTTCTCCAAACAAGCCAATGGTGACCTAGGCAGCAAGGTAAGCTGTCCCGGCGCGTCCTGCCAGGCTGGAGGTGAGCACCCCGGCAGTAGCTGACAGGGTGGCAGTCCAGGCCCGAGTGCCTCCCTGCATTCGGGCAGCAGTGGCCAACAGCACCATGTCAGTCAATTTGCCAGGCTGGAGACCTGACTTAGAGTCTCTGCTGGTAGAGCTGCAGTGATGGCACTGCCACTGTGCTGAGACCTCCTCTGTTTGCAGAGTGGCCTGACTCCTCTCCATCTCGTGGCCCAAGAGGGGCATGTGCTGGTTGCTGATGTTCTGGTGAAACACGGAGTCACAGTAGATGCAACGACCAGGGTAAAGTAGTGCATTGACCATGGCTGTGGTGAAAAACACATGGGGGAAACTACCTCTAGGGCTGCTCCAGGAGGAGCATTGCTTTTCTCTGTGCAAGAGTCTCCCCTCTCACAGGCATCCTTACCATCTTGTCTGTGTCTCGGGGACTCTTCCTCCTCTTCCTCCAGCTCCCTGGAGGGATGATCCTTGCCTGCTCCCACCCCTCTACCCCTGGGCCCAACGTGGTGTGGTCTGCAGTTTGCCTTCTGCCCTGGTCCTGGGCTTTCAGGCAGCACCTGCACGCGTGCACCATCCTTCATCCATGGGGGCTCGCCTGTGGGATGAGCATACCCAAGCCAGAAGGGCAGGAGGCACCGCTGAGGGCAGGCTGAGACCTGATCTCATCTTTCAGATGGGCTATACCCCGCTGCATGTGGCCAGCCATTATGGGAACATCAAGCTGGTGAAGTTTTTGCTGCAGCACCAGGCTGATGTCAATGCCAAGACGAAGGTACTGAGATGTCCTATGCTCCTGGACCCTTCTGCCCCATGCAACAGCACGCGGGTTGTGATGGGGAAGGTTTAGCCTCCCTCCCTGCTTCCACTTCTCCCCCCACTCCGTCAATGCTCCAAGCCCTTCTGTCTCCATGGCTGGAAGCTGCTGTGGTCTAGCTACAGCCCTGGGCAGACGCTGACTTCTGCAGAGCCCTTTGCTTAC
This sequence comes from Gorsachius magnificus, assembly GCA_034008185.1. Taxonomy (NCBI): domain Eukaryota; kingdom Metazoa; phylum Chordata; class Aves; order Pelecaniformes; family Ardeidae; genus Gorsachius; species Gorsachius magnificus. Next base: position 5,964,765 of record CM067100.1, on the reverse strand, counting down.
TCGGGAAAGGAGGGAGCCACCCTCATGCTCCAGGCATGAAGCACAGTGTGAGGCCGCGGGGCATTTCTGGGGCAGCCGACTCCCAGAACTGATGGCAGCACCTTCTGTCCTCCCCTGCAGCTGGGCTACACCCCCCTGCACCAAGCAGCACAGCAGGGCCACACGGACGTTGTGACACTGCTGCTGAAGCACGGTGCCTCTCCCAATGAGATCAGCACAGTGAGTATGGTGCCCACCTGCACTTCCTCGCCCCATGGCAAGCTCGGGTGCCTGCCTGCGGCTGCTGCTGACCCCATCCTTCCTCCTGCGCAGAACGGCACCACTCCCCTGGCCATTGCAAAGCGGCTCGGCTACATTTCCGTCACAGACGTGCTCAAGATTGTCACAGAGGAAACCGACATCCCGGTGAGCCCCTGGGGACTGGGACCAGGACGCTGTGGAGGAGGGCTGGGGCTGGGAGCAGCCAGGCGGAGGTTTGCGGAGTGCAGCTGGGCAGGGCCAGCGCTGGCAGCCTGGCCCGGGGGTGAGGAGGGGGCTGCAGATGGCTGCACTCCCTCTGACTCCACTCTGCTCCTGCAGTCAGTTGGTGACAAGCATCGCATGAGCTTCCCGGAGACTGTAGATGAGATTCTGGACGTGTCAGAGGATGAAGGTGAGGGGCCGGAGCCGGGCTGCACCATCCTAGAGATCTGCTGGCTGGGCCAGCGTGGCAGGCAGAGGCCCTGGGGACAGGCACTGGTGTTCCTGCCAGCTGGGGTGGGGGAGCTGCGTGGCCCCACAGTGGTCTTGCAGAGAGGACAAGGGGAGCCCATCACACCTCCTGGCTGGGGTGCTACCCTGCGCTATGCAGGAGGGATATGCCCGGACCTCTCCATGGTCCCATTCCCCAGGGAGAGTGCGCACAGAGCCCTTGGGCTTGCAGAGTCCCCCACCGTGGCCTGCTCTGCGGGGTGGTACCAGCTCCCAGCCGAGATGCAGCCGGTCCTCTCCTGCTCCCTCCCACCAAGACCTCACCTTTGCCTCTTCTTACTTTGCAGGCACTGCTCATGTCACAGTAATGGGTATGAAACGTGTCCCCCTGCCCCAGCTCAATGGCCCATTTCACCCCATGGCCACTAACCATTCGCACGCCACATCCATCGCTGAGCCCCGCTGCTGGGCTGGTGCTCTCCAGCGCAGGCTCTGCCATCCCGCCCTGCCTACCTGTGTCTGTGCTGCTTGCTGTGGTGTGACTGCATGAGTGGGGCCATCCCCCAACTGCAGGAGAGCCCTGGCTCCCTGTCGGCCCCAGGCCCTGTCCCCAGTGGGCAGAAGAGCCTAGTTCTGTGACAAACTCCAGTGCCCCTCCACAACCGCCCTGTGCCGTCCTGGCTGGGGCAGGGATGCACCCAAGTGCTCAAAGGTTGTTGTGCTTCTATGGTCCCCTCCTCATCACTGGGGCTCTCTCCCTGCTTTGGGAGGTGCTGGACTCCCTCCCATAAGGGGCTGAACCCTGGTGAACTCCTTGGCAGGCATTAATTGGGCCAGCAGGCAGTGCTGGCTGGGCTTGTGCCTCCAGGGGGGCTGCACAGATGCACTCAGCAGTGTTAGGGCATCCTTCCTGTGTCCCCAGCCTGCCTACACTCCTGTCCCCAGCGTCCAACGGTGGGGTGTCCCCAGCAGGCTCTGTTCTGTGCTGGGTGCTGTGGGAAAGGGGTTGGCTAACAGCCAAGGCTCCTGACAGCTACCCCAGCTCCTGTCCCACTGACCCACAGCACAGACCTTGACCCCGCCAGCAGACCCCATCCGGCAGAGGGCAAAGCCGCCCCGTGGCTGGCTGAGACCCAGAGGACAAGCGTGCGTGGTCAGCAGTGGGAGCAGAGATGGGCCTGGCTCCAGCTCTGAGGAGGGATGGGGGCAAGGGCTGGATGTCTGTGCTCCCTTGTCCTTCTGCCTCTCTGCATGCTGAGCCAGCTCTCGGTTTCAGAGGAGGAGCTGATTGCACCAAAGCCTAGGACACTGGATCCCAGGGACCAGGAGGGCAAGAGGGAGATGATGGAGTTTGTGACCACAACACCGGAGCAAATGTAAGAGGCACTGGATGGTGGGGAGGGAGCGGGTACAGGGCACAGATGCCAGCGGGGCAGGGACAGCTCTGGGCAAGGAATGGACCACTGAGCGCCTGCTGGCTAGCGTATCGGGCAAAGCTAGTTGGTGGTGTTCTTGCACCAAGGACATGCTGCTGAGTTTGCCTCTGTCCAGCGGCCCCGGGACTCCCTGGGGACAGCTGGGGGCCGGGAGGCCAAGGCCGCCACTTCAATGTCTGTCACTGCTCTCTCCTGCCAGGGTGGAGTCTCCAGCTGTCCAGCAGGTCCCCTGCATCCCACCTGAGACTGTGGTGACCAGAGTGGAGGAGACTGAGCAGGTAGGACCTGTGGAGACAGAAGCTGAGCAAGTCAGCCTGCCTAATGCGCCCTCGGTGTCCCCACAGGAGGTGAGCATGAGCCACAGCCTGCCACAGCCACCCCAGGCGTTCCCTGCAGGGGGCAGCCCCCCCATCACCACAGAGCCAAAATGTGGGGTGGGTGGTGGGGATGGACCCAGTGGTACGGGACTGCCCGGGGAGGGTTGTGAGACTGTGGAGGAGTGGGAAGGCTCAGCACCCCCAAATAGGACCCTGTGCCCATGGAGGCTCTTCCCTGCCTTATACAGCCCTCCAAGGAGTTTGACGAGGACTCCCTGATCCCCAGCAGCCCCGCCACTGAGACCTCGGATAACATCAGCCCAGTGGCCAGCCCCGTGCACACAGGGTGAGTGCCCAGCCCGTGCGGCAGATGCACGCTCTGCACGTGGGCCGGCTGCACGGTGCCCACCTGCCCATGCCTCTGCCTGCTCCAGGTTCCTGGTAAGCTTCATGGTGGATGCCCGCGGCGGCTCCATGCGGGGCAGCCGGCACCACGGACTGCGTGTGGTCATCCCGCCCCGTGCCTGTGCCGCACCGACCCGCATCACCTGCCGCCTGGTGAAGCCCCAAAAGCTGCCTGCACCCCCACCGCTGGCTGAGGAGGAGGGTCTGGCCAGCCGGATCATCGCCCTGGGGCCCGCCGGTGCCCAGTTCCTCAGGTGAGCACAGCTGGGAACAGAGCAGATGGGGCTGCCCACGCTGGGGCCATCCGTCAGGACTGGGGGCAGATCCAGGCTCTTCTGGAGTCTCTGCCAGCTGGGCAAGACCTCTGCCCATCTCTGCTTCTGGGGGTCTGGTGCAGGAGGGATCCTGCCTCCGGCCAGGCGCAGCGTGTTTCTGGGGTGGGTCATTTCAGAATAATGGAGCAGTGGCTGTGCTGTGGTAGGAAAAGCCCTGACCAGCACGGTCCTGCCGGGCGCAGAGCCCTGTTTCCCAGAAAGAGGGGTGTGAGCAGTCCTGCCTTCCTCCTCTGGCGGCCGTACAGCACGGGCAGGCACTCTGCCCAGGGCCACCTTGCTGCCTGCATGTCCTGGTGGCAGCACGTGGGTGCAAGCACCCTTCCTCTGCTGTCTGTAGCCATGTCATTGTGGAGATCCCACACTTTGCCTCATATGGGCGCGGAGACCGCGAGCTGGTGGTGTTCCGCAGCGAGAACGGCTCTGTCTGGAAGGAGCACCGCAGCCGCCACGAGGAGAGCTACATGGACCAACTGCTCAACGGCATGGATGAGGGTGAGCGTGCCAGGCGGGCAGGGGCTCAGCACCATGCGGCTCCCCACGAGCAGAGCTGTGGCTGGCCTGGGTGGTGGGATGGGGCTGAGTGTGGCATGATCGGTGCAGCCTGGAGTGGGTGGTGGGTGACATTTATGGGCTTGGTGTGTGGGCACTGATGGCTGCGCTGCCCTTGCAGAGCTGGAGAGCATGGAGGAGCTGGAGAAGAAGAGGGTCTGCCGCATCATCACCACTGACTTCCCTCTCTACTTCGTGGTCATGTCCCGGATTCGCCAGGACTGCGATCAAATTGGCCCCGAGGGAGGGTGTTTGAAAAGCACACTGGTGCCCATGGTACAGGCCACCTTCCCAGAAACCGCTGTCACCAAGGGAGTGAAGCTGGCCCTGCAGGTGAGCCCCCGAGAGCCTGGCCCGGGGCCCAGCTGGGCTCCGGCAGGCGGGGGTGGGCAGCAGGTCCAGGCTGCGCCCCAGCCCGGGGAGAATCAGCCCTGATGCCCGCGGTTGTGCTGCTGCCCACAGGCGCAGCCGGTGCCCGACGAGCTGGTAACTAAGCTGCTGGGGAACCAGGCGACTTTCAGCCCCATCGTCACGGTGGAGCCGCGCCGGAGGAAGTTCCACCGCCCCATCGGCCTCCGTATCCCACTGCCACCGTCCTGGAAGGACAATCCCCGAGACAGCGGTGAGGGTGACACCACCAGCCTGCGCCTGCTCTGCAGTGTGATCGGTGAGGCTGCCAACCCCTGTCGTGCCAGGGGAGCGTGCTCTCTGGTGGGGACGGGCTGGGCTGCCTCAGTGGGATGCAGCTCCTGGGAGCTAAGGACAGGTCACGGCAGTGGAGAGAGCAAACGCCTGGGGGATGCAGACCCCAGGCGTACAGAAAGGCAGTTTGCTCACCCTGGCTTTCTGCTGCAGGAGGGACAGCCCAAGCCCAGTGGGAAGACATAACAGGCACCACGAAGCTGGTCTATGAAAACGAGTGTGCTAACTTTACCACCAATGTGTCTGCCAGGTGAGTCCTGGGCGAGCATGTGCTGATCTGGGGACATCTGCCGCTCCTCGGGCCCTCTTGGGGTGCAGCCTGTGCCAGGAGGAGCCTCCCGCCCATGTGCTCATGGGGGTGCTGCCCCATTCCCACGTGCAGGGCAGTTGCCTCCAGCCTTGAGACCCCCACGCTGCCTTGGCACGCGTCGGGAAACACTCACAGCTGGCTGTGCAGAGGGAAGGGGCCATTCTTTGGTGGGTGGGTCCCCATCACGGATGGGGCTGCTCCTGTGCCCAGAGCTCTTGGGGCATGCTCTGAGGTGCAGTTTGCTGTTGGGGGGTGGGACAGCTCTCCTGGTGCCACTGGGGAACCTGCCCAGCAGCATCGCCCCCCGGCCCTCCCACAGGTTCTGGCTGGCCGACTGCCCGCGCACAGCCGAGGCCGTGCACTTTGCCACGATGCTGTACAAGGAGCTGACGGCCGTGCCCTACATGGCCAAGTTCGTGGTGTTTGCCAAGATGAATGATGCACGGGAAGGCCGGCTGCGCTGCTACTGCATGACTGATGACAAGGTTGACAAGACTTTAGAGCAGCATGAAAACTTCACCGAGGTGGCCCGCAGCAGGGACATTGAGGTTTGTCCCCAGCAGCATGCATGGGGGGCGGCAGGGAGAAGGCTGCCCAAGTGAGGGGAGACTGATGCCAGTGGAGGGGGCTGGCCCTGGCCTGGGGAGGAGGGTCGGGGTTTCCTGCCCTGTCCAGGGGCAGGAGAAGCAGCTCTGCGCAGGGTCTGAGCCTGTTTTCTGCTCTCTGCCAGGTGGTGGAGGGGATGCCTTTGCACATCGAGCTCTCAGGGAACCTGGTGCCTGTCAAGAAGGCCACTCAGCCCCGCACCTTCCTCTTCCAGTCCTTCCGGGAGAATCGTCTCGCCATCCCCATCAAGGTAATGGCAGGGTGCAGGGCTGGCTGCAGCTGGGGCCCCTGCGCCTGCCCTGTGCCAGGCCACCTAACGGGCTCTTGGTGCTCAGGTTCGGGACAGCAGCCGGGAAGCCAGCGGCTCCCTGTCTTTCTTGCGCAAGGCCATGAAATACGAGGACTTCCAGCATGTGCTCTGCCACCTGAACATCAGCATACCACCCTGCAGCAAGGTCAGTGCCGGGTCTCTGGCACCTCTGGGAGGGGGTGGCGGGGGCCCGTCCCTCCCCCAGGCGCAGGAGGCAGCCCTCACTGCCAGCGTCTCCTCCTCAGCTGCTCCACATGGCCATGCCGTGCTGCTTTGGGGCTGCAGGAGCAGCAATGGTGCCAGGGCAGAGCTGCTGCCCTCTTTTCAAGCTGGTGACCCCTTGGTTTGTCCCCACTCTCACAGGGAAGTGGCAGTGAGGAGCGGAGGAGGACACTGACACCGTTGTCTCTGCGGGAGCGATATAGCATCCTGAGCGAGACCAGTTTTGGTACGCAGCCTGCTGGGACTGTCCAAGCCCAGTCACCACCTATGTCTGGTGTGCCCAAGCCCAACGGAAAGGCTGGGCTGACCCTGTTGTACTTGTGCTCGTGGCAGCTTCCCTTTCCTGAGGGTGTCCTTGGTCCTGCCTGCAGGGCAGTGCCATGCCTACGGGGCCGGGAGACCCCCAGAGCCAGCACCCCTTTCCCCTCTCCACCCCAGTGCAGGGCCCTGCGCAGCTGAAGCTGTGACTCCCTCTTCTCCTCCAGGCTCTCTGAGCAGCACGGACAAGGCCGACCAGAAGATGGTCGACATAGCAGAGCAGCTGGGCCTCAGCTGGGCCGGTGAGTCCGCACCTGATGGTTCTGAGGATGCACAACACTCCTTGGAAAGCAGACCCTTAGGAGGGCTGGGAACAGGCCGCAGGGTGGAGTGGATATGCTTTCGGCTGTCCAGGGAGCTGGGCCCCGACGCAGCGGGTGCGCACGCAGCCTGCCCCAGCTCCTCCGCAGGCTGGCCTCGCCGCCCCGCACGCGACATGCGCGGCGCGGCGCCGAGCCCTTCCTGCAGCGGGGCGTGCGCTCACACGCACGTGCACAGATACCGGGCAAGGGGGTCGTGGTGTCTCGTACGTGTTGCTGCTGTTGGGGGGGCCCAGCACTGTCGCTGCAGTCACACCCCCAACAGCAGAACCTGTGCTTCTCCTTAGAAAGAGGCACTGCCATGCTGGTCACAGCCAGCCTGCCCCAGCCCCTGCTCCTGCTCGCTCTGCCGCGTTCAGTTGCGCATGACGCGGGGCATCCCCTGCTGGGTCTGGCTGATGCCTTCACAACAGCCCTGGCCTTTCCGACTCGGGAGCTGGCAGCGGGTGCCAGAGGGCGTGCTGCTGAGATGCGGTGTCTCCCCCAGAGCTGGCACGTGAGCTGCAGTTTGGGGTGGATGACATCAACAGGATACGTGTGGAGAACCCCAATTCCCTGCTGGAGCAGAGCATAGCCTTACTCAACCTCTGGGCCAGCCGCGAGGGCAAGGGTGTCAAGAGTGAGTATCTGTTACGGGCGCGGAGGTGGCCGGGCTGGCTGCGCAGAGCAGCGTCTGTGTGCTCGGGGGGCGCTGGCCGCTTCACACCGCTGGTTCACGCACACTTGCCCGCCTGGAGGCTGCTGGGATGTGGCTGTGTTCCCCCCATGACCAGTTTGCTGACACTGGCTTCCCCCTGCAGTCGAGAGTCTGTACACCGCTCTGAGGAATATCGACCGCGGCGAGATTGTCAACACGCTGGAGGGCTCTGGCCGGCAGAGCCGCAGCCTGAAGGGCAGCTGGCGCTACGCAGACAGAGACTACTCCCTCTCGCCATCCCAGATGAATGGTGAGTCCCGGCTTCTGCAAGGGACTGCAGGAGGGCCCCGGGGGCAGGGTCCATGCAGGCAGACCAGGGCTGATGTCTTGCCTGACCAGGGTGCGCCGGTGGCCCACTGGGAGCTGAGTGGGCACAAGGCGTTGCCGACAGACACGGCCTCTTCACTGGGGCTTACGCTGCAGGAAGCTTGGCCCTGCCATCCTGCCTTCTCAGAAGCCCTCCAGATGGGGTGGACCCATGTTCCTTATCCCGACATGCCAGTGAGAGGTGCCGCTGGCTGTGCGAGCTGAGCCACAGCCAGGGAGCTCAGAGTCCGGTGGTGCGCCTGAGCTGGGTCCCCGGCGGAGCGTGCCTGGGTGCGGGGACACAGCCGGGGTCAGCTGCAGTGTGTGCCATCAGGGAGCCCACGCACCGGGCAGGGACAGAGCTTTGTGCTGCTCCTTCATCCCCCACTGTCTCGACCTCAGCTGAGCCCTCCAGGAGCTGTGTCCTGTTCCAGCGACTGCATGTCACCAGGGACTGCCCCTCTCAGGGCTGTCGGCTTGCAGACGGCCACCCCAGGACTTCTCCTCCTGCACTGCCCTGTGCTCCTTCCCTCGCTGGCCCTGCGCTGCTTGACCCCGGCCAGGCACCTGCACGGGGGAGATGTGCCCTCTTTGTGCTGGAGGTCCCTGCTGTCCCCCATTGCTTGGCTGTGGCTAGCAATCCCTGGCTGCCTGGGGGGCAGAATGGGTTCTCTGCTGATCTCCAGGGGTGGAAAGGGGGCTAGTGGCTCAGAGCTGAAAAAGGCTGAGCAAAGCCATCTGCATGGGTGGGAGCGCCTGGCTTGGCTGTAGTCTGTATCGGGGTGCCTGGGCTGTGCTCGTGGCCCTGGCTGATGAGGGCATGACAACTGCTTGTTGTAGGTTGTAGGGCCCTGGCTGCATCCTGAAGGGCCTTGGGGTTGCATGACACGTACCAGGGCCATCTTTCCCTGCTCATGGAACTACTTCCAGCCTGCTCCTCTGTGCTGTGGAGAGGGGTTGACTTTGGGAGTCAGTGCCTGCCAGACTTGGCCACCTGAACTCCAGGCTGACCATCAGCCAGCTGGTGCTGGATGGGGGCTGTGGACAGGGACCTGGGGGCTGACGGAGCAGGGTAGCAAAGAGGGCACTGTGTCCTGCAGTGTGGATGGGGCATCGTGTAGACCCCAGGCCAGTCCTCCCCCAGGGAGCAGGCAGCCCCCGGGCCTGCCCAAACTGGCCCCAGGACTTGAAGGGAGACACAGCAGCGCTTGCAGGGACCATGCAAAGGCAGCAGCTGCTGTGAGCGCAGCCCTGCGCAGCCCAGCCCCTGGGGTCTGTGGCATGTCCATCGCTGTCCCTGGGGCAGGCACCCTCCCAGAGGCTGTTTCCCTTCTCGCCCCACTGTGCTTGTGTGTGCGTGAGACGGCTGCTGGAGATGTTGCCTCTGTCTGCCCATATAGGTTACGCTTCGCTGCAGGACGAGCTGCTGTCCCCCGCCTCCCTGCATTACACGCTGCCATCCCCGCTGCGTGCCGACCAGTACTGGAATGAGGTGGCCATCATGGATGCTATCCCCATGGCTGCCACCGAGCAGGACGCCCTGATGGAGATGTCCGACATGCAGGTGTGGTCCTCAGGGCTCACCCCCTCGCTGGTGACTGCTGAGGACTCCTCTCTGGAGTGCAGCAAGGCCGAGGACTCGGATGCCACAAGCGAAGGCCGGTTCCCGGGGCAGCTTCTAGCAGATGCACATGGCCCAGACCACATGGGCTCTATGGACCTGGTTGAGGATGACACAGTGGACTCAGATGCCATGAATGGCCTGATTGACCTTCTAGAGCAGGAGGAGGGGCAGAGGCCAGAGGGGAAGATGCCAGCCAGTGATCGCCAGCCAGGGACCGGGGAGCAGGACCCAGAGAGTGAAGTCTCTTTTGTTTCAGTTCAGCAGAAGGTGCAAGCCAGGATCACGGCATCACCTACTGTTAGCCACATCATGGAGAAGAGCGCAGACAGGTACTGTGGCCTGGGGCGCTGGGGTGGCTGTGGGAGGGGAGCAGAACCGCTTCGCCAGCTATTGCCCTGTGCTGGGCCAGCTGCAATAATCTCCCAGCTTTGCTTGCTTCTCTGCTGGTCTCCAGCGCTGGAGCCCAGGCATCCCCGGCAAACAGAGCAGTGGCTTGGGCCAAGTGCCTTGTGCCTCTCTGGAGATGCTCTGGGGGGCTCCTTGCAGAACTCCTGGGAGGGACCCCGGGCAGACAGCCAGGCCCTGCATGTAGGTTGTGCTTACCGGACCCATCTCAGCCTGGGCTGCATCCTCCTGCGTTCCCAGTGGCGCTGGCCCTGAGCGGTCCCTGGCAGAGCCCAGCAATGCTCCACAGCATTGCCTTAGACCCGCACAGCCAGGCCGCGAGGCTGTGGGGTGGGCAGGGAGTGTGGCAGGGTGGAGGCCTGTGCCCTTGGTGCATCTGCGTTTTGTGCTGCTTGTGCTGGGTGCCCAGCAGTGCCGAGCCGGGGAGCCCAGTGCCTGGCGGGGTGCAGGCTGCGCCGGCGTGCCTGCCGGAGGTAGGCTGATGCTGAGGGTTCAGCACTCCACGGCAAAGCTGACCGCCTCTCTCTCTCTGTCTCTCTCTCCCTGTCCCTCTCCGGTGCCCAGGCTGAGGGACTGGAATGCAGAAGGCTCCTTTATCTCCTGCCTACAGGACCTGACAGAGGGCTCCTGGCAGGAGGGGGTCACCCGAAGGCTACTCCCGACGCACACCATGACCTCTGGGGCACAGGGCCAGGAGCAAGAGCAGGTCCTGGTGCCGGCCGTGGAGCTGATGCGGGTCAGCTCCACAGAGGACAGCGACTGGCAGCCCCCGCACCCCACAGGCGGCTGGCAGGAGGAGGCAGACAGCCGCTTCTTTGGGCAGGTGAGGGTAAGAGCAGGGGGACCCCGCTCTGCAGGTGGTGGAGACCCTCTGGACAGCCCTTTCCTGAGCCTGCCACAAGGGCAGCCAGGCAGACCTGCTGCTAGCAGAGGCACAAGTCTCTTGGCACGCTTCCTGCCCCCTGCCCCTGGGGTGCCTCTGAGCCCAGAATAGCCTGCTGTGCTTGATACCTGAGCTCTTGCGCTCCGTTTATAACCCAGCCAGCCTCCCTGCCTGCTTCCTTACTGAGTATCGGCCCTGGCCGCCGGCCCGACAGCCTGCTGAAGCCAGAAATAGAGCTGGTCTGGGGGCCAGGCTGGGTGGTGGGCATCCCGCCACGGCCACGCGGAGCCAGCAGGTACAAGGCGAGGGCAAGCGCCTTTCCCTGGCCAGGGCACAGACAGCCATGGCAGCAGCGGGGCCATGCTTGGAGGTGGTTGCTCAGCTCTGCAGTGTGTCTCCCGAGTCACGTGCGATTCCAGCGACACCCCCAACCCCTGGCTCCTGCCCAGGGCTTCATTTGTCCCGTGACGGAGGACTGCACACTGCTCTCCCACCAGAGCCAGGAAGACAGGTTGTTGGCAGGCTGACAGAGAAGGGGGACAGGGCTGTCCCAGTTACTGCCTGGCTGGGGACGGGTGGTGCTGTCACCGTCCTGGCCCCATGACTTTGACAGAAGCTGTGAGCGCAAAGGACGCCCCACCTGCCCGCTCCCTTCTCACCGCCCACAGCCAGCTGAGCTGCAGCAGCTAGGGCTATCGCAGTCCTCCCGCAGAGCCAGGGCACCGTGCCGGGCAGGCTGCAGACCCGCAGGGCTGCTCCTGCTGCGGGGGCTTTGCCTGTCCCAGCCGAACAGCATGGCCGGGCTCTGAGCTGCGGGCTCAGACCCGCGGGGCGCGCGTGCAGCTCCGTGCGCTGAGGCAGGATGTGGGGTTTCCTGGCCCAGCTGCTGATCGTCCTGGTGCTGCTGGCCTTCTTCCTGGTCAGCTGCCAGAACGTCATGCACATCGTCAGGGGCTCCGTCCGCTTCCTGCTCAAGCACGCCCACCGCGAGCTGGACAAGGAGCTTGGGGAGAGCCAGGGGCTGGCGGACGACGAGGAGGCTCTCTCCACCAGGGTCGTCCGCCGGCGCGTCCTTGTGAAGGTAATGAGCAGGGAGCTGAGAGACCAGCCCTGGGGCAGATGCAGAGGAGAGCAGTGAAGGGACGAGGCAGGGTGGGAGACGGAGGCTGTGGGGTGCATGTCAGGTACTGTTCTGCCTGCAAAGGGGCTCCCCTCACCCCCCTGAAATGCTCTGATGTCCCTCCTGTCGCTGCAGGGGAACGAAGTCCTTCATCTCCCCGGAGAGCAGGTGACTGAGGAGCAGTTCACAGATGATCAAGGCAATATCGTCACCAAGAAGGTGAGTGCTCGAGGGCATGGTGCGGGCAAGGGCATGCCGCAGACTTTCTGCTCTGCCCAGCTGCCCTGCTTCTCCCTGCAGCCCAGGGGCCCATGCTGGGCTGCCGCCTCCCACCGTCTTCGGTTTCGGTCACGGGACTTCTCTGGCCAGAGCCTGCGCATGGGGCAGAGCCTGCGCATGGGGCAGAGGCTGCACGCCATGTGCAGTCCAGGGCCAGCCTGGGCGAGGAGGCAGGCACGGTGCCTCGGGGCTGGCTGTGACGCCCGGCTCTGCGGGTCTCCACAGGTCATCCGGAAGGTGGTGCGTCAGCTGGGCCCTGGTGACACGGGTGACAGGCAGGAGCAGGAGGAGCTGATTCTGGAGGGCTCCTTCCAGCAGCCCCGAGACCTGGAGGCTGAGGACGATCACTTAATGAAATATTCCATCCTGCACCGGGATGGTCTGGGATCCAAGGTACAGCGTAGCTTATAGCCCTCCCTCTCAGGCAACCTGCCCGGGGCCAGCACCACTTCTGCGGGACTCGTGGGCTCTGGGGCTCTGCCACCCTCTGTCCTTTCTTCTGTCCTGCTCTCTTCTCCTGTTTCCCCTCTAAGGCTTCCAGGGGCAGCTCTTGCCCGCTGCACCAGTCTTCTTGCTTAGTGTCTTCTGCCAACTGACTCTGCCTTTCCCTCTCCTGTCCTCTTCTGTATGTCTGTCTGTTCACCTGCGTGATGTCCTGCTTCTTGCCCCTGCGGCTTCCTCAGGAGGAGGTGCAAGTGCGTGTCCCGAAACTGGAGGTCTCCGGGGGCAGGATGGGGGCTCAGATAGTGAAACGAGCCAGCCTGAAAAGGGGGAAGCAGTGACCCCTCAAATGGCCTCTTTTGAGGTAACCCCACCTTTGCTCTTCCTTCTATCCCAGCTCCCCGAGCTGCTGTCTGCACTGAGCTGCGGGCCATGCCCATCCTCCTGGGGAAAGAGTAACAGGGCTGTGCCCAGCTCTTGGCCTGCAGAGAGGGGTTGCTTTGCTGCAGCAAAATGCTGAGGGTGGGCAGCAGCGTGCCCCTGCTGCTAACCTGCTCCTGGGCCCCGGGCCTGGGTGCAATGGGCACAGGGTACCAGGCTGGTGCTGGGTCAGCCTCTGCACTCAGCACTGCTGCAGCCACAGCACCAGGGGCTGCTGCTGCGGTCACAGCATCCTGGGTACTCAGGGTAAGGGTCCCCAGTGACAGGGCCACGGGGTTGTTACTCCTGGTTATGCTGGGCTACAGCAGAGGGATGATCTTTGTCCAAAACAACTCCGGGGAGGGGATAGCATTTGCATGGGGTCTGAGCAGAGCGGTCCCGTTCATCCATGAGCCCTAACTGTGCAGCCTTGTGGCAGATGAGACCAGCCCTTGGAGCCTGGTGCCCCTGCCTCCCCTTCCCACGGGGTGCAGCCAGCCGGGCACTGGCAGAGCCATGAGCTAGATGGGGGGGTGTCACAGTTCTCCTGGGCCATGGCCTGCTGCCTCTGCTCGCAGCACTCCTGCCGGGAGATGCAAGCGGCTGTGGCTGCCAGCCATGCATCGTGGCACGAGAGGGCGGCAGTGAGGTCTGCTGAGGGTCCTGTGGCTAGGAAAGGGGGTGCGGGCCATGGCAGGATGCTGCTGGTGGACATCGGAGCAGCAGGGATGCAGGAGTGGAGGGGTGCAGGAATGTGATGCTTGTAGGGGTTGAGGGCAGGGGACCTGTCTTTGGCCCAGGACATATCTTCCATTGATCCCCAGTGTGCGCACTGGATCATCCCCTGAGTCTTGTGCATTCCCTGCTCCCCCTGCCTTCCCTATTGGGTGGGACTAGACCGGGCTCAAGGCAGGGTGCTTGGCACAGCACACTTGGACCCAGCCGCATCGTTGTTCTCTGTGCGCTGGCTGCTGGGCTGGCAGCGCAGCACTGGGGAGAAGATGCTGCACGCATGCTCCCCAGCTGCCAGGCACTGGCCTGAGCCAGAGAGGATGCTGCCAGTCCTCTGGCTTCTGCTGTACATGCATGGCGGTGTCTGTCTGTCCTCCCTCACCCTCCTCGCTCCGCTCTGGTGATGGGCTCTCTGTGGGTGCATGACAGTCCAGAGGCTTGTGCTTGTGAGCACACATTGATGCAGACCGTGTCCCCACACCTACTGCCTGCCCCCCTCCACAGACAGTCCCTGGGTCTGCCTCCTCTGGGGCAGTGCTCCTGTTGCTTTGCTCTTGCTGTTTTCCATAGCATGCAGAAATGGCCCAGGGCATGCATTAGGAATGTGTGGGGTCTTACCCACTGACACCCCCCAAAACTTGTCTTGTGGTAGCTGGGCAGGACGAGTGTGTGTGGGACAAGCACAGGGTGCAGAAGGGGCTGGGACTGCCACGCACCTGGCTGCCCTCACCCTTTCTCCTGGTTGTGCCACCATGAATGGCTGGTAACCCCATCTCTGTCTCTCTCTGTGTCCCTCCAGGATCTCACCTCAACACCAAACCACTGAACTCCACACACGTTCTGACACATACCTGAGAAGAGAGGAGAGGAAAGCAGAGAGTGGAGGGGAGCAGGGCTGGCTGTACATGTTTCTATAGGCTAATGGCATGATTTCTGTATGAGACATACTTACCGTCCTATCCGCATGACTGACTGACTGCAAGACGCATGAGCTACAGTACTTAAATCTGACGGGGAGGCCTCCGTCCCTGCCCCGCTGCTGCCAGGAGCCCAGAGACAGCAGCACACACCAGGGGCATCCTCTCAGCTCCTCTGGGAGTCAAGAGGCTGGACTGGCAGAAACCGAGAGGGAAGGCGACTCACCCCTCGCGCGTTTGCGTGTGTAAATGCATCCCCATGCCCGTGCTCCAGCTGCAAGAGGGGAGCTGGGGCAGCACGGCGCCGCTCACCATGGAAGGAGAGGGGCTCGACCCCCCCATCGCCTGTGCTGCCTCCGCTGGACTCGCTTCTCATCCCTCTCAGTGAGTGTTGGGTTATGGGGAGGGCAGCAGTTGCCCAGGGGGTGTGCGAGGTGAGGGTTGCAGGGAACACGGCTGCCCTGGGCAGAGGGGCTGGTGCAGAGCTGCCCTTCCTCTCCCCAGCACATGCAACGCCTCCCACCAGGGCAGGGCTCTGGGCTGAGCACTGAGCTCGTTGCTTGTGTTGAAAGTGTAAACTGTACAGCAATCAGCCTTGTGTATATGAACCAATAAATACTATGCAAACCCCTAGGGACACTCTAGCAGTATGTACAAAGCACTAACAGCTCTGCTCCCAAATACCTCTTTCAGGCTGCAGGACGGGCAAAACCTTTGGAGTATGTGAGCAGCTCTGGTGAACGGAGCTGGGAGGCTATAGGAGTAAAAGGCAGCAGAGTGCCCCTGCCCTGCGCCCCTCCACTGAGCCTGGTCCCTTCCTGGCCTGAGGAGAGGGGCCCACGGGTGCAGTCCCATGGCCTGTCCATGGTGCAAACCCCACTCTGTGTTTGCTCCAGCCGGGGTGAAGGTGCAGGCCTGCGCTGAGGTGCTCGGGGCCCAGGGACAGTGGGTAGTGAGACAGAGCAGGGGATGCTTGTGCCACGCACGGGGTTGTGCCTAGCTCTACTCAGCACAATATCTGCTCAGGAGGTGAGCCAGGAGCTGGCAGGAGCCAGCAGCCCTGCCCTATGCACCCCATGCAAGGGCTGTGCAGGGTCCCCTGGCCTCCCTACAAGGGCACAAATGAGCATAGCCCGTTGACCCCGTGGATGCTGACCCTCCCAGGACCAACCCCAGAGACGCGGGGGGCTGCTCCCCTGGTGACTTTCACTTTGGCCAGGTGGAAGGCCCTGCCGCACCAGCCTGGACCAAGCCGTCACCCTGGGAGCCCGGGCAGCCCTGGGGCTGGCTGCTCTAGCAGGAGCAGTGAGGGGCAGAGCTAGAGCTGCCCAGGCAACGCCGAGGTGCGCAGTAGGTTGGCTCTACTACGATACTTGTCCCCAGGAGGGCTGGATGCAGGTAGTGGCAGTAGGTCCCATGTCCCCAACTCTGTCCTTTACCTAGCCAATGTGGGGGCCTGGTCTTTGTAGCACAGTGGTGTGGGGACCCACTGCTCTTTCCCCTGGAGGTGGCCTTGGACCTGCTTCACAGGACCTGAGTGTGCTCTCTGTGGCCATGTGCAGAACAAGTCCACCTCCAGCTTCAGGCTGGTGGCCCTGGCAGGGCAGCCCTGTCTTGCAGTGGGTGTGTGTCTGCCAGGAAAGCCCCTGGCTCCCCTGCAGTTGGGAAGAAGCCTGGCTGCAGCGAAGCAAATGACCCAGCTTAGCCTTGGAGAGCAAAGCAACCTCTTCCCCACCCCCCAAAGTTGAGCCATATAGGCACAGACTCTGCATCCGTCACCCTTGCTGTGTACAATAACCTCCCTAGACCCACTGCGACAGCTGACTCCGTAGCATCACCGTAGAGTTGTGTGTGGGTCCTGTGCTTTGGCCTTGTATACGCCTTACGGAATGTGCTGTGCTGCAGCCGTGCCAGGCACCTGCAGTGACATTGCTTTGCGCTCAGATTGCTCGTAGGGCTGGTAGGGGGAGGCTGCACCCGACATTGAGCCTAGAGAATGCTGCAGTCTGCACACTAGAAGCTTTTTAGAAGTTTTAAAAATTACTTTTATTTCCTTTTTTTAATTGTTATGGAAACAAGCCTTTTGGATCTTCCTGTCTTAGCCCCTGATGTATAGATCATTCCCTGTACACCAGCTGTCGGACTATGAATTAATAAAGAAACCAACACCGCCGTGGGTCAGCCCTTTTCCAGGGGGGGGCGAGACGGGGGTCCGGGCTGGGCACCGGGGGGGTTCCCCTCTGCCCGTCCCCCATTCCGGGGGGCCCGGGGTCACGGGGAAGGCCAAAGGGTGCGGAACCGTGCGTGCCCCCGCGCAGGGCTCGGGGCCGATCCCGCAGCAGCCTCTCCCCGGACGGGAGGGGCGGGGGGGCGGCGGCGGGGGGCGGCAGCGGGGGTGTCCCGGCGGCAGCGGCGCTGCTGTGCCCCTCCCGCGGGGCCTCGCCGAGAGCCTGTCCAGAGGCGCCGGGCCCCGCACCCCCAGGGCCCCCGCACCCCCAGGGCCCCCGCGCCCCCAGGGCTCCCGGGGCCCCGCGCCCCGCACCCCCACATCCCCGCACCCCCAGGGCTCCCAGAGCCCCGCGCCCCCACATCCCCGCTCCCCCAGGGCTCCCAGGGCCCCGCGCCCCCACATCCCCGCGTCCCCACATCCCCAGGGCGCCGCGCCCCGCGCCCCCACATCCCCGCACCCCCAGGGCTCCCAGGGCCCCGCGCCCCCACATCCCCAGGGCTCCGCGCCCCGCGCCCCCACATCCCCGCACCCCCAGGGCTCCCAGGGCCCCGCGCCCCCACATCCCCAGGGCTCCGCGCCCCGCGCCCCCACATCCCCGCACCCCCAGGGCTCCCAGGGCCCCGCGCCCCCACATCCCCAGGGCTCCGCGCCCCGCGCCCCCACATCCCCGCACCCCCAGGGCTCCCAGGGCCCCGCGCCCCCACATCCCCGCACCCCCAGGGCTCCCAGGGCCCCGCCCCCCACATCCCCCGCCCCCGGGCCCCGGGGCCCCCCCCCCCCCCCATCCCCGCGCGCCCCCGCATCCCGCCCGGCGCTGTCCAGCGCCCCGCGCGCGCCGCGTCCCCCCGCCGCCGGCTTTCAAAGCGCAATTTGTCTGGGCCGGGCCAATCGCGGGCCGACCCTGCGGCGCAGCCAATGGCGGCCGAGTCCGCGGGGAGCCGGCCAATGGGAGCGGCCCCTGCCGCCGCCCGGCCAATGGGGGCCCCGCATTCTAATGCGCCTCAGCTTTATCAGAGAAATGTTGGCTGTCCCCAAGCCCAAGTTGAGTGTCCGGGGCCGGTGCCACCTCGGCGGGGTCAGCGGGGCCGCTCGCCCTGGCCCTGCCCGTGGCCGCCTGCCTGCCCAGGACGTGGCCTCCCGGCCAGCCCGCCGGCCCGGGCGCCGCCCCCGGCGGGGAGTCATGGACGCCAACCTGCCGGGCACCTTCCTGCTCAACGGCCCCTCGCTGGGCCCCTTCCCCGAGGCCAAGGCGCCCGTCTGCCAGTACTCGGTGCAGAGCTCCTTCTACAAGCTGGGCCCCTCGGGGCTTGGTGCCCAGCTGGCCGCCGGCACCCCCCACGGCATCTCCGACATCCTCAGCCGGCCTGCGGCGACACCGAACAGCAGCCTCCTCCCCGGCTACCCCCACGCGGGCGGATTTAACGGACTGAGCTCCCCGGGCGTCTATTACGGGCCCCAGGTGGGGGCCCTCCCCAAGACTGGTGGCGAGTACCTTCCTCGGGGCCGGAGCTGCTGGGCAGAGGCGGCCCCAGACTGGCGGGGCGGCCGGCAGTGCGGCGGCCGTAAGTACACCGGGGCCGGAGCGGGTGGGCAGCGGGTGGGTGCCACAGGAGGTGGGCACCCCATGGAGCCCCAGCCCATTGGCACTGGGGCAGGGACTTGGGGCAGCTGCCCAGGCCCCATCTTCTCCATCAGCCTGCACGAGGCGCGGCTGGTCACCCTGCAGACCGCCACAGGACAGTGGGAACGGCCCCAGCGCCTGAGCTGCCGGACCTCAACCTGCCCAGAGGTTTTGGCTCAAGAGCAGGGGCAGCTCCAATGGCAGAGATTAACCCTGCTTAGCCCCCGGGCAAGCCACAGCTGGGAAGGACAGGCAGAACCCGCTGCCCCGCAGATCCCCCATCCCTCTGGCAGCCTCACTGGGGCCAGTGCGCAGCCCAGCTCGGTGCAGAGACAGGCTGGATGGCCGGCCCTGGGCTGGCAGCGCTGCCTGCCCGGTGAAGAGCTGGCAGGGGGATTGTAGAGCATGTTGCTGATGTGCCAGAGGGTGGGCAGGATGGGTGCACCCACTGTCCCATGGGGAGCGCTGGCAGGCTCTGGGACAGGGGCACTGGGTGCAGCTGCTCAGCACCTGCAGCCACGGTCCCCTTGGCCCCTCTCCAGGTGATGCTCTTGGAGCAGACGGGCCAGGCAGCTTGGCCATCCGCTCCCAGCACAGCTATGAGCCGACCATCTCTGCCTGCCTGTCGGGCATCCTGCAAGGCGTGGGGCATGGGGCACAGTGCTCCTGGTGCTGCATGGCCCTAGGGTCGTGCACTGCTGCGGACAACCCTTCCCCTCTCAGCACAACAAACGAGCTCTGCCCCGGAGCAGGAGGTGCGCAGGCTGGCTCTGGCTCTGTGGGTTGCGCCCTCCCGCCATGGGGCTGAAGCCTTGAAGACAGAATATGGTTTTAATTTGGAGGGGAGCCGGTGTGGAGGGACTCTGTGGGCGCCGAGGGCTGGTAGGGGTGCTGATGCCATGTTCAGGAGGGGGAGAGCTGCCCAGAGCCACGCGCTGCAGAGAGCCCAGGTGCTCACCCGCCTCTCTCTGCTCCTGCAGCCCCTGCTCACCTGGCCGACAGCATCCATAAGAAGAAGCACACACGCCCAACCTTCACGGGGCACCAGATCTTTGCTCTGGAGAAGACTTTTGAGCAGACCAAGTACCTGGCGGGTCCGGAGAGAGCACGGCTGGCCTATTCCCTTGGCATGACTGAGTCCCAGGTGAAGGTGAGTGTGGGTCCCCACATGGCATGGGGTGTGTGGCATGGTGGCTGCTAACAGAGCCGGTGTCGTGGGGCGGCAGGTCTGGTTCCAGAACCGACGGACCAAATGGAGGAAGAAGAGCGCCCTGGAGCCCTCCTCATCCTCACAGCGGGTGGGGGGCTCTGGTGGAGAGCGAGTGGCCTCTGAGACCGAGGACGACGAATACAACAAGCCCCTGGACCCTGACTCGGATGATGAGAAGATCCGGCTGCTGCTGAGGAAGCACCGCGCGGCCTTCTCGGTGCTGGGCTTGGGCGTGCACAGCAGCTGAGCGCTGGCACAGCCCGCCCCTCTGGGCCGTGGGGCGCTGGCCTGCTTCCCAACAGGGGGGTGACCCCCAGCAGATGCCCAGCTGTGGGGATGGGGAGGCTGCTGCCCCCCCTCCTGGTGGCTCCTGCCCAGAGATCATGGCTTGCAGGGCTGGGAACAGCACGTGTGGGCAGCGCCAGGCACAGCCGTGCTGTCGGCTTTGATGAAATAAAGGTCCCAGCCCCAGCCAAGTCCCAGCGCTTGCTTCGTGGGCGTGCGGTCCAGGGTGCCCTCGTGAGGCTGGGCTGGAGGAGGGGCTGGGATAGCACCTATGGGACAGGGTCTGCGTGCCAGGCAGGGGAAGGGGCTACGGCTGTGGTGCTGTGTGGGGGGCAGGAAGAGCCCACAGGAGCACGGCAGCCCTGGGGACCACAGGGTTTTCCCGGGTTTGGGCGTGCACCAGCAGCAAGAGGTGCTGGTTCAAAAGTCACTTATGGGGGCCTCTTGTCGGAACCTATTAGCAGCAAATAAATATCGTTTATCTTAACGGTGTGAGTGAGAGCCCATTCACCTGTCGGGGCTGCAGGATTGATGTGGCGTCAATAGCCCCAGTGTGTTTGCTGCCAACCTGGTGGGCCTCCCCCCACACACCGTGCAGCAGGGGCTGCTGCCGCATGCACGTGTGTGTGCATGTGGGTCTGCTCGCCCCCTGTTCTGCCTCCCCATGGCTCAGCCCTTGCATGCCAGTGGTGGGTGCTGTATAGGGCTGTCCCCAGCTGCTCAGGATGCCAAAGGGACTCCTGCTGGCACAGGCACACCACTGGGGGTCTGGCAAGCTCAGTGGTTGTTCAGCTGAGAGCCAGCTAAGTGCCAGCCAGGCGTGAGCAAACAGACTGGCCGTGTCCTGGGAGGAAATCGATAAAAGATAAGGTGCTGCCGGCTCATCATATACTGATTAACAGCATGGCACAGGCATGGAGGGGGTGCTGGGGGCTGCAACCCAAGCTGCCCTACCCTGCGGCTGCAGGTAGCATCCAAGAACAGGCCAGTGGCCAAGTCCACCCCTGGGGATGGCCAAAGCCCCCAAAACACTGAGGCTTTGCAGTGGCCCCAAGCACCAGCCCTGTGGTGGGGAGCTGTGGTGTGGGGCTGCAGACCATCACCATGCGACCCATCTGCCCATGCCCCAAGGCCCCCATTTGGCTTCAAGGCCTGTCCAATCTGTTGTTTTCTGTCATGTGCTGAGCTGGGGGTGCTTTGCAAGGAGCCCTGATGGCTCAGCAACACTTTCCCAGGGCTTAGGGAAGTCTGATCTCCCCCCATAGGTCCCTGTCCAGCGAGCGTGGGACTCATAACGCTTCCCCCTTGGCCATGCAGCCCCTTTGCTGCCTTGATGGGACAAATGCCAGCGGGTGGCAGAGCTGATGGGCCCTTCACAAGGACATGGGAGGCCAGGTCCCGTGGGCAGCGCAGTGCACAGGACTGGGGCCGAGGCTGCGTGCCCCGCACGGCTCGGCTCGGTGGCAGAGCTGGGAGAGCCACGTCACTGTCATGGGCAGAGCCAGTGCTTGGCAGGCGCAGGCTCTGCACGGTGGGAGAAGTGCAGGCCTGCTATCGGGATATTTTTTTGACATTTTCTAAGCTGCCCAGCGTGGCTGACAATTTTTAATGTACTAACTGCCTGGTCCAGTGAGCTGATTAATTGGTGCTGTGGAGATCAATACAAAACAGAAAATTAAAACAATTTTAAAGTGATTAAGTAGTTTAACACCTGTCTGATGCCACGTCAGGGCTGGGAGACAAATAAAGCAGGTGGCAAAGGGCCTGCTGCAGCTGGGGAGGGTGACAAATCGCAGCCACAGCCTCACTGCCCTGTGCATCCCTGCAGCCGGGGGCCCCGGGCCCCCACCCTCCTCTCCTGCTCACTCTGCCCACCACCGCTCCCGCAGTCCCGCGTCCTGCCCAGATGACACCGGCCACTTGCTGCTGGGGCTTGCTGCAGCAGAGCGGTCCCCCGCCAGCATGGGGGGCTCAACAGGGCGTGTGAGCCTGGCCGACAGCAAGCACCAGCTCTGCCCTCCCCAAACCCACCTTGTGCCCCTCGGCTGGGGCCTACCTGGGGCTGGGCAGCCCTAGGATGTTCAGGCAGGGCTCCCGCTGAGCGCAGCGGAGTTTGGGGCCGGCTGCTCCGAGGGCGTGTGGGTGCGAGCGCAGGCAGGGCAGCCTGGCAGGCAGATGGATAGCAGCTCCGCTTCAATTCTGCATCCCTTTTCTCCCAGACAAACCCTGTCGGATTTTCATAAATCAAAGCGCCACACTGTTTAATAAAAATTTATTGACTTACAAGTGATTATTTATCAAAAGGCCATTAATAGCGGCTCTGGGAATGATGTGCTACTGGGTGGTGCGGGGAGACTAATAGCAAATCAATGCCAGCATCCGGGCAGAATGCATATGAGGGCCCCCAGCCCCAGTGGGCTGCATGGCTGCTGCAGCCGGAGCCGGCAGCCCCTACCCCGCGGGCCGCCCAGCGCTCCCCCCAGTTATTTATCGCTTACAAATGAAATGATCGATACTTTTAATCTAGAGCTAAATTTATTAACTTTCCCATCGGAGAGAGACATATTGACTGGGGGCATGGGGAGGGGGAGCTGAGGAAAGATGGATGTGCGCCTCCTAACCTGTCCAGCCAGCTCCCTGCCTGCTGCGGAGCATCCCGGCAGCAGCGGGGCTGCTCCCCGAGCACAGTGGGGCAGCTGGAGGTGGGCAGGCAGGGAAGGGCTCCTGCACATCACCACGGCATCTGTGACAAGGGCCGGGGGACCACGCTGTGGGCAGAAGGCTTGAGGGCACCTGCAGCCAGGTTGGAGAGCCTGGGGGCGCGGGGGGAGCTGCTGCAGGCACTGGCACTGCCTGCCTGGTGGAGCCCTGAAGCCCGTGCCCGTACCCACCCCCCTGCCAAGAGACGAGCCCCTGGAGGATGGGAAGGACGTGGGTGAGGGCTCAGAGCATGGTGCTGGCTGGGGAAAGGCAAAGGAGAGCCTGGACACCCTGCCCAGGTCGGGTTAACGCCCGTAAGGCACATGCTATACCCAGCCTTTCTTACACAGCTAGAAGAGGATGGTCAAAAACTGCATAAATATAATAACAACTGCTGAGGCAATAAGGCTTGTGCTTTTTTTTTTTTTTATTATTTTTAAGTAACAAAGTGACAGCCCCATCAGTGAACCACCATGGATGGAGGCCTGGTGTTAGGAGCTGTTCCTAATAAGTAAGTAAGTTGGGTAAAACAAGTAAACTAAAGTGCTGGTGAATAGTCCCTCGATGCCATAATAAGCTCCTAAAGAAGGTGGGGCCTGGCCTGGGTAACTGAGATGATGGATGGCTATTAACAAGCAGTTGTTTTGGCTGCTATTGGTAGCACAGGAGCGCAAGCAACACACTTCAACCCTGCCCTGCTTGGCTTCAGCTGCTTTTGTTTTGTTATCTTAGGTGGAAAGGAGAAGATACCAGGCTTTGCTGCTTTTGCTCCCGCCCCCCCCCCCCCCAATCAATTGCCATAGCTGAACTTGGGCAGAAGAGTAAGAAATTGGGGTACCAGTGCAAGCATGGGGCCTATAAGGGTGTCCCCATCACCAAACAGGACCAGCCGGGTTTCTCTTGGTGGGGCTGGAGGTTAATGGTGACCACGTGTAACAGGTCACTGGTAACTGAATGCAGTGTTTGTGTAGGAAATGTGTCTCGCTGTGTATATTTATTAAAGGATCACATTTTGAGCACTACAAGAAGCAAAGGTACATCAATTCAGTGTAGAAATATTTCCCATAACTGTATGTTAGCAGACGACATGGTATCAAGCCTAGCTTTGCATCACTGTAAGGAGCCTGGCCCCTCTCAGGTGGTGTGCTGGGAGCAGTTTCGTTTATTTGTGCATCAGTTGATGGTCCCGGGCCAGACGGAAAAAAGCACACCGTGGAGCACGGGGTTCCTCCACGATGAGGACAGGTTGTGCATATGCTGCTTGCACACTGACTGACCCAAAAGAAGGGGTTTGAAGCCCTGAACAAGGCAAAGCAGGAAGGCTGCACAGAACTGAATAACCCAAGTGAGGGTACGCACATTTTGTCTCTTGGGAAAGGCTGCGGGAGTTTCTGGATTCTCTGTCTCACTGTTGCTTTTTCTTCTCTCTCTTTCCTGACATAGTGGTGTTTCACCCAAATAGAAAACACGCAGGAAGTAAACGACCTTGAACCCGTGTTGGTAGCTAGTGCAGGAAAATTCAAATTTAAGGCCACTTACGCAGAATTGCTGTCCTGAGCTGGGGGATAGTAGATGCCCCCACCCACCCCTTTGGGGTACACAGGAGGCACGTAACCATCGCCGCCTCTAGCATTGTAGAAAATGCAAGCAGGCTTCGGCAGGCAGCAGTGAAAGAGCAGGCAAAGGACCCAATGAAAGTGCTGAAGTCTGTAGGAACATAAGGAAAACTGGAAAGTACACTAGATGACTCAAACGCAAGTTGTTTTAGTGAGTAATATACTTGCCAAGCTGAAAGGAAAAGGTGAACCACCTCCAGCGCAAGGTTTCAGCTTCCTTGCAACAGGCCAAGATTATGTATGTGCATGTTGGTGCAGAATGAGATCAAATCCCACCGTTTCCCTCAGGAAACATCTGGAAGGGAATCTCCTGCCCCTGCCATGGAGTCTCAGGCTCTCCTACCCACCCTGGGCTCCTACCATAGCACACACGGATTCCACAAGAGCCCCATCTGCCACACCAGTGTTCCAGGGGACAGAGGGAGGCTTCCAAGGAGGATGATCCTCACCACTTGAAGAACCCCAGCGAGGAGAAGCAATGGTCTGGGTCAGGCTATGACAGGAGGGCAGCAAAAGTAAAAGGAAAGGTTTCTCCTTCTGGAAGTAAAGCTGGAAACGGCCTGAGAGGCCACACACTGCTCCTAAGGGGTTTATGCTGCAGCCGTGAGAGGCTCATGAAGACTCCCTTGGTTGTCAAGGCAGCCAATTTCAGTGCAGCTCACCAGTTTCTGTGCTGTGGCAGACTTGTGACTGACACACATGCACACCAACACACCAGTCCTTCCCCTGGGCCTGTAAACACCATATGGAAGCATATGACACCATAAGTGTTTCATTTAATATTGCCCCTGCAAGGGGCTTCACTGTGACAGTAACAAGAAGGCATCTTTGCCAAGAGCTGCCCAGGGCCTAAGGACTCTGGGCAGTAACAGCGCCTCCAGGAAAGAACAGCCAGAGGATGAAGGAGCAAGTCCAAGCAGCTCTGGCGTAGCCAAAGTCCAAAGATTCAGAGCTGTTTCAGACAAACCCTGGCTCGTGCTGGAGGCAGAGGGCTCTGGCCAGGCCCAGTAACAGTGCTGGAGGCAGAGGGCTCAGGAGCGGCTCCGGTCTTCGTGGTTGCCTACAATCATTTTGCTGTAGAGTTTCTGTTGTTCCTCCTTGAATGTGTCTTTCACCTTCTCCCTCTTCAGTCCTCCATCCCTGGGGAAAGAGTCATGTCATCAGAGGATGAGGAGCTGCAGGCGTGCACTCTCTGAAACTTCATCTGGGGCTGCTCAGAGCAGGTCAGAACTCTTGCAACGCCCGGACAGCTACACTTGGGCCTCATGTTGCCAGGGCTCACTGCAGACCCACTGTCCCCAAGGGGAGTTACTCTCACACCTTGCTCTGCCAGAAGCCGCCCCCATGGCCCTGCACTATGCTCCACATGGCAGTTCTGTCAGAAGTGTGAGCTGCTCTGATACCACTACAGTAGACTGCCTGAAGAGTCCCTCTGCCTCCCAGGCTCCAAAAATCTCTGTCCCTGAAAAAGGAAGTTCCCAAGCTCAACCCACTTTGCTGAGCAACATCAAGTCAGAACCAGGGCATCTCAGTGCAAGCTGCAATCACAGAATGAAGCCCTGGTGCCCCCACACACAGCAGAAGCAAAGACTTTGGTCCCTCCTACAGAAGAGCAGTTTTGGAGGTCACAGGCAAGATGCATCTCCATTTCTCCATAGGCTTACTCTGCCCAAAGCAAGACAAAACCCAGCTCTACAGCCCACAAGCACCCAGAAACAAGGAGCCTTGGCACCAGGAAGAGAAAAGCCTGCCTGGACTCACCAGAGCAGATCCACAAGGCCCCCCTGCCTGGCGATGGCTGACTTCACTCTATTGGCAAACTGGACAGCGTCCTCTTCGGGCTGTGGCAAAACAAAACAGTTCAGCAGGAGCAAAGGGCAGGTAGCAGATCAGTTGGGCCGGGTTCACTTTACTTACCTGCCTGGTCATTGGGGGCAAGTACCAGACGCTGCAGACAATGGCCCAGCTGGTCATCATCCTAAGGAGGTAGGTTACCATGCCATACTTGCTGCTGTTCCAAAAGGCATCTCCAAACTGTGGGTCATACTACAGAGGAAGAAGAGCTCACAAAAGTCAGGCAGTGGTTGCACCCTCCCTGAGGCTCCAAGTTCCACCCCAAGTCCAGCTACAGGCCAGCCCTCCCAGAGCTCTACATGGAGCGACCTCAGCTTCCCCCATGCCCTCAGACCAGGCTGTTGACCCAGCAGAGCCAAGACTGGGCTGCCAAGACTGACCTCTCACGCAGAGAGCTACTTGTGCTGTATGAATGTTTGCCTTCTCGTACCTTGATGGCTACGGGATAAACTGTGGCTCCAATTTCAAAGCTCCCCTTTTTGAACATCATCACAGACGTGTTGTTGATGCAGGTTCCTGTAAGAGGCAAGCACAATCTTCTCAACTTCCCTTTGCCAGTCAGTTCAGAAGTCTAAGCTATACACCTAATGGCTAGGGCGCAGGCACCCAGCAGCTGCCCCCTAACACTCACTCCAAACCCTGCCTCTGTGTGCACAGGACGTGTCACCAGGACATCACATATCTGACTTCCACCTTCTGGGTTCAGTCAGCTCTAAAGATGCAATGTCTCAGTGAAGGGTCTCAAGGCCCTTGGCTGTGTAAGAAGGGAAGGAACAGAGATGCAATGCTGTCCCAATGTGCCCGCTCCCCCAGGTGCTTGCCTGGCCTTGCTCCAAAACTCACCTTCCGGAAAGATAAGAATAGGCAGTTTGCTCTTGTCCTGGACGTGCTCCGTGAGCCTAAACAGAAGAGCGTCACCAATTAGCACAGGGCACAGAAGCAATCAGTAGCAATCCACAGAGCATGGTGCTTATCCTGCAGTCACAGGGTGCCAACAGCAGTGGCACAGTCTCCCAGCACCCACAAGGCAAGGCAGCGTCCTCACCCAAGGGAAGTGGGCAGCCCTCCCTTTCCCAGCCTCCAGACCTCCCCCTGCAGCTAGCAACTGTCACACCTTTTGGCGACGAGGTGACGATCTTTGACCTCAGAGCGTTCAAACCAGACGTGGGGGCAAGCTTTCACCATGGCTCTCTGGATCACACCCATGAGCCCTCCATGGATCTGACCCACCTGAATAGGGCAAGAAGACACAAGTTACAAGACCTGGGGACATACAGAAGGCCAAGGCAGCTCCTAGCTTCACAGCCAAGTTGAGGTTCATCTTTCTACCCCTGTCCTGGAAAGGCTGAGAGGAAAATTCCCAGGCTCTGACTGGAAGGACAGATGTAGCAAGCCCCAAGTGCTTTCCACATTGCCGGAGGTCCAGCTGGGGAAGTGCTTTGCTCTGCCATGGACAGCAAAGTCCAGAGCTCTACCTGCAAAGCAGTGCCCAGAGACCCCTGGTGCTCCGAGTCCTAGGCCAACCTTGCTAGAAAGCCACGCACAAGGGGGATCTGCGCACAGGGTCTGAGAGGGCCCTGTGATGTCACGCAGGGACAAGTAGTTCTGCGTGCTCAAAAGCCTCTTGTTGCCTTGTCCCGTGCAATGTGCTTGCTGCTGGCACGTGGCCAGGCCCTGCCAGGCAGAGCTGGGGTCGGGGTGCAGACCTTACCATCGCATAGTAGCCATCGCTGGCCAGGATGATCACATCAATGGGAGATGTGTGATTCGCCACGCAGATGCCTCCATTTCGGGGTCTGTTTTCTCTAAACGCAGAACAAAGGTATAGATGAGGAGAGAGGAACGAAGCATGAGACCTGCAAGAGGCACCGCATGGAGCAGCTAGTGGGAAGGGACACCTGCAGCAGACAGTGCCTCCTTACCGGTCATGGTAGGTGATGATGGCTGTGAGGGCACGCACACAGATCCGGTAACACATCAGGTGGACATGCTTGCTCAGGAACTCCTTACACCTGCAGCCCAGGACAGAGACCATCACCCCACATCTCTACAATCTCCCCTGTAACCACCCCACTCAGCCCACCTGCCCCAGGCCATGAGATCCAACCGAGGCTTCACCTCTCTCCCACAGAAACACGCCTCGTCCTGGTTTTTGCCATCAGCTTATGACCACTAATTCTTAACTCATGAGAACGAAAGTTTGGCCTTTGCTCTTTTCTGTTCTTATTCCTTTCAGAGCCCAGGGCTGAGTGCTCTGCCATGGGCTTAGTGCTCACATCTAGGCCCTTTGTTTAAAATTACAGGGTGTCTGTTCCTGAGAGGCTACAGATGCCAGCACCACCTGCCTTGCCTGCAGCAGGCAGAACAGACAGGCCTTGCAGGAAACCTTCAGGATCATCAGGTCTCAAACTGCACAGGGGGCCCTCTTCCTCCAAAGGCGAACTCACCTTCCATTTGGCAAATATCCCACCACTGTCGTACCAGTCACCAACAAGCTGATGCCAGTGAACGCCAGGGCTATCCTGCAGAAAGAGGAAAGCTACAGGGTAGCAAAACCAGGTCACAGGCCCCACTCATCAAGCAGCGCGTCTCTGCTGATCATGTTGAACAGGGTCCATGGGGCCTGGAGAAGTCGTGCTTGCTGCAGAGAGGCCACCAGCACCACCTCAGCAGGCAGGTTCCCGCAGCAGCACTCACCTGAGGGGCAGAAGGAAGCAGTAGCGGATGAGCACACCCAGTCCCCAGAGTACAGTGAGGCGCAGGCTGATATACTGGAAGTTGTAGTTGGTCCTGCTGAGCAGGTTCCAGGACTCCAGCTCTTCGGCTGAGAACCTCTTGGTCACTTCATCATCCATGATGGTCTCAATGCCTTTGCGGCAGAAATAGAAGATATCTGAGAGCTCAAACTCAGGGGTGTCCAGGGCTTTGCCACTGCCACTTCGGCGGATCTCCTTGATCTCCTCTTCCAGTGATGTTGGGTCCTTTGCAATGATACCTGCAACATGCAGCAGGCAGCTCTGAGCAAAGTGTGACTTGCCCACTCAAAGAGAGCCGAGAACCAGGGCTCTTACTCGCCTGCCCTCCACAGGGCCCCCTTCCTTTCTTCCAGTCCAGACGGGCCTAAAGCAGTCCTCCCAACTATCTAGAAATGAAGCATTCCCTGGGTGCTTCCCTCCCCTTCCTCACAAAATGGACCTCTCCATATCTCCCGCCAGTCTATTTACATGGAAAAGGCTTCACAGCACACCTCAGCTGCTCGAGACACCACATTTACCCCATCTCCCATACAGAATTTTGAACTTCATAGGTACCCACGCGGGGCAGGATCTTACCATTGACATAGGGCTTGTATAATGGATGGTTCTTCTCCTTAGCACCACGCTCTATTCTGAGTGTCGCCCACTGCAAGAGACATGCATGACAAGCAAGATTTGCAAGGCTGGCAGCTCCACTTCATACTCCCCCTGTTTTACAGTCAACTTCCAGGGAAAACCATGGCTACGGGGAGAAGATGGGGCTAAAGCAGGAGGCTTCTGTACAGAACCAAAAGAGTGGCGAACATAGCTGAACCAAGGTGGAGGCAGAGACTGGCCTGGGAGGAACATTCGTACAGCATGGACCCGCCTGCAGTGGGACAAGAGGACCGATGGGGACGTGACTAGCACGGGCATAGGACAGCCATGATGTGCACACGTGCTGTGCAGACAGAGCAGAGCCCCGTCAGGAAGCAGGGGGTGCCAGGAGGAAGATGAGTGCTCAGTGGTGAGATGGCACAGCAAGATTTTCTGCAGCCTCCGTGTCCCATAGGCTCTGTGGCACCTGGCATGTGGCTGCCACTGCACAGCCTTTGGGCGGATGGTGCATCCCGCTGGGGTGGCCCGCACCACAGCGCAGGAAGCCAAAACATGGGACTGGTGCTATTTTTCAACTCCCATTTCTTCCAAGCTCAAAGCAGAGACTGTGTTTTCAGGCTGCTGCTAAAGACATCAGGCTGAGGACGGGATGGCATCCTTCCCTCCCTGATCCAGCTAACAGCTGCTGCTGCTGCTTCTCAGGTCAGTCCAAAACAGCAGCAGCAAGCACTCTCAGACAGCTCTCTGGCAGCTGGCTGCCAAATCCCAAGCCCAGGCTACCTGTTACCCACAGAAATCTCTCTCAGCTAATTCTCAAGGGGACCAGCAAAAGCTGCAGGCTGGATTTCTGGCTGGTCTTCCTGCCTGCCCTCCACGTAAACCCCTCATCCTCACACTCTTGTTAGGAGAACAAGCTTCTGAAGGAGGACTTGTATACAACACACTCATTACTCCAGGCCAGCTGCTCCATCAGGGATCTGTGAAGAAGGGGAAGCTGCTGGGAACTCCTGGCATCCTGGTCTCAGCCCATGCCAGCATCAGATGAGGAGGCAGCAATGTGGGAATGCTAACTGCACATGGAGTGTCCGGTTCATCTGACAGCCTCCTCTGCCTGCCGAAGGAACTGCAGGATTACAGAAGACTGTCTAGACGCTGCCATCCCAGGAGAAGTCAGAAGAGGAGCTCTGACCCAGCAGGGGCTGGGCAGCAGATGGAGAAGGCATTCCTTGCAAGCCCAGCGTTGCTATCCTGACTGGGGTAGCAGAAACCCCAGACTTCCTCCTGGGAAGCACCAGGCAGGTCTCCCTCACCACCAACAGGGATGTGCAGCTGCCACCCAGGCCCTGCAGCTCTGGCTGTATCCCACAAGCTGCCAGACTCGAGTGCTGGCCCCCCAGGCTAGGTTCGCAGCACTGGCTTCTAGAGCTGGGAAAATCTTTCGGGTGAACAATGTTCCCCA
Source organism: Gorsachius magnificus (assembly GCA_034008185.1). Taxonomy (NCBI): domain Eukaryota; kingdom Metazoa; phylum Chordata; class Aves; order Pelecaniformes; family Ardeidae; genus Gorsachius; species Gorsachius magnificus. The sequence continues at coordinate 5,934,093 of CM067100.1, read as the reverse complement.
AAAATACAATTCTGAATGACCAAAAACGTAGTGAGTGAATTTTCCACCAAATCTGCAAGCAGTTCTGTCAGAGCACTCCTCTCTCTCACCACAAAGATTATTTGTTAAAAGCTGAAATAGACTTGAAAGTATTTTCAGAAAAATAGTTTCAAAATTAAACATCAAAATAGGTGTTGGGATTAAATGTTCCTGAATTGAAGGGGAAAAAAAATAAAACAAGGTGAAAAGTTCCATTTCAGATAACCCAAACTTATTATTAATTATAATTAAAATTAATTTTTTTGAAGTCAGGTCTTCAAACATCTGTGTGAACAAAGCACCTCACAAAGCCCAGGGTCTTCCCATTCACACCTCAAGGCTTTTGGGAGAACTCGGGGTTTAAAGAGCTGAACACTGCAAGCTCCAGGGCTGCCTTCCCAAGCCAGCCAGTACGGATTCTCCTGGGGAAGACCAATCCTGTTCAAACAGCAGTTGCTGTTCCGTAAATCCTTCAGCAGCTTAAACTCCTCATTTAAGAGCATAACACCCCACTATCAAGCACAGGGCACCCCTTTTCCTTTTGCTCGGGCTGCCAGGGTAGGGCAGCGTAGGCTTTATCTACTAGGAGTTTGGCAAAAATTCTGGTCTCACCAGGGACTTGCTTCAAGGAGAGGTGTTGGCTGTGAGACAGCCCATAAAATTGGTCTGCCAAAGGTGGGCAAGGGAACAGCATAACCCCAAGCTGGAAAATTCCACTTGGCCTCTCTGTGCCAAGAGGGTCAGCAAGGGCTTCCTGGTCGTCTTCAGAGGCTGCAGGTCCAGACGTGCCTGCTGGGCGCAGCAGAGAAGCAGGTGCCACTCCAGGAACAGAGGGGTGTCGAGAGCTCTGGGTTCTGGCCACAGACCACTTGGGGCTTGCAGTACACAAAGTCCCACCTTACCTCTTGCTTTTGCTTCATCCAAACATGTGCTGGAGAGGAGCAGCCCGCTGACTGCAGCCGTGTCTCTCCCCGTCACACCCTACACCCCTTTTGGCTTCTTTCCATGTGGAACTGTAACAGCACTCTGCCTTGCCTGGGACATTAACCCCTCCAAGCACACAGCTTCTCTCACCACATCTACAGCCCCTGCTGTACTTCTGGGCCACACCATCCTACCACTGTACTTGAAGACTTACTGGATTAATTACAGGGAGAACGCAGCCCATGAACAGAGGTCTCGTAAGCTGCATTTGGCTGAGATGACCCAAAGGTTTCATGTCACCAACAAACCAACCTCCCACCCCAGACACCTGCAATGCTCTGCTGAGGGGCAAAAGCCTCTGTTCCTAGCACAACCATGCTTGACAAGACCCCTGTAAACACACAGAAAATCCTGAAAACATGACTTACCTGAAAAATCTTTAATAATGTTTTCATGTAAACCTTGCGGATGCCAAAGGAGACTCCAAAAATTGCTGGCACAATGATGAAAACCAGAAGCAGAGTGAAGAGGACAGTTATGGAAATGCCCAAGAGATTAACAACCAGGCTGTCAAAGGGGAGCAGGAGGAACATGGTGAAGGGCCCAGGCAAGGCTGGTGCCCTGCAGCCAGACAGAAAGGCTGCCCACAGCGATTAACCAGTCCTCCTGTTATTCAGCAACAGTCTCACACAGGCACTGAGTCCACAGCCTGCTCAGAGACCCCATTCCAAAGTTCACATCCTTTTTGGGCTCTGCGAGAGAGGGAACGCAACAAGATCAGGGAGAACAGTTGGGAAAACAAGCAGACAGTCTGCCAGGAGCCCAGGTAAGTTCAGACACTGTGGGCTGAGGAGCTCAAAGAAGACGTAACATGCACATAGGTTCCTCCATGGGTGTGCAGCGGGCACTGCCGAGACACAGCTGCGTGAATGGATATCCTCCCCGGGTGCCGCTGAGCAAGTCCTGCTGTGGGGCAGCTTGTGAAGAAGCTGGCAGCAGAAACCCCTTCTGGCTGCTGAGAGCATGCAGAGTCTCTTCACAGGGACAAGGTGGAGTGCATCCCTGAGCCTGCATTGGAGGAGATCGAGGGAGGTGGCACTGGCAGGAGCCTACCGTATGTGGAGCTATTATTGTTCTTTCCGTGAGGACACAGGCACTAGCGCAGATCCTTGCATGACGCCTGGAACAAGTTTAATTCTGGAGGCCCCTGGCATCCACTCACACTGAAGGGTCGTCACAGACACGAAGGAAGCCTGTGTCCCTGGAAAGCTCTTCAAACAGCGAGTTGCCTTCTTGGCAGACGAGGTACTCACATGCCACCAGCACTAGCAGAGGAAAGGGAAACCGAAGTCAGGCAAGTCAGGCAGCTCGGAGAGACGTCAACTCAGAGAGGGTGGCGGGAGGCCAGGGACAGTGGGCTCTGAAACCTGGAAGGCAGTGCTTGGGCCGAGGTCACATCACTCAGAGCAGCTCCTGAGACACAGCAGACACGGACTGGCACTCCAGCTACCGCCTGGCACTGTCACAGACTTGGGAATCACCCCCTGCTGCCACCCGTCTTGTATTTTCATACCACTCACAGCTTAGATTGAGCAGACTCATCCAGAACCACGCCTAGAGCACAGGATGCTGCAATCAGGTCCCGAGTACAGGAAAGGAGCCAATGGAGTGACAGAAAACCCTTCCTCATGACAAAGATCTTATCGCCTCTCTCATTTCAGAGGCATCTGAGAGCACTGAGCCAGCCAGGTACCCAGATTCCTGGGAAGGAATCACTTCCTCTATTCCGGTACACACATCTCAGCCCCCGGTCACGCAGGGCAGCTTTACAGGACAGGATGTCAGCCCAAGGGGAGAATTATTGCTGATGATTAGCCAAAGTGGAACTAGGAGCAGGGAACCCAAGGTCAGGACTTTTGGGGGAACCCAAGACTTCCCTCCGGATACCACTGCCACCTGGCTACGGAGTGTCAACCTGAGGATGGCATTTAACAGGTAGCCAACAAGCACACAGGAGCAGAGGAGAGCCTGGGAAGATCCTCTTGCTCCCCTGTACAGTGTGTTCCAGCTGCTGGCTTAGCAGTGCTATGCCAGTAATGCCAAGAATATTGTTAGTGCTTCAAAAGAACATGCACGCCTGCATAAACCATGTCCTGGGAGAGGCAGCTCCACAGCCACGTGCGCAACTGCCCATTACGGCAGAGCTGTCACCCACCAGAACCAGGGCTTCTGCTGGCAAACTGGTCAGACCGGCCACCTGAGCTGGCAGCCGCTGCCCTGACAGGGGCTCGGTTACTGCATTCCTTCCCCGTGTCACCCAGCCGTGCCGGCCAGGCCAGGCCACGCACCAGGCAGCAGGCACGGCTGGCAGGCGCAGGCAGCCCTGCCTGCCGGCCACAACCCCCGGGCTCACGCCAGGACGACGCCGCTGGCGACCCGGGCTGGCAGGAGGCCTGGCCGGCCCCGCCGCCGCAACGCCCCAGGGCAGCGGCAGGGCCCGGCGGGCGCAGCGACCGCATCCCGCGCCGGCTGCCTCTGGGCTGCAGCCTCAGGCCCGGCGGCCGCACGCCCTCAGCCCGAGCGGCGGGGCGGGGGCGGCGGCGAGCGTCCTTCTCGCCCTCCTCACCGGCGGCGCTCCGGGACACGGTCCACGCGCGCAGCGAATCAGGGCAGGGCCGGGGCTCGGCCCGGGACCTTCGGCCTCGCCGTGAGCGCCCCGCGGAGAGCGCAGGCGGAGCTCCCGCCCGCAGCCCGCGGGGGACGGCTGGCTCCGCCCCGGGCCGAGCGGCGGGGCCCGGGCTGTGGCAGCGGGGCCGGGGGCGCGGCGGCTCCGCCGCGCGGGGGGCCGGGCCGGGGGGCACCCGGCGCGGGGGGGCGCTGCGGCGCGGCCCGTACCACGGCGGGGAGGCCGCGCTCGCTGGGGCGGCGCCGGTTAACGGTCCGCGGCCGGGCCGGGCCCCGCCCGAGCAGCCCCCGCCCCGCCGGGCGCAGCGGCCCGAGGCCCGTGCGGGGAGGCGGGGAGGAGGAGGAGGAGGGCGCCGGGCCGGGCCGGGCCGGGCCGGGCCAGCCGCGCACTCACCTGCCGCCACTGCCGCCGGGCCCCGGCTCCGCCCTCCGCGCCCCCCCGTGCCGTGCGCGCGCCCCCGCGGCCGCGCCCGCAGGCGCTACGCGCCGCGCCCGGCGGGGGCGCGGCCGCAGAGCTCCCGCGCGCCCGGGCGGGGAGGAGCGCGCAGGGAACAGGCAGGGCACGGGCAGAGGCACGGGCAGGGAACGGGCAGGGGCACGGGCAGAGGCACGGGCAGAGGCAGGGAACGGGCAGGGGCACGGGCAGAGAACGGGCAGGGAACGGGCAGAGGCACGGGCAGAGGCACGGGCAGAGGCACGGGCAGAGGCACGGGCAGAGGCACGGGCAGAGGCACGGGCAGAGGCAGGCGGGGCGGGGGGCACGGGCAGAGGCACGGGCAGAGGCAGGGCCACGGGCAGAGAACGGGCAGAGAACGGGCAGAGGCACGGGCAGAGGCACGGGCAGGGAACGGGCAGAGGCAGGCGGGCAGGGGCACGGGCAGGAACGGGCAGGGAACGGGCAGGGGCACGGGCAGAGGCAGGGGCACGGGCAGGGAACGGGCAGGGGCGCGGGCAGGGAACGGGCAGAGGCAGGGAACGGGCAGGGGCACGGGCAGAGGCACGGGCAGAGGCACGGGCAGGGAACGGCAGGGGCACGGGCAGGGAACGGGCAGAGGCACGGGCAGAGGCAGGGAACGGCAGGGGCACGGGCAGAGGCAGGGGCACGGGCAGGGGCAGGGCCCCCGAGGCGCGGGCAGGGAACGGCAGAGGCGCGGGCAGGACTCGCGGCACGCCGCCACTTTATTAACTCCCCGTTACGGCACCAACGACCGGAGGCGCCCCCGCTGCCCCCCGCCCGGTAGCCGGCGCGCTCGCTCCCCCCACGGCCAGCCCTCCCGCGGCCCGGGGGGGTGCCACGCCGCTGTTGCAGCCCGGGAGCTCGAGCTCTGCTGAGGCCCCCGGTACCGTGAGGGCGCGCACGCCCTCCCCAGCAGCTCCACACAAGGCACTTGGGCAGCACCGGGACGCCCCCAGCTCACAGGGCTGGCTCCCACCCAAAGCAGCTGATGGCCATGGCCGCAGCCCACGGGCCACAGCCGTCCCTTTGTCACTCCCCTACTCTCGCAATAGCATCGCATTGAGGACCCACGGGCAGGAGCTGCACTGAGCAGCAGCTTCCAGCCTCTGTGGCAGGAGCCAGCAGTGAGGAAGCTTCCACGGAGGCTGGCAGCTGCCCGGACAGCAGCAGGCCAAACACATGGAGGAGCTAACACAGCTGTGAGCAGCATCTTCTGCAGCTGACCCCTCTCCAAAGACTCCCGTACCATAGTCGGGACACAGCAGGGACCTACACCTCTCCCTGCACTGCCTTGCTACCAATAAGGAGCCTGGGCCTCTGAGCGCCGCCAGGTCTGCAGGTGAGAGAAGACCAGGGTGGCAGCCCGAGAGGTGCCAAGATGCTCCCAGGCCCCATTGGCACTCTTCACGGCATGGGAGGGAGGGCGGATTGTGCCCATGTGGCAGATCTTGTAGTTCTTCCCGTGGTTGTTGTCCCAGTGGGTCTTCTGTCCACACTGGAAGGAGATGCAGAACTCTGTGGCCCTGCAGGAGGCGGATGGCTTGGGCAGGGCAAGCTCAAAAGAGAAAGTGTCTGTGTCGGCTGAGCCGTACGTGCTCTGCATGTACTGGCAGGAGATGTCCCGGAAGCTCTTCCAGCCATCGAAGGTGATGCGGACGGTCACTTTCTTCTCATACTCAATGTTTCTGACCTTCACTGTTCCTGACAGGGCACGGTCCTGGATCAGGCAGTTCTCCAGGCAGACGTGGTTGCTGTGTAGGCGGCTGCGGAAAGCCACGTAGTCCGCAGAGGGCTGCGGGAAGTCCAGCACATACCTGCACACTTCTGGGCGTGAGTCCCGCAGCCTAGGTCGGAAGCAGGCAAGGTCAGACAGGACATGCTGCAAGTCACAGAGGTCCTCCTCGATCTTTGAGAAGAAGCGGACAGCCGTCAGCGAGAGCCCCTTCATGTCAGCAAACACGACTCTCTTCTTCTGGCCCTTGGGGCTCTTGGTGCTATCTCGCCACTCAAGCTCGGGTTCCGCGCTCAGCTTCTGGTTGAGACAGGATCGGAGGGGCTTGCGCCCCCGGTTGCCCCGCAGCTCCTCGTAGGAGTTCAGCAGCTTGCGGATGGGGGGCGAGCGGCTCAGGCAGAGCCGCACGGCCAGGTCCACGGGCATGGCTGGGGGGGCAACGGCCCTCGCGCTGTACACCTGGAACAGCCTGCGGGCGGAGACGGGGTCAGGCGGCGTGCCCCCGACCCCCGGCGAGCCTCCCCTCCCCTCCCCGCCCCCGCCCCGCGCCGCAGCTCATCGCGTCCCGCCCGCTCCGCTCCCGCCGGCTCCGCGCTCCGCTCTCAATGGGGGCGTGGGAACGCGGGCGGCCGGGACACCCCGCCGCCGCGGCGGCAGCCAATCAGCGCCGGAGACGCGCCCCCGAGCGGCCAATAGGGGCCGGGGGCCGCCCCCCCCCCCGCCCCGCGCCGCGCCGCGGAGGAGCCCTCTGGGCCGAGGCCCGGCAGCCCGGGCCGGAGCGGCGAAGCCCGCGCGGCATGGCGGCAGAGAGAGCGGGCCAGCCCAGCGACCCGCGTACCGGAGGCCGCCCTCTCGCTGCCGGGTACCGCTCCCGGCTGCGGCCTTCTCGGGAGCCCAGCTTCCTGCTGCTGAGCTCGGCCAGGAGGCGGGCCGAGAGGAGGGGCAGCACAGAAGCAGCTTCCAATGCCAGAAAACGGCGAGTGCTTTTACAAGATAAACGTTTACCGAACCATCAACGCCCGTCCTCAGCGGTGGGAGGTTTGAACTGTTTTTACACATCCCTTTTCAGGTGCTCGTTCAAAGGGCTCTCTCCCAGGTGTCCAAGAACAAAGAGAACCCCAGACTCATCCTCTATCAAGAGTGAATCTAACTCCGAAGTTTCCTATCCCAGTGCCTTGCCCCGAGAAAGAAACTCACTCACACCTGAGCAGGTGAGAGCCACTGTGGTGTCCCTGACACTTCCATTCAAAATCACCTTCACTGTTCAGCTCTCATGTGACTCCTTGACAGAAAAGACTGTCACCTAAATCAGATCACCCCTGCCCTGTACCACCTGCTAATCTCTCCAGAGCTGCCTAGCCATTTATGTTAAGCAGCCCTGATTGTTCCTGCTGACAGCAGAGATTTTCATCAGCTCATGACACAACCTACCTATCAGCATTTACACACAGCTTTCCATCGCCACTCTGTCTGAATGTCTCCAGCACGATGCAAGACACCTCTCGCAGGATGGCCAGGAGAACTGAGCTTGAACCCAGAGCTTGGCTCGCAAAAATCCACAGTTTGGTCCTGGCCTGGGTCAGCAAAAACATCAGAAAAAGCAGCAAGAGAGTGAAAGCGGCACCATGCCCTAGGAGGACGTATGGCACTTGTGTCACTGCTGGCCAGACACTCCTGTCTGGGGAGGAAGACAGCGATCTTTGTGGGTGGCCAAGACCAGATGCACTCACCCAGCTGGGCCTGCAGGAGCTGGAGGTGTCTGCTGTTGCCCAGCGCTCCTGGGTACCAGCCCCCCAGCCCGGCCAACATCAGAGCAGATCCATCTCCCGCAGCCGACACGCTGCGCCCGAAGCCCCGAGCTGAAGCCGTGGCCGGTGACCGTGCTCAGGCCCCGAGCTGAAGCCGTGGCCGGTGACCGCGCTCAGGCCCCGAGCTGAAGCCGTGGCCGGTGACCGCGCTCAGGCCCCGAGCTGGAAGCAGCACTCCCTGTTTTGGAGGCCAGCCTTGGAGACAGGCAGCACCACATCCTTCCAAGGAGGTCAGCCAGAGGATCGGCTACAGTGTACTCACCCCTATGAGGCTTAACTGTGGCTGCAGCTGCCCAGGTTACAAACCCAAGTGATGCCTCCCAGGGTCATGACAGCAAACCGCCCTCCCTTTTCATGGAACTAAGGGCTCTTGCTCACGGTCTCCCAACTTGTCTGCTTTTGAACCTTTGAGTACTTAAACTTTTTCCCACCGAATTTCCAGTTGTTTCCCCACCATGCAGAAAAGTTTGCGCAGGTAGTCATTGCTACTAAGGAATAATCGTGCTCCCTGAATCACATCATCTTTATTTGAGATCATTGTCCTGTAGATAGCCAGGAAAAAAGAAATAGAACCACCTTCGGATGGGACAGAGGAACAACTCCCTGGCTACCAGCCCTAATGCAGGTATTTCCCAATTCTGAGAAGGCTGCTGTCACCCCGCAGCACAGCAGCCTACAGCCAGGGTTAACCAGGGAAGGGGAAGAGAAAGCCCACAGAAAAATAACAGAGACAGGTTTTCCATACTCCACACATAACTGGGGCCCGAGGGAAGACAGTCCCCAGTGCACTGTTGCAATGGGTGGCGTACTAGAAGACTCCATGTGCTTACCAGCACAGATGCCCTCCAGCACACACAATGCAAGCAAAGAGTCAATTTGCAGCAGTTGCTTTCTGAGAATCATCCTTTCATCACATCCTCTTAGGCTGACAGCGCGTTTCCCCCCACTTCAGTGACTTGGGGGAGTCAATGCAGACGTGAAAGAGGCTTCCTAGCAATGAAACAACTTGTCCCACCTTTCTCCCGCACTCCGGAGAGCAGATCTGGCTCAGGCTGGGAAATCACAGCTCACCATCAGTGCCCTCCTTGTGACCCCTTTCACCATCCACCTACTTTGTGTTCAGAGCTAATCACTCAGTAAAACCCAAGCTATCTCCATCTTGGAGGGAGCAGAGAAGTGGATGTGTTTGAGCTCAAGCTTTACAGCAGACCCCACGGAAGCTGGAAAAGCTGCTCCCACTCTGCACATTCTCTTCCAGAGGCACAGATTAAGGTGATGGACTGATGGGTCTTCTCCTCCATCTAAAAGTACAAGCCAAAAGCGTCACTTCCTCGACAAAGTTGAGGACACTTCCCCTTCCCCCAACAGACACAACAGAAGCACAGTGTTAGGAGTGAGGCAGCATCCAGTCCCAGAAGCGCCCCAGTATTTAGTCATGGAAGGAAACAAAAAGCAGACAGCAGCATTTTCAGGTACACCAAAACTGAATCTCACTGTTATTAACCTGACTGATTTCAGCCTACCAGCCATCCTCAAAAATCCTGCATAGCCTGTGGCGATGTCGCCATGTGTCAGCTGTCAGACTCCAGAGAGGAGCCGTACTGAAGGCACTCTGGAAAGCATCAGATCCAGTTAAGATTCAGCTCCTAGAAGAGGACAGACACCCCTTATGCTCACATTGCTGCAGCCACGTGAGATGCAGCGGTGAGGCGAGTACTAGCTGTCTGGATGATTGTCCAGTCAGACTTAATAGGGCCAAGGAGAAAGTCTGGCAGACGTGCCACCTAGACATTCTCCAAGCAGCTCTTCTACAGCACACTTCTGCAGCAGCGGATTAACGACTTTGGCTGGGAGCTTCAGTCACCTCTGTGAAGCTGCCTCGGCTGTAGATACGGGCAGGGCACAATCCATGGCCCTTCCTGGGGGGCTGTGCAGAGCTATGCGCTATTGATTCCTAAGGATTAAAACCAGCCTCCTCTTAACTTCTATACTTAAAATAATCTTCTTTACCTAAATGGATTCATTAGGAGACTATAAACCACACATGCAAAGCCACTCACACTACAAGATGCACTGTGACACCCCCGCCAGGCAGAGGAAGGGGAGTGTCAGAGGAGCACCAGGCTGTTCCTCACACAGACCACCACGCAGCGAAGACCCTGCCCTGAAGGAACACAAGCCACTGTCTGCCCACGCACCCGACAGGCACTGAGTGGAGGTAGCACGCAACACCCTGGCTTCCCCTCCCACTAGAAGAGGCATGCATGGGTCAGCTGGGCCAGAGGAGCTTTTCCTCTGCGTGACCAGCACAAAGGAATCGCTTGTCCCTCTTGCCCCAGCGGCTGTTTGAGCAGAAGGGAGTTTGACAGGTTCTACCCTCACAACCACAATCAGCAGCTGTACCAGAACCCCTCACTCTGTGGAGGGAAGGTCTTCAGATCATGCACAGCAGAAAGCTGCTTTCTCCTGAGCCGATGACTACTGTTGTTCTGTTCTAGTGAAACTGCCCACCACTGGCCTTAAATAAGGCATCCCAGCAGCTACACACTGAAGCTTTCCAGAAAATGCCCTCCGATTTGTCACTTTGCATTTTTTTCTATTGGTCCAAGTCTCTCTGCGCAGGGAACCAAATGCTCTGCTGCAGAAATCAAGTATAGAGCACTGGCCTGACAGGAAGCAGCACAAATAACACACAAAGCATAGAAGGTGAGGCAAAAACAAGACTCCTGTTCTCACCCTGCAGCACGAGACTGTTTTGGGAAAGCTCTGCCAGCCTCATGCTCCAATATCTTTCTAAACAACTTGAAGGCACCACAAGCCCCTACAAGCTTACAAAATTCCTCAGAGCTCTGTCACAGTGCTCAGCTGCTGATCACGCAGACCATCCTGTACAAGACCCCTACTTGCTCTGGACTTCACTGACCAAGGCAGCCTTGAACTTGAGGATTAGCTGTAATAGTGGTGCAACCCCCCTGAAGTCAGCCAGTACAAGGAAGCAAGTCGGAAAAGGCTGGAAAGGCCTGTCGCCCCCCTCGCTGGACTGGATCTATGTGCAGAAGCTCAGGAGGTGAAATAGCAGCACTTAAATCCTCTGTGCAGGATCTGCTCTGGTGTTGGCTTTATGCACAGTCTGTGCACGTGGCAGAACCACAGATCGAAACAGTACGAAGACCCCATGGCTCTGGCACAAACACCCTGAGCATGAACCAGTTGCTCTGGTTAAGAGGTTTGTGACAAACCTGCAAATGCTGTCTGACATTTCCAAAGCTTTGATTGTGGTTGCATCATCACAATCTGATCAGAGAAAACACAGCTGCCCGTGGCTCCTGGAGGAACTCACTCCTTGGCCCAGGGCAAGAAATGCCATTATCAGCACAAGGTCCAGGTAGCAATTCCAAATCCAGGCCTACTCTGCAGGCAAGTCTCAGACACCTGTAATGGCAAGGATGAGTATTTTACAAGGATAGTGCTATTGTTGCCAAAATGCCAGGAAAAAGCAGCGTAACTCCTCTCTGGCCATATCCGAAGGGGCTGTACTGACACAGCTGTATCCACACTGGGACACAGGCTGCATAAGCAGAACAAGCTTGTGCAGCCTGCCTTCTCCAAAGGAAGGGCCTTTCTGAGGAAGGACAGACTTTGTTTGGCCCATGTAACAATGATCAAGGCAGAAACTTGAGGCAAGTAGAAACCCCGAATTCCTAAGGTCACGGCCATCTCCCAGCTGATATTGTCAGAAAGACAAAGGGAACAAAATCAGTAAACTCTTCACCATCTCTTCCCACTGCAGGCAAGGAGCTGGTGCTAAGCACCCCACAGGACCTGACGGCTCTTCCCTGCTCGCCCATGATGTTCCCTTTGCTCTAAGCTGCAGTTTCTATCCTTAACATGATCCAAATCCCTCCTGCTCCTTTTGCAAAAACAAAGATTTGCTCTGCCAGCAAATACCTTTATGTGTGGTAGTTTTTTGCTCAATGGATCACATGGCAAAGATGGTGCAGAAGCATCCCCCCCCTTCACCTCAGAGCAACTGGCTACTTGCACAACATCCAGGGTTGCACAGACCCTATGACAAGATCAAAACTGCTGGGGAAGGTGGAGTTTACATAGCTGGTTGCCACACCATTCGGTCAGCCTCCACCTAACTTAAACAACAGTGCTGAACTGGAACAGGAATGAACACCCAGCTGCAGGTTTAAAAAGAGAGCACCCTGCTATTTACAAAGGCTGTATTCGCCTTTGAGGATAGATGTGCTCTGTCCACATCTGCTGTCAAACCAGCCTCGGATCTGGAGAGGCAGTAGCTACAACCCATTCCTCCCTCAGGACTCCAAGGGGACTGTGTCAAGGCTGCTGCAAAGCCTTGTTGGAGGGAGTGCTGTGACACAGACTGCCCTCTCTCAAGAGCGCCAGAGAAAGGAGTCTGGCTGTATTCCAGGCATGTTATGAGTAATTAGGAGTTTGATGAACTGTGGGGGCAACGAGCCCCTCTAAACCAGCAGAGGGAAAGATGTCCTGCTGGTTTATTTGCACGCTTTCAAGGGTGCCCCTTCTGATGCCGACGCTGCCCTGCCCAGCCACACCACGTCCAAAGGGTACACAGCCGGGGTGGCCCCACGGCGAGCTCCACCACATCGGCCCAGCGCCACCTGCTGGCCCCGGGACGGGAGGGGGGACGGGGGTGGCCATGGGACGCCACGGCGGTGGCTGCAGCGGTGGCTACAGCGGCTGGACCCCCTGCGGCCCCAGCCCCACACTTACCACTCACCCCTCAGATGAGCTGCACCGCTCCGGAGGCCACCAGCGGAGCGATGGTCTTGTACCGGATCAGATGCTGCGAGCCCTCCTCCAGGTCGATGGTGTACTCTCTGCCAGAGACAGGCATGAAGTGAAGCTGCCTCTCCTGTTTCGCTTTAACCCACACCACTTTTGTGCAACCAACTTACGGTTGCATGCACCGCTTGGGGAAGCGCCCACCTACCTCTGCTCATCTGTCTCTGGCTCAACCAGGATGTTCTCCTGACGCTCCAACACCCTCAGGAACACGAAGGAGTCCAGGTTGGGCTTTGGAACTGCAGACAACAGATTCAGAGCACGAGCTCAGCACTCACATTCCTCTGAAGGACACCGAGCTAACAGAGGCGTACGAGGGACAGCAAACCCACGGCCAGTAAAGGGAACACTAGACCCTTCTCATCAGTTGTAGTGTGCACTGCCACGTACCCCACAGCAGAGCAGTCTGATGACACTATCACATCATCTTTGCTTCTACTGAGCGCCAGCTGGAGGACTTGCCCTTAACATTTCATGCTCCCCAGAGCTCTCCCCACACCCTTGCTGCTACAATTTTTAGATTACCCTCGAGTCTGGATGTACTCACCTGCTTTTAGGAGAGACACTTTCTGCAGGTTGGGCGGCATGTGTTTTAGGGCAGTGTTTTTCAGGTAAGTCTCTGTGTTTGCCATGTACCTGAAACAAATCATCGGATCGTTTGCTGGTTTAATCACATACAAAATTGCAGGGAGAGCACTGACTCAAAATGCCAGCAAGCAACATCTCCTGGTCCCAGCAGCATGGCCAGAGACAAGCCAAATGGCTTGCCCTGGTAACTAGCTGAGAGTTACCAGAGTTATTTTATTTCATGTCTTTCCTTGTCCATTAGGAAACCTGGTAAAACCTGTGATTCTTACGGCAAACGTGTCTAAGGCTGAACAGAACTGTTCAGTGTAACACACAGGCAAGTTCTAACACCTATAAAAAGGGAGGGAGATGCATCCAAAACCTACTCACTCTTTAGCAAAGGCAAACTCTTCTGGTGATAGGATGGAAGGCTCCCCTTCGGCTCGAGACTTCTCCTTCTCCAGGACATGGGGGAAAAACTTCTCTATCTGATATTGGAACAAAATCCCAAAGACTGTAACAGACCTCTCCCAGTAGTGCAGTGCCTACAATACCCGCTCCCCAGAGGCTTCCCCTACAAGCAGTGGTCCACGGCTGTACAGGTGCACACAGCAGCCGCAGGCCTGCCCAAATATCCGCTCCTGAATTAATAGCGATATGGTCAGCTGGGGTCTCCAAGCTGCACAACCGTATGTGTACGTGGCAGGACCCAGGCAGAACACGCAAACATTCAATTGTGCCATCCTGGGCTTAGTTGAGGTAATAAACTCATGGCAATGCTGTGATCCTCCTTCATCACGACAGAAGAACGTGTCCAAGGAATTAATTCCTTTGGGTTGCACTTCAGAGGACACAGAGAGAGAGAGGACACTTAACTACGTGCCTTGCTGAAGCAGGAGGCCTTGTACAAGTAAAAGTCACTCCTGAAGTCACGCTTTTTCATCCCCTGGGCAGCACTAGCAAGTGTTACCTTCACGAGCCTACATCGCAAGTAGCTGCTGAGCACATAACGGATCCTTTCAATCTCCATGCGGTGAACGCTGACCTTCAAGTCCCCTCTCTTTGCCCGTTTCAGGTTTGCCTCCTGCAAGGAAAGGCAAAGAGAAACAATATCATTGAAACGCCAAACAACAAGAAACAGAGGGGAATACAGGCTTTGTACATAGCATCCACAAAAACAGACCGCAGCGGCTTTTAGTGACACAAAGCAGTTTCCTTGTATCTCTCAGTTCCCTCTCCGAGACAAGCCCAAGGAAGGTACTCAGGACAGCCCTATCTCAGGGGCAGAGGAGCAGGCAACCCTGGCAGTCCCAGAGGGACCCAAGCACGCATCTGCCAGGCCAGGCAACCAGGGCCTGCCCGTGGCCCACAGCCCAGCAGAACCTACCATATGGTCCAGCTGCTCCACAACACACTCGATGATCTCCGGTTTGCTCTCCAGCAGCTCCGGTGCAAACTTCTCATTCAGCCAGGCCTGAAAGAAGGCACGCTGTAAGTGGAAGTGAGGAATGCAGCTGCTACGCGCCCCAGCCCCCACAGAGGCCTCAAACTCAGCCCCCTTCCCATTCCACACACCCCCCGCCGGCGAGCACAGCGGCCCGGCCCCCAGCCGCCCCACGTCTCCCCCGGAGAGCCCCGGGGCCCGGCCCCCAGCCGCCCCACCCCCCCGGAGAGACCAGGGCCCAGCTTCGAGTCGGGAGCCCCCGGGCCCGGCCCCCAGCCGCCCCACGTCTCCCCCGGAGAGCCCCGGGGCCCAGCTTCGAGTCGGGAGCCCCCGGGCCCGGCCCCCAGCCGCCCCACATCCCCCCCGGAGAGCCCCGGCCCCCAGCCGCCCCACATCCCCCCGAGAGCCCCGGCCCCAGCCGCCCCACATCCCCCCCGGAGAGCCCCGGCCCCCAGCCGCCCCACATCTCCCCCGGAGAGCCCCGGGCCCCAGCCGCCCCACGTCTCCCCCGGAGAGCCCCCGGCCCCCAGCCGCTCTCCCCCTACCTGCTCCAGGCTGCGGATGAGCTGCGCCGGGGTGAGCACCAGCTCCTCGCTGCCCCCGTCCGAGTCCGCCCCGCTCCCCTCACCGCCCGCCGCCGCCATCCCGCCGCCGCCTCCCGCCAGCGGCTCGCGCCCCCCGCGCATGCGCGGCCCCGCCCCCCGGGAAATGGCGGGGGCGCGGGGAGGCGGCAGCGCTGGTTCGGGCGGGAGCCGCCAACAAAGCGGGGTTAAAAGCGGACAAAACGGGAGCCAAAGTGTCAGCGGCGGTGCTATCAAGCATGACACAGACACAGTTTAAGAAAAAATTTACTAATCCGTTAGTACTTCTGCCAATATCGCAACAGATGTGAAAGGCAAACACTGTTACAGTTTAGAAAAAACAAGTTTTATACAATTAAAAGTATTAAACAAAGTTAAAAAAAAAGAAAAAGTGGCTGAGTAATAAGCCTGGAATTCCAGATCCAGTATTAGCACCTACAGTACCGCCAAAAGCCAAAACACGCAATCCGCTCTGCGCAAGTCGGCGTCTTTAAATTCTTGAATTCCTTCTACAACTGGACAATGACGCTTAGAACCTAAACCAGGACATCCTTGCTTTGATAAGGGAAAAGGATACAAAAGAAAAATATTAAGCCAGCTTGGTTTGTAGGAACTTTACTTTTGCACTCAGCAATCTGAGGAATGTCGATGCACGGGGGATGCTAAATAACGCACAGTTCTACTTCTCAATAGTGTGCCAGCAGACAGAATTAAGAAACCATCTTACACAACATCTAACAGTTCGTCAAATCAATGTTTTCCTAAAAATCATCTATAATAAATCCATAAAGAAACAGTTTTACACTACACATTAATCAGAGTAGGGTAGGAATTGTTATGTTTATTGGTTCAGCATCCATTTTATTGTACTTACTGTTTTACGAATGAATAGACCCCCTCTTCTGGTGAGCACTGACAGATGCAACAACAGCACAGATACAGTAGTAGAAAAAATACCAGTATTAAAGTCCGGCTATTCCTCCCCCTTCTAGGAACAAGCAACACAGTAAAACAAGTAACACTTGGCCTTCTGGTTTTCCACGAGAATCAGCACAGGAACATAAAGGCGACGAGCGTTTGAGTCACTTCTCGCCAGGCAGAGGCACTGTGTATCCCCTCGCTCCAATACTGAACGGGAGGGAAGGCCTCGTTTCTGGAAAATTCCCAACTCTGACTTGCAGCTTTCCAAAGCCCGACTGACGTACAGAAGGGAGAACCAGGGAGGAACAGCACTGCGCTTCTGTGACTAAAACTAGACCTCCTCTGGGCTGAGTGCCCCACTGCTTTCAGAAGAGCACGTAGCTTTACCACTTCTGCTTTTTCTTGAAAGAAAAAAAAAAAAAACCACCAACACAAAAATCCCCCAACAAAAAAACAAACCTAAAAAGTGATCTCATTGCTTAGAAGTTTGCCACAAAATGGATGCTAACCAGCTAGGTGACCCCAAGTGGAGCAGTTTTAGGAAGTTAGTCCTCGTAGTAGATGGCACTGTGGATCTGGCAGCAGAGAAAGGAATGATGCTCTAAAGTAGGAGGTAGGGGAACTTTGATACAGCAAGTCCACTGTTGAGCTATCTGCTGGAAAAGAAGTTTCATATTATTAGAAACTATTACTAAATTACCAACAAGCCCCTATGCAAACCTTCACAGAGCTGTATTTTGCTATCTCAGGAGGTATACAGCAGGAAAGGTAGGGTTACCACATGCTGTGGCGAGAGTGGCAGGAACAGAAGCCAACACTATGGATTTCACTTGTCTAACAGGAAATAAAGACCTTTACTTCTTTGTTTCTTTCTGCATAACAGGCATAAATATTTCCAATCTCTTTTCTGCACACATTGCCAACAACATAGACTTAGACCACCATCCCAGGATCTGCAGAGTGCCTAACACTAGGGAACCAGTTCAAATTTGAGCTTTTCAAAAGCAAAGCTTAAAGAAAGCTCAACAGGTATTTTGGAAACCCGGGGACAGTAATTTTGCACTTTGATACTGCACACAATTAGCATGATTCTCTATTTTAGCCTCTCTTTCAAGTACTCTGAGCACCCTTGTCACTTTGTGACTCTGCCACACAGTACCGTGAAAATTAAGAGCCTTTCAGCAACTTTCTCCAGTTAAAGCTAGCAAAGCTAGAGGTTACTGGCCACTCTTAACTGAAACCATCGTGAGTAAAGGTAACGAAGTAAGAAATGAAGCAGCAGACAGCTGAAAAACTGCAATAAAAAGGTTTTGTATGCTAGAACACATTCAGGGACGGAGCCACACAAAGATTTTTTTTTTTTTTTTCCCCCCCTGAAAACTATTGGGTAGGACAAGATCTCCAACACAGGAGCAGATCTCAGAGTTCCTCTGGATTGATGTGGATGTTGCAAAGACGACTAGAAGTCCTAAGATATGCCCCCTCTTCCTAGCCAGAGCCACTGCACAGGACAGAAAGATAGGCTACGCTTTGTAGAGCCCACGTAGAGCCTGCAGGCTCCAAACGACTAGGTTACAGCTGAGGAGATGGATACCTAATAAAGATCCAGTTCCAGACCAGACTTACTTGGGTACTCATACTGCTTTCAGAACAGATGTTTACTGACCACAGATACTTGCAATTCATCAAATTATCCAGAACTTCACGACAGAACTCTTTCTTCATTTTAGAAATGTCAGTTGTTTGAACACTGACAGAACGGCTTTTATGTAATTGCTCAAAACCCGTATCACCTACAAAAACCTTCTGCAATGACTGCTCTGAAACGAGCCATGACAAATGGCTTGTGCAAAATATGTGCAGATGCAGTTGATAAAACATAAACTTATTCCGACAGCAGAACACAAGTGCCATGCAATACAACAGATTCCCAAGTGCTAATAACCAGATAAAGGAGGATATTTTGAGACAGAATTGGCATCTGCAAGTGATGCCAAGTTAACAAGCCAGAGTTGTTTAGAAACAGGTATGCATCAGCGAGCATCTTCACCATTCTGCTTTACCAGAAATTCTTGTCATGGTTCGCTCCAGCTTGCAGTAAATTAATCTGGTTTATACGTTCTGTAAACACGGGTCAATCACAAGCATGCTACTAGGACAGCACTGTGAACAATTCTGCTTGAGTATTTATCTCTTCTGTTACAAGTCTGAAAACTGGAGATCCAAATAAGCATTAAATAGTGACCTACTTTAAAGTGAAGATTTTAGGGTTAGTCTTAAATTTGTCTGCTCAGAACCTGATGACAGAAAAACTTCAAGAGCATAAAAAAAGATTTTTATCTATAGAACGGTGAACAATTTTGGACATAATACAGCACAATACAGCTTCACTGTGTACTTACACAATCAAGGCCTGAATTTCTCTGAAGATAAATTTGGTATCATCTGATCTGTATTAACATTCAGTGGCATAATGCCAAGTATTGATATCTCTTACTCAGAAAACGTAGTCCACACAACATACATGTGAACAGCCTCTGATTACATACAGTGGTGAGATAAATATTCTGTCTCAGTATGACAGAACCTACCCCTCTGAGCACAGAAAACAGGTTGGGATTGATCTAGTATAAGGTTAACATGTACCTGAGACTGCACAGTTTTATCTTCCGCTGGTCATACCTCTGTCTTCATAAATGGTAATTTCAATCTGCACAGAAAAGCTGTTAGGGAAACATACTACAAAGACTATGAAAACAAAAATAAAAGTGGAAAAATATGAAGATATTAGAACCTTTGATCTTTCTGCTTCATACCTGCTGTTTCAAGGCTAGTTTCAGAGCTACAAAGCAAAGAGAACAGGACATGCAAGGTCAGATCAGTGGTCTATCCAGCCCAGGACTGTTCTGGCAACAAGACCAGAAGATGCTGTGCACAGAGGGTTTGCAAGCCTTGCCACCTTCTGTTAAATTTCAGAAAAGAGTACGCACTAGACAAAAGTTAACACGTCTGCAGTTCATCTAAGTCACTAACCAAACTGAAAATGCTTTTACTTGAGTTGAGTGTGGGTTTTTTTTTAGGTGTATGCATAGAAAAACGTGGAAAACATATTGAGAATAATGAAGTCATACAGGTGACAGCTATAAGCTATTTAGACAATACACAGATAACCCAGCTGCACAAAACTAGCCTGAATGTGCATTTAATTGGCATGCTGTGTTTCAAGTTGCTTTGATTTCAATATTCTCAACAAATGATACGTGTTACACTTTCTACCCCTAGATTTGCTATAAGCAGTCTTTACAACTACTAAGGTAATAACTAGATAAAATGCCTGCAGTGTGGTTCAAGAGTTTAAAAAAAAAAAAAGTTAAAATAAGCCATGCTAGACCCAAGGGCAAGTGCTAGGCTGGTATCAACCTATAGCGATGTCACATGGCAAAACCTTCACCAGAGCCTGAGCCGAGAGTTGCAGATTAAACAACAGCCACCTCTTGCTTTCATGTCATCAATTTCTATCCTACCAAGTTGGTCACTTTTTTCCCAATCAGACAAACTGCATTTTAGAGGTCACTGAAACAGAGGAAGCACCTGAAGTGTTCGAAGTACTCTGTTGATACATACTGCATTTTCCAGGAAGTCTCAAAGGACAGATTCCAATACTGCATTTTCATTGTCTCTTGATGTGACAAATCTCAATATACTAAAATCTGACCAGAGAACAGTACACAATGGAGGTTAACGAGACTAATCATGTATTCTGCCACATCACAGATCAGGCATGACCAGAGGGTGCCACACTGAGATAAACAGGTAGCACATCAGAGGTGGACAAGCCAGGAGACAATCTAAGAAACCACAGAAGGATACAACTCTTAGTCCTCTTTCAATGGGATCTGTCAGAAGGAGGCCCTGAGGAGCATAGATCTTCTCGTTCTGTTCCTGAATGAACTTGGCAATTTTCTTTAGAACCTGGTAATAGAACAGCACAGAAGTCATAGTTCCTTAATCAGGTTTCCCTACATTAGCATCAGAGCCCCAGCAATATCACGGATATAGCAATGTTAGGAGAGCCCACCACACAACTGGAGGCAAGCAATCATTACGTTACTCAAATTGACTAACATGGACAAGTCTAACGTATATGTGAAATCACTCTGCAATAAGATCCTGAGTCTATATGGAATTTGTACGACAACGGAGCAAGTCACAGAAATACCACCAAGAAGTAAGTCTTTGACTGAAGTCTATGAGACATACTGCCTTCCAAGTAACAAGGCACACAAAAGCAGCACACCTTTTCATAATGCGTTTCCATGCACAAGAAGATGGTGTAAGCAGTCAGACAGGCGAGACACCCTTCAAGGTAAGATTGGCCCCCAAGTTTTTCAGCTTCTGCATAGAGGTTATTCAGTGTTCGGACAGTCTCTTCAAACTGCTGCCTATCAATCTGCAAGAGAAGTCAAGTTTAGCTGTCACACCCTGCACATTTCAGAAGTCATGGATATCTTCAGGTATCTACCTTCATTTATTGCCTATCTGCACTTCCGCACTTTGCGGCCACTGTATTTAGGGCCAAAGTCTGAAGGAAACTTTGGTTTACAGACCTGTAGTTCTTTATTTAATATCTGCCAAGTTATTAGACCAACTTTGAATTCCAACACAATGTGAACACAAAACAAGTAATGTAAGTAAACCAATGTGCAATTCAATTGGAGAAAAAAAAAAGCTTAATTCACACACAAAGAGATCTGCTAGATTTAAAAGAGCAGTTAGGGAGTGGATTGATGGAGCTAAGTCTTAATATCAATAATGCCTCGCTGCTGCTGCCGTGCTGGTCAAACAAGCTCTCAGTAAAAACAAAACAAAGAAATGGGGAAGAGAAGGAAAGTGCAACAAGAAAAAGTAAAGGCATTAGCAAAGAGCGTTTGTTTTGCTGTCAGTTGAGGATGTTACATCTGACAAAATTAGAGTACTTGAGACAGTACTTGTGAGGCTGCTGAACAGGCTCAGCTGAACTGGCTGGTCTGCACAAGCGGGGACAGTGTTACTGCACCACAGCACAACAACGCACGCTTTATTCTCAGCCACACAACGAGCACATTCTATTTTACTGCTATGAAAGACAGCTGCCTTCCTCAGGACTGAAGAAAGCACAAGACACCAGCATTTCATAAACACCGAAGAGAAGCATTTTTAACTATTTTTCATGTAGCTTTTCACTGCAAATTAGAAGTATTTTCTTACCACAATTCATCAGAAATGCCCTTTGGACAACAAACAACGCTTTTATGCCGAAAAAATAAACAATATCCAAAGCAGAATGTGCCTTTAAACTTTGAAACCGTGCCTCCCTCATACTACGCATACAGGGGCGAGACCTCAGCACGGCGCCCTGGGCAGAACTGTTCCCAGGACAGGGGCACGGGGGAGAATCCCCACCTCCCCCCCCCACCGAAAGGGCGGCTTTGGGTAAAGGCGCGGGGGTTCGTGCGCGGGACCTGCCCGCCCCAGGAGGACGCAGAGGGGGCTTGCGGCCACGCCAGTCTGCCCGGCCGCTCGTGAACACCCCCCGAGCGCCAGCCGGTCCCTGCCCGCCCGCCCTTACGCCCAGCGGCCCGCGGGCGCACGCAGGGCCCAGCCCTTCCCCGCCGGCGGGGTCGGTCCCGGGCTGCCCGGAGGGCTCGGAGCAGGCCCGCCCCGCCTCACCCTGTTCTCCAGCTCGGCCGGGAACTTGCTCTGGAACTGGCACCGCGTCCCGCCGCTGTAGTCGCGCTGGATGAACACCTTGCCCGAGACGGGCGCCTGCTGCGGCCTCATCGCGCCGCCGCCGCTCGGCCCCGCCGCCCGCACCCCTCCGCGCCGCCGCTCACTTACGGCTGTCGCAAAAGCGTCGGGACGGCTCCGGACTGGCGAAAGGGCGGAAGTGCCGCCTGGCGCACGCGCCGACCCGCGGCGATGGCAGCGCGCAGGCGCAGCTCCGGGAGGCGGCCGAGCCGCAGGGCCCGCGCACGTGCGCGCACCGCCTGCCTCCCATTGGCTCCCACCGCAGGCAGGGTGCACACCGCGTGACGTCCCCCCCCCAACACATGGTACAGCCCTGCCCCCCCCACCCCCCGCAATACACCCGGTACAGTGCTGCTCCCCCCCGCCCCGCGGGGCCCCCCCCCCCCCGGCCGGGCCCGGGGGGGGGGGCCCCGGGCCCCGGGGTCGGCCCCGGCCCCGGCCCGGGGGATCGGGCCCTGGCTCCCGGGGGATCGGGCCCCGGCTCCCGGGCGCTCCCCGCGCTCCCGACGGCCCCCCCCGCTCCTCTGGCAGCTTGCGGCCCGGCGCACCGCCGGCCCCGGGGCCGCGCCATCCCGCGCCCGTCCCGCCCTCTCCCCGTGGCGGCGGGGCTGGGGCTGTCGGGTGCCGCTCCCTTCCCGATGGCTCGAATTCCCAGGAGAGCACCGTGAGGTGGACACCCGGCGCTCCTGCCGGCTTTATTCCCAGCTGGGTTTGCTGGTGGGCGTTCGAGCGTTTCCAGGCCCGTGAGCCCCCGCGGGCCCTGCTGCTGCGAGGCGTAAGCAAGGCCAGAGACCGTTTAGTTCAAGGAAAGCCTGGAAACCATTCCTAGCAACGCCAGGCGAGCACCCAGGGAAACGAGAATTTTGTGCTCTCCCTGCAGTGCGTCGTGGTGAGATGGGGGCGGTTGTGCTGCCCAGTGCACGGCCGAGCTGGGTGCCCCGTTGCTGATCCTGGCACCTGCGGAGGCAGCCCTGCCACCCTGAGCCTGAGCTGTCCCCAGCCCTGCCACCCCAAGCCTGAGCTGTCCCCAGCCCTGCCACCCTGAGCCCAGCCCTGCCACCCCGAGCCTGGGTTGTCCCCAGCCCTGCCACCCCGAGCCTGAGCTGTCCCCAGCCCTGCCACCCTGAGCCTGAGCTGTCCCAGCCCTGCCACCCCGAGCCTGAGCTGTCCCCAGCCCTACCAGCCTGAGCCTGGGTTGTCCCCAGCCCTGCCAGCCTGAGCCTGAGCTGTCCCCAGCCCTACCAGCCTGAGCCTGGGTTGTCCCCAGCCCTGCCACCCTGAGCCTGGGTTGTCCCCAGCCCTGCTAGCCCGAGCCGGAGCTGTCCCCAGCCCTGCCAGCCTGAGCCGGAGCTGTCCCCAGCCCTGCCGGCCTGGGGCACGGGCGGGCTGAGCGGGTCCCCACTGGGCAGCTCTGGGCTTGGGGAAGTGGCCGCAGGGCTGCACAGGAGCTGGAACGCTAACCTGGGCCTCCAGGCCAAGTGCTGTTTCAGGGCCATGTCCGGCCCCTTGAGCTCACCGTGGAGTTTCGCTGCCGCCTCCCGTTTGCCTCAGTGTAATGCTCTGTGAAGCTGCTTTGTCCTTCTGCCAGGGGACAGGGCTGGACTCGTGGATCCAAGGTGTTGAGCAGCAAGATGGGGACTCTGTGAGCAGCACCCCTCTGCTGAGGTCTTTCCCCTTTGCATGTAGAGCATTGCATTGCTGAGCAGCTCCAGAGCTGCGGTGATGGGCTTGAAAGGGCACTGTATGTTCTCCAGAGCCTTTGGGAGCCCAGCGGGGTGTGCTGTGGGCAACAGAACATGAGATTTGCAAAGACTTCAGTTTGAAAATTCTTTAGACAGTGGGAAAACTCACATGTTGCAGCTAAGTGGCCTCTGGTTCTAATGATGTTTTTTAAAACGTTTTAAATTAACAGAAACATCAGGTGATGGTGAGCCTCCTCAGGAGGTGGAGCACTTCTGTTCAGTATAGCAAGTGCCATGGCCTCCGCAAAACCCCTGAGAAACGACAGCACCCTTTCAGCTAATTCAAAAGCCAGGGGAACTGGAGAATGATACAACTAATTGAAGATTTATGAGGTCTCTATGGCAAGCTGTGCCCATGGGATTAAAAAAAAAGCAGACACTAATTACGGACACAATTACTGAGCCTGGGCTGCAGCACGGGCCGCAGCAAGTATTTTCTGAGGTCACACATGAGAGATACTAGGAGCAAGCCTTTCTGCAAAAGCCATCAGTGAGTTGTTTAGTGTATGTCTGCGTTAATTAATGAATTACTTCACAGCAGTACTGCAGGAGCTTGAGGTCCAGTGGCAGCAAAGTCTTACAGCCAAACCATCAGCCAGGACTGGGAAGCACGTCTTGGTTGGATCCTCCCTCTCTAATCCTTGTTCCCAGTTCTGTGACTTGTGCAAATGAAGCTGATTTCTTGCCTTCAGCATTCCTGAGAGTCTCATCTGGAAGTTGTGAAATCATGATCAGAAGATACCGTTCCAAGGTTCAGAAGTTAGCTAATCAGTGACATGTTTATTTAAACGATTATTAGAAACCATCACTTGGTGAACAAACAATAAAGGGAAGCAAAGCATTTGGGACATTCAGTGTTTGCTTACGGCAGCTGCTCCTTCTCAGTCTGCTGAAGCGTCCACTTAGAAGATGACATAGAGGAGGAGAGTTCCCAGGCATCCCAAGGAGGAACGAACTCAAGCGCATACCCGCTGGCTTGGGCCACGCTGCATCTCTACCGGGTCAGTGTCAGAGCAGACCAGAGGGCCTGACCTCCTTCCCACGATCCCAGGCACTGAGGCTGCCGTGCTGGATGGGGAGGCGTCCCCGGACCTCAGCAAGGCTGACAGAGGGAGGACACGCTGCCACGCTGTGTGCCATGGCTGTGTGGGACCTGCCAGGATGCTGGGGGGGCTTGCTGGGCTCACTGGCTGCAGGACGGGGTGTGGGGCCGAGCCAGGCTGCGGAGCATCCCCAGCAGGCTGCTCCGACACTGCTCTGCCGGTGTTTGTCCACCTCTCCACGGAGGCAGCCGCCCTTGCTGCCTTGGCAGGCATTGCCTGAGAACTCGCTTCAGATCATAATGGGACTTGCCAGAGTGCTAGCGGGCACGAGAGTCCTGCCTGTCAGGAGCCGAAGGTTTTGGGGAAGAAAGGGATGTGCATGGGTGTCTTCCTTTGCCCAAGAGCCAAAAAGAAACCAGTGCCCCTGTTCTCCCTCGCTGAGCAGCACGGCTTTCACCCGTCACCGCGGTGAAGTCTGTGGGTCACAGGCTGGCTGGCTGTGCCTTTCATGCCCTTGCGGTTTGTATGGATTACTTCTCCCTAAACCTCTTGTCTCTTGCGAGAGGATGACGGAGTTCCCAGCCCTGGAGCACTAACCCTGAGCAAGGTGAGAAACCCCGGGGATCTCTCGGCTCGCAGGTTGTCTCAGTCCTCACGCGGCTTCGCCCCGGTGTCCGTCTGCCTTGGGGCTGGCATGTGAGGAAGAGAGAGCCAAGGTCTCCCTGATGTCCAGGGCTCTCATAAGCCACAGCACTGGTCTGCCTGCTGCTTCTCACAGCCGTACAACCGGCTGCTGGGCGAGAGAGACGTGCCTGTGCCCATGCCCGTGCCCATGCCTGTGCCCATGCCCGTGCCCATGCCTGTGCCCGTGCCTGTAAGGGATGGGGCACACCTCCAGAGAGCTTTACGGGTGAAATCAGTCTTGTGTTTTATCTCAAAAATTCTTGTTGTCTCCATTGATGGGAGCTCTGTTAATAACTCTCAGTGAGGGTCTGAAATTATTACAAATTGGGAAATAAATAAAAACGTCTGGCGTATCAAAACTTGCTGGTGAGCCCCTCTTGAGCACATGTGCATGAGAGAGGCACTCGGAGGCAACCCAGCCTGCACAGGTCCTGCAGCGGAGCCGGTGTGGGCCGTGTTCTGCCACTCTGAACTGATGCGAGCCAAGGTTTTATTAGGAGTTGCTGGTGCGCTGCATGGCAGATCTGCAAAGGTACACGGAGCCGAGTGCCACAAATGCAAAAACGAGTTGGCCCCGCTCTTGAGGAAATGCTCTGTCCTCATTAGTTCTTGGCATCATCCTGTTCAAAGCACTCTCTGCTTTTTCTGAATCTTTTTCATTCTTGCTGAGAAAAGGATTATGACATATTACAATGCAGTAATAAACTGTTATTATTTATTAAATAAGAAGTCCCTGTAAAAAATAGAAGGAGAATTCAATCCAGATGCTATCTGTTGCAAAGGCATTTGAAATTCCAGATGTTGGTAGTAAAATGTGGTCTCTAATTCATGCTCTTAGAGACAGAAAATGCTCCTGGCTGGGTAACCTGGCCCTGCTTAATGCAGCTGTGTGTTTTTCCACAGGCCAGCCCATGTTTAGAAGCAGCCGCAGTATCTGAACTGTAGGGTTCAACTTTATCCCTTTGCTGAACATACTTTTGTGCATTTTTATGGCCAAGAGCGAGATTGTAAGCACATCAAATCAATGTTGTACTTGTTTTATGAAGGTAGTAAACCAACGGCTTGCAGCTGCGTGCGCAGCAGAGCAAAGGGCTCAGGAGCCCTCGGGTGCAGGCACTTGCATGGACGTCGGTGGCCAGTGTCGGAAGAAGAGTAACAGCAGCGTGTTCAGGGCCCTTCTTCCCCCTCCGTTCACCACTCGTTCCCTTCAT
This sequence comes from Gorsachius magnificus, assembly GCA_034008185.1. Taxonomy (NCBI): domain Eukaryota; kingdom Metazoa; phylum Chordata; class Aves; order Pelecaniformes; family Ardeidae; genus Gorsachius; species Gorsachius magnificus. The sequence goes on along the minus strand of CM067100.1, from coordinate 5,907,656 downwards.
GCGCCTTGAGCAAGCCTCTTCCTTGAGTTGCCCTTTCATGTTCGGTGCTACCGCTAGTGCTCCGGCAGCCCAGGGCGGCGCTGACGCCTTCCCCGTCCCCGAGCAGCTGAAATGTCTCTCCCCCCACGGTCTGAGACGACCTTTCCTGGCTCAGGGCCACAGACCTCAACGTGGCTGCAAGAGGAAAGTCATTTGATCGTATTCGCCTCCAGTGGCGGTGGCCTCTCCGTTTGGAAGAGTTTGACCTAGCCCAGACTTTTGCCTGTGGCTTTCTCTGTAAATCACCCCGAGGGCCAGGGCTGAGCACCCCCAGGCAGCAGAGGTTTGCTAAAGCCGGGGAAGGCAGGCGCTGCTGCAGGTGGCTGCGGTGCGCGGCTGGTGTGGGCGGGCGGCCGGTGAGAGATCCGCGTGGAGCATCGGCAGCGCCGGCTCAACGGGGCAGGGGCGTTTTGATGATGGGAACCATCGGAGAATGGGTCCCTCTGGGTGTGGGGGCCACAGATACCCCAGACCCCAGACTTGGGCTAACCAGGACTAACTTTATTCCCTGTCAGCACAGCTGTTTTTTGTCCTTGCTACGCGTCCCCTAATGCCACCGCTGAATAGAGATGGCAGCCGTTCCGTGACAGCTTCCCTGGGCACATTCTGGTTTTTCATACCTGCCAGAAAAAGCTCTGTCTTCCCACAGGATTGATGTAAGCTCGTTACAAATTTGGGCGCATGTAGTAATGCTAAGTCTCAGGTCACATGAGGTCAGCTTTTGCCTGCAGGAGCACAGCGCGTCGGCATGTATTCATTGCTTAAAAATACAACACGGCAGCGGGGGAAAGTGTTGCAACACAGGGTGAGCGTGTGCCAGGCTGTCTGAGATTCATCGGCGGCCGTGCTGTGAACAGCCGTGAGCTATCGCCCTCGTCCCTTCCAGGAGGGCAAACCCCTGAACACCCCTCCCCAGGGGAGGACGGAGCCGAGGGGACTGTGCTGTGGCCCTGTGCTGGGAGCTGGGTTTGCCAGGACGGGGCTTGCAGAGGAGAGCAGACACTTTGGACTTTCTGTGGACATCCCCTTGGGAGCTTCATTTCCTTTTAAACTCCCGAGCGTGCAGATGCTCTTTCTAAGCTTTGTGCTGGAAGTATCAGGGGAGCTGGATGCCTGAGCGCTTGCACATTGGGTGCACAATAGCCGTACAATTAGCAAGGTCTGGAACGGCCCTCCTGAGGCCCGTGGGAGTTTTTCTGGGGGGTCCTGGGACTCTGAGACCCCCCACTGGCGCACTCCAAGTGAGACACATTGCGCCCAGACCCGGTGGTGCGCGGATCCAGCTGCAGCATGGTCTCCCTTCCCGCCAGCAGCTCTCTGGGTAGGGAACACGGGCAGTTTGATTTCAGGGCAGAGTTCCTACCGAGACGGACTTCTCTGTGCAGTAATTGGAAAATGCTAATGCCTAATGCCCACTCCCCAGGGAATCCCTCTTCAAAGCCCTCGTGGGGCTGTGGCAGTGACTCCCCCGGGGAAGCTGCAGCTTCCAGCTACACAGGGGAATCGCCCTCCTGAAGATCACACGGAGTGCCTTTTAAGTGGAAATGACTTTTTTTCACAATTAGGTAGAGCAGAAATAATTAAGCAGGGCACAACCATTGTTACCTGGTACCCGATTGCCAGAGCTCAGTCTGGCAGGGTTTACTTCATTGTGCTCTTCTGCTAGTTTTCATTTTCTTTTGCTAAAAAGCTGATAACGTTTGGTCCTCCCATCACAAGGGATACAGAAATCTGCTTTCAGAGGAGCTGCTCTTGCACCCCAAGTCTGCCTGTGGACTCTGTGGGCAGATAAATCCAAGAAGTGGCTGCAAGGCTAAACAGAGAATACACAGAGGGGTGGCAGACTGGGCCTCTGGGTGCCTGCGGAGAGGAAGCAGCACGCCGCCACTTTGCAGATACCTTTTCTGCTTGCATTTAACCATTGTCCTTTTGCTCTTGAAGTGGAAACTGCTCTAATTCATCTGGGAGGCTGGGAAGGCTACTGGGAGGGGATGCAGGCCGCAAGGGTGGATATCGCCGTCCCTCTCTGGTCATATGCAGAGCACGGCTTGAGAGAGCTGGGGGGCCCAGCCTGGGAGTTTTTAAGACTTCCATGAACCCTACGTTTTTAGCATTTGCAATTGCCCTTTGCACGCTGGCCGAGCCAGGCTGCTTCATTCACATCACACCAGAGTCTGGTGCAGCATTGTCCTTCCTCTGCAAGAGGACTTTTGATGGCCAAGATGAATTCAATGCCAGTGGAGCAGCAAGAAACATTAACCCTTAATCCTCGTCTGGGGCGGCCACCGAGCAGTAAGAGGACCCTGGTCAGGGTGGCAGGACTCCCTGTGGCAGGGAGGGGTCTGCAGGTTCCCCCCTGGCTGTCCATGCGTGAGGACTGGGCTGCGTGGTCTCAGGCTCAGGGATCTGCTGCCCCACCAGCGCCCAGCACCAGCAGCCTCAGAGGTGCGAGGTGCAGCTGGTGGCGGACGACCTCCTGTGTAAGCAAGGAGGAAGAACCCAGGCTTGGCCTTCCAGCAAAGCAGTTCTGGGTTTGGATTTCTCTCCGCTGTTGCACGTTGACTTCAGCTTTCCCCAGGGAGCGGGGATGGATTCTGTTACGCCTGGCTAAGAGCTGGCACAAGGGCTTTCAGGTGGCCGGGTAGCATGGCTGACTGGGATTTGAGAGGCTGCAAGTTACCCCTCTCCCACGGTCTGTAAGCGTTTACAGAGGGAGCAGGTTGCTGATAAAAACAGGCGAAGATGTTTGTATGCTGAGGTCAGCTGGAAGCAGAAGCTAGGTGAACTGGGGCTTCAATGGAAGGGTGATTGGGTGATGGAAAGGTGATGGATCTGTCAAAACAGCTTGCTGGTGGCCGGCAAGCATTCTCCATCACCACTCGTCTCCCTGTTTCCAGGCCGAGAGGCCCTGAGTGGTGGGTTGGTGCGGGAGCCCTGCGTGGGCTCTCTGATCTGCAAGGGTTCCAACATCCTTACGTCCTGTCCGGTGCTGTGATTGATGAATCATTTGTTGTCCCCTGCACCACAATTCTACAAGGAAGAAATAAACAAAAGAATGATTTATTTAGTTTAGTTTTTAGAGAATATAATAAGCAGCCTCCATGTCACGTTCTGGACAAAAGCAGCAATTTTGCAATAATATAATACGATAAACAGTGCTGTCACTGTCCCCAAACACAGCTCCAGGGACACATCTGCACCGGCTGGCTCCTTGGAAGGTCTCCCAGGTTTGTGCCCAGGCTGGCGGAGGCCGGGCTTTGCCGCAACCAAAGGGAAGGCCCTGGTTGCACAGGCTGCACCTCTAGGAGAGGTACTTGCTGTCCCCAAAGGTTGCCAGAAGTCGTCTGGCCACGGCCATGGCCAGCTGGGCCCCGCGAGGCTTTTGGCAGCCAGAGCCAGGCTCAGGCCCACAGGCTGGATACGGACCCTGGCTGCCCTCGCTGCCTGCCCGCCTCCGGACCAGCCCGGGGGAGATGGAGCCAGGCTGCGCCCCCGTCCCCTACCCCAGCCTCCTCTTGCCCAGCCCTTGCGCTAAGCAGTTTGCAGATAGAGGTGGTAATGACACTTCCTAATTTGCTTGGGGGAAGAGATAAAGAGCGGAAACAAAGAAAGGAAAGATACCAGGCTAAGTGGTGAGCTGCTGTAGGAACCTCCATATTGGCTGGTCCTGCCTCACCGTTCTGCCCCCCAACCCCTCCCACAGGAACAGCCTGAACTAATTAACCCTCTGGCACTCCATAATGAAGGCTAATAAACACCTAATGGGTTTGCTTGAACAAACAACCTCTGCACAGGCCATAGGAAACCCCCAGTCCCGTGGCGTGGTGTGGGGGAAGACCAGGGAGCGTGGGGCTGGGGCTGCCCCCGGCTCTCCCCTCCCGCACGCCTGAGCCCGAGATGCCCCAGCCCGGTCCCGCTGTGCCTGGGCCGCTGGCAGCCTGGCTCCCTGCACCGGCCGGGCTTCTCCTGCTCCAAAAGGGCTTCCCGCTGCCCAAACTGCCGTGGCGAGCACTACCGCCCTCTGGCCTGCGCCTGTGCTTCCTCCGGACCTTGTCCTTCCCGGCGCCGCTCACCGCCGCCAGCCGCGGGGCTCGGTCCCCTCGCAGCGGGGGCACCTCGGCTCTGCGGGGCACGGCCGGCCGGCTGGGCAGCAGCCAGCCCTTCTCCAAGAGCCGCGCGGCTCCGTTGGCAGCGTGCTGTGCTTCCAGCGGGACGTTTGCTCCCGCCACGAGCGGGGCTCTGCGCTGCGCAGACCTTCCCCGCTCTGCCCGACCAGCAGCTCTTGGGGACAAGCTCCGGGCAGGCTGCAGGGCTGCGTGTCCCAGCGAGCAGCCCGTGGTGCCCCCAGGTGTGGTCCCTTCTTTGGGGACCTGGGTTGTAAGTGTGGGGCTCATTCTTCCTGCGAACGCTGTGATCAGCACCTTGGCCTGCCCGTCGCAGCGCGTCCGCAGTCTGTCGTAGCTGGGTTTGTGCAGTATTATGAACCCAGGCTCTGAAGGGAATGCACTCAGAAATATTCGGCTTAAAATACTGTACCAGATGGACCGCGTTTACCTAACCTTTAGCTGGTTCCAATGTGCAAACAGTTAAGATCATAATGTTAACATTTTCTCAGATGTTTTATGTGCATATAAAATATTCTTAAAGAATGTGCTTTTGAATGCAAGGTTTCATCCAATTACAATTTTACTAGGGTTTATAAAAATATAAAAATATGGGGTTTTTCAGGGTGTCTGAGAGTTTATAGAAACATAAAAATATGGTTTTTTCAGGGTGTCTGAGATGCTGCTGGCCTTCATGGTAAACTCCGCAGCCCTTGCAGTGGAATGTAATTGCTACTACATGGGAGATGTCTCTGGAATTTTTATGATTAGGTAAATGTGCTAATCCTTCAGTCCCGTATTGAGTCACCTCTGAAAACAGTTAACGTAGGGACAGGTAATAACACATATGTTCCATCTCTGCACCAAAACTTCCTTTGCTTTCTGTCCGGGGCTAAAGGCTTGGCTTCTGCAGGCATGAACGGATTTGAGTCAGATACCACAAACACCACTTAAGAGCCCGGGGCAACTCTTCAATGGACTGCTCACCTCCCAGCCAGTGTAGGAACAGATCTCTCCTGTCCTGCAGGCGACTTCAGCCTCCTCTAGGCAGGCTTCACAGATGCTATGTGCAAATATCTTTCTTCCCTGGCTTACCTGAAAACCCGAATCAAGAAAGGGGATAAATGGAATTTGATGGGTGCTCATTTAAAGGCATCTGCAGTTCTGCTTTTGCAATAGAAAAGGTGGCAAACGCTGCAATCCCTGGGAATCTTCCGGGTTTGCCATGTCAGCGTGAAGGCTGAGCATGGAAATGTTGATCACGTAATCTGTCCATTCCTGAAAGATCCATGTATTGCGTTACAGCATTTTATGATTCCACACCTAAGTAGTTCATAATTTTAACAGGCTTATTCCTATTCAAAGATGGTGAATTAGAATAAGCCCATTAAAATTATATAGCAAGCGTACATGAAATCATAAAGAAAGGTAGTAAATTACCCTGTTAAAGAGAGAACCAGGCTCTGTCCCGCGCTGCGCGCTGCCAGCCAGCCCGGAGTGGCTCAGCCCCTCCCAACAGAACTGCGATGTTTTTGGGGCCGTGCCTTCAGGACCCCCCTTTGCCTGCACCGCTGCTGCCAACAGAGGGAGGGAACCCCTGCCTGCACTCGTGCAGAGCCCAGGCCTTGCAGTCTGACACCCCGCGAAGGACACGCAGCAGCGTATTTGCAAGTTGGGAACCTTACACAGTCGTGTTAGCTCACAGACCACCAAGGAAAACAGCAATGCCTAAAGCCAGGGGGTCTGGAGAGCCAACCTGCCCTACCTCTGTCTTGTGGCAGTGTTTTTCAGGGACTGCCCATCCTCAGCCCCCCCGTGCCGCGGTGATTGCTTCAAGGTGGCAGCTTATTCCCTGCTCTGGGGAGAGGTCAGGGAGCTGGCGGGGGCAAAGCGCCCTGGGGGAGCGTGCAGGGGTCAGCAAAGCAAACCCATGCAGCCCCCGGCCCCGCTGGCTGGAGCCCCTGGCCCCACTCCGGGAGGTTTCCCATGGGGCGGGCAGCACGGCTCCTGGCCGGGGAAGGTAATCTGAACCTGTACCGGTGCGTATCTGGCTCAGTGTTTACAAAGGAAAAACAAGCACAAAGAACAGGGTTGTATTTGTTATTTGTAAGTCAAACCAGCTGTGATCTGCAGGCGGCAGATCCTGCTCTGAGAAGCATCCGACGTCACTGCTGCCTGCAGACGCTTTTCGCCTTGCGTCACCGCCGGCCAGGCTTCCCTCGCTCTGACCCCCGCGTCCATTTGCTGGGTTTGCCGGACCCCGGCGGCAGCCCCCCATGCCGTGGCGCTGCTGCGGGGAGCTGGCGGTACCTGCTCCGGAGGCAGCTCCGAGAAAGGGGAGGCTGCCAGGGCCCGTTTGCGATGAGCTGGGACCCCAAAAGCCTGAGGCTCGGAAAAGCCTGGCTGACGGGTGCTGCCCCAGTCCTGCTCCAGCGGGGATCTCTCCGGGAAGAGCCAGCGATGTGGGCTGGCTCCTTGGCCAGGGGTGCTGGGGCGCTCCCGGGCACCCTCTGCGGCTGCTCTGACGCGTGGGGTGCTCGCGGCGAAGGTCCCGCGTGCTGCGGGGCTGAGCGGTCCCGCTCCTCTCCTGCCCAGACCCGCAGGCGAAGCAGAGATGCCGGAGGGTCACCGAGTCCTTGCTGCTAACGAGCACAGCGTTCCCCAGCCTGACGTGACCAAGTGCAGAAGCTTGGGGCTCGTGGAGGAGACAGAAGGACTTTAAACAAAGGGTCTCTCAGGCCACCTAACGCAGGATAGATCCAAGAGGACAAATCGAATTTACAGGCATAGCTTAGATCAGGAGATATGCTTGCAAAGCCAATTTGTTTCATTTTATAGGCTGGAAAGATTCTCAGTCAGGGTTCCCTGTATGGTTTAGATTAGGTTAGGACAGCGGTATTCGGGAACACTAGATCTGGAGAAGTTGTCACTCAGGGCGCTTGTAATCAAGTAGGGGCCAGCTAGCATTTCTGCAATGCTTTCAAAGAAAATATTCCCTGTCTGCCCAAAAATGAAGCTTCTGTATGCTTAAGAAAATGATGGATACCTGAAAACAGGGGTGTATCTTATATTAAATATTTAGGAATAAGATTCCACACGTGTATCAACAGAGAAAATGGGAATTTCAAAGGGTGCTACTTTAAAAAGAAAAAAAAAAGGAGGCTCTAGGTAGCACCAAAACATGATTTTTTTTCTCCATGAGTTTGTATCCGTCCTGTTAAGGCTATCGGTTTTACTGTCTGTGACTGTGCAAAACGTAAAAGCTCTGGGGAGCTGCTGTGTGAAACCTCAGCAGTGGGAAAGCTTTATCGGGCAGACTGCAGGGTGCACCAGGGGAGATGCTCCCTGGCCGTACCAAGGGTGCAGCCACCCAGTTCTGAAGTTTCCGAGGGACTATGTGCTGGCTGCTCCTGTCTCTGTGCAATGCAGCCACTGCCCAAGGACCAGACCCTCTACTGGTTCGTATCGCAAAAAACAGAGCGTGGCAGTGAATGCACCACAGGCTTTTCTGTTTTGTCCCTCCTCCTCCCTCATCTTCCTCGCACCTCAGGTGACTCTCCCAGCTCCACTGCCGTCACGGTTCTGGCACTTCACCGCTCCCAGGGGACGGGGCCACTGCTCTGCCTGTGCAGCCTGTGGATGCCCAGCGCGCCCCCTCCCGCAGGACCCCCTGCATCCGACGTGTTGGCATGAGCTGCTCGCAGACCTGGTGGCAGCTCACGGTCGTTTGGTTTCCACCATCTCCCCCAAGTCCCTCTGAGCCACATCAGCGTTCCCTCCTCCTGTCGCTGGTGAGGAAGGACAGCCCCGGAACCTTCGTGGGGGGCCATGGCATTTTGGTGCTGGTCTTGGGGGCTTGACTGGGCTTGGAGCCGGCGGGTCTGTGTCCTGGCAGTGTCAGTCCCAGCTAAGGCGAACCCACCGAGATGCTCCCAGCGCCCTTCCCCGAGCCAGGACCGCCTGCGTGCTCAGCCGCGCCACTCGAGCGACCAGCATCTTCCTCCTGGGCTGCTGGGAACCCATCTCACCCTTTCTCCAATGTGAGGAGCCACCGTGGCTCCCAAGCCCATGGGCTCTGGGATGCATTTTGTGCGCTGCAAGCCGAAAGCAGCCAGAAGACCGTTTCAGCAGAGGGATTAGCTCCTGGCTCCCACTGCTGAGCTCAGCTGCCAGAAAAGTTCCCCGGGAAGTAGCACAATCTTTGTTTGGTCATTAAAGCAGAAAAAGAGAGAGGGAATCTTAGGAAATGCTTGAAACGATTAGGTGATCTTAACTCTAAGGAGCTAAACAAATGCAAAGCAATTCCCCCCCCCAGCCCCTCGTGCTGCTGTAGAATGTAATCTCATTTCTAAACACACAATTACAGAAAATAAAAAGAAAAGAAAAGAATAATTAATTTCTGCTTCCTCATGCAAATCCTCTGACCAATCATTTAGGGATCAGGGGCAATTCAGCTTCTTGTGCAAATTCCAAACTGAAGGCCTGAAAAAAGCAAGTGAATGGATTTACTTTTCTAAGAACCAGAATTAACAAAGGTTCCATTTTCCATGGTTATGTGCCTGGCCAGACAGCCCTTGCTGACAAGCTCTCAAAAAACATGTGTTGGGCTGTTGAAAAGGCCCCAGTGTTGACTGACAGACAATTGAAGTGACAAATTGTTTCATTGTACTTGGCAGGGGGAGCGCTGTATTAGATAATTACGGCGAGGGGGGAAGCGACAGGTCACAGGTCAGAAGACACGTCTGACCCCGTTTTCTGAAAGCCCTGAAAGGAGCCCGCGCCCAGGAGAGCAGCGTGATGCTGCCAGCAGTCTCTCTTCCCGTTGTGGTGATTAAGAGCTAACGAAGATGGAGCGGGGACGGGCTTGCTCCCTGCTCGCCCCGGTCCTGGCTCCCGGGAAGCGGGTGCCGGGGTTCGGCAGCGGCTGGGTGCCATGTGCTGGCACGCGGCGCTGTGAGGGCGAGCTCCCCTGCGGCGCTCGTGCCCCTCGCCAGCTCCAGCGGTGCCCGATGCATCGCCCGCCTGCCTCCGGCGTGCACGGCTGCGGCGGCGCGGCCCTGGCGATGGCTCCCTCCGACCGCGGTGGAGGCAGGCGGTGGTCCCCAGCACAGCGCTGGGTGTGCTTTGGGGTTGGCACGGGTGAAAAGGTGAGGATCCCGTGGGAAAATAGGAAGCAAAGTGTAAACAGCTGAAGCAAGCTGAGGAACGTGGTCCCCATCTATGCGGTCTCACCGCTGCACCTCAGCCCCTTCGCTTTGGTCCGGTGGCTTTAGCATTTCGAGGTGCAGCATCTCCCGAGGCAGGCATCGCTGCAGTCAGCTGAAACGCCGCTGACATCGCTTCAGACGGGCGCAGCTCTGCCCCCCGTGCTCCCGAGCTCGCCTGGTGCCAGCCTGGCCGGCAGCATCGCCCACCGCCTGTGCAAGCACAGTGGCTGCACGAGTGCCTTCCAGGCAGCACCAGTCCCTGCACAGCCCGTGAGCACCGCAGCAGGTCCATGTTTTGAACTGGCAGCAAATGCACAAAGTCCAGCCCTGAATCCCATCCCAGGTCTCGCTTGGGCACGGACGCCTTCCTCCTCCATCCCGTGTGGCTCAGCCTGCAAACGCCAGCGGGGCTGACCCATGCTCGCTGGGGCCTGGGTTTTTGCTGGCTGCAACAGAGTACAACCAATAATTATTGGAGCCTCTCTCTCTCCCACCATAGAAATAAAATATGGCATGGAATCACAGCACAGCTACGCCATTGAGAGCGCTGCTCCGCTGAGTAATACCAATAATTCAAAACAGATGAGCTGAAGGCTCGAACACTATAGACTTAGTATCCCGATCTGCCCTGACCCCGGGAACGCGCTGAAAGTTACCTTGAGACTCGCCAGAGCTCTTTGTAACTTCTGTGGGGGTTATTTATTGCAAAGTCATAAATATTTGCTATGGATTTTCTCCATCAATCTACAAAATGAATTAGGTTAGAAAAAATTTATGTACTTGGACTTTGGGCATGTGTTTCTCAGGCAGGGGAGAAAAAGTAGGATCTCCATTGTGCAGGGGATGGGCTGCTGCAGAGCTTTGGGCTCTGCTGCCTGTGTTAATTAATTCCCTTCCGCAAACGGTTTAAAATGCACAGTACAGTTGAGAAGGGGGGAGGGAGAGAAGAGGTTCTTCTTTAAATCTCTCTTAAAATCTTCCATAAAATTATTTATGGGGGAAGGAAAAGTCTATTTCCCTCTCCTCCCCTCCCGGATGCCCTGCCAGCCCATTAAAAACCTGAAATTCAGGGGCTGTTGTGCCCCAGGAGATCAACCTCAAGCCAACATCTCCCCGGCGTCCCCCTGCCGGCACCAGCACCAGCTGGGTGCAGCAGGGATGGAGGGAGAGTGCCCAGCCTCTTCCCTTCCCAGCCCCAGGCACATCTGCCTGGGGCAAAGCCACCGCATTTGCCCAGCCCTTAAAGAGAGGAGGCAGGATCAGGGCTGCTCCTGCCCTGCAGGCACTTTTCTGGCGAAGGAGAAAGTTTTTATCCAGGCAAGCGCTTAAGCAAGCCCTTAACTTCAAGGATGCTCTGAAGTTCCCGGCGGCACCCTGCACCTGGGTGGCTGCGCGGGGTTGCGGCGGGAAGCGGGGCAGGTCCCGTGGCTCTACCCCGGGGAAGCTGGGGTCAGCGGGGCGGAAGGAGGGCGTGGGTGCCGGGGAAGGGAGCCGGGTGGTCCTTGCTGCTCCTGCTCCTGCCTGGCTGCAGAGAGCAGCTGGAAACATCGCACCCTCCTGGGGTGGCTCCTCCACCTCCAGGGCCTGGCGCGGACACCGGGGCTGCGGGATCCTCCTCGCCGGCTGCGAAAGGCGCAGAGGATCTGCCCTGGTTGGTGGCGTCTGGTGCTTCTGCCCTGCCGCCCCTGCAGTCCTTGAGGTTCTGGGTTTGCATCAAAATGGCAGCCTACCACCTATCAGAGCCGCTTTTCATGTGCTAATAGGAAGTGAAATACATTTTTTTCCCCTTCAGGACTCAGGGGCTGTGCTTCTTCTTTGCATTGGTTTTACAGGAACCCCAGGAAATCCCAGAAGACCCCAAAGGATCCCACAAATCACGCCAACACTTTTAAGCTGTTTGCGCTCAGGCTAATGAGCTGCTATTTTAAAAGGTTATTGCTAACAATTAAATCCGACTGCATTTTTTTGTTGTTTTAAAATTGTTTGTAGCAGCTGTGCTTGACCCGTATGTAATTACAACAAGCCCAGGAGAGAATCTGCCTCAGTTCTCTGTCCTGGCTTTTCCCGGTCCCCGCGTCACCCAGTGTCCGTGAGCACGGACTGGGGTGGGGAATGGGCACTTTGCCTGCAGGAGTGACCGGGGCAGGGTGGAAGCTGCCTAAATGCTTCTCCGGGCTGCGTTCCCCTGGCTCACTGCCGGCAGTGGGGTGACAGCGGGTTGCCTTCTGGGTCGCCCTTTCCAAGCTGCCCTCGTGGACTCTCCTCCCCTCCTGCTGCCTTTGCTCCGTGGCGATGCCCCCTTCCCGCGCGTGGGTTCCACCGCCCGAGCCCCGGCAGATGCCCCGCGGGCCCTGCGCACCCGGACCCGCGCTGCCTCGGGAGGGCTGGGCTGTCCTCACACAGATTTCGGGGGCTGCTCCGCAGGCGTGCAGGGACAGGGCTGGGTGCCGTGCCCTTCCCTGCAGAGCTCCAGGTTTTAACTGTTCCCCCTGCTTTTCTGAGCTCTGCCTGAGCTGGGATGGTCCCTGCACCCTCTTTTTGCTTCAGCGCCTGCTGTGAGCGCAGGATCCTCCACCTCCCTTTCAACGGCCGCAAAGTGGCTGCACGGGACCTGGCAGCCTGTGTGTCCCTGCGGTGATTCCCACGCAGATGGTACGTCCTGCTCTCCCATGTCCGTCTGTCCAGCCACCCAAAGGCTCTTGAAAAGGTTTGCATGAATGAGCTGATCTAGCTTTGTTTCTGCTGCCATGGTTTGCCCTTTACCCTTTGGCCTTTGCCCAGCTCCGTGGCCAGGGGAGCGGGTTTGGCCACAGATCACTGCACAGCTGGCCAGATGCTCTGGCAGAGCACAATGAGCCGTGGTGGGGGCTCACGGCTCCTCCCGCTCCCCAGCCCCGGGCACTGGCATGCTTGGTAAAACACCAAATGTGGCTTTTTTCTCCCGCTGCAAGGAAGACTTCAGCGTGGGTGCTGTGCATGGGCTGTGCCCAGCGCCGCCCCAGCGCGATGGATGCTGCTTCCCGCTGGGCTCTGGGTGCTGCGCCCCGTCTCCATCCTGCTTTTCTTCCACTCTGCCTGTGCTGATGCAGCAAACTTGAGGTTTTTCGCTGCCTGGTGTGAGCCCTTGGTGCTGGGGTGGATCTGGCAGCTCTCAGCCGGCGTGGGGGGACGGTGCCTGTGCTGCTGGTGCAGCCTGGCTCTGGTGGGACGTCTGTGTGTGTCGCTGGGCTGATGTGCGGCCGCAGGCAGGGAGGAGCCGTCCTGCTAGGTCTGGCTTCACTGAGGACCTTTACCTTGCCTGCTTGTGAGGCTCCGGGGCCTCGGAATGCCGGCAGCGTCTCCAGTTGCAGGATTGCTCTCTTGTTGCTTTCCATGCCCCCTCGCCCCGCTGAGCTGCGCCGCCAGCCCGGCCTGAAGCCCGCAGGGGCTGAGCGCTGAGTGTGCCCTGCGTGCGGGTGCGGGCAAACACTTGCCATCTGGCCAGCTTGCTGGAAGGCAGCCGGCGGGCTGGCAAAGGCGCTCCCCATTGCCACCTTTTCTCTCATGCGTATCCCGAGGAAGGAACAGCCCTGCCTCATTTCTTGCCCACCGTGTGGCTGGCTGGGACTCTGTCCTGTGCAGGTGATGCCATTTTCCCCCTGCTCCTAGGTGAGGCCCCATCCCTGGAAGCATTCAAGGCTGGGTTGGACGGGGCTCTGAGCAACCTGATCAGTTAGCGGTGTCCCTGCTCACTGCAGGGGGGTTGGGCTGGGTGACCTCTAGGGGTCCCTTCCAACCCAAAACATTCTGTGATTCTATGAGGTATCGATCAGCTGGGTGTGCCAAAGGCCTGTATGGGGTTTTGTGTAGGTGTGCGTCCAACAGCATCGAGATCGCAGTGACAGCCCAGGCTACACGTGCAAATCTGGGTACGTGCACGGCTGCCTGCGGGCTGGAGGCACCACAGAAACCAGGGTCTGGAGCAGATGATTCTGTGCTGGGTAACAGTGATGGAAAAAGTTGTCAGAAGGAGCATGACACCAGGAGCTATTTGTTCAATCAATGATTTACCAGATGTGTACACTGTACTAAAGGCTTGTAAACATACTTTAATGGCCAGCTGTAAATCCAGGCAGTAGCAGTGCCAGCTCCATCTCCATCAGACGTGTTTTCGGAACAGCAGTGCGAGGGCTCTGAATCACTTTGTTATAAGCTCTGTCAGCTCTGCAATTGTGCGTGTAAATCAAGGAACGAATGTCCTTAGGTCAAAATTATTTGAATGTCAGGAAAGGTTTTATGACCGGCAGCTTTTCCTTTCCTGGGCTCCCTGCAGCTTCTTGTCTTCCACAAGCGGCATCTCCAGAACGTTGGGTTTCCGTCCCAGTGCCCCCAGTGCGTGGCTGTGTTTTCACTGACTATGCTGGAAGTCTCTTTTGTTAATCACTGAAGCAAAGCGTCATTAGTGAGAAGTGTAGGGTGTACACAAAGAGCAACTTGCCAAATTACTAATAAGCAGAAACTCCATCCATCTTAATGAGACAGGGTTAAGAAAATAGCACCCTAGAATACACACAATGGAGCCTTCCCATGCTGTTTATTTATTCCTGTTAGGAAGCAGCTCAGGATTCCATCTCTGGTGCCGCTTGGAGATTGTCGCGTGGTTTCCACATCACGGGCTACTTATGCTCTTGCAAATCATTAACGGGTGAGAAAGATAAATAAATAAGTGGACGGATGGCTCAAAAAATTATTAGAGGGAAGATAAATATCTGGCCTCCAACCAAATGAAATACCACCATGACAAAACGCCGATTCCAGGCTCTCTTTGCCAACCAATTGCAAAACCACCATGCAGGGCAGGGAAAGACGTCCACTAAGCAGCGAGAGCGCACTGCTGGTGGCAGGGCTCAAAATCATCCCTGCAGGCTGGGGCAGGGCGCTGCAGGCGCTGGTCGCGCGGTGCCGTCGGGCAGCCCCTGGCATGGGCAGCCCCTGGTGCGGGCAGGCAGCCCCTGGCGTGGGCAGCCCCTGGCATGGGCAGCCCCTGGTGTGGGCAGGCAGCCCCTGGTGCAGGCAGCCCCTGGCGTGGGCAGCCCCTGGTGCGGGCAGCCCCTGGTGTGGGCAGCCCCTGGTGTGGGCAGGCAGCCCCTGGTGTGGGCAGCCCCTGGTGCAGGCAGCCCCTGGTGTGGGCAGCCCGTCCGGTGTGGGCAGGCAGCCCCTGGTGCGGGCAGCCCCTGGTGTGGGCAGCCCCTGGTGTGGGCAGGCAGCCCCTGGTGTGGGCAGCCCCTGGTGCGGCAGCCCCTGGTGCGGGCAGCCCCTGGTGTGGGCAGCCCCTGGTGCGGGCAGCCCCTGGTGTGGGCAGCAGCCCCTGGTGCGGCAGCCCCTGGTGCGGGCAGCCCCTGGTGGGGAGCCCCTGGTGTGGGCAGCCCCTGGTGCGGGCAGCCCTGGTGGGGCAGCCCCTGGTGTGGGCAGGCAGCCCCTGGTGTGGGCAGCCCCTGGTGCGGGCAGCCCCTGGGGCGGGCAGCCCTGGTGCGGCAGCCCCTGGTGCAGGCAGCCCCTGTGGGGCAGCCCCTGGTGGGGCAGCCCCGGTGCGGGCGCCCCGGCCCCTGGTGCGGGCAGGCAGCCCCTGGTGCGGGCAGCCCCTGGTGCAGGCAGCCGTCGCTCCTGGGGTGCTGCCATGCCCCCAGCTCCAGCCTTGTGCTCTGGCCACCCGCCCCTGTGCCATCTGCACTTCGTTACGCAGCACGGAGCAGGGCTGGGAAGAAGCAGAGAGGGGCTTTCCTTTGGGGAAAGTCAGGGAAAAATTACAAACCCATTTATTTTCTGGTTTTTGTTATGGAGGGTCCAAAGAAGAACTCCCAGAAGCCCCAGCCAGCATCCTCGAGGCCAAGAAACCCTGGTGAGCTCTCAGACCCCCCAGATAATTCACATTCTCACCCAGCGACTGCTGTGGGTGCCAGCTAAGGAGCCCGTGGGGCCCCTGGGGTTTGGTCTGCCGGGTCTGCAGGGCCCAAGGAAGAGCGGCGGTGGGCTGGTCCCGCTGTGGCTCCTGCTGATGTTGGAGGTCTCAGCTGCTGGAGAGGACCCCTCCCTGGGCACTGCGGGGAGCTGCTGCCCAATGCCGCCTGCAGAGCAGCTCTCAGCGCTCTCTGCTGATTTCGGGGTGCGGTAGGCTGGTTCCCTGGAGAGAGGTTTGCCACAGAGCGAGAAGTGTGAGGCGACGCTGCCTCGTGGTGGGCAGGGCTCCAGCTCCCTTCCTTTGGGGTCCTCACCAGCGCAGCCAGGGGTCCCCGTGTCCTCAGTCACTGCGGGACTGCTCCTGGGCTGAGGCCCCCCTCGTGTCGGCCCGGCAGTGTGATTTATAGCTCCCCGGTGACTCGCAGCACTTCCCCAGGTTACCCTGGCCAGGCAGGAGGGGTTTGCACCCACACCAAGGTGCCTGCACACCTGTGCTCCCCAGCCACATTTTTCTTTTGTTGGGTAAGAAATGACTTGCAGCGCGTTTCACACAAGCAGATCAGCTGCCGGATATTTTATTGAATGCCAGCACCCGCTGTATGTTATTCAGACTTTATATATGCTACAGACCCTCTCAGCAGCCTGCACCTGGTCCAGGGCAAAGCTGAGCCTCATAGAGAAGAATGTGCTGTAATGCAGCAAGTTATTACAGGATAAATATTTATAAGCCCCTGTAAATATTTGCCATCAGTTCCCTCCTGGGACTAGGGGCAGACGGTCAGAGTTTCAGCAGTGCTGAAGGCGTTAGCTGTTGTAGTTCTTTATATGTTATCTCAGCTAGTAAACCCTTTGCTGATTGTGTTTAGTTATAGCATTTAATGGTGCTAATTTCACACTAACAGGAGACATTGGCTGGAATTCTTGCGTGCCCTGATCCTGGCCCTGCTGTGGGCTGGCTCTTGGTGCAAGCGTCCTCTGCATCCCAGGCGGTGCCGAGCCCCAGGCCGGGGCGGCGGAGCAGGTCGCCGCAGCTGCAAAGCCTCCCCGCGCAGTTTCCCGTGTCGTGGGGCGAGGGAGCGTTCCTGGCTGCATCGGTGTTATTGGAACCTCGGAGCTATCCACTGAGAAAACCAGAAAACAAACACAGCAAAACTAACATCCTCCTCAGCAGGCTGACCCCGGCGGGGGCTGGCGGCTCTCAGCTGGCCAGGGGGGTGTCTAATCTAAAGCAAATTCTCCCTGGGGGTGTCCAGGAGCTGCCCGGCTGCAGGAGGTGGTGCAGGACCCACGCGACACTGCTGGGGTGGCACAGTGGGCTCCCCGTGCGTGGACGTGGGGCTGCCTCCACCAGCGCTTTCCGTCCCCCCCTTGGCAGGGGCACGGGCACCGGGGGGCAGAGCGAGCCCTGGCGCGGAGCAGCCGCCGGTGGTTTTCATGTCGCCCTGCTTGGGGCAGGGGCAGTGGATGCCTGTGGCCGGCCGGTCTCAGCTCCCCCATCGCTGCTGCCTCCGTTGGGGCTGAGACGGGGCCAGCGCAGCGGTGGGAAACCGGGAAAGAAATGCCAGGGCAGGCAAGGCCATGACTCCTCCATGCCCCCAAATGCAACAGTAAAACAATGGGCCCTGGGCAACAGCGCTTGCCGGATTGTTGCATGGGACTATTTGGGGGCTCCACTTTGCTGCTCATGCACGAAAGCCAGTCATTTGGCAAAAATCAGCTCAGTTAGCAGGCATTGTTCGTAAAGAGCCCGGGGCTGAATGGGCTCAGGGCTAATATATTCTATTATCCCACGCCTGCCTGTTTCCCCGAGGCGGCGTGGAGGGAAACGTGCATTCCAGTGCCGGGCGGCCGGGGCAGAGCGTGCCCTGCTGGCCCTGTGGGGCTGCCCAGCAGGCAATGCGGCCAGGGAGGCCGGGCAGGGGCGGGAGGGCACTGCTGCGAAGGGGCGAGGTGGGTGTCAGTGGTGGGGGGCACACCAGCCTCCACGGGGGCACATCCCCTTGACGCCGAGTGCCCGCTGCGGGCGGACGTGGAAGAGGGCAGCCCCGGCAAGCAGAGGAAGCTGCGGTGGGGGGCAGAGTGCGTGGTCCCACAGGCTGGGGGGACGAACAATGGAGCAGAAATAAGCACGGTTAATTGGGCTGGGCTTTTCAAAGGGGAGGAGAGGACTGGGGATAGCCGAAATTGTGCATGTTGCAAAGCATCTCATTATTCAATAAGAATATGTTAGCCCCTGTGGGAGAGGCAGCAATAAATGGCTATAAAGCAAAGTTAAATGATGACATTAGCGACTATGCAGAGATTTAAGAAGCAGCGGGCTACACAATTATGATCGGAAATGGCTGCACAGGCTTCGCTCAGAATAGTTAATGCCCAATTTGGAAGGGGTTTGTCAGAAGAGCAGCCCTTCTTGGGCAGCTATTTAAGAGGCCTTATACCGTGTATTAAGCAATTCAGTGGTCTAGACCAGAACTGTTGGCCTTTTTTCCTTTTTTTTAAAAAAAAAAAGAAAAAATGGTTTGCTGGGCAATTGTCTTTCAGTTCACAATTCACTCTCGGGTTCCCACACAGGCGCTGCTGCTGTGAACGTGGGTATCAGATAGAGAAGAGAGAAGGGAGCCAGCAAAGACCTTCCCTGGGCTGGGTTTAACAACTGTCGAGGCTTCGCGCGTGGGTGGATTTAGCAGCCGAGGCGCGATGTCTTGTAGCTTTCCTGCCTGGATCAAGAGTGCTGAACTGCGGCGGGCAGCCCTTCGAGCTCCGCGACTACTGTACGGCGCGTCAGGGTTCCAGCCAGCCCGGCAATCCGTGTGGGATGCTGCAGGTACGCGGGGGCACACACCTCTGGAGTGACCGTGGCAGGACATTGCCTTGCTCCACGTGGTATTTGCTGAGCTGGGGATAACCTGGTTAGTTTTATCGCAGTCTTATTGCTGTTGCCTTTGGAGAGCTCCCCAACTTGTGAACAAGAGTTTCCCAAGTCCCCATCTTGCCTGCCTAGAGGTGCTGCTTCTATCACACTACTCAGCCTGGAATAGAAAGGTTACAGCACCGCCAAGTAAAACGCGCCACCGCCACTCTGCAAATGGAGAGGCTCTGAGAGTTTCTTACGAACTTGCAGTCGAAAATAGAGTTACTCGCACAGTTCACTTCTGAGTGCCCCAGATGAGCAGGGGTCGTGTTCTGGACCAGAGCCGTGTACCCGAGGATCTAACACCTGGGTGCAAATAAAGATTCTCGAGAGAAATTCAGCCCAACAGCCCTGGAGCGGGTAAGTGCCCTGTCCTGTGTGACGCATTACAGCATGCTACTGGGACGCTGAGGTATTTGCTACATTCTCAGAATGAGATGTTTTAGTGTTTCTAAACTGATTTTGGTAAAAGCAAGTGCTAGGGGGTCAGAATTCCCCAAGGGATGACAAGTCCATTTTGCAGCTGTTTCTTGGTGCAAACAGCGATCGGTGCTTTGCTTCCGTTTCCTGAGCCCAAGCAGCAGGAGAGGCCCTGCTCCATCCCGTTGCCTCTTTCATTCAGCTGCTGGCACCTTATGGCAAAGACTTCTCTTGTTTACTGCTGAATTCTCCACTCCATTAGTGGTGCTAACTGGCTTCTCTCTTCTGTTGGCCCTCAGGTGAAAGTGGCTCTTTCACGCTTCCAAGCCTCTTCCATTTACCTCTCAATGAGGTGTAGTTCCTGTATGAAATAGCACAAGCTATTTAGGCAGAAGGCAGCAGCAGTAACTGGAGCTTTGTGTGAGTCCGGAGGAGGGAGCTCAGGAGAGGTCCCTCCGATGTGGACGTGTGGGCACATGGAGGGCAGAGCCACTTGATGGCCAGATCGTGTGCACATGGGGACTGAGGCAGTTCCTTCTGCCTGGCTTGCGCTGAGGGGCGCCCTGCTCTGCCCACAGAGTGGCCATAGGGCTCCACGCCTGCGCTGCCACCCGGGTGGGTTCACAGCCACCATCCTCAACACGTCCAGCTCCTGGATCTGGAGGGCAGCAAGTCTTTGCAGGCCCTCGGGGGCGCAGGCTGAGCCTGCCTGCTGCTGGGAGCGGGGCTGGCCCGCGCGCCTGTCCTGCCTCCCCAGCAGAGCCGGGCTGTGCCAAGCATCTCCCGCTTGTCCCCGAGCAGGATGCGTGGCTGTGGCTGCGAGCTCGTGGGCTTGCTGTGGCGTAGCTCCGGCTCTGAGAAGCTGCCGGGAGCAGTCCCTCCACGGAGCTCCGGACCCGCGGCAGGCAGCGCTGCCGGTCCGCTCTACACGTGCCCGTTTCTTGCAGGGGTGGTGAGGTACCGGCACTGCTGCTGGGGGAACAGGGGATGCTGCTGTTGCACGGCTTCTGCTTTCCCGGCAAGGGCTGGAGCCAGGTTTCCCAGGCGCAATACCTCTTTAAGAAACAGACCGACTCTTTCTCTCGCACACGGTTTTTTTTTCTTGCAAATACCATAGTTTTTGTTGGAATTTGTCCACAGGGAAATGAGGTCTGCACGGTCCAGTCCAGGTTCTCAGAAACATCTGTAGCGTTGGAATAGCCGCTCGGGAGCGCCGAGGCCTCCCAGAGCTGCCTTGGCCCGGCGCCCGGGGTGCCAGGCGGCGGCGGGCTCCCTCGCACGGCCCCGCCGGGCTCGAGCCGCCCACGGGGGCGGCAGCCGCGCGGGGCTATGGGGTGCGCTCACGCGCCCAAGCCCGGGGGTCTCCCGGTGCCCCCGAGCCCCCGCCAGCCGCCCACGGCACCTTCCGGGCGCCCCGTCGGGCCAGGGCTCCGCGGCCCCTCTCCCGCCCGCAGCCCGCGCTGCAGGTGGCGCGGGGGAGCGCCCGCTCCGGCGCCGGGGCAAGCCCGGCTCGCAGCGCCGTCGGGGCCGCGGCGGGCGCTGTCCCGCAGCCTGCGGAGCCGCCGCGGGGCCCGGGCGCCCGCACCGGGCCGGGCCGGGGCGCGGGGCTGCCGGCCGGGGGCGGAGGCGCGGCGCCGTCGGGGCCCGCCCGGGGCCGGGGCCGGGGCCAGAGCGGGGCCAGAGCCAGAGCGGGGCCAGGGCCAGAGCCAGACCGGGGCCAGACCCAGACCAGACCCGACCCAGACCCAGACCGGGGCCAGACCCAGACCAGACCAGACCCGACCCAGACCCAGACCGGGGCCGGGGCGGCGGCGGCGGGAGCGGCAGAGCGAGCGGGCGGCTGCGGGCGCCCCGCGTTCGAGGGGGCGGCTGCCGGCAGCGGGCCCCGGGCAGTGCTGGGGGGCCCCGGGCCGGCCGCGGCAGAGGGGGCCGTCGGTGGGGGTGCGGGGAGGGTCCCCGGGGGCGGCCGCCGGCAGCGGGCGCCCGGGGGGGAGCGGCGGGCGGCGCCGTCGGGGCCGCCGTCGGCGGGCGCGGCGATGGGCAGCGTGCGGGGGCCTGCGAGTACGACTACGTCAGCTACCAGTCCGACCTGGGCCCCTACCCGGGCGGGCGCTTCTACGCCAAGCCCCACCAGTGCGTGGCCATCCCCGCCGACCTGCGGCTCTGCCACAGCGTGGGCTACGACAAGATGGTGCTGCCCAACCTGCTGGACCACGAGACCATGGCCGAGGTGAAGCACCAGGCGAGCAGCTGGGTGCCTCTACTCAACAAGAACTGCCACATGGGCACCCAGGTCTTCCTCTGCTCCCTCTTCGCCCCCGTCTGCCTGGACCGGCCGGTCTACCCGTGCCGCTGGCTCTGCGAGGCTGTGCGCGACTCCTGCGAGCCTGTCATGCAGTTCTTTGGCTTCTTCTGGCCCGAGATGCTCAAGTGTGACCAGTTTCCCCAGGATGACGTCTGCATTGCCATGACGGCTCCCAATGCCACTGAGGTCTCCAGGCCCAAAGGTAAGGTGTGACCAGCGCCGCGGCCCTGCTCCTGGTGCTTTTCTCTGGGCTGATGGGACAGGAGTGGGGCTGTGTGGGACCGAAGGGGACCTTGCGGCAGGAGGAGGCTCACCTGAACTCTGCTGCTTGGCAGCAGTCCTCCTCCAGCCTCCGTGCACTCTGCGAGCGCTCCTGTCCCGAGGAAGGCAGGACATGCTGCCAGTTCCTCGCCTCTATCCCGGGGCTGAGCCCGGGAGTAGATGGTGTCGGGGCACGGCGGGTGCGTGGCTGCTTTGATCCCCACGCAGGCACTGGGGCTCCAGCCCTCCGTCCTCCAGGTGCTGTACCGCCCTGGCAGCAGTTTCTCTCCCAAGCCCAGCTCCTGCGGGGCTGTTCTTGGCAGCAACGGGACACGTGGTCCTCCGCAGCAGAACGCGCTGCCTCGCCGCAGTAACTGGTGACACAGTCCTGGTGGGGTACCTCCCTTCCCGAGCAGTCCTGGGGCGAGAGGCTGGGCAGCCGGTGGCTGCGCCCGCAGTGGAAATCCAGCCCTGCGGTCTCAGGTGGGGCTGTGTGCGGGCGAGGGGGCACGAGATTTATCAAGAAATGCCTGGGAAAAGCGGACGTGGTTCTCATTTGTTTCCATCACGGGCGGCAGGTCTGTTTGGTGCCAGGCTGGCTGGTTTGTCCAAGTTGCAATCTGGCTTGTTGCTGAAAACTTTTAAAATAAGTAAATACCCTGGTGTCGCTTCAGCATTCTGCATCAGAACGCTTTGAAAGGCTGGCAGGAGGGATATTTGTAGAGGGAGGAGGCAGAGGGCTTTAAAAGAGCGCAATGCTTTCCTGTGTCCGGAGCTTCACTGAAAGGGATGGGCACTCCGGATTTCACGAGGGGGTAGCGCAGGCACTCGCGAGGAGCTCGGGGACAGGGGAGCCGCGCATGGTGCTGAGCGGTTCCTGTGGCTTCCGCGCCGTGTCTGGAGCTCGTCGCCCTTTGCAGCGGCCGCTCACGTGCCGTTACCTTTACAGACAAAGGCTTTACGTCGTGCTCTGCGGGGAGCCCTTGCCCGGCCTGCCGGGGACTGTGCAGTGTTACCCCGCTCATCCCAGTGGGATTCGTATTTCCAGGAGCCTTCGGTTACGGGGCAGGAAGGGAGCGCGTCCTGCAGCAGAGGGGTGACACCCTGGGGGTGTCCCCAGGAGCCAGTGCGGGGGCACATGGAAGGGAGCAGAGAGCGACGGCTTGAGCGGGACGGGGCAGTGCCCGGGGACAGGCAGGGACGGACGCCTGAGCTTGACCCCCCGCCAGAGCTGTACAGGGAAACCGTGTGTCTCGGCGTGAGGTGTGTACGCACGGGGGGTGAGGTTTGGCTGCTCTCGCTCCCGGGCACCCAGCCTCTCCCCGTGCAGCGCTGGCGGCAGCACAACCGCGCTGGCTTCCTTGCCGTGGCTTATGCTTACTGATGGCATTGCTGGAGGAAGCTCTTTGTTTTCCAGGAAGGCTCTAAAATCACGTCCTGTGTGAACCTAGACCCTTGGTCAAGACCACAGTCTTGTCCTGGGTACGAAGGTCGCTTTTATTCCTGGGGACTTGCAGCCAAGCGTGCTCCTGGGGCAGCTGGGTCTGAGCTGCTGGCTCTAGAGTTGCCGCTTCCCAGGGCTGAAATGGAGTTTGAGCTGTTTGCAGGTCATTCATTTTAATGAACGACCCAAGACCTGGGAACCGTCTTCTAGGTGAGCAGCTGAGTTTTCCCCTGTGTAGTTTAATAACTTTGTGATCCCCTTTCAGTCCTGTCTTGACAGCAGTATTGGGGTGGGACATCACTGCTTGCTTTGGGTGCCCATCAGCACGGCATTTGGGCACCACGCTGTCCTTCACAGGCATCGCTAAAGGGACTCGCAATGACACCAGCTCAGGTCTGAGTCGTTTGTGCACCTATTGCTGGTCCTGCCTGGCGTGCAGGGAGGCCTCATTCTGCACGAGCCTTAGGGTGTATTAACTTGTTCTTTGAGTGAGCTGTGAATCGGAGCTGGGTGAGTATCGTGAGGAAGAATTGCGGAAGAACCGCTGTCTCTTAACTAGTTTGCAAAACTTATGTCCCAAGCACTTTTAAATGAGCGATTTGTTCACAAGGTTGTTTACAGAAAGTAAGTCTTTAAACCTGTTGTGCAGATGTGAAGTCTCCTCAGCATTCAGTGGAAAAGCGTAAGCAGCCATCTTCACATCGCCTGGCTGCTTGAAAGGATTTCAAGGGAAACCCTTGCACGTGCTGTAGCTGAGCCCCGGCAGCCCCGGAGGTGTCAGGCCAAGCTCCCTGTGCCCATCGCACCGTCTGGGGCACTTCTCGCTGTGGGGACGAGCAGTCTTGCTAGAAAACAGCTCCTCAAGGCGAGGAGGCCACCCCTGGTGACCTGCTGGGACAGACCTGCTGCCCATAGCTGTGCCGGCTCTCGTGGCATTCGCGCTGGTCATGGGCAGAGGGATCTGGCGTGTGTTCTGTGAGTAACCCTCGGCTGGTGAAGGTCCGTGTGCCGCGGACGCCTGTGCTGGGATGCTCTTGCCCCAGGCAGCTTAGAGTGGACAGAGCAAACTCAATTGCAACCGCTTAATTGCAGCCGGGCGCTCCTGCTCCCGCGCGCTGCAGAGGGCTCGCCTGTGGCCTGCGTGGCGGCGGGGGCCGGACCCGGTGGGGTGCCCAGCGCTTTGTCCACCGGCTGCTGGCGCTGCCGCCTCGTGCGGCCGAGGGGGGCGTCCGGCTGAGCAGGCTTGTGCCGCTGTGGGTCAGCCCGCGTCCCCGCGTGTGTCGGGCCCATCCCTCCGCCCGGGGCTCTGCCGTGGGGGACCCTGCCCGCAGTTCGAGCGTGACTTCCCCGAGCGCCGGCTCCTGGAGCCCCTTCGGGGTCGGGCCCTGGCGTGTGTTTCCTGTTGATGCAAAGGGGGTCGGAACCCAGCAGCGTCCCCCCTTTTCTCTGGGCACTAATAAGAACGAGCCCTTTCAGTATTTTTCCCCATTAACACCTCGAAATTGGAATTTGTTTCTGACTCTCAAAGAGCTGACCTGCTGAATTCCTTTCTCCTTAAGCATGAGGCGGTAAAGCCTGCAGGCCCACAGGATGCATCAGGGGAGTTGCAGATTAATACAGCATTACGCATTCCTGCTCCTGCCCCTGGAGTAAGCTGGCGCTAAAGCCAGGCATTAGAAAATGGTCAGCAGGGAAAAAGCGAGCTGGAAGCAGGCTCAGGCTGTGCTCGGAGGAGAGCTGCCGCCTGCACGAGACCCTACCGCAGCTGGGCTGGGGGCTGCCTGAGGTGGGAAGAGCCGGAGCTCCGGGGCAGCTGTGGCTCCACGGAACAGCAGCTTCCCTGGGGCGCGGAGCTGTGTGGGAGCTGGTTGGGCCCCTGGTGTTCGTGTTCCTGACCTTGGCGTGGTGGGGAGAGCGGCATCTCCCTTCCCCTCAGCACAGGACGGTGTCCCCCCGCAGCCCTGCAGGCACATCCGTGCTGCTGGGGGCCGGGCTGGAGGACGGCCCCGGCCCGCCCCGGGCTCCGCAGTGGGGTGACACCAGGTGCCCGCTGCCGCCTGCCGGCCGGGGCCCCCCGGGGGGGGACGCCGGGGGCTCGGTGCTGGGGCAGGGATGCGGCAGCCTGGCAGCGGGACGCGGGTGACACTGGCGCTGCGTCGGGTGGCTGGCAGCGCTCGCCCTGCCCTGCCTCGGTGGCAAGAGGAGCCTCGGCGGGACGCGCCCGCGGCACGGCTGGCAGACGTGCGCTGTGTCGTGGGTGGGAAGGGGGGTGGGCGCGCTGCCCCGCGGAAGGGGGCCGCACGGTGCCAGCCCGTGTGCGATAGCTGCTGGCTCCGGGCCCTCGCCGTGCCGAGGTGAGGGTCCCTGCTGCGCGGGCGTCCCTGCCAGCCTGGGCGTGCCAGAGCGTTCCCAGGGGCTGCCGTAGCACAGCTAAAACAAAGCCTGTGTTTTCACCAGGGAGAAATGACTCTCATTTTCCTTTTTTTTTTTTTTTTTTTTTTTTACTTTGGTTGTCTGGAAAGCTCATCGGGTGGGCGCAGAGGTGGCTTTCGCGCTTGTTTGTCTGGCCCATGTAGGCTCGGCCAGTGTGCTCTTTGGCTGCTGAGGCACGTCGAGGTGCTTTGCGCGCTGGAACGTGTGGAGCTAATGCATGGCAGGTACCCCCTCTTGCTCCTGGGGGTGGTCCCCAGCACAGGGACCAACTCCTGGCACCGCAGGCTGCTGGGGCTGTCGCCCTCCTGCCAGCATCCCCTGTCCCCCATCAGGAGCTCGTTAAATGTGCAGCCTGGATGGAAATATTCCGGCTGCTGATTTTAAAAATAAAGTGTTGGGGACGTCATCATGTCCCCAAAGGCTGGCTTCTGCCTGGGTCACTCTAAGTTGAGATGGTAAAAGTGGCAGTTGCACGTGAGGATTTTGGAGGAGGAGGTTACCCAAGGTGATGGGCGGCTCCCGCAGGAGCCGGGGTACCAGGAGGGGGACTGCTGAGCCGGCTGCTGGGTGCTGCCGAGGCTGCCTTGTGACTTGCACATCGGGGCGAGTGGAAGGCCAGTTACTCCCCATGTGTGATTAATAACGACGTGGTGCATGACCCCAGGAATTAGCGTTTGGCACAGAACACATGGGGGGGGGGCAAGAGGGGAAGAACAAGCCACAGAAAACAAATGTCTCGCCTGAAACCCTGTGGGGCATCTGCGACTGAGCAGACTCGCCTCTGCGGTTGGCGCAGGTCGTGGCCGTGCCTTCCTCGCCAGCCGTTCTGGCTCTGCACCCCTCTTGCTGGGAGACCTCTCTGTTTTTAATGTCCAGCAATGCTGTGGGTTTTGCCGGCCTGGCTGGGGGCTGGAAGCGGGTGAGTGCTGTGTCTGCACGCCGGGACCGGCAGATGTTTCACTGCAGCTCCGTCCCCAAGAATAACTCCCTTGTGTGGGAAAGAGCCCTCCGTTCTGCTGGACCCGGAACAGAAGCAGCATCTCCCAGCTCAATAAATTCATGCGCCAGTAGCACAAATCTGCATCTGTGCCGCTGGGTGGTCTCCGCTCTGGCTGGAGACGGGAACCTGGAGACAGATTTTTATTCTCTGGGTGAAGTGAGCTTTCCTCCCAGGGTGGCTCTCAATGAAATGTCCTGGGCTGGCGTCTCAAGAGGAGGATGTCGGCCGCCGCCGCGCCTGGCGAGCAGGCCGTCTCCCTCCGCGGGGGGGCCCCGGGCCCGGGGGGGGGGGGGCGGGGGGGTGGTGGGAGAGGTGTGCGGGTCCATCACCACCCAGTGCTGCTCTGGGGCAGGGAGGTGGCGAGGGGCCCCCCCGGGGGCCCGGCGGGGGGGGGCCTGGCCCCGGCAGCCCCCGGTGAGCTGTTCCCGGGCTGCTTCTGCCCTCCCGCCGCGCTGGGGTTTGGGGTGCCGCGGGGCGGGGATGCTGGCGGGCTGTGGGCCATGCCCCGTGGCGAGCAGCTCCCCTCAGCTGAGTGCCTGGCCCCGAAAACCCCTCTCCTTGCCAGCGCTGTCCTCCCGCTGCTGGCAGCTGCCCGCCCCTGCCCGTGCCTGGCCCCGGGGCCGCTGGCAGCGCTGGGGCAGGGCTGGCAGGAGGCTGCCTGCGGCCAGCGCTGCCCTGTGGGCTGGTGGGTGGCTCCTGACCCCCGGCAGGGTGTCGTCCTGCGGGGCTGGGACCTGGGACCCCGTGGCGGGGTGCCTGGGCCGTGCCGCCCTCGAGGGCAATGATCTGGCACGGGCAGCCCGGCTCTGCGGTGCTTCTCGAGCTGGCTCCTCACCACCTCTTCTCTCCTCTTGCCAGGAACGACGGTGTGTCCCCCTTGCGACAACGAGATGAAGTCGGAGGCCATTGTGGAGCACCTGTGTGCCAGCGAGTTTGGTAAGGAGGAGCGCTGGGGGCACAGGGCAGCGCGGCTCCTGTGTGGGCTGGATCCTGCACCGCTGCCCTTACCTGCCCGCCCCGAGAGCAGTGCGGCCAGCGGTGCGGCCGGTGGGGCTGCGTTGCCTGCGGGCAGCCGCAGCCCTTCCCCGAGGCGAGCGTGCCTCTAGATGTCAGTGTCGGCGCGTGGAGGCGGGCGGTGGGACTGGACGGGACTGGACATGGCGGGGACGCGTCCGGCTCCTGCAGCCCAGCGCACCCCGGGGCTGGGACAGTGGGGTCCTGGTGGCCGTGCCGGTGCCCCTGCATCGCCCTGGCTGCGGTGCTGGACGTCCCTCCCGCCCCGCCTGGCGAAACGCCGCGCAGGACGAGGGCCCCCGGCGCAGAAGCAGCGATGCAGGCTGCGAGCAGAGAACCAGATGGTGCTGGGCTGGGGGCTGGGGCTGAGGCAGAAGTGGCGGTGCCTGTTCTCTGGTGAACTCGGCAGGGTTCCTAACTTAACCCTGGTGTTCCTGTGCTCCTGTGTGCTTGCAGGAATGGCACGTAGCAGGGACCCCTATTCTGCTTGCAGTCACGAAGGAGCAAACCTTTCCCCGGATTGCTCGTACTGCTGGGTTTCTTTTCAGCAAAGTTAGGCTTCTCTTGTCAAGTCCAGGTGTAAAAACCCAAAGCCAGTCCTTGTCTAGCTAGGGCCAAGCAACGAGCTTAAAAAATTAAGAGCTACTTGAAAGCTGTGTCCTAAGTACATTAAGACTGAGTCAGACAATCATAGGTAAATAGAACTTCATTTAAAACAAAAAGTATCTCAGGGAAAAATACTCGCTTTCTCAGATCAAACCCAGAATTAACTGGTTTTGACATCTTTGCTGGTGTGTGTGACTTCCCCAGAAGGTTATTAAAGGCATATTGAACAAGGTGTGCATTCCTCGGGGATTAGCACTTGAATGTGCCCTGTGCCAGAGCGCGCCGTGCAGCCCCAGACCTGCTCTACGTGGTGGGGTACTACCCTTTCTGCTGGAAATGAGTTCTCAGCTCCTGCAGGTTCGGTATGCCAGAAGTCCTAAGTTCAGCGCAGGCTTTTTCTAACAGGGAAAAGCATCGAGAGGAACACCCATGCAATAGTTTCCCAGGAATGCGCGTACTTTGAGCCAGGTCACATAGCAGACAGGGCGTTTGGTGCGGCAGCCTGGCTAGGGAGCGGGATGAGCTGGAGCTCTCAGCTCTACCCAGGGCGGGCGTCAGATGAGAGAGGAAGAGGAGCTGGCCCTGCCCCACTGCATCCCTGCCGAGAGGCTGCAGGGAGCTCCCCAGCTGGCAGGGAGGGAGCAAGTGGCTCTGGGGCCAGCGCCCCTGCTTTGGGCAGGGGCTGTGTGCCCGGGTCTGCGGTGACGCAGACGCATCGCCCCGCTCCGGGGGCTCTGGGCTTGGGGACCTCTATCCTGGAGGAGGAGCGGGGGGTGCTGGCTGGGTGGCAGCGGCAGCTCCCTGTCGGTGGCTCGCTGCGGTACCGGTCGCCTCCCCGGAGGCGCGCGAGGAGCAAGCTGAGGGGGTGTCCCACTGGGGGGCAAGCGCTGGGAAGGGAAATAGGAGTTTAACCACACACTTGTTATCAGCCGCTGCTGCTCAAGGTCCTCCCCGTGCTCTGGGACAGTTACACAACGGGGAGCAGAGGCCAAGCCAGAAGTATCCACGGCCGTGGTGGAGCGGCCTGGGACATGGACTTGCCCACAGAGTAAGTTGGTTATTGGGAAATTTTGTGGTGACAGCGTCCAGAGGATGGAAATATTTCTTGGCAGGCGGCTCCCTGGGTAGGGCTGCGGCGAGTGGCCAGATAGAGCGTTACCGTGCACTGTGAGCAGCAGAGGAGCAGCAAGTAGAGGAGAGCTCAGCCCCCATGCCTACCCCCAATTCAGCCAAAATGTCCGTGAAGGTTTTCACAGAAGCCTTTGGGGTGGCAGGGATGGGCCCCAGCACGGAGGGAGGGAAGTGGCAGGCTCAGCTCGCCGGGAGGAGCTCTGCTCTCTGCGGGTGCTGTGACCGGGTGCCCGATGCCCACCTCCGGGCGACAGCAGCTCCTGCAAACGTGGATAGATTCAAACCAGCTGGTGTGAGCCCTGGGGATCGCTTTGGTCGTGATGTCAGGCCTCACGACGGTGTCAGCACGCCCACCCGACTGTCTCAGATGACCATGTTTCTCCAGCTTTGTGTAAAGTCATTTGTTTTCTCTGCCAAAGCAGAGCCTGATGGGTTTTTTTGACCATTGCAAGGAATTTGGGATCATTCTTTGTCCTGTGGATCAGGACCACTCCAACACATAGCTTTATTTTTTAAATGTCAGAGCTTTTGCTGATGCTGAGGTTGCTCCCATTCCTCCTCCTTCCCACTCCTGCTTCCTCTTTTTGTGTCAGAAGGAGGTTTTTAATTTGAAAATGAGGTGACCTCCCTACAGTGGAGAAAGGCAGCCGGGCAGGACCCAGCTGGTGTCTGCTGCGCGTGAGCCATCACTGTCTCCACGCTGGAAAGCTGCTCGTGTCTCGGATGTGCTTTTGTTCCTCCCTGTCACCGGGCTCGATGGCGGCGGGAGCTCACCTTTCGGCGGGGTAGGCTTCATGCAGCTGCATTTGGTGTTTCCTCCCTTTGTCGCTGTGTGACCCTCCCTGCCCAGGAGGGTCCCGGGCGCGCGTCGCGCTGCCTCCAGATGTGCCCGGTCTGGGGAGCGGAGCGAGGGGAGAGACGCGACGCAGGGCAGGGCGCTCCTGGGGATGTCCCAGCTGCGGGGAGGCGCCAGGAGGGGAGGCATCGGCTTCGGGAAGTTTCCTCAAAGCAGAGCGCGTGGCCCTTGGATCTTTGTTTAGTCTTGGGGGGTCACTGTCATGGGGCGATTTCTCAAGGAGAGCTGTTTATCTGGCACTAAGACAAACTCCCAGCCCTTCAGACTGAGATTTCTCGTGCACATCCACCAAGGTAAACACCGGCAGCTGACAGGTTACAGATCCTCATCGAAGCCAGACACGTACAATAAATGTTTAATCTAGCGTGTGCTGCATGGGGCAGCTGCGGTGGGTCCCGCACCGACTCCTGCAGGAAGGTTACTGCGGGTTTCACTTAGAATCATAGAATCGCTTTGGTTGGAAAAGACCTTTGAGATCATCAAGTCCCCGGCGGCTCGTTACAGACATGGTGCGAGGAGCACTTGGCCCTCCACTGGTGCGTGGCTGTGCCGGGGTGGGAGGTGGCTGTGTAGCAGCCCTGGGAGTGGCGTTGGTCTCAAGGACGGCAAAGGAAGGGAGCTGCATCCAGCTGTGAGCACAGGAAGACTGTAAAGGAAAGGGAGCTTTCTTCCCTGGGCCAGGAGAGGGCCTTGGACAAGATGCTGGGGCTAGGAGGGGTGCCAGGAGACCTCCAGCCTTGTGGGCCAGCAGGACTCGGGGTTTGCAGGCGTTTGAGCAGCAGTGGTTGCGGGTGTTGGTTTGAGGCAGCTCCGCTCACCGCTGGGCTGCTGGCAGCTCGGCAGCTCCTTCGAGAGCAGCGTGGCTCCGGGGCGGCAGCGTGGCTCCGGGGCGGCAGCGTGGCTCCGGGCGGCAGCGTGCTCGGGCGGCGCGTGGCTCCGGGGCGGCAGCGTGGCTCCGGGGCGGCAGGTGCCCGGCTCTGGCTGGGGCTCGCCATGCGACGGTTGCATGGTGGGAGCGATGTGCACGTTCCTGTGCCGCCGACAAAGCGTTTGGCACTGTCTGCCTGCTGCTGCGGCCACCCTGCCTGTAGGCAGAGGGGACCTGGGTCAGCGTGGCCAGAGGCACCTGGAGATTGGTTTGTCCTTTCGTTATTTCAGCGGCATGCGGGAGCTGCCTCCTCTTCTCCACCCTAGCCTTCTCCTTGGAAGGAAGCACCAGCCAAGTGCCCCCAGGGGAGGGGGAATGTTTTTCACCCAGC
This sequence comes from Gorsachius magnificus, assembly GCA_034008185.1. NCBI lineage: Eukaryota > Metazoa > Chordata > Aves > Pelecaniformes > Ardeidae > Gorsachius > Gorsachius magnificus. The sequence goes on along the minus strand of CM067100.1, from coordinate 5,876,730 downwards.
GTCTCTGTGCGCAGCCCCCAGCATTGCACCCGGTTTGCTGCGCAGTGGCTTGCCACAGAGCAGTCCCTGTCCCTGCGGTTCGCAGCGGGGTCCCCTTGCACCTCTGGCTGTGCGCGAGTGCCGGGGTGCCAGGGCTGAGAGCAGGCAGCAGAAGCATCGCCCATGGCTCGGAGCGGGGCTGCGGGGGCGCAGGGCGCCAGCGACTGGTGCGGGTATGCGGGGGCTAATTGCAGTTTGGATTTGGGTGCGGGTCCGGTGTGCTGGGGGCAGTGATGGATGCATGATGAAGTGCGAGATTGCCCTCCCGTGCCCCCGCTGCCGCCTCCCCCAGCCTCCCTGGGCTGCAGCCAGGGTTTGTTTCTTGTCGGGCAGGCTGGGCTGGCCCCAGAGTTCATTCCTCTCTCTGTTTCTCTTGGTGATTTTATTTATTGTTTCTGCCCTTTCTCTGGGGTCTGAGGGTATCCTGCTGAACGGGCTCTCGCTGCACTGGAGACTGCAGTACAATCAATACATGCTGTTTATTTTTTCCCGTGACTGACAGCTCCTTCCCTGCAGCCTTCTCCTGTTACAGCCCTAATGTGTCTTCTGGCAGGCTTCCTCCTCCTGAGCGATTTCGAAAGGAAGGAGCAATGAGGCTGAAGGAACAGCAGAGCTTTCCCTTCTCTCGCATTCCCTCCCCTGCCCCTGAGATGCCGGAGTGGGGCCCCTGCCCGTGCAGGCAGGAGAACAGCAGGGACCGTGTCCTGGTCCCAGGCTCCTGTGTGCTGAAAAAGAGGGGCTGGAGGTGCCTGCGGGGCGCAGCCGCGGCGGGCGCGCGGTGGCGGGTGGCGAGCAGGGCGCAGAGGCTCAGCCTGTGGCCGCCCCTGGCACAGCACAGACCTCGGAGATGCGGCGAGGGTGCCCGGTGCTGGTGTCGGGGAGGGAGGGTGCTTTGCTCTCAGGCGGCACTCATGCAGTGCTCCCAGTCTGCCTGGGAGACTGGGCTTCCTCTTTCCCCGTGCTGGGGTTGGGGCTGGAAAGCTGGAGCTGTAGGGACATCGATGAAACAGGAGTTGTGCTTTGTCAGGCTGGACCCCAACCAACTCTGCGGGGCCTTCGCTGCTCTCGGAGCTGCTGCTGCCAAGAGTCATTTCGCTCCAAGGGAGCAAACACTTTCATATACCCTGTTTCACATTAGCAGAAATAAAAAAAGACGTTTTTATATCTCCAGCGCTTCCTACTGTCTCTGCATTAGAGACAGCAGAGCTGTGCTAGCGTCCGATACGAGCCGTTGGTAGTTGGGGCCAAACTCGTGGCTTGGTCTAATGGGGGCGCATCACCCCAGAGCGGGGGCTGACCCGCTGCTAGTGGGAGCTGTGGCTGCTGATGGGGCAGCAGCGCATCCAGAGCTGCTGCTGTGCCTCTCGTGTGTCCTCCCTGGGCACCCCGGAGTCGGAGCAATCCAGAGGGAAGCGCGAGGCGGCTTGGGGCTGCAGGAGAGGAGGACCTTGGAAGGGATGAGGCTGCCCGTGCTGGCCTTCTCTTCCCAGCTCCGATGGCCTCTGGTGCTGTGGTCCTGCTGGATGACGCCGTGGGAGAGAGATGACGCTGGGGGATGCTGCAGTGCTGCATCGGGAGGAAGGGCACTGGGGCAAAGCCGGCTGGTGCATGCGGGCTCTTGCGGGAGCCGTTGCGCTGTTCGAGGGTGGTGCAGCTACATCTGATTCTCATGCTGGCAGCTCGCTGTGGCAGTGGGCAGGGTCTGGTGAGAGGGTCCATGCCTTGCACGGGGCTTCCAGCGCTGTCTCTCCTGGCCGTGGCAAAGCATTGGAGAGTGGCTCGTGCCTGGGCTGACATCAGCTTCTTGATGTTGGGGCTGAGCAAGTGCAAGTGTGGGTTTAGCCCCTGGGAGGATTTCTGCTGTTGGAAACACAACACGGCTGAGAGCTGCTGAGTCCCATATTAAATCCTGAACTCTACCTTTGTTGTGTTTTGGTTTTTCCCTCCCAGCCTGAGTAATGCTTTCACTTCTGTGTTTTCTGGGAAGAGCCTTTCAAGTGGCTGGATGCTGGCTCGTGCTAGAGGTCTTCTGCCATGACTTGCTCACAAGCAGACGTACCGGCGGCACTCACGGGGAGGATGTCCTGGGACCATGCATGGCACAAAACTAAAACTTCTCCCTGTGCGGTGCAGGATTCCCCCTCTGCCCGGAGCACCATCAGCCGCACGGCCCCGGGGTGCGCTCGCTGCCCGAGGGGAGCGGAGGGGAGAGGTTCCTGCTTGGCCAGTCCCGCATGGTGGGGAGGGTCGTCCCTGTCCCTGTGGGCATGGATGTCCCAGAGGGGTGTGCAGGATCCCTGGGGATCCCTGGGGATGCTGCTCATCTCCTGCCCCGGCACCCAGGGGCCGCAGTGCTGGCACCGTGCCGCGCTGGATCTGGTGCTGCCTGGCTGGAGAGGGCTTTCCTGGTTTTAAGGGTAGTCCTGCCTGCAGTCAGCCACCAGCACTGCTGGGGCGGCAGAGAATGGGGCTCCTCTGCCATCACCTCTCGTGGTCTGGCTGGGAGTCAGCTCCTGGTCCCGTCACTGCTCCCGTTCACGGGAGGGTTCGTGGTCTCCCTGCAGCCCCGAGGCTGCCGTCTGCCCACGGGCGCTCGCAGCGCGGGGAGCAAGGGCCTTTCAGTGCAAGTGCATCAGCCAGCATCTTCAGGAGCACGGTGGACGCTTCAGTTAACAGGAGCTTGGCTGGAAGTGGAAGGTGTTGAGCGTGTTAGGTGAGGAGGTGTGATTGCAATTTAGTGAGAGAGCACAGGGTTGGTAAGAGGTGGAGCTGGAACGTGTGTGCATCACATGAGAGCGAAGGGGAAGAGGGGCTTGTGGCTGGCGTGCTTCCCCTGCGGCGACGCAGAGCCTGCAGCATGCGGGCTGGGCTGGGCTGATGCCGCAGGCGATGCCGCGGCTGATGCTGGGGCAGCCCGGTGGCTGTGGAGCAGGCGAGGCTGCAGCTGCTGGGCCGGGAAGGCTGCACACGCTTGCACGCGATGAATAACGCCCCGGGTCTCCTCAGGGGTCAGCTCCCTCCTGGCAGCGGTGGCTGAAGTGTGAGCAACGCGTCCTGGGGGCTCAGAGGCAATTTCAGCTTTGCTCCCGTGCGGCGCTGAGACAGATTTCGTGCGGCCCGGGGGGAGTGGAAAGGCCAGGGCTCCCAGGGAGGAAGCTGTTTGCTTTGGCAGCTCAGCTGGATCCTGGAGCCAAGATTCCATCCGTCCCGCTCGCACCTTTCCCCCGCTGCCTGCCCGCTGCTGGGACGGAGGTGTCCCGGGGCCGGGGCGACGCCAGGCAAACTGCAGCAGCGGCAAGTCGCACGATGGTCCCCCTGCCAAATCCTTTATGTTTTGGGAAAGCCACAAGCCAAGGGGTTGCCTCCCGCTGCGTGGTGGTGTGGTCTCGGAGCTGGGTGTGCAGCCGGGACCGAACGTGCCCTCGGGCGCCGCTTTTCCCACGCGCGCGGCAAACGCCAGAGCCGCGTGTCCGGCCCCGCGGCCGTGAAACGTGCCCGGGAGTCTCGCCTGGAAAGCGGGTCTGAGCCCAAGGAGCGCGGCCGAATTAGGGGAGCACAGGGGGGCCGGGGAGCTGGGTCAGTGCCAGAGGGGTGGAGACTGAGCAGTGATTATAACGCGTTTTTTGGGTTTTTTTTTTCCCCTCATGTGACTGCGTGGTGCACTCGGTGGTCCTTGAGCCAGGCTGCCTTTTACCTGGGTAGCCCCGCAAACTCCCCCTGCTGATGAGGAGGAGGGCGCTGGCGCTGGGAAGAGCAGAGTCCTACGCAAACTGCTTGCACCCCGGCCAGCCTCCTCGTTGCTCCTCCCTGGCCTTGTCTGATCCTGTCTCTGTGCGCTGCTTTGCACAGGTGAGGTTTGGATGAGTTTTTAGGTCACGGCTGGATTTATGGTTCGCCTGGGCACTCCCTGAGCCTGCATCGCCGGCTCGCGAACAGAGAACTGCCGTTGTGCCGGGAAGGGAGCGGCTGCGAGCTCCCGTGCCGGACCCTCTCTGTCTTCCCTACACTATGGTACTTGGAGTCGAACGGCACCTCGGGTAGCTGCCAGATTGTTTTCTTCCTCTAGCAGCAAGGATCTAAACTTGTAGTGATCACAGCGAAGCAATTTGCAAACAAGCCGTTTTGAAAAAGTCTCTTACTCCTGGTATTACACCATTCCTCTGCACCGGCAACTGCTGTGCTTAGTGCAAGGGTTCAAAGTCGGAATGGATAAAGAAATTGAGGTTCACATTGAGGGATGCTGCTGCCGCTGCCCAATTAATGTCATGGAGCTCAGAGCTGCCTGCAAACGACTTGCTTAATTTTCCAGATTGGTTGCAAATTGATCTGGTTCAGCGTCTTTAGCTCCTTAAAGCTTGAGTCTCTTCAGCTCCTTAAACATCCTCAATTTGCAAAACAGATGGAATGAAAATTTCACTTAGGTTTCCAGTCCTGGATCGCTTCCTTGCACAGGAACAGCGTAACACGACAGGGCTCCTGGCGAGCACAGCAGGCGTTTTTGGCCCATGGGCAGACACGTGCCGTGCCTCCTGCTGCCAGCGCAGTGGCGGGGAGCACGAGGGTAACGCAGAGACCCTGCTGCCTCTCGGAAGCGTCGCCGCGCTGTCCTCTGCCATTCCTGCCTGCAACGGTGAGCAGAGCTGCCGTCCAGAAAGCAACGTGTGTTCGTGGCCACAAGTTCCAGCAGAGCAAGGCTCCAAGGGACGGTGCTGGGGGGGCCGTGCCCCTGCCGGAGCCAGAGGCTTCTGCATGTCGCCTGCCACACGCGCTCTGCGAGCCAAAGGAGAGGGGACAGCAGACAATTAATCACCTATCCCAGCACTATTTATCTGCAGTGCTCAAGTAAACTCTCAAATGATGGAAAGATGTTAGTGATTTTTGGCCATATGTGCTTTTCCCCCAAAATGGGGCAGAGCCAAATGGCGCAGCAGTGATACTTTAATGTACAACACATTTCCATCATTTTTCCCATGTAGACTAAATTCCTCTTCGTGGTCGTGGCAAAGGAACATGAATTTTTTTCTTTTTTTTATTCGGGTTATGATTAACTCGGGGAAAACGCTGAACCAAAAGAGGAAAATATTTTCCATGGAAGTCATATTGGATTGACTCCCCTTCTCCTGGGGAAGGTGCAGGCGTGTGGCAGCCCCACGCGGCTCTGCCTCCCGTGCGTGGGTCCCGTGGACGGGGTGTTTGCCATGGGGGCTTCACGGCTCGAACGCAGCGGTGTTCAGTGCTCAGGAAGTTGTTTCACAGGCACCGGAGGGCCGGCAGTGATGGCAAACAAATGCTTGAGAGGCCAAGCTGACCTTTGAAATGGCCCTTTCAAGAGTCTCTCTGTGTGTCTAGGGCAGGGAAATCACCTTGTTTACTCAGCTAACATTTTGCCAGCGAGGAGCGTTCCGCCGGCGGAACAAGTCTCCCTCTCAAATAAAAAGCGCCTGGCGTGCTTTGCTGGGGAAAAGGGAAACACAGACATCAGTGTTTTACCTTGGTGCTCTCCCAGGCGCGGGGATGGCTCCGCTTCAGGCGTGAGGGTTTTCGCGTTGTGGTCAGCGGGCCGAGTCGCTGCTGGGGCGATGGCGGGGAGCGGGGGGACGCGGGAGCGGTGCGGAGGGGGTCGCTGGGTGTCTGTGGCTGGGCAGAGCGCTGCTGCCGTCCCGGGGCGGCAGCACTGGTGCCCCCTTGCCCCCAGCCTCGCTTAGCAAGGGCTTTGTGCCAGCCAAGGCTGCTCAGGAGTCGTTTTGTGTTTTCCCCTCTCTCTGGCTTGTTTTTCAGCTCTTAAGATGACCATAAAGGAAGTGAAAAAGGAGAATGGGGACAAGATGATCGTCCCACGGAAGAGGAAGGCGCTGAAGCTGGGGCCCATCCGGAAGAAGAACCTGAAGAAGCTGGTGCTGTTCCTGAAGAACGGGGCTGACTGCCCCTGCCACCAGCTGGACAACCTCGGCCAGTACTTCCTCATCATGGGCCGCCAGGTGAAGACCCAGTACCTGCTGACGGCCATCTACAAGTGGGACAAGAAGAACAAAGAGTTCAAGAAGTTTATGAAGAAGATGAAGTCTCCTGACTGCCCGACGTTTCCATCCGTCTTCAAGTGATGCCGTGGGCAGCAGGAGCGCCGCCGCCTGGACCTCGTGCAGCCCAGCACGGCGGCTCGGTCTCGCTCCTCTGCAGCGGGGATGCTGGAGCCGAGCCCTCCTGCTCCTCCCTCCTGCTCCTTGGAGCTTCCCTTGCCAATCCCAGCCCTTCCACCTCCCCGCTGCTGGCATTTTCCTGATCGCCCGGGCGTGCAAGTGTGACGCACGTGCACCAAACGATCGCTGAGGCCACACGTGATTTACATCCGCAACATCCAAAGACCTGTTGCTGTACAGATGTACATCCATTCAAACAGCAGTTATCAGGTAAAGAGGGCAAGCAGAGGGGTGTGAAGTTACGTCAAGAAATCACACCGTTGCAGAAAGGACCCTTGTGACCATTTCTCCCGTCTTCACGGCTGCAGGATTGCCCTCAATTAATTCCTGTTTGTACCAGAGCTGGCCAATTAGGAAAGCATCCCATCCTCGCGATAAAGGTTAACAAACGAGTAGTGGAGAACCCGTTACAACTTCTGATAAAGCCTCCCAATAGCTAATTGCCCTCACTGTAAAAAAAATCCCATTGTAGTCTAAACCTGCTTACTCTAAGCCTTAGCCTGGGGTCCTTGTGATACCTTGATGGACCAGGGAGCCCTCCCTTAGCAGCATCTCTTGCAGCGTGTCACCAGGACGCCTGCCCAGGCTTCTGCCAAGCCGAGCTGACCGAGCCCCTCGATCCCGGTGCCATGCTGCTCCTTCTCCAGCCCTTGTGTCCCTTGTGGCCCGGCCCAGCTCGGTGGTGCAGCAGCCCCTCTGCGGCCACGGGGCCAGTGGTGGTGATGGGGGGCTGCCTCCAGCCCCACGTGGACCCGCGGCCGCAGCGGCGTTGGGCTGAGCTCCCCCACCCTCGCACCTCCCACGTCAGCCTTCCGCGGCAGAGTTCCCATGCACGCGTGGCCGGTGCTGCTCGTGCCCAGATGTGTAACTCAACTTTAGCCACATCCCGTTTTCTGGCCAGCCCAGCAGCCTGGGACTCCCCATCCGGGGAGCGCCCGTGGCCGGCTCCTCCAGCCTGTGTCACTCCCTAACTTCACCAGCGATATTTTTACAGTTTCTTCAGGCTGCTGGCGAGATACCAGACTGCAGAAGGCCGAGAACTGGTCCCTGTGGAGCGCCACGGGAAATGCATCGTCTCCGTGTCTCCCTCTTTGCAGTTGCTGTGGGACCTCTCAGTTTCTAGGTTTTTGTCTGTTTGATGTGTGACAGCTTGGCTTTGTATCATCCTGGGTTGGGTTTTTTTCCTTAATCAAAATGTCATGTTAGCTTGAGGTCAAATAGTTTATGAAAGGCAAAGAATATTGCATCCAAATGATTACATTTATCGACCAAGCTGAAATTCATTATTCCATTAATTGGACAAGTTCTCTTTTCCATAGACCCCTATTGCTCACATTAATTATGCTATCCTGCTTCCATTCAGTGCTCTCATCCATCACGATTACTCCAAGAGAATGAATCTCTTGCGATCTGAGATAATCCTGTTGTATTGCAGTTAAGTGAAATAACAAATCCTCATTTTTGAGGCTTAAAACCACCCCACTCGAAGCTGATGAATTAATTATTCTTTAGCTCAGAAGTGCTTTTTATTCCCCACGAGGGGACAGAGCTGTGGACTTGACTGTAGAAGAATTCTTTGAAGAAGCCAAGCGCACTGAGGGATGGTGTTTCACAGCTAACGGAGAGATGGATTTAGGGTGTGAACTCTGTAGGAACTCCCACTAGGTTGTCTTAGACCACCATTTATAGTAGCGTTGTTTCCTTGATGCAGAATTAATCATTGTAGATAATGTGCTTTATCGGTGAATTAAATAAATAAATAATCAATAGGCGTTAACGTCACGGATTGGTGAAGTGAAACGATGGGGAGGGCTGACGAGTCCAGCCTTGTCAGGAACAGGTCGTGGCCCACAGTCAAGACGCGTTGAGCTGAAAGGCCGGTTACCTTGGGGCACCGACAGCAACAGCGCCCAGCGTAGCCCCGTGGGGACTGGGGCAGGGACCCTCCACCCCCACCAGCTTTCCTTCTGCAGCCGGGCGGCTGTGTGGAAGAGGAATTGGTTTTGTGTGAGAGAGAGATGCTAAAACATTTGATTGAGCTGGGGCTTTCACGCTGTCGCTGCGGGTGGGTGTCCTGTCAGCCGCCTCTAGAAACCTGGCGTGTAATGGGCTGTTCATTTACTGGTTAAAAAAACATGTTTCAGCAGGAAGCGTCAAATCAATGAGAAAACCAGTTCACGTGTGCTTAGAGGCACTTCTAGTCCTTCGCCGCTTTCCTCCAGTGGATCTTGAGCCTGAAAGCCTGGATCCAGAGGCAGGTGAAGTGACGAGGGCAGCGGCCCGTCTCCCTCTGCTCCAGTACGGAGCATGGACCGATGCACCCGCCTCTGTTAATGCCGCTGCTGCTTTTTCTGCACACGTAGTTCAGCAAAACGAGTGGCAAGAGAGTGCCCGCGGGCGACACATTTTGCTCTTCGTAACCGCTCTGCGCATCCTCGGGCGGACTTGGCCCAGGCTGCTGAGAGCCCCTGCCCGCGGGCGCCCGTGGCGGCGTGCAGCGCGGCGACGCGAGGAGCGACGGCCCTGGACCGGGGCGCGTGGCAGACGTCGTGCGAGGAGTGTACGATCCTTCGGGCTGTGTCCCGGGGCCGAAGAAACCCCGCGCCTTGGGGCCACCTGTGGGAAGAACATGCTGTCACTGTCACTGTCCCTACCTTCTTAAAGCATCGTACAACTGCACGTTGCCGGTGTCTCTCTCGGTTGCTTCCCGCACCCCTCTGACCCTGCATGCTTGCCCTTGAAAAGCCGCTCGGAGCTGCTGCACGGGTCGGCACGTCGTATCTCAGCCATGGCATTCTGGACGTTTCCGTGGCCTGGACAGCACGCTTACCGTCCCGCTGCCAGCCCGCGCTGTGCTCTGCCGCTCCTGCCTGGGGCTGGCGGGGACGCTGGCCGGGTGTCGCTCCGCTTCCCTCGTGCTCTCCTGCTACGGGGAGGCTTTTGATAAAGTTAACAGCACTAAAAGAAATGCATTTGCTGTAACATCGGATGCTAGGCAGTTAAGGTACCTTCACATTTTGGTTTAGTGTTATTTTAAATCGTTAATTTAGAGAAGTGTGGCGGATGAGAGGGGACTGTGTTTCTGTTGGGAAGCTTTGGGAAAGAAGCAATGTGAAGGACAAGTGAGAAGTAGCACCATGGGGATCGGCCTTCTCCAGACAGCAAAAACAAGCGTGAGGCTTTCCTTTACAGTAGCTGGCATGGGTTTTTTTATTTCTATGAAAATCCTTACACATTTTAAAGGCTGACAGATATAACGATTAGCAGTATGAAGGCTAGCACAGCTCTTACTCTAGAAAAGAAATCTGGCCTGGAAGCACATGGAAGCTAAAAGTCTGGAAATGGGAGCTTTTTCCCCTCCTGTCACTTCAGGGGGAGCTTGGTTGCAAGGAGAGGTGGGCGATGCAGTGAAATCGCCACCTACGGAAATGCGACCGTGGGGTCGGTAGGAGGGGGGTACAGAAACACCGGCCCCGGCACCAGGAGACCCTGCGCACGCTGATGAGTGTGGAGGAGAGCGGGGCTGGTGCTTGGGGGTGCAGCGCCTGGCGCCGGTGGACGCTGCCCCTGCGGCGGCACGGCCCTGCACCGTGTCTTGGGCTGCCGGCTGCCCTGCCAGGAGAAGAGGCTTTGAGAGACAACGTCCAGCAAGTCTCACGCTCCCCAGAATACATCTCCGTCTCATTTAGGAAACTAATCAGCTAATAGCCGTTGGTACGTAGAGGGAGATGGGTAACGTGTGGATGCTGCCCCATCACCCGCACCGGCACGCCCCTGCCGCCCGGGACCCCTCAATCCCCCGCCGTGGCCGCAGTGCGCCTTAGCCCGCACCCCTGCAGGCACCGGAGACCCCCAGCACCGGTGGTTTGGTTCAGGCCTGCAGAGACAAGCTTGACTCTGCAAAATTGGCGTCAGCTTCCACGCCCCTGATGTGTCCAACAGTTCAGACACCATGAAAATGTTCAGTGCTCTTGGTTTTTAACCGACACATTTTGGCAGTGTGTTCATGTTACATTATTTTAGCAGCCGATGTCTTACATTGCTTTCCAAGCCTAATACTGGTTCTGTTTTTTTAATGCTTTCTCTTCCACGTATCAATATTCACCCAACTACAACTGCTGCATCAATCCATGACAGCGTGACGCCCACATGCCCCTTACGAAGAGGCGATGCTTTCTGTCCTGCAGCGGTGCTTCCGAGGGCTGCCGCAGCGTGACCAGTCCGAGGCTGTGCTGGGGCGAGACCCCGGGAGGCTGCGGGACCCACGGGGGCGGACGTGCTGCCCGCTTGCAGCAGGGATGCTCTGGGCATGACACCGGTGCTGTTGTCACACGGGCGAGATCGAGACTGTTGGTCCTGTTCCCGGAAATCCCCATGCGAGGTTTTTGGCCCGTTCTGCTCCCACATTCAGCTCAGTTGCCTTTTCGGTATGGTACGATTTATACAAGTAAAGCCTTGGCCATCCAGCCCGTCTTATTACTGCCTGTTCTCTTTGACTTGGTGACAGCGAAACGGGCTTCACTCTGCCCAGCACTGAAGTTTCAGTTATGGAGGAAGACTGCCAAAGCTTTCCAATAATAAGATGTTGGGGCAAAGTCTGGTGGGACAAGGTCCGCTCCCGATGGGGAAATTTGTCCCTGGACCCGGTGGTGACGGACGCTGCCTGTGGGTACCCCCTGCCTGCAGACAACGGGCGACGCTGCCAGAGCCTCCTGCGGTCCCCGAGCCCAGAACAGGATCCTGCCGTACCCCAAATGGGATCCTGCCGTACCCAGAATGGGATCCTGCCATACCCAGAACAGGATCCTGCCGTACCCTGGCATGTCCATGCAGCTGTAGCATTCAGGACATGGGGAACGGAAGGTGCTTTTCATGGGCCAAGCCTCAAACTCCCCGGGGATCCATCCTTGCTGGGGGAACCAGGACCAGCAGACTTGGTCTTGTGGTGCAGCCGGCCGCTCGTCAGGTCTCGGAAGAGGTCGGGGGGATGCGAGGACCCACGTGCGGGAGGAGATCGACAGAGGCGGGCAGGGGCAGGAGGGCAGCGAGGGAACGGGTTTGCATGAACCTGGGGAACAGCCCTGCTTCCCCTGACACATCCAGTCTGTACCAACGCACTGGCGGGTGTTGGGAATGAAGGGGGCGGAGGGGCTGTTCAGCACTTGGCAGAGCTCTGCTCTGGCTTAGGGGCTTTGCTGACCTCATCTGCCACGGCGACGTGGGGAGACGGCACAAGCTACGGCATCCTGATGGGGTGCGCAGGCCCTGGCGAGGAACGCGGGTGTGTAAGCACCTTGGCGCGGGCACAAGCACATGAGCAGAGCAAGAACCTGGGGGACCTGGGGAACCTGGGGGACCTGAGGCACGGGCACAGCGCCTGCTACTGCAGAGCACCGCTTGCTTTCCTCACGGCGTGTTTTGACAAAGAGCTCCGTGCTTGATTGTTTTGCTTCCCTTTAAACTTGTGGTTGGTACAAACACATTCTGGCTTCTGTTTGCTCTCTTCTGTGATGGGAACAACAAACCCCTCAATAAAGCGCCTTTTTTCTTTGAAAGTTGTTTTTATTCCTGCCTGTTTCATATCAATTGCATTTCTCATCCCACGTGGTGCTGGCATCGCAGGGCCCCAGTGCATCGTCTCCTTGGGACACAGCATCGTGCCACTGCTGCCGAGCAAGGGGTGATGTGGAAGTTTAAATCTTGGATCCACAGTGTTGGAGACAGAAGGGTTTACTGACAAATCACTACTGCTGGGTTACAGTATTGGTGTAGTTGTTCCCCACTAAATATCCCTGTTGTACACCAGCTAGCTGGAGCTCAGGCTCTGAGCAACCTGGTTAAAGGTGTCCCTGCTCCCTGCAGGGGGGTTGGGCTGGGTGACCTCTAGGGGTCCCTTCCAACCCAAACCATTCTATGATTCTATGATTTTAGCTTTCACCAAGGCGATGAAAGGGAAGCGGTGAGCCCCCTGCAGCAGTGTTGTGCGGGAATTGCCTTCCTGTTTGCCTCCCGGAGGAAGTTTGGCATCGCTGTAGCTGGTGCAGGGGGAACAGGGATGCTTCCCCAAAACCTCCCGCCCCCTCTGGGCAGCCCGTCCTGGCTTCAGCTCTCAGGTTGTTTTGATCAAAGTGATTTACCCCCGCATCAGGTGAGGAATGGCCAAGCCGTGCGAATGCACTGCAGGCCCCAGGTGCAAGCGGGAGGTTTGATGGCTCCGGGGAACCAGCAGCCTCCCCCTACAGCGCTTTCGGGCAGAGGCATCGGCTGCCCCAGCGTCATCACCATCGCAGCAGGTAAGGTTGGTGCCGTGGGTCTGCTGCTTGGGGTCTCCTTCTCCCAGCTGAGAGCTGGTGTCTGGGGTTCAGAAGTTGGGGTGAGGACTTGCTCTTTGCTTTGTGTGTTCCTGCTGCTGGTGTTTCATTGCCGTGTCTTCAGCAGTTCTTAACCAAAGCGCGAGCGTCAGGTACGCTTGGAGAGGTGCAGGAGGCTAGTCAATGTGTTTGCTGAAAATCTACAAACCCGGTTCCTTTGCTGGCCACCAGTGATGTCTGTCTAGAAAATGGAACTGGCAATTCCTGAAGTATTTTTATGTCAGGTAAGAAGTGAGACTCGCAGTCACCTCTTGCATGTGGGTGCCTTTGCTGTCCTTATGTTTGCTCGTTTGCTCTCCGATGAGGAAAGTCTACTGAAACCTGAAATGTCAGTGTAGACTCTGGGCGCAGCGCCTGGGAGATGGGAGTCGTGCTTGGGCAGGGTGTGTGGAGGAGCAAACAGCTACCAAAATATCTATTATATGAAGTATGAGAGGCTGCTTAAATCAGAAACTGGGTCTCTGCTGACGTCGCGTTCCCTGGGAGCAGGAAGGCTGGTGTTTGTGCAGCTCACGGGTATGTTACACGTTATAAATAGTTCAAATACTGATTGCTGTAATGAGTCCTAGCTTAAGTTACAAGCGTTTGTGTGAATTCTCAGTCTAAACTAAGACGTACCTTGTTTTGCTGGGAGGTGACCTCCAGTTCTGCCTCCCTGGGGGCTGTAGGGTGTTCTGAGAGATGTGAACGCGCTGTCCGCGGGATGCGATGCTCCGATTGCGTCATCTTGGACGGACCTGCTGCTTTTCTGAAGCTCTGCTGTGTAATAAGCGGGGGCTGAATTTAACACATGTATTGCATACCCCCCGTCTGTGTGAATGCTTCCAGGGGCGCTATGGCGTGCGCTTGGATCCTGCTGAGCTCTGGGGGTGCAGAGAAATGCCTGAAGTTTGGGAAGAGCTTGAGCTCTTTGCTGATCCGCAGCTGGCCCCTGAACACTTCCCTCGAGGCTCCCGTGCTCGGCGGGAGCAGGGCCTGGCTCTGGAACACATTTTAGTACCAAGGAGGCTGAGAGAGACTTGGTGATGCTTGGGTCTCGCTGGGGTGCTTGGCAGGTTCCCGGGCTCCCAGCAGCGCAGTGTTGTGTGCCTGGGCCGTCCCCTGTGGAAAACTGCTTCCGACTTGGGCGAGGGTTGCAGCAGCTCATCGGGGAGGACAAGGAAGTTCAGGCTTGCCGGCAGCCTGGGCTTGGCTGAAGTATGAATCTTGCATAAAATAAAATATCATCCTTTTGCGACTCAGTTTCTCCCCCCAGTAATGTTTACCGTGATTGCTCCAGCATTCCTTCTGTTGAGCACTGCCTGTTAATGGAGTTTCTGGCCTCCAGTTTGTAGTGAAGTTATAAACAAACACAATTTTCTTTCATGCTATACAAGAGTCATCCGCTGATTTTTTTCTGTTGCTGGCAGTCTGCGTTCTGCTTTGACCCCTTCTGGGAAATGCAAGGCTGGAAAGAACAGTTAAGCAATTAGGGAGGGTTTCTCCTGGAGGAGAGCAGATACCAGTCTGATGTGGAGCCCTGTTAATGCTGCGCAGGACGAGAGGGTGACGTGCCCCAGCTGCTCGGGGCAGCCCCGTGACCGTGTCTGGATGGGAGGATGACTCCGGTGTTTACCCGCTCCTCTGTGAGCGGCCGGCGGGTCGGGGCGCGGAGCTGTGCCCTCTCAGCAGGGATTAGCAGTAATTCACATCGGAGCCCTCGTCCCTTCTGGACGTCCTCAGCCTTCGCTGGACACGCGCCGGCATTGCAGCCTGGTGCTGCAAAATGCCCGTTTTCCCTTTTCACGCCCCTGACCAAGGATCTAATGACCCCCAGGAGCAGCAGAGCGCTCTGCAGATCCTTTTCACAAACAGAAAAGATGGTTTTGCTCCAATACGGAGATAAAACCCTGCAAAGCAGGGGGGTCTTGCTGTGTGTGGCCATGCAAAGTATAGACAGGGGGAGACCTACGGGGCACGAGCAGGGAGCTTGTAACATGCTGAGATGATGAACAGAGCAGGAAGCCGGAGAGAAATGATTCCTTTCCTTTCAGATGCTTCTATGGAAAAAAGATCCATCAAGAATAGATGGATGCAAAGGTCCCGCTGCTGGCGAAGCGAGCCCCCGAGCTGCGGGGGGGCACATGGGCGTGGGAAGCGCTGCCCTGTGCTCGCTCTGCTCCCTCCACTGCTGCGTGGCTGGGACAGGAGGGGGACCAGGGGCCTCTGTCCCAACCCGAGAGCCATCCTTGCCTGCATCTTGGCCATCGCTCATCCCTCTGACAAGCTGGGCGGAATGCGCTGCTTTGAGAGCAGCAGCTACGTTGCGCTTGGATAGCGGAGGATTTGTGGGTTGTGAGTGCATCTGCCGGTAAATCCGCGGGCAGCATCAGCTAAGCCACCACGCGTGCTGGGAACAGCGGGAGCTGGGAGCAAGGGCACTGGTGGGGTCCTCCAGATGAGCCTGGGACCGGAGCTGGCTTGTCATCGGCTTGCAGGCGGCTCATCTGGGCTCATCAGCCAGACATCCTCCGTTCTCTGCAAGTTCCCTCTTTAACCAGCTTTTCCACAAACAGGTAACCCGGACCCTGCAGTAATAATAGCAGAAATAACAGAAAAATAACAGAAACAGTAGTAACGGAGATGACAAGCTCCTTCTTCCCACTGGCAGATGGGGGTTGCATGACCATGACTGCTGCTCTGTGTGGGGTGCAGGGGACCCCTGAGCCCCCTGTGGGTCACAAGACTGGCCGGGCAGCCAGCAGCCGCCGGGCAACCAGGGGAGTTCTGGGGCTCTTCCGAGATGTTCTCCAGAGCCATGGCGCAACGCCCCTTTCTCCCCCCAACCCCAGTGGCCTTGCAGAGAAAATGCTCCACCGTGCTTCAGTGGCTGCTTCTGCTTTCCTGCTGAATCGCATCAGATGACCCTTAAAAAGGAGACACACACACACACAATTAAAGCCAACCACCACCCCGAGGCCAGGGCTCTGTTTGGAAACCGTTGTTCCCTGACGCAGAGGCTCTTTTCTTTTCCTCTGTTCCAGCCAAGCCCTGCACATGCCGCAGCGGCACTGCCATGGGCAAAGGGCTCAGATCAAGTGGGGAATAAATCTTCCAGCAACTTTAGCAAGTGCTTTTAAAATCTCTGGTTTGCAAAGGAACAGGCATTTTTTTATCCTTGTTTCTTCCCCAGCTAATCCCATCCGAGCCCCTGAGCATGCTCCCTGTTGGCTGAGCTGTTCCCTTTTGCTCGTCTGTAGGTGTCCAAGCCGTGCTCCAGTGTCCCCCTTGGAAGAGGAGCAGGGCGAGCTGGCTGGCTCCTCGGATCTCGCGGGGCTGCTCGCCCGCGCCGCAGGCAGAGCCACGTGCGGGGTCCAGGGGCTCTGCAGCGCGTGGCTTCCCCAAGCCAAGCCACATCCCGGAGAGCCGCGAGGGAGGGAGTGCAGATCGACCTGTCAGGGTGGCCGGCCGCACCGCGGAAGCCTCCCAGCCTTCGGAAAATGAGGGCTTTGTTTCAAGACCTTCCCAGCGGAGGCTGGAATCTCCTCTGGACCGGCAGCCTGCCACAAGAATGCTGTCTGCATGGCGGGAGCGGGGTCTGCTGCGCCCCTGCCGTGGGGTCCCGTGCCAGGACCGCCAGCGCCGGGGGTGGCCTGGCCCCGTCTCCTCTTGGCGCGTCAGAGTGATGGATCAGTCTCCGCTCGCCA
This sequence comes from Gorsachius magnificus, assembly GCA_034008185.1. Classification (NCBI taxonomy): domain Eukaryota; kingdom Metazoa; phylum Chordata; class Aves; order Pelecaniformes; family Ardeidae; genus Gorsachius; species Gorsachius magnificus. The sequence goes on along the minus strand of CM067100.1, from coordinate 5,860,437 downwards.
GGGCGAAGGCACCGGCGCTGCGCTGCACAGCGGGCTTCGCTCGCCGCCTGTCACGGTCCCAGGAGCCGCAGGCAGTCAGCAAACAGCCCCGCTTTTCTGCAGAAATGTGCACAGCCTGGAAATTCGCTGCTGTCTGCAACGTTTTTCCTTTAGAGACAAACAGGAGATGTTTGCCAAGACATTGCTCTGGAAAGGAGGAGGAGGAGGAAAGCCAGGACACGGCTGGAAGGAGCCGTACCTGACAGCAGCCAGCGCAGGCTGGGGCTGCTGCAGTCTTTGGGATCCAGCTCTCTGCTCCCTGCCTTGAGGTGCAGGCAGGGGCTCTATCCGAGACCCCCTGTGGCTGCTTTGCACGCGTTAGACCCGATTTACAGCAGAAAGGTCCATCACGGGCAATAGAAAGTAGCATTAGATGATACGGTGGGTGGGGTGTCGCACAAGGGATGCTGTGGGTGGCTCTGCCTCGATCCAGCCCGTGCCTGGAAAAGGCGTTCGGCTTGCCTGTCCCGACTGCATTTGTGGGGTCTCGTGGTTGTTTGAGGATATAATTCCCTGCAACAGGGGTGAAAAGTGAAGTGGCCGCGTCATGGCCTGCCTCCTAAATGACGAGCCGTGCCCCGGTACCGTGCTGTGGCTGCGGCAGGGGACGCGTCTCCGACTGCAGGCAGGCATCACCGACCGAGCCATATCCCTCTGCTTGGCGCCGGGCCTGCCTTGGGCTTTGGAGGGCTGAGCTGCTGGCCTCTGGGCTCTGAGCTGTGCAAACCCAAGCTTATGGATTTGTGTGGCCAGGACGGGCTGTTCTGAGACGGCAGCCCATGTGCTGCCGAGCAGATACCGACGGGGCTCTTGGTGCCAGGACGCGTGGCGTTTCACAAGCAGTAATAGGAAAGAGAGGTGATAAAACCACAGCTGATTGCCCGGGTGCTTGTGTGCGCATCTGGCCCAGCGCTTGCCAGGGGTGCTCCTCATGCTGCCCCGAAGCCGTGTCCAGGGACCCGAAATGCAAAGGTACCTCGGCACAGCTGCTAAAACCCTTTTGCTTTTTCCTTGCTCAGCTCAGCTCGGGGCACGCTGTGCTGTCGGCAGCCTCTGCTTTTGCAGTTCACTGCCTCGGCCTGACTTCCCCCAAACTCTTGCGTTATTAATGTGGCTGAGAGATTCATTTACTAGAAGGTGTAGTGTTGTGTATAAATAAATTATAGCCCCAGAAGGATGGCGGCGAGTGAGAACCTCTGCTGTTACTTGAAATGAAGAGATGGGGGTGTTTGGCGTGCACGTGCGGGGTCTCTCGTGTGGTGCTCAGAACCGCATCAAACCCTGCAAATAATGAACCGCAGCCCCTCTAGGCACGTGCAAGTGTGACGCCTTTAAATTGGTCGTCCTCGAGGGCGAGTGGTCACACCCAGCACGGTCTCCCTAGTTATGGGGCAGTGAGGGTAAAGAGCTGATTTGGAGAAGGCTGAGCTTGTCTGTGGAAGCTCCAAGGTAATTTAATGTGTGGTTGCGTGTGGCCACGCGTCTTCTCGCAGGGCTGGTGCCGTGGCGATGGCTGAGCTGTCCTTGCCGAGCTGGTGGTGCTGCTGGCAGGGGATCCTGGACGCTCGTCGGGCTGCGAGCCGAGCACCCCGCTCCTTCCCCACAAAGGAGGGGATTTCCTTGGCCCCCCAGGGATCCCCGTGCCCTCCCGCGGCTGGGGGGACAGGGACCGCTGGCCCCGGGCGTGTGGGCTGCCGGAGCTGAGTGTGGGTGTAATGACCACGGTCCCAACCCCGGACAGCGGGGAGAGGCTGGGGCCCGCGAGCGGCTGCTGGTGGCCACGCTCGGTTGAGCTGGCACGCTGTGGCCGCAGGCAGGCCAGGGCGGCGTGCTTAAAATGGAATGTTAAATGGTCTTAATAAATGTTAGCATCAGGCTAAATGTTTATAAAAGTCCCTCCCCTTGAATTAAAGCTTGCCGAAGAGCTGAGGCATGGTTATTGGTGATACTGCTTTAATTATTAAACATTATGCTGCCCAGCTGGATCAGTGGAGCCCCTGAACCGCCTGCTCCAGAGTGTTTACAATTTCTTCACCATTTCATATTCTCTCCTCTCACTCACCCTAAATGTTTATTTAATAATCCTGGAAGACCTCTTAGGCTTCCTGGGTTTAATGTTTGCTAAACACCCTGTCGCTTCCACTTCTATTGATAATTCCCGGGCTGCTGCAGAATCGCTGGGCTCCGCGTTCTGCCCGAGAGCCGTGCCGCAGGACGGGGCAGCTCCAGCCATGCGCCTCCGTCCCCGGGGGCCTGGGATCGTGCACCAGGAATGGAACTAATGGGGAGGCTTGGAGCAGCCAGATCCAGCCGGGATTAGCGGCTGGGAATTGCCCGCCGGGGTCTGGCAGGCTGAGCTTGGCAGGGAGCGTGACCGCCGGTGACGAAGGCTCCCGAGGGCGCGCGTTGGGGTGGCGCACCCCGCATCTGTGCTGGGCGCCTTGGGGACCCGGCAGCGTCCCGGGGCCGGAGGAGCCTCAGCCGTGCAGGGCGAGGTGCTGCTCGGGGCGGCGTTGCTTTCCCGCCTGGCGTTACGCATGCTGACGCAGACGTCCGAGCGCCAGCGTTGTGCCGACGGCGCGCGTGGAGAGCCCGCGGATCTCGGCTTGTCGGCTGGGTAATCTTGCCTCTGCGGCACATTACCTCGGCCTCCGCGCTCTCCTTGGGCTCCGGCAGTATTAGTTTCAGCAAATTCATTTTCCTTCACAAAAGCCTTTGGTTACTTTGGGATTAGGGACTGTTTAGAGTTCATTGTTTTCCCGAGCTGCCTTGTTTTCCTGTAATGCTTAGACGCCCGGTCTGCGGGAACCTAATCTCCCTTCCCCTCCAGCCGTCCTGTTCCGTGAAAATCTGTTCGCTGCTTTAGTGCAAATTGTTGATGGGAGATAGCAGCGGGTCTTTCTGCTTCTATTTAACGTGTCAGCAGAGAAAGGCATCTGCTTGCAATTATGGGCACGGCCTTGCTGAAGGATTGGCGTGGTAGGTTTTATAAGATAACAGGAAATCTTTATCAATTCGTAATTCCTTGTGTCATACGAGGGAATATCTTTCATTTAAAATATTCATCTTTTTTTTTATTTTACAAAATTAAAGGATAAGCCATGAGATTGATATCAAGGGAAAATGCCTTGTGCTCTGCGCAGAGCGAGCCCTGGGTTTCCCGCGTGAAAGCCTCTGAGCGGGCGAGGGCCGGGGGGCTCTGGAGCTGCTCCTTCGTGCCTTCCGCAACGTGCCCAGAGGGGCAAATCCTTTTGGGAAGCGTTTGATGCCAGCTTTACAGCATGCTCCAAAACGTGAAGACTGTCCCCAACACAGAGCTTAAAGCACCGAAATCTCCTACATGGGGCGAGTGGCGGCAGATGAGCTGCTGTGGACCGGTGCCTCTGCCGAGCTGGCGGGGCAGCCCCTGCGGGGAAGAGCCGTGGGACCAGGATGCTCCATCCTCGCTTTCCCCAGCCCCACAGCAACCGGTGCCGGTGGAAGCGCTGGATGCCTGCGGGGGCGGCGGCGCGAGGGTCTCCCACCCCGCCTGTGTGGGGCGTGTGCCCGGGGTGGGGAGCTGGGGGGCTCCAGGCGTGCTGGGACGGGCTTGTGGTCGCAGCACGGGCTCCCCAGCAGGGAGGGGGCTCCCCCCACGCCTGGCTCCTTCCATCCAGCCGGGTGGGAGCCTCCTGCGTGGGGCACGGGGAAGGGGCTGCTTTCCCCCCCACCCTGATCCCTCTGTCTCCCCTCCAAGACTGCTCCTGGCAGGGTGTGCTGTCAGCACAGCCATTCTTGGCCTTCCTCAGCCCATTCCTCAGCCCCCCGGGAGCCTGCCATAATCCCTTCTGTGATTGAGGGTCTCGGAGCGTGTTCAACATCATTAAAGAAACAAGAAAATAATAACAATAATAATAACGATCCGTGCTCAGGAATGCTCCCGAGCGGAGTCAGAATTGTATTCAGTGCCTCTGGGCTAAGAAAGCTCTTCACGCTTCAGCCTTAGCCGATTAACAGGGGCCGCATCCCCGGGCTCCGACAGCTTTCTCTTCTCTCGTCCCAGCAGCACCAGCCCCTGTTCCCCACTGTACCCCCCTGCTGAGACGTGGACCCTCACCTGGGGGGAGAGGCATTGGGTGCGTCTGACCGCAGGGACGGCGGCTCCGTCCTGAGGCTGCAGGAGAGGGACAGGTCCCTGCTGTCAGGGGAGGTCGTGGGGTCCGGGTCTGGGCAGCCGCTCTCCTTGCCGATACGGAGATGCTCTCCGTGTCCACCGTGAGAAAACAAACACGGGGCTGAGACCCTCCCCGGCACAACTTTTGTGCCCAAAGGATGAGACTCTCCAGTGGGGAACTTTGGGGCACGCGCAAGAGGCACAAGCATGTGGCAGATCTAGAGCAGAGACACGCGACCGTGCCGTAGTGTGGACGAGCTGTGCGCGGCCGCTGTCACTCTGTGTCTCGTTGCTGGAAACCTTTCCCACTCCCGGCTGGTACCGAAGCCGGTGTGCTGTACAACCAGTGCTTGGCTGGGAGCAGCGGGTGCTGCTTCGGGTTGAATTCTTCTACACCCAAACCAAAAGGTCCGGCTGGAGCCTGACTGCGGAAACCTTTGGGCGCCCTGTGCAGACAAACGTGCTGCGGCCCCGCAGCGCTGGGCAAAAGCACGGCACGGCTGGGTTCAAAAGCTTGAAGGGCCGGCTGCTCTTCTGCAGGCTGCTGTTCCCCGGAGCGTGCCGCAGGGACCGGCAGCGTGCGGGAGCGTCCCTCCCGCCGCCCTGTGCTGCTGCTCCCCTGCTCTCCTGGTCGCAGGGGGGGCAAGGGGCCGCAGCTTGGCCCGTTTGCTGCACGTTCCCGTTGATGGGAAGGGCACCTCGTGCCCTGTCTGCGGGTGTGGGCTGGAGGGAGCGACTGCCAGGCTTGGAGAGTGAGAGGAGGGACCACGAGGAGCCCCTCGACGGCAGGAGAGGCCGCTCAGGGCAGCGGGGGCTGCCTGCTGCGCGCGGCCGAGAGATGCCCCGAGAGAGCTGTCGGGGTGGGGGCAGGCTGGGGTTTCGGGGAGCTGGGTCTGGCTGCGCTAGTGGAGGTTTGGGATTGTTCTGCCGGAGCATCTGCTCTGCTCTGGGGGTCTGAGACGTCCTGGACTCTTTGGCCAATGGCACTACCGGTGCGTGTGAAAGCTCGCACACGTTGTCACTGGCTCCAGACTATGGCCCAGCCCAGGACAAAGCAGCTCTGCTGGAGAACAAAACAAAGAAATTAGAAGGGTGGAAAATACCAGGCTAATTGCTAAAATGCTGTGAATTTCTGGGTGCTGCCGAAACAGCCACATCTTCACTGAGGCGCGGAGAGAATCTGTGGCGGGGGAGGCAGCCTGAGTCGGCCACAGGCAGCGTCCAGGACCCCGTCCCACGAGAGGGGATGGCAGCCGTGTGGCCTGGGGCACTGGGGCACCCCCTGGGCCCTGCTGTGTGTGACGGCGCTGCCGGGCTCCCCAGGCTGGGGATGCGTTTGCTCCTTGCAGAGGAGGAGCAGTCTGGTTTCATTTTGAGCTCCCAGATGTTGGTCATGTTACCAACATTTCTTTTTACTGAAGCAAATCCAAAACATCTATTTTTCTTTAGGTTCTCAGACATGAGACGTGGGGAAGTTCATTTCTGTGCAGCTCCCAACCCAAAATGCAGACCGGCCCTGGCCTGGGGGGATGTGCCGTGGCATCCCACGCTGGGGCAGACCATCTCCCCCTGGATCGTGCGTGGGGTCTGCGGGTCCGGGTGCCTCTGGGGCGGGATGAGCAGCCCGGGGTGCACGCAAGCATCTCCGCTGGGACAGCGAGCTCTGGCAGACTGTCTGGCTGTTGCCTCTGCAGCCTGTCTGTGGCGGACAGACAGACATGCCCCCAGCCGCCCCCTCGGGCTGCAGCTCTCCCATTCCCCGTGTGGCCGTGGACCAGGTTGCGAGCCTGGCCCTGCCGCTTGGAGCTTGGCTTGCAAGTGGGGGCCCGGCTGTATCTGGGGGTGTTCCCACGGTGCGGGGTCTCCCTGTCGTCCCTGTCCTCCGGCCACCCTCCCGGCAGCACCAGGAGCGGGGCGAGGCTCTGCACGGTGGCACTGGCGTGCCGTTGATGCGGTCCCCGGTCACCTGCGGCGCTGCTCCTGTGGGAATTCACCCCGGCGTCAGTGACATGGAGAGGGGAAATGTGCAGAGCGCTCTGGGCTTTGCATCTTTCTGCAATGCTGGGGACGTTGCTGGTCGTACAGGCGCGGGAGAGCCACGCTGGCGAAGCTTTCGGAGCCCCCCTGCAGCGGGGCCGAGCCCCCCTGGGCACCCTGGACCCACCTTTGCCCTGGGCTGGCGGTGGCTGCCACAGGGGACAAATGTCCTCCTTAGGATCGCTTCGGATCTGGGGGCACGAGGAGCAGCTTCTGCATTACAGCGTGGGGTGTGATTTTTGCTTCACTAAAACTTCCCGAGCCGTTTGATCTTGATACCACCAGCACCGCGCTGGAGCACTTCGGTTTCTGGCTGCTAAGCTGAAAAGCCCCTGAAAAGCCGAGCAGGTTTAATGTTCAAAGGGACCCTGAGCTCCCTCCTGTGCCGCTTATGCCGGAGCATGCTGCTCGCAGGGCTTCCTTCAGGGCACAGAGTAGCCAGGGGTGGGCAGATCTTAATTTTTTTTATCGTTTGGAAGACAGGAGGCCTGGAAGCAGCAGCAGACACCTCCCTGCAAACCCCAGCTCTCGTGGCTCAGCCCCTCGCCTGCTCCTGCCGCCGTTTGCCGGGGCCATGCCCCGTACGGGAGCCGGTCAGCAGCTCCTGTGGGACGTGGCTGCCGGGCTGGCTCTGTTCGCCCTGGGAAGGCAACAAAACGGGGCTGAGGGGCTGCGTGGCCCCGTGCCCCCCGTCAGAGCAGGGCCAGGGCATCCGTCTGTCTGGCAGGGCCGAGCATGGGGTCTGGAGGCGATGAGCCCAGGGCAGGCGTGGGCTGGCAGGCTTGCTAGGGGTCTCCTGCTGATTCGGAGCATTCGATGATGCAGGATTGAGTTTGATTCCTTCCCCCCTCCTCGGGTTTTTAGGAGCTGATAGTTGTTACCAGCGTGAGGTACCAACTTTTTATTTCGAACGCATGAGTTCAGCCTCGTTAATCACTTCCAAATGCCCTCCTCTAAAGGCTGTATTGTTTCAGCATTCAGCCACTCATTTTTTGAAATCTCTGAAATAAGACTCTGCTCTTGAACATGTGCTGGAGAGTTGTTCCTTTCCGCTGTATTTTAAAAACATACATGTGGTTTAATTCAACAAGAGGGCTGGAGGGGACATTTTTCCACCAGTTTTTCCCCCTCTTTTTTTCTTTAGAGCCCTATCTGCCAAACCACCCGGCTCTGCGCCAACAGCAGCCCCTTGGACGATCCCAAATGCATCCGGGGATTGAGAAGCGTGTTTCGGGGGAAGCCCAGCATCGCTGCCTTGCGATGCAAATCTTGAGGTGCCCAGGGGCTGTTGGTGCTCGCCCGACGGCAGCTCGGGGGTGCAGGTGCCCAAGAGGAAGGAGAAGGGTCTTCAGGCAGGGTGGGGATTCCAGCGGCTCGGGCACGCGGGCCACCTCGCCGGCTGCCGGGCTGAGACGGGAGCAGCGGGGCCAGGGCCGCTGTGCGGAGGCGACGCTGATGCAGGAAAGGACGGAGCTCGAGGGCTTCGTGATGCGGGTGCAGGCTGCTGGCTTGGAAAGGCAGCAGCTGCTGCAAACCTGGAGGAGAAATGGGCTTTCCATGCGTGCTCGCGGCTCCAGCAGGCGCTGGAAATCCATGGATACACCAAAGCAGTGAGATAGTACGATTCAAAAATGTGAAATGCAGGGAGGAGTCCTGCCAGACCTGAAACCCGCAAGGAGCTTGGTTGGGTCTGGGCTCAGGGATCCCAAGGAAACGTTGATTTCTGTGACTAAAGTCGCCCTGGCTTTGGCAGGACTCCCGAAAAGGTGTGGGTGCTCCCTAGGGTCTGGCAGATACAGGAGCTGCTTTAAACCCAGCCATCAGACAGAGACCCCTGGCTCCAAGCAGAAAGGGACATTTTTAAATGATCACTGCTTGATTTGGGAAGAGGAAAGGGGTGGGAAGGAGACGGGAGCAACTGTTGGTGCAGGATCCAGTGGAAAACAGAGCAGCGGAGGGAGGCGGGCACGAGGCCGATGCTCGGGTGAGGATGGAGCCGGGGCCGCGCTCTGCCTGGGCAGGTGGGGGTGGTGGTTTTGGCTGGGCAGTGCCCCACTGACCCAGCCCTGCTCCCCCCCAGCACGGCCGCTGCCCGCAGATGCCGGAACCGCGTCCCCGCGACGGGGCCGTGGCCGTGCAGCCCGCGCGGTGCAGCTGGGGCCGCCGCAGCGTCTGCGCTGAGCCAGGTCTCCTGCGCCTCCGTCCGCAGCCCGAACCACAAAACCCTCTCGCCTCTGCTGGCGAGTTGCTGCTGGTGGAAATCCTCTTCTGTCTGAAGCTCCTGGAAGCCTTCGAGCGTGTCTGAGGCTGTTACGTCCTGTGGTTTTGTTGATATTATAAATAGATGTTGTAAGTGAACATGAAAGAATCTGTGCTGACCAACGGCTGCTCTTATTAGAGGCGATGAATGAGGAGGGGCTGATTGCTGCCAGGCCACATCCCTGGCGTCATCTTGTCCTCGGGTGACCCTTCTGCCCCGCAGCCTCCCGAGCTCCCCGCAGGTGCAGAGATGCTCCCTGCGGACCGGCCACGGCCATTGCGGTGGGGTCCTCTCCTTGCCCCCAGTCTCCCCCCAGACACTGCTGGCACCGCCTGTGGGTTTGGGTCCCGCCGAGGATCCTGCTCCCTGCAGAGAGAGGTGCTGCAGAAGAGGAGGGGGCAGAGGGCAGTCACCCCGCCAGGCACCACAGACGGGTCTGGACTGCAGAGCGCGAGGCCTGGGGGTGCGTGCAGGCTTTGAGCTTGTCCTGGCTGAGCCCCAGCGAGCGCTGCCCTGCTGCCTTCGCCGGGCCGTATGGGATAGGAGTGGTGATGGGAGCTGCCAGGAGAGAGCACTCAGAATCACAGAATCATTTGGTTGGGAAAAACCTTTAAGATCAAGTCCAACCGTACCTGTCCACCACTAAAACCTGTCCCTAAGCACCTTGTCCACCCATCTTTTAAATACCCCCAGGGATGGGGACTCAACCGCTTCTCTGGGCAGCCCCTTCCAGTGCCTGGTAACCCTTTCAGTGAAGAAATTTCTCCTAATATCTAATCTAAACCTCCCCTGGCGCAACTTGAGGCCACTTGCACTCAAATGAGCGGGGGCACGGGGTGGGAAGCAGCCGTGTGGCAGGTCTTCCTCTCGAGAGGAGAGGACAGCTTGGCAGCATGTACGTGGCACTTCTGTATTAAGACAAAGATGGTTTTCCAAGAATGTTACTCGTGGTGGAGCCTTTCTGTAAAAGCTTCCGAAGTGAAATGCTGCTCAGAGCCTGCGTGGCCTCCCTGTCCTTTCCCTTATCCACGGAAACACAATCTGTGGCCAAAAACCACCCTGCAGCCAGCGGGGCTGCGCGGAGTGGCTCTGCCCTCGCTAACCGCGAGCGGGGACCGGCGTCACCGGGCCACACCGGCCAGTTCTGGTGAGCCTGGAGAAGGCTCTGCGGGTGGCGTCCCGCCGGCACGAGGCCGACCCGGTGTAGGGGAAGGGAGTTGACGCAGGCTCTGCTCTCCACCGCCTGCCTTTGACCTTTGCAGATTGCCCAGGTTGCCAGCGATGTGGTAACGCGCCCGCGAGGAGGCTTTCCAGCCGCAGCACTGACAACTCTCAGCTTGGCTCCCCAAGGAATGTGTTATTTCTGCTGTCAGAGTCATAAATCCCCCAGGACTCAGACGAGAGCAGAAGCATTAGGATTCCGAGCTGTTTTGTGTGTAATAACTGCACTATATTGATTTGTGATTCACTGGCTGTAATTATTTCTGTTCAGCATCACTGACCTGTTTATTGAAAAAAAATTTGAATGTTTTTTGTAAAGCAAGAAACAAAGGGAGAAGGTTGAGAATGTGCATGAGTTCCAGCCAGCCGGCTTCCTACAGTGCCCAAAAGCAACAGACCTGGCTGTATTGATCTCTCCGTTGGTAATCTCACACGTAATGTTCCACAGTAATAGCTCTCCTCCTGTTGTTGGCTCTGAGCAACGTGTGCTCAACGGTTTCATTCTCCATGGTTTGATCTTGCCCAGCTCTGGTCCCTGAAGTCAGGGATCAGTGGCATAAATTGCTTTTACTCCTGGCAGGTTACAGTTAGAAACAGCTCCTCCGGAGACAACAGTTCCCACTGCACACAGAGCAAACAACCCTTCAGTGATTTCTAAAATGCAGTAACTCTGTGCTTTACACTTGTTTTTTCTTTTTTTTTTTTTCTTCTAAAATATCACCTGCACCGCTTTCTGCTCACGTGTTGAGTGTTTCTGGTGACTGCCAGTTTTTGGGGAGGGAGGGAGGGAGGGTGGTGCTCCCGTGGTTTGAATTTTGGGCTTTAGGTGCCCCTGGGGAGCAGCAGAAGGGCGAAGGAGCCGCATGGCCTCTGGAAGTGTCTGGGGATCCATGGAGTGGGAACTGTTCCAGGGGAGCCACAGGCTGGAGAAGGAAATGGTGCAGGACCAGGGAGTCGGAAACGTGGCCAGCAAGGCCTGGCTGGTCTGGGGAGAGATGGGCAAGATTAGGCTGAGGAGTGCTGATGAGATGGTGACAAGCCAAATGCAGAGGGGATGGGGGCAGAAAGCCCTGGCAAACCCAAGTGAGTCGCTGCAGAGCCCAGCTGGGAGGGCGGGTGGGCTCAGGGATGTGCTAGGGGCAGGCTTGTGCCCTCTCGCAGTGAGCCCGCTCACGACCATTAGCCATATTTCCCAGTTTTTAATGCCCTCATTCCTCATCTGCTCGGAAACTGCCTGGCCTGGGGCATCCCACTGAACGCTGGCTCCCGGGGGCTCAGCGCTGGCAGTGGGGCTGCCGGAGAGACCTGGGGCTCTGAGGGACGTGGTGGGGGCTTGGCAGGGTGTCTGGGGCAAGGGAAGCTGTCCTACCCGCTGCGGAGACCAGCACACCTAAGGGAACGCTGTCCTGGCTCGTTCAATGGGGACAGCGCTGTGTCGGGACTGATGGTGTCTGCCAGCAGCCGAACGTACGGGGGAGCACAAAGCACCGAGGCTCGGGCGCGCAGGGCTGGTCCTGCGCAGCGGGAGATCCGTGCCCCGCGTACGTGTGGAGCAGGGCTCAGCGGGCGGCTCTGGCTGATGGATGAGATGCCGGGGCAGCACCTCCCGCGTGGCCTCTGGCTGCCCGTCAGCTCTTGAAGTTGGGTATTTAGGGTGCCCAGGTGCACCCACAAGGAAACCTCTTCCTCCTGAACTACAGGGGCTTTCAGCTGCGCAGGGCGAGATCTGCTGAAGAGGAGGGAGTGCTTCCTCTGCCTTCCTGCAGCAGCGTGGGAACGCGAGGAGGGATGGGGAGGCATTAAACGGGCAGCTGGGTTCCTAGATGCTGATGTGAGCCCCGGGAGCAGCTGAAGCCCTGGCTCTGAGCTGGGCGTGCGGCTCAGCTTGGCCTTGTGTGTTCAGCAACCTGCAGAGCCGTGACGGGCCATCGCTGAGAGCCCGACGTGCTGTTTGCACAGCTCCTTCAACAGCCTAAGGGCTGGGACCTAGGGAGCACGTTATCGTCCCGTTGGAAACGTGCGATGGCTTTCCAAAATGCCCAGTTTATGTTTCCCTGTAAATTGCCTCCTGGGCTTAAGCATCTCAGTCGCTCCATACCGGCACGTTCCATGCAGACCCCTACCAGCGCTCTGCCGGTGGCACAGGCAGAAAGGCTCCCCCTCAGGCACCACGCGTCACGGGTGCCCTCGTGAGCAGCCCTTTCCCCGTCCCCCAGGAGCACGCACAGGTTTGTACAGGCTGAAGGGAGAGTCAGGAGCGATTCAGCCCTCACCCAAAATGCAGCCCAGCCCTTCCAATGTTTTTGCTCTCCCAGCAGAGTCTCTGGCTTTGCTTGGCTTGCAGTGGATGCAGATGCCATCGTGTATCTCGACGGGAGGTTAAGCACAGAGGAACTGGTTTGATGTAAGTCACCGTGGCTGCCCGGGCTGGCGTGTCATGCAGACAACGTGTCGTCCCCAGGTCCGCGCCCCGGCCTGCAGAGCGCAGCGGGCTCAGCTCGGAGGTTTGCTTCGCTTGGCCCAAGGAAAAGACTTCTCAACCCCTGGGTTTTCCTTGGCAAATGTCTGAGCTGTGCTTGCTTTTCTAATGCGCTGGAGATGTTAAACTGATGTGCTTGCTGCTGGTGCCAGGGTACCAGCTGAGATGCCCGCGTGCCCTCCTGAAGTCAGCCCTTGTGGGATGCTCCGTTGCCGGCGGCTGCGCTCGGGGCAGAGATGGGCTGCAGGGGGAGATGCCAGATGGCTGGACATGCCCTCAGCGGGGCAGCTGGTGGCACTCTGGCAGCCTTTCCCTGCGAATGTATGAGGCTGTCCTGTTGTCACCCTCCCCAGTTCGGTCAGGAACCCCCCGGTGCCTTGGCTGTTGCAGGCATCTGGTGCAGACTCCTCATTTTCTCTGCTTCCTAAAGGAGGAAACTTCTCCTCCCGCAGGAGGGCTGGGAAAGCTGAACACAGTCACTCAAAGGTTAAAAGGCGAAAGATGAATTTAAAATATAGAGGATCCAGGATTTTAAGTCATTTTTTTGAGTCTGGATGTCTTGGTTTGTGTTCTCCAAGCACCTGGATTCAACATATGTGACTGAGCAGGAGCAGAGATGCTCCTGCTCTCCCTGAGGTGTTTCTTGGCTCCCAGAAAAGCAGTTTTATGGCTTGGGTGCCTGCTGCCGGGGGCTGTGCCCGGCACTGAGAGCATGTGCCGCTGTTTTCCCTGGGAGTTACAGCAGATTCACACGAGCCCCCTCAAAGAAGCTCAAGCAGAGCTGAGAGGGGATTTTGAGCAGAGTTTTGTGCAGTTGCTCTCATGAGGCAGGTTCAGGAGCCAGAATACGCAAATTCCCACTGGCTTTAACCAGAGGGACAATAAACAAGGGGATTAAGTGGTCCTGTGTGGGGACAGCGCGTCGGGCTCCGCGTTCCCTGGGGTGCTGCGTAACAGGGGGCAGTTGGAGCGGTTTTGGCTCCGTCAATGATGATAAACTGTGGAAAAGCAGCTTGTGCTTTGCTGGGGACGTTGGGGGGCAGCCGGGCCGGTGGTGTGGGGAGCAGGGGCTGCGATGTGCCAGCCGCCCCCCGCCGCCCCCCTGCAGGCGGGTGCCATCTGGAGGGGAAGGGGACGGGGCGGGGGGAGCCCCCAGCGCACGGAGGGCTCCCTTGGGGAGCATCGCCCCTCGCCCCCGCAGGAAAGCCGCACCTTTGCACCGTGGTACCGTTGTGCCCTGCTTCTGCAGCCGCACTTCTGCTTTATTCTCTTGAGCCCGTCTCTCCGTCGCTTCTCACGAGAAGTCGATGGTCCTGCCTGCGCCGCCTCTGCCTGCGTCCCGCTGCAGGGCCAGGGCGGCCGCTGTCCCCTGCCCCTGTGACCATGTGGGCTGGCACGGGCGCTTTCGCTAGCAGTGCTAGCATGGCCACTCCAAGCACAAGCGCAGAGGAGCTGCCCTGAGCCCCAGGCTCTGCGCTAACGGCGGCTCTGTCCCCCGGGGATGGAGGTGCATCAGGGGATGCTGCAGACGCAATCCCCAGCGGGTCTTTCAGCGAGGAGAGGGCTTGGGTGCCCGGTGCTGCTTAGCAGCTGACCTTCTCAACGGCTCAGCAGCAACGACCGGGATTTTAACCACACAATTTGAAGTCAACCACAGGGTTAATATGAAAATCTCCTCCATATCCATTCCTGCGAAATGACCTCTGCAGGGCCCTCCCAGAGATGCAGCTCTCTCGTCTCCGTGCTCTAGGAGACAGGGATTACCCTGAGCCCGACAGCTTGCTGCTGTCCCCAGGCGCGTCCTCAGCAGCTGCTTTTCGTTATCGTCACCGCATGGTACCTCACCTGCTCCTGCGCACTCAGCACCGCAAGCTGCTGGGGGATGGAGGAGTGTCACACGGCGTCCCCACCAGCCTGGACAGGAGCTACAGCGCCGGGTGCCGGCATGGGAGGCTCATTCTGATACAGCTCCTCTGTGCATTGCCCCGGCTTACACCAGGTCTGGATTTGGCCCAGTGAATGGGAAACATCTGCAGGAAATGCTCTTTTTTTTCCCCTCCTGCAGCACTAGAAGTGCACAGGGTTGTGCAGTTCATTTCTGTGGATTTTAGAGCTGGCTCGTGCAGCTCAGCTGGCAAGACTCTGCTTGGTCCCAAGCACGGAGCCTGGCGGATGGACGTGCAGAGCTCCTTCCCGCTGCCTGGCTCTGCCACATGGCTTCCAGGAGCTGGGCTCAAAATGAGCTCCAGTTTGAGGAGAGGGCCCTTAACCAAGCAGTGCCAGGCGTACCAGGTCCCCTGCTCATGGGCTTTCCGCAGGATCAGCCTTTCCCGAGGTGCCAGAAGCCTTCCCAGTGACGGTGCGGTGCTGCAGCCGCCGCTGAGGCCGGACCCGGCTGGGGAGGTGGGGACCACAGGGTCAGAAGGCAAAGTTGCCCATGGCTGGTTTTGCAGGCCCAAAGGCCACTTGTTTCCCATGCGAGCCCATGCGAGAGGTACAGTCCCAAGCCCTGCTCCTTCCTCCCCGGCTGGATGCTGGAGCCGCTGGCCGGGGCACGCGACGGATCATCGCTGCTCTCTGCTGCAGAGATGCACGAGCGCTGCGTGCGCAGTGCGGAGGGGCGCTGCTCTCTGCCAGCGCCTTTCAAATTGCGTGTTTACACCGTCAGTTAGTAACAGCCTTGAAATAAAGCAAAAGCAGCCCAAGGAGAGGAAGGAAAGGACCAATTCGGGGAAGTTCACGTTGGTTTCACTCTCTGGAAAAGAAACAAAGGCCCAGGGCACAGCCAGTGCACTTGGAGCCTCTCGGTGACAGAATCCAGACAGCGTTTGTTTGGTAGCAGAACACGCACAGGTTAAAACAAGCATTACAAGAAGGAAACTGCTCATCACAGGCCCTCAGGCTGCTGAAGGTTTCTTCCCGCTGCTGAGAGCATCGCTCTTTCCTGGAGTCCTAGGCTGGACCCAGCACCTTTTTCCTGGAGACCTTTTCCGTGCACGGCAGCGTCCACATGGGCCGAGTGTTTCCAAGCTGCGTGAGATCTGCCGTGCCGCAAGGATCCCGCCTGAGCAGCCCTGACTGCATCCTCTGAGCTCAGGGCTACTTCGCTGGTCTCCCTTGCAGGCAAGCCCTGCCAGCCTCACCCCTACCTGCAAAAGAAGGGTCACTGGTGTGTGTCGCCAGTCAAATTTGGGGTTTCAGCTGCAGAGAGCAGCAAGGGAAGTGGTTTTCCCACTGCCATGCCCAGGGGCTGTAGCTGGAAAGGGCTCTGCTGTCCGAGGGAAAGCTGGATGCAAGCTGAGGGGAAGCAGATGGTTTCAAGATCAAGCCCATCACAGGGGATGAGAAGCCAAACTGCTGACGGATGGGGCAGTGTTTAGCTCAGGCATGGAGCCAAATGAAATGTCCTTCCCAAGCTGTGGGGCTGCTGATGACCGAGAACACAAACCCTTGCTCAGGTCCAGAAGAGCCTGGCTATAAACAGAGCACGACCTAGCTGGAGCGCACGCTGTGGCTCTGCTGCGTTTCGGCTCTGCTGCAGCATCGTTTCACAGCACAGACCCTTAATCCACGTTTACGTGGCGGTCAGGTGGTAGCCGCTGGTGCTGCCTGTTTGAGGAGGGTTTTAGCTGCCCAGTTACGGCACTGTGGCTCTCTGCAGGCTGCTACACCCTGTCCCGTCCCGTGTCCCCCCTCTGCCCGCCCCCCCCACCCCCAAAAAAAAGGCTGCATCATCGGCCGGTGGGGAGCTCTCAGTAGCAGCGTTGTGTCGTCTGACGGCAGCGGAGATCGGCCCTCACTTTATCTTCCTTCCGCCCAGGTCCCGCTGCAGCCCCGGCCACCAGCAAAGCGTCCTCCTTGGCCATGGAGCCCAGAGGGGTGAGGGACGGTTCCGTAGTGTCCCCAGACTCGGGAAGTGCCTCCAGCACTAGAGTCACTGACTTGGCTGCTGTGGTCAGAGGGACCGATGTGTCTGCTCCCTCCCGGGATGGGATGTGTTCCTGCTGTTCAGGTTTGGAGGGACAGCAAACCTGAGCTAAGGGCTGAGCTGAGGCTTTCTGGAGGCTGCCATGACCTCGCTGCCTGGATGCAGCCTCTGGTACTTAGAGGTGTCGCAGTTCAAAGCCTCCTGGGGACGCTGCAAACCGAAGGGAGCAGAAGGGGAGGTGCGGTCTCAGCATCCTGCCCAGGGGCGTTGCAGCCTTCTGCAGGCCAAGGAAAAGGCTGGCTGCATCAGGGCTGTTTAAAATGGCTGAGGAAGGTGCTCAAAGGTGCAAATCCAAATAGGCCCTGGGACCAGCCGGACCCTCTCGGCCCCGGGCTGCTGATCAGCAGCTGTATTGCTGCACCAGGGCCCTGGCTTGTGCTGTGGCCTTTAGGAACAGGGAAACTGGCTTTGTTGTAATGAACACCAGACATTGCACTTGGGATATACCACGCAGTGGTGAATCCTTCGCGCATGGCTGCGGAAAGGCTACTGTGCAGGCACCGAGACAGGAGAGTGATTTCAAGGAGAGAGGAGTAATGGTTTAGTTCAGCCAAAGCAATTGGTGGGCATAAGGCTGTTTTCAGCCCGTCCCTGGCTGCAGCAGAGCACGTGAGAGACGTGCAATGCTGGCTGGGAAGCAGGCGCCTGAATGGCCGGTAAGTCTCCTTTGCAGGAGCAGAGGGAACCGCAGCAGGTTGTAACGGGTCTGGCAGTTACGGTGGTGGAAGCCTTGGGCTGAAACAGAGCTGCAGGGAAGCAGAGGACAGCACACGCCGCTGCCCCAGGAGCTTCCCTGGTCCCTGCTTGCAGGCCATTGGCAGAGCCCTCTCCTGCTGCGTCGCCCCGTCGCCCCGTCTCCTGCTGCGTCGCCCCGTCGCCCCGTCTCCTGCTGTGTCGCCCCGTCTCTCCCCTCCTGCTGCGTCGCCCCTCCCCCCTCCTGCTGCGTCGCCCCCCTGCTGTGTCGCCCCGTCTCTCCCCTCCTGCTGCGTCGCCCCATCGCCCCGTCTCCTGCTGCGTCTCCCTGTCTCTCCCCTCCTGCTGCGTCGCCCCATCGCCCCGTCTCCGCCACGCTGCAGACAGTTTGCTCCTGAGGAGCAGAGTGGCTGTGGAGGGGCAGGGCTCTTGCCTCTTCCTCCGCACCGGCCAGCAGCAGAGGCTGCACCTTGCCCTGTGGTGGTCATGGCCATCCCTGCTCTTTGCCAAAGAACCTGATGCCAGAAAGAGCCCTGAGCCTGCGTGCCCTGGGAAAACATCACCTTGGCAAGGCCCGGGGTTGGCAGTGGGGTTGGGATTTGAAATGGGGGCAGAAATGCCGCTCCACCGCTGCGCGTGGCCGTCCTATGTGGTGACAGACACTTGGATTAGGCGGCGAGGCTGCAGCACGGAGCCAGGACTTGTGCTTGCTCAGCAGCATGCTTCACCCCCAGTCTCAGAAAATCTGTAAGAAGAAATTGGATTTAAAATTGTTCTGCCTGGCTCCCAGGAGAGGGCCCAGGAGCGAAGGAGGGGTCACTCATCACCAGCTCGTTAAAGGCAGAAACCCAAACCGCCCGGGAGAGCCCTCTGCAACGGGTCATCTGCACAAACTCCTCTGCGGCTGCGCTGGGTGGTTGTGAACGCACGTTGTGCTGTGCCCTGAAGCCATGTCCAAATCGGGATGTTTTTATTATTTTTAGCATTACTTGCAAAGTATCCCCTGTTCTCGTCCTGTAGGACCAAATCCCAGGTGGTGTTTACTTTTGGAGATGTAAAGGCTTTGTTTCTGTAAGGTCTCTTGATGGAGTTGTGTTGCATTTTCATTTGCATTTTTCATGGATAACTGGGTACGTGAGTCATACAGAGAAAACGAGCTTTGTGTCTGAGAGGGTGCATGGCCTGGGGGGAGGAATGTCCCTCCCTGCTATTCCTGAGCCCTGGATGGGATCCGAGCGGGACCGGCAGCCCAGTGGAGGATGGGCCTGGCAGGGGGGACAGGGTGGCCGTGTCCTGCTGCCCGCTCTGGGATGCACCAGGGAAGGGGCAGAGCGGGCACCCAGCAGATTTCCCTGAGCATCCTCTCCGAGCGGTGCCAGCACCCTGGACCTGCAGGCACGCTGCCCCGGGGAGGCGTTCAGTTGCCCCTGGTAGCGGCTGTCCCCGTTCCACCCTCCAGCATCGTCCCCTTGCTCTGCCCCCGTGGTGCAGCTGCGTGTTTTCCAAAAGGAAGAGGGAAGGAGCCCTGTGCACCCTCTGAGCCACCCTGCATCCCCTCCCCAACGTCCCGGTTTGCACATCGATGCGCTCCTCCTTGTGGGGTGAGTTCAGAAAGGCCCCATTTGCACTTGAATATCCAAATAACGTAGGGGCAGGCAGCTGATGTCTCAATCCATCTCCAAGGCTCGCCGCTATATGCACTTAACTTTGCCCTTGCCCAGATGTGCGTGCATTTTATGTGCTGTGCATAAAAAGGCAGAAATTGCATGGGGTGGAATGTGTTGGAATTGGCACTTTGGAAAATGCACACTCTGCTGGAATGTGCTAACATCCAGCGTGCACAGAAGGGCAATTAACTCTATTTATGTTCATGAGACTGAATCTAAAACCGGCTTCAGAAAGCAGCTCACTCACATTAAAAGGCTTTATAATCATTACGCTAAAGTATTTCTTTTGAAAACTTTTTCAGTTTCTTAAACAGTTAGGATATTTATAAAATATGGCATCAATTACTACATATTTCTTTATTCACACTGATTATACAACCTATAATTATACTTAAGCCTCTTATTTGTATATCATGGCAGCATTAAGAAAAGCTCTGTGATTTGTCTGCATGTTGTTCTTTCCAAAGAGCAGAGGGCTGCAGTCTCTCCCTTCCTTTGGAGAATGAATCTGGTTGTGTTGCCCAAACAGCAGTAGCCCAGGTGCCTGCTCCCCTGGCCAGTTCCTTGCAGAACACGCAGGCTGAGGCTGACAATTTATCGTGACAGGTAACGCTCAGCTTTGCGGTGTTTGGGCTCCGAGCACTGTGTTTACAGCCAGCCTCTCGCAGTCGTTTACTCCCAGGAAAACATTTTTCCTGGAGCCCTTTTGCGTGCTGTAAACCAGTCAGCGTTGGCATAATTAAACTCCCTTGCGCGGTCTGTCATCAGCAAAGGTAGCGTGGACTCCCGCTGCCGACAGCCGTGCTGCTGGCGCGGCGCTGGGGACCCTGCACGCTCTCCTGGGACGCTGCTGCGCTCGCACCCGCCCCGGGGACGTGGGGTGTAGCTGGGGCCCAGCTGCGAGCCAGGGATGCTGAAAGCATCTGGCTGCTGGGGTACGGCTGGCGACGGCTTTGCACCTCCCTGTTGCGAGCGGCTGAAAGCAAAGACCCTGCTTGAACTGGGACAACTGGCCGTGCCCTTCGGAAAGCGGCACCGGCCTGGTCGGCAATAGCTTGGCTCTTGTCGCGGCTCTTGCTAACTTGCGTTAGGGTTTCACTCGGTGTCCAAGTGTTACTGTGGGTACATAATTCCCTCCTTGAAAACTGCTTATTATAGATGAGACAGATCCCCCGGCTCCTGAGCCGGAGCAGCCGACTGCACGAGTTTCTCTCTGGCATTGCGATGATTTGCGGGGGCCTGGGGGCTCGATGGTTAAACCCCAGGCTGAGCCCAGGGCTGCCCTGAGGGAACTCTGTGGTGGGAAACTCATCAAAAACCCCCTCTGCTGCACTCTGCGCCCCCAACGGCAGCGGGTGTTCCTGGCAAGCAGTTGACTGCATCTCTTTGCAGACTGGGGTCCTGTAAACTTTTCCTTCTGAGCCACCAAAGGTCCCACCCTTTGGGGCAGCACAAGCAGGGCACGGAGCTGGACTCTGGAAAACTCTGAATGCACAACAAGAACAAGAGCCCTGGCGACTGAACTTGTGGTTTCTTTCTGACGAGGTAAATGGGAGAAGAAAATGAACGTTTTGAGAAGGAGAAGCAATTGGCTTTGGGGCATCGTTTGTGACAAGGAAATGCTCTGGACAGATTTCAGCTCGATGCCTTGCAGAGGTGGGAGACAAATTGCTCTCTGACGGGCGGCAGCCTTCCCGTGCTGCCGGCAGCTCCGTTACAGCCAGGATGTTTCTGCCGGGGAAGGCACTCGCTAAGCCCGTCCTCAAGTACTGAAGTACAGGCTCCCCAGAAAGGCCTGGGAATACATTTTTGGGTTGCGGACCTGAAATGTCTGGCATACCCTTCCACAGCCACATAAACGTGTGGGCCCCAAGTCTAGTGTCAGCTCTCTGCAGACAAGTAGCCAAATCCCTGTCTTTTGGGGGTGGGATCCTCGCAGCGGGATCTCGGTGGCTGCGAGCGAGGTCTGGGGACCCAGGGTGGATTGGGGAGGAGGCGGCTCCCGATTCTCACGCTGCGAGCGGGGGGAAGTCAGCAGCGGTGCAGTCACGCTCGGTAGCGGTCAGGAGGCACAGGAACGGTGTGAGAACCTCCTGGAGCGGCTGGGAAACGGTGCGGTTACCAGCCCGCCGTGTAAATCCTTGTGCGAACAGAGCAACCGAGATAAACTAGCTAGGGAGGAAGGATGGTCCTGTGGGACTGGGCCCTGGTTACTCTGGCTTAATTTCTGATTCGTGACACGACCGTGGGAAGGGACTGCCTGCCGAAGGAGGGGAACGCCAAGGCTCTTTCTGTACTGCAGTTTCCCCACGCCACAGTGGAAAGAGCCCAGTTTGCCCACATAGACTGAGACTACAGGCCCTCTGCAGAGCTCAACAAGGCCCCGCCAGCCCGAGAGGGAGCTGTTCCCGAAGAAAACCCAATGGGGCAAATACAGAGTCAAGGGCTGACAGCATGTATAGTAAAGGGAACGGCCTAGAAATAGTGACAGGCTTTTCCTGAGAGGTACGAGGAAACGATCATGTGAGACATTGGCTATGATAATGATATGAACCATGCCCGTAAGTTATACTAATAAATCCTCTGAGGGCCCCGGCTTGTTTCTGAAACTATGGGAGCAAGTTGGTGTGTAATCAGATGTCGGACAAAGCGCTGGCTGGGATTAGTGAAAGGTGTGGCCCGACGCAGCCGATGCTGTGTTTGGCACGTTCAGGGTCCGGGGTCAGACCAGGGAGCGGCCTCTGCTCAGAGGGACACCGGTGGGAATCTGTCCCTGGAGACGTGCCGCACTCTGTCACGTTGTTCCAGTCCAGCTGCGGGGTCTGCGCACAGCGATGCCTCTTAAGGGATTTCACCTTCAAGCGAGGACTCTGGAAAGGAGACAGAGAGATGTCTATTTGCCCGACTTCAGTTCTTACCCTGATTTTCCTCCGCGTGTGCACGGTACCGCAGGGGTTAAGGGAGCAGAGCACTGACATTTCAGTGCATGCAGAAACTCCCCGGCAGTGGATGAAGCGTGCACGCAGCTTTCCCTGTCACGCTTGACAGATGTGCAACAATAGGCAATCAGTCAGCGCGGGGAGCCAGCCGAGAGCTCAGGAAAGAGCTGCTGAGAGTTACTGGCGTGGCTGGGAGAGCAAAGCCCTCCTGTAACAGAGCATTGTTCTCCTGGATATAAATCTCAGCTGAAATATGAATGCCAGGCTTCCAAGGACTTTCCAAAGCTGGAATGTGCATCGTCAATAACTAAACCCAACGTGCCCTGCACAGGATCCTATTTATCACCTTATGCTGTGTCATGAAATCCCCACCCTGCAAGGCTGGGGTGACAGAGGGACTTCCAACTGGCGATGAAATCAGGGTCAAGCAACAGGGAGGGCCGGAGGAGGAGGTGGTTGTGCTTTTCTTGGTAGGAGCAATGGCCCGCAGCTCACAAAGGCCCTGACAAGCGCATCCTACGCAGAGCCCGTGCAGCCACGCCGTGAGTCAGGGCTGGGTGAAGTTCACCAGATACGGAGCGTTTTGGGGCAGGACTGGCTGGTGTCTGAAAGCAGCATCACCTCCAAACCGTCAGAGGTGGCTCTGCCTTTTATCTCGGATGTAAGCAGGAGCCGTGCTCAGCCCTGTTTCTGCGAAGCGCTTCCTTCCCGTCCAGCGTGGAGCCAGTTCCCAGTCTTGCTGTGAAGGCAGCTTTCTCACGCCCATCGATGCACCCGTATGAGAGGCAGGGTCCCTGGGACAGTGATATTCCTGTGCTTGGCCAGGACAATGAAGCCATCCCTCGTTTACTGGGATAGCAGCGTCCGCCGAGATAAGAATGGCAGAGATGAGCACACAAGGTGCTACCCCAGCACAAAGCACCCTCCTCGCTTTAGCCGAGGAGGAATTCCCGTTTTGTCCCAGTACAGTTCCTGCAGCCTGGAACATGACTGGAGATGACCGAGTAACAAACCCAATGGAAACGGCCGTCATCTTTGCTCCTTCGGCACGCAGTAAGCAGCGTGTGCGTGTTCTCCCCGACGGCTGGGGAAGGTTTTCAGCCTCGCTCTGTAGCTGTTTGCAGCGACCGCTCCCAGGTGGCAGTCTGGGATTCGTACTGTGCTGGCAAGTCAGGAGCTATTGTTTCTCTCCTCGACAGAATGGCTGTGCGAGTCCCAGCTCAGCAGGGGCGATGGATTTGCTTGTTCTGTTTATGACTGTGAAGTTTTGCATTGTTTCTGCTGACCTCTGCGCGCGAAACACTTTTCCACTCTTGTGAAACTGGTGCTCGCCTTCTCAGAAAATCTGCGAGCTCGAGGGGGCTGTACAGCGGGAGAGCTGAAACCCAGCTTCATTTTTCTACCCTGTTTTTCTTCAGCGGTCGTTCTGTTCCACTCAGCGATGAAACGGTAATTCTGGTAACGGATACGCAGCAGGAGCAGACAGGCTGGTCTAACTGAGAGCCTGAGTCACTTCCAAAATCCCTATGGTGTATTTCCTAGGCCACATCTGATCCTTGAAGCTCCTCGTTCCCTGTGATTACACCTTCTCCGTTGTCTGTAGGCCTCCTGTCTTACCTGGGGCTTCTCCTAAGTGCCCTTGCACCGCTCTTTTGCTCCTGCTGCGCATGCCTGGTGCAGCCTGAGATTTCTGGAAAGGGGAAGTGCATCCTCTGCTTACCCAGGCGGGCACGCAACTGCCCTTCCCCGCCTGAAGAAGGACCTTGCTGCTGCAGGCAGAACGGCTCAGCTCTAGCTGGGAACCCAGAGGTCCTGCTCTTTGATAAGCGTCTCATAATACCCGGACTGTTTCCTCAGAGTAAAAGGGACTTAATGGCAGGATACTCGTATCACTTCTGTGCAAATATCAGATTACAGCCTAGAAACCAATTGCCTGCAATTACATGACTGAATTAAGGGGAAGACAGACAGCGGCACGTAAAATATGAACGAGGGTCATTGTTTGCCTGCAGATATTAAAATTTCTTCGGTTCACTCTCAGAAAAGCGCTGTTGTGTCTTCCAGAGTGGCACATAATTTGATCTGCTCCTGCTTTCAGCTTCGGGATGGAGTCCAAAATTAATTCCCTGCGGATCACCTTACTTCATGAATACGAGGAGCTCCTTCTGCAGTACCTGTGCAGAGAAAACAACCGCTGGGAATGCGGCTGGAGCTGCGCAGCAGGACTGAGCACCATCCTGGGGCTCGGGGTCGCTTTTCCCAGCGCGGCAGCAGATGCTGGGGCACGGGTGAGCGGCCAGGGGAACGGGCAGCGTGCACTAAAGCAGCACGCCCTGAACTCTCTGGTTTATGTTTGACCCTTCCAAAACGCACTTCTCCCCGCTTAAGGCACGAAGGGGGGATTCTTCAGCAGCAGGAAAGGTTACGAGCAGTGAATGGGGTTGCCCCGAGAGGGGGTGGAGGCCCCATCCCTGGGACCATTCCAGGCCAGGTTGGACGGGGCTGTGAGCAACCTGATGTGGTTCAAGGTGTCCCTGCTCCTGCAGGGGGGTTGGGCTGGGGGACCTCTGGGGGTCCCTTCCCACCCAAAACATCCTGTGATTCCAGGATTGATTCCATGATTCCACGATTCCACACGCTGCAGCTTTTGGCTCGGATGCGCTGTGCAGCCGGGGCTGCCGCTCGCCCCTCCGGCCAGCGCCCCCGGCCCCCGCAGCGCCCGCCGGAGGGCGCGGGGTGAGGAGGGGAGCGCCGAGGCTGGGAGCGTGGCTCGCACCCCCCCCGCCCCCCGCCTGCCGGGCCGGGCGGCGCCGTCACGAGCCGCCCGAGGCCGGGCCGTACGCGGCGGCCGCCCGCGGCGGGGGGGGGGGGGACGACGACCGGCCTTTGGGGGGGGCGGCCTTGGGGGGGGCGGCCGGCGGGGGCGGGGGGGCCCGCCCCAGCCCCGGGCCCCGCAGGCGGCTGCCGGGTGCCGCGATCCCCCCCCCCCCGCGGCCCCGCCGCCCCCCCGGGCTGCCCCCAACCCCGCGCTCCGTCCCGGAGCGGCGCGCGCGCGCCGCGGGGTGGCGCCTTTGTGCCGTCACCGCCTTTGTGCCGTCACCGCCTTTGTGCCGTCACCGCCAGCGCGCGTCACCGCCAGCGCGCGGCGGCGGGGGAGCCGGCCGCGGCGTCTCGTTACCTTTAACGGCGGCGCTGGGGGGTGCGGGGGGGTCCGCGTGCCCCGAGCCCCGCGTTCCGTGAGGCGCGAGGGCAAAATGGTGGGAGCGGCGCTTTGCGTGTGCCCGCTGCCCGCATGGCGACGCGTACAGCGGTGTACGCCGAGACCGCGGCGATGTGCGCCGAGAGCATGGCGGTGTACGCCGAGAGCACGGCGATGTACGCCGAGAGCACGGCGATGTACGCCGAGAGCATGGCGATGTACGCCGAGACCATGGCGATGTGCGCCGAGAGCACGGCGATGTGCGCCGAGAGCGCGGCGATGTACGCCGAGACCGCGGCGATGTGCGCCGAGAGCACGGCGATGTGCGCCGAGAGCGCGGCGATGTACGCCGAGAGCCGGCGATGTGCGCCGAGCAGGCGAGTGCGCCGAGAGCCGGCGATGTCGCCAGAGCGGCGATGTACGCCGAGCGCGGCGATGTGCGCCGAGAGCGCGCGATGTGCGCCGAGAGCGCAGCGATGTACACTGAGAGTGTGGCGATGCTGGCGAGAGACGCACCTCCGAATTTTGCACCTCTCCTGCTTCGCAGTGTCAGGTACGGCGGTCGAAAGCTCCCATTCCGGCCCAGTTGGGGTTGTGCCTCTTTGTGGCGTGAGCAACCTGGACGTACAAGCTGCTGCTTTGTTTATCTCACTAATTGCTTGTGGCTGTTAAAGCTTTTCATACTTGAAAAAAACCCAAAAATGTAGAAGTCAATCCTCAGAAAATTCAGAAATTGATAATGGTCTACACTGGAAGGAACAGAGATGAGAAGACTTCTGATTTGTAATTTGTGGTCTAATAAACTCATTAGGAAGGAACAAAAACTAAGGGGAGCGTTGCTGGTTTTATTTAACATCTAACAGAAAATCCGTGTCAGTTAATGTTTGCTACGTGGCTGTAAATGCTAATTGCACGGTCACTGCAGCCCCCCCCGCCGCAGCCCCGCGGGGAGGACGCGGTGCGGGCAGTGGGGAGCCCTTGGGGACCCCTCGGGGAGCCGGGCACCCCGGCACAGCGGCGCTGCCCTGCAGGCACGGGAGAAAGGAGCCAGAGGGGGGTGAGGAGCGGTGGCCTCTGCGCTGCCGGTGACGAGGGGGCTGCCCCACGCAGCAGGGTGCCCAGCAGGGACACCAGGTAGTTTGGGAGAAGGGGAATACTGCAGCCAGGGGCACGGCACGCCCGCAGCCCGGCCGGGCCCGGGGGGCTCAGGGCGGCGACTCGCGCGTTTGCTGGCAACCGCGTGAAGGAGCTGCGAGCCACGTGCCGGTCGTGTTTCCGTCTCCCCTGGACGAGCGGGGTGCCAACGGCTGGCGCCTTCTGTCCGAGTCCGTGGGTTTCTGCTCCGCGCTGCCACGAAATGAGCTGCAACGGGAGCCCTGAGCTGGGAACGGGGCTGGTGCCCGGGCGGGTGGCGTCCGCAAACACCCGGCCCATCGGGGCTCTGGCGGCAGAGCCCGTGCCCCGGGCGGGCGGAGGGCGGACGGTGGCCCCGCGGCTGCCCAGCTGGGGGGAGCAGCCCCTGCTGCGGGCTCCCTGGAGTCCCTCGCCTTTTCCACTGGCATAAGGGGAAATCATGGTTCCCGCCCAAGGCCACCGCACCGCAGTGGCGCTTGTCCCACTGTGGACAATTGGAGCAGCCTCCAGCACCTCCCCAAAGCCAGGCAGGATCAGGCCTTCCATGCCCCCAGAGCCTGGTGTGTAGCTGGGGCAACGTGCCTGAACATCCCTGCTCTTCCCCGTGGAGGGCCATGAGTGCAGACAAGAAAAAAAAAAAAGCCTGTTGTGTGGGTATCATACGCTGAATTAGGACCTTGTGGAAGAGGGAGGTCAGCCCCTGTGATGTGTTGTGATTTTGATCCTTATTTAGCGCCGTGTGTTGCTTCTCACCCCGTCTCTGTACAAATGTGCTCTTCGTCTCCTTGGTGGAGAACGGGCTATTGTACCAAAAGCCATTAAGTTATGGGGCCTGCAGCAAGGCTTAATGACAATTTAAATTAGGAACCTGCGTTGTGGCATGGTAACACTGGCGCGAATGCTGTAATTAGGAAGGCAGTGATTTCCCTGTGACCTTTTATTTTTAAAGTGTTTGAAATGGCCCGATCTCGTCTGCAGAGCTCCCCCCCCGTTAGAAGTTTCTCCCTAATGTGGGTCGTGCCTCCGCTGTTTGCGGGTGGCGCAGTACAGAATCTGCATTTTGTTTTTTCAAAGTTAAAGTGTCTTTGAAATGTGACGTTTGCATCTAACGCGGAATGTAATAAAGAGACTTTAAAGAGCTGCCGATGCCTCGTGGAAAGCTGAAAACCTGAATTCTGCTGGGCTGTCTTATCTGCTGCTCCCTTTGCTAATTTTTGATAGCAAGGGGCACTATAAATATACACAGTTATACATAAAAATGAGAAACCTTGGCAACCAAACAGAGGGTTACTTGTTTTCTTGTGTTCATCACTGACTATGGGCAGGTGGGTGAGGGGAGATGGAGTTTGTCCGTCGGCATTTCATCTTACAGCTGCTGGGCCGATGCTGTGGCTGTTTGCCGAGAGCTGGGCTGAAAGGGAGTCACGGACCGGTGGATTTTTTTTTCCCTAGAGATATTTGTTAACCCTCTGAAAATAGCAGCAGTGGTTTCTGGGGCACTCTGACAAGGTTGGTGGCAGAACAGAAACGAAGCGACACTTGGGAGCTGGGGGACAGGAGCTGCCATATGGTGACGGCGGCCGAGCCCCTCCGGGCGGCAGCGGGGCCGGTGGCCGCGCGTCGCAGCTTCCCGGGGAAGGCACGGGAGGCGCGCTGGTGCAAGGCTGTGGGATGGCCCTGCAGCCCGAGCAGCCCGGCTCTCCCTCGCTGCGTTGTCCCTCCCCGGCATCACGCCGGGCTGCTCTGACCCGGCGGCGTCACCCGCAGGGTGCTGGCAGGGCGATGCCCCCCGGGAGCCAGGCGTGTGGACCACAGGGACCCCTTCCCTGTGCCGACATCCAGAACCCGCAGCGATTCCTTTAACCTGAGCTGCAGGGCCTAAGGTCTTGCCTTGTGGAACTGATGGAATTGTTATCGCCTTGAATTAGACCCGACAAGGGGCAGGATCTCTGCTGCAGGGAGCGACTCACATCGTTTCCAAATGACTGGGCAAAACAACTTGCCCGATCCCGTCCCTTCCGATGGCTCTTGCAAAGAAATGCTATTGCAGCAGCCCAGCCGCCTGCTGCGCGGCGCGTAGCTTAGCACAGCGGAGAGAACACCTCGCTCTTGGAGCCCGGGCAGCAGAGGGGAGCCGGGCTTGCCCGCCCCTGCCACGGCGCCGGGCACCTGCAGACTGAAGCCGTCAGGGCTCCTTGGCTGTTCGGTTGTCCAGTCATTTTCCCTGGCAAATTATGCATCTGCCATGGCCTCGCCAGAAAACATTTTTTCCCACAGCCATCAACCGTTCAGAAAATGGAGAGGTATTTTGGCACCAAAAGACTACACTCCCCTCTGAAACGGCATCTTGTTCATGCCCACGTCAAATAGGAAAACGCGAAACACGGAAGGACTGGGGCTGCCGTTGGGTGTTGCAAGGTGCGCTTTCCTACTATCGGCATTTTTTGAAGTAAGAGCCCTTCCACAGCAATTCTTGTGTGCGCTATTAGCAAGTCGTGTGGAAAAGGAGCGTTTGGGCAAAGGACAAGGGGTTTTAGAGCTCGGGGCTGCGGCGGCTGCCCCAGGCTGGTGAAACGTCAGCAGCCGTACAAGAGTGCAGGGACCAGCCCTGCTGTGGCCCAGGCGGTGGAAAATGCGCCTTTTCACTAAGACGAAGCAGGCAGTGGCCTGGTAACTAAGGCAAGCCAATTTAAAATCAAGGGTTAATTGGGAAGCTGGTGGGAAACAGGCCTTCGGTATGCTCAGGAGTGTGCTTGGAGGTGGTACAAATCTCAATGTTTACGTGGACGTGCAGCTCTGTGAGATGCCACACAAACCCGATAGGGATCCTTTTAGTAGCTTGGAGTAGAGGTGGTTTCCAGATGTGTCTTATTTAATATGAAGAAATACCTTTTTTTTTTGCTTTGCTGCACTCGTGACTTGATATTCCTCGGAATTCTGAAATGACGTACGGGTATGTTCTGCACAGAGCAATCCAGCCGTGCGCTGGTGAGTGGGCTCAGACATCTGCACGGTATCATTCCCCTGTCACCAACTGGTGGTGGTATAATTAGAAAAGTTATTAATCCTTTCTCAGCAGTGCTAGAAGCTATTTATAGCAAGGCAGACAAACCGTACCCTGCACATTGGGCTAGGGTGGGCATGGAAATGACTCCTGGCGCCCTGTGTATTGCGGGGCTCAAATCAGAGAAAGTCATTTGCTTCTGGGAGGGAAATTCCCTTGCTGGCCAGATGCAAAGCGTCTGCTCTGGCCTCTGGGCTTGTCCCAGGGGATCCCTCTGGACATCCCCCGTAGGCTGTCACCATCCTAGGCTTTGAGGTCCTGGTGGGAGTCCGGTCTTGCCTGCATCCATGGGGACCCACCAGCAGCCAGCGCAGAGCACAGGGCTGGAGCAGCTCTCAGCCAGGGAGCAGTAACGGATCGACTCAGCTCTCCTTTTCCTCAGTGTCCCTGGGGAAAGGCATTGAAGCCAATCAAAATGGCCCTTCTGATAAATTAGCAGTGACAAACAGCATCTGACAGCCTGTTGTTAATACTTACCCCTAGGGACAGGGCTGGCTGTTTGCTGGTATGCGTTCATCTCTTGTCTGTGGAGCGGGAGAGCCCTGGTCCACTGGCTTAAACCACGTTGGGCAGCAGCAAGCACCCTTAGCTGCTGATATGCAGGAGACAAGACTGGTGAATGCTGGAGCCTGCCTGGGGAGGATAACGGAGCAAGCGCTCGTGTGGCTGCTTGTGAAGCGAGCGGGATGTGCTGTGCCCCAGCGACAGCGGTCCAGGCAAGCCTTGTTCGGTGCTGGGAAGGCACGGGCACTGATAACCCGGTGATGGAAGGAGCCTTTGCAGCAGCGCAGTGCACGTGGAGCCGCTGTCGGGTTTTGCACAGAAGGATCCGTGGGCAGAGCCCCGTGCTGCGATGCGCTCCCTTCCTAACCAGGTTGCCCCATCGCCCTGCT
Source organism: Gorsachius magnificus (assembly GCA_034008185.1). Classification (NCBI taxonomy): domain Eukaryota; kingdom Metazoa; phylum Chordata; class Aves; order Pelecaniformes; family Ardeidae; genus Gorsachius; species Gorsachius magnificus. The sequence continues at coordinate 5,830,671 of CM067100.1, read as the reverse complement.
GAGCCAGGCTGGTCCGTCGTGGGGTGATCCTCCAGCAGCGCCGCAGCCTGTGCAGGGTAACCAGTTCCAGGGTAACTGAATCATAGAATCATAGAATGTTTTAGGTTGGAAGGGACCCCTAGAGGTCATCTAGTCCAACCCCCCTGCAGTGAGCAGGGACACCACTAACTAGATCAGGTTGCTCAGAGCCCCATCCAACCTGGCCTTGAATGTTCCCAGGGATGGGGCCTCCACCACCTCTCTGGGCAACCTGTTCCAGTGTTTCACCACCCTCATTGTAAAGAATTTCCTCCTTATATCCTTATAACTGCTTAACTGGGACCCAGTTAAGCAGTTAGCACCCAGGCTTCCCTCTCCTGTGCAGTCCCCGGTGCCCAGGTGCAACCAGGATGAGGGGCAGAGGCGTGCTGGGCTTGCCTGGGGGCGAGTCGGTGCCTGCCCAGCTGGTCTGCATCTCATTGCCGTGGGCTGTCCTGCCAGACCACTGATAGCCACCGGCCTCGTCTCCCCTAGCCCAGGCTGCTCCTCGTGCCGGCAGTGCTGCAGCAGCGGAGGGCAGGGGAAAGCAGAGCTGGGAGGGCGAGCTGGGAGGGCTCCCCCACATCTGGGCTGGTGCTTGGGGCTGGTAGCTCCCACCCCACTCCTACCCACCGCCTCCTCGCGCCTGGTCTCAGCCATCGGGGAGTTTTCAGGATGCTTTGGCAGGTAAGGGTTTGTTACTCACTTCTTCCCACTTGGAGGCTCCTGCGACAGCCGTATCTGTTCCACTCTGTGTGTTATCACTCTAACTCTAGATTAATGCTAGTGGTGTGGGCAGAGAAATTGGTCCCCATGCCTCTAAGCCAGAGGGACACCTGGGGCATTAGCAATGCTTAGGAAGCCACAGGCTGAGCGAGGCTGTTATGCGCGAGCTTCCGAGGTGCAGCTCCGTCCGCGTTTTCCCCGTGCAAGAGCCAATCTTTCTGCCAGGGTTTCCGCTTGAGGGGCTCCATCTCCGCGCTGCCTCCCCGCGCCTGGGCTTTGCCCTCCGTGCCAGCCCCTGCAGATGGGCAGCTTTTGTGCTGGTCTGCTGTAGGAGGGGCTGGGAGAAGCTCCAGGCTTTCCGAAGCAGCAAAAAGAGGGCGCAGCGAAGGACTGCCGGATGCGAAATAGCACCCGAGGAGCCTGCAGAACCGGCGGAGGGGTAGTGATTGCTGGGGAGCGGGGTGTTGCAGGCAGCAGTGGATGTCGGCGAGGCACTGGGGGAGCTGTGATGTTGTGCGGGGGTCAGCCGAGGTGGCCGCGTTCAGAGAAATGCCCCTGTTGTCAAGTTAAACACTTGGCTGGGTTTTGCCTAGCAAGGCACAAATTGCATGCCTGTGTGCTGGCAGTCAGGCATCAGGGAAACCACAGGGGAAATATGTTTCTGTCTGGGCTCGCTGCGTCTTCCAGGCCTTGCTGCGAGGATTTCTCAGAAGAAAGCGTAAAATTATTTTAGCCCGCGAGATTAGCAGGCCGAACCTTCCCGTCCTCCAGGACAGGGCTGAAATCCCCTGCAAAGAGTCGTGGTGGGTGGCTGGGTCCCCGCCGCCTCGCCTGGGGCTCAGCCGCTGGGGTGGGACGGGACCTGTTGAAAATGGGGCGACCGCTGTTTAGTAATTGCGGGAAGTCCCCAGCACTGGCTTTGGCTGACAAAAGCAGCGCTGGGGCTCTGTGCTGTGCCTGTGGTTTGCCTGGATGATAAAAGGTGACCTCAGAAATTGCATTTCCAAACATCCTCCCCTATCTGGGAACGATGGCATTGTTCCCAGTGTTTCAGGCTGGGCCTGCCTGGGGCTCTTTGTTTAAACTCCCTGGGTGCTGCGATTCTTCCGCACAGAGCTCGGGATGCTCTGCCAGAGCCTAAGATCCTGGAAGGCGGCTGCAGTTCAGCCTTTTGTTATCCCGAGGATTAAAAACTGCAGTCGAGGATGAGCTAACGAAATCAAAGTAACCTACCTAGGGGCGTCCCGCAGGCATGTTTAGCAGCGCGGTGGAGCCAGGGTCAGCCGCTCCTCAGGTTGTTTCAAACAGCACGGGCTGGCAGAGGGGCCCGGCAAACCTCGGTGAGCAGCACGTAGCACTTCCAGCACGCTTAGCAAACTTTGTTTTGCAAAAAAACCTGCTGCTGCCTGCTCTAATTTCACTGCTGAACGTGAGGAAAGGGGAAGACTAAAGGGTGTCGTGCCTCAGAAGAGAAGCTGGGTTGTTACCAGCTCCAAGGATTAGGGGCTGCCCAGCTCTGCGGAGGGCTCTCGCTGCCGCGCTGGGGGCGGGAGGGTGGGCGCCTCGCTGCGCCTGAGCAGCGGAAGCCGGGGTCTGCGGGCGGCTGTGGAGCGGCAGCACGGAGCAGAGCGAGCCTTGCGGGGGCCAAGCGTAGAGCACCTGGCCACGGCACAGCCCGTCCTGAGGGGACTGCGGAGGCTTCTCCAGATCACGGAATCATAGAGTGTTTTGGGTGGGAAGGGACCCCTTGAGGTCACCCAGTCCAACCCCCCTGCAGGGAGCAGGGACCCCGCTAACCAGATCAGAGCCTGAGCGTTCCTGGAGCCCGAGCCCCTCGCTGTCGTGCCGATAGTGCTTTCTCCGGGGGCAGATCCTCCGCTGCTGAAAGCGATGGACAGTGGGGGCAGCACGATTAGGGTGACGTTTGCCCTGCGTTGCGCGCTGGCCTGGCTAAAAGAACAGCCCCGTAGCGGCGTGCGCGTGGCCGCAGGGCTCGTGAACTCGCGTGTGAAGCTTTGCTCAAGCCTGTGCCTCCGTCCTGCAGACACGCTGAGCGGCTGCCGCTCCCCGAGCCGGCGCTGCTTTGTGCTGTGCATCAACCTGCAATCTCTGCCCTAATCGGAAAAGGGAATGGGATTTGGGAGGGGAGCGGCAGCAGAGCTGGCGGCTGCTCCGGTGAGCGCAGCAGCTTTCACCGGCCCGCAGCCTCCTGCGCCGGGGGCGCGCCAGGGCGGGGGGAGTGCTGGCAGCTTTGTCCCACGCCTCATTGGAAATGAGGTCCCGGTTCAGGCAGGGTTTGCTGCAAGGGTGGCTCATAAACAACACGCAGGTGACTCTGCCTTTGCCTACGTTTTCCTCTCTGCTCTCCCCTGCCTGCCGGCTCAGAAAATGGAACGTGGATACCACAGCCCAGCCGGAGGGAAGGGACGTAGCAATGCCGAGAGGAGCACCAGATGTTGCTGCATTGCACGGTAGAACATCGTCTGTCTTCTCGCCAGAATTTGTTCCGAAGTCACGGGCTGAGACTGATAGTGGTGTCTCGGGGGCAGGCCTGGAAGGATGCCCTTCGCTGTCCCCTGGAAAGCGTGGCATTCGCCACGTGGCAATTGTTTCACTGGAATGAGATAGAAAGTAGATTTTTAAAGTGCAAAATGCAGCTACTCCCAGCGCCCCCCCCTTTGTCCGGCAAGGTGACCTACCCCTAGCTAGTCCCGGGTACGATGTGCTTGGGCGGATTTTGCTGTGTCCTTCGACACGCTCTGATGTGTGGGCACCGAGCTGTGGATGCGCGCAGGGGCTGGGCCTGCCTGTGAAAAACCAAGGGCTAATTTCCCTTGGCTTATTTCCCTGCCACCCGGTGCCTTTGCCATGCCCCTTGACCTCTGCAGCGACGGCTAATTAAGAAAATGGCTTTGAAGACAGCGGGTTTCTTTCTCTTCCTTCCTTGGGGAAAGGGGGATAAACTCAGCTTGTAGACCAAGGGCAGATCAATAGTCTGGTTCCCGTTTATCCTCTGGCCACATCGTCCCACGGGTTACGGTCCCACGCTTGCCGTAGCGCTGTTGTGTGGCCCTAGTGCAAAGGAGAACCTCAGCAACGGCGAGCTCTCCTGGGCAGCAAAGCACCGTGGAGCTGTGCTCGCAGCTGTGACAAATCCTGTTTATTTCTGGGGATTTTTGTGATCATTCTCTGAGCCATGAAGTGCCCCAGGAACCGGGCTGGGGCCCTCACGCCCTCCTGCATGGGGACTGCCCCTTGTCCCCGGGCTGCCCGAGCGAGATCCGCTCGGAGGCGTTTGAGAGAGCAAGGGGCTCGACTCCTCCGGTGAGAAGGAAGGCGAGGGGTGAAGGGTTTGTTCCGACACCTTGAGGCCGTACCTCTCCCTTTTCCGGGGCATTTGCTTTGTCCGTCCCTTTAGCCTGCTTCAGCACTGCAAAGATTGCTGCAGGGCTCCAGGCAATTACACCAGCCTGGAAGCGTGGAATGCCGTGTAAATGCCAAGTGGTCTTGAGGTATGCGTTAGGCTGGACCAGCATGACCGTGTTTGACGTGCTTGTGCAAGTGAGAGGGTTTGAGTGCCTGGTTCTTGTCTTTTGGCTGCACTGATGTGGAGGGGAATCCACCCAGAAAGAGGCGTTCCTGTTGCCGGCAGAGAGGCGGATGCGAGCTCAAAGCCCCCGGGTGCCAGGGCAGTGTTTAATTGTCCTTGCTGCTCTCTGCCCACGGCAGGGCCCGATCCGGCGGGCGCATCGCTCTGGTTGCTGCTCCCGGTGCAGATGGACCCGCGCGGCGCTGCAGCTGCACCAGGGCTGTTCCTGTAGCACCGCCACGGGGCGCTTGGCTCCCTGTGCACCCCGATGTTTACGCCAATTAAAGTTACTGACCAGATAACGGTTCTGTGTTTGATTGGCGGCTGAAAAATATTTTGCTGAGCAGCCCTGTGGGGTGATGGTTACTGCACCACGTGCTTGCTGTGGACAGCGCTTAGCTTGGCCTTTGGGAGGAAGCAGGGCTGGTGGAAGAGGCAAATTAATCAAATGTGACTGCCCACCAGAGTCAAGTTAGAGAGAAATAGATTTTTTTTTTTTTTTCTTTCTGGAAGGGAAAAATGTAATGTTCCCATAAAAATAGAAGGAATCCAAAATATTTCATAGCCATAATGTGTGTGAGAGGAAGGGTAAGCTTCCTCTGGGCGAGGAGGTTGGATGGGGAATTCAATTCTTCACTCGGCTGCAGGGCTGTGGGTGTCTACCTGCAAGCAAAGGAAGGTTCGTGCCTCCCTCTCCAGTCAGAGAGTACCCGATGCCCTTTGCGGGTTGGGATTTCAGCGGGGGCTGAGCATCCTCTGGTCCCGGGCAGCCCTCCGGCAGCAAGGGCGTGCGGTGATGAGGGATGAGAGCAAAGGGGTCTCCCAGACAGAGCCCACTGACGCAAACGGGCTGGGCCTGCCTGACCAAGCTGCTCTAAGGGGGGAAAAATACCCTTGCTGGCTGAGGGGATGCAAACAGCCGCTGAGGGCTTGCAGCCTGGGCAGGATGAGGCCGTGCACGCTGGCATGTGGTCTCCCCATGCAGGTGGCACATGCGCATCTCAAGGACCTGGCCCAGGATCTCGGGCCATTCCCTTCCCAGCCGGCGGCAGCCTGGCAGCTTCGCTCCTCTGTCTCGGTCTCCTGCTCCCCAGCGGCACCGGCCGAGGCAGCACAGCCTGCCCAGAGCCTCTCCGGGGGGAAACGGCCACGGTTTGTGCTCTGCTTTGTTCCGTGGCTGCGGTAACCTCTCCTTCTTTGGAGAATAAGATCTTAAAGAGCTTTTGAAAATGATCAAACACTTCAGCTTCACTACTGTGATTAATCAATCACAGCTGCTGCTTTACAGCTCCGTGTTTTGATGCGTTTCAGGTTGTTCCAAAGTTAGCCCAGCTCAGGGCCAGTAAACACATTCCTGAGCCCTGGCAGGGTGCTGGGATGGAGCAAAAGCTAAATTTTCCACTGCTGCACTTTGTTCAAAGCCAAGGCTGCCCAAGTCTATTGGGGAGAGCCGTGGAGCAGCCTGTTTGTTTGGCACAAAGGAGGGCAGTAATGAATTACTCATTCTCGCCATTATTTTCTGCAAAAGAGAGTTCTGCTCGGAGGCATTTTTGTCTGGGGAGCCTTGCGTGGGCCCCCCCGGAGCTGTGCTATGCTGGCATGCCAAGCCAGCGCCGTGGGGACGCTGCCAGGCTCTTGGGGAGCATTGGGACATTGCAGCCCCAGGGAGAGGAAAGGTTCCTGGCCCCTGCGTGGTAAGAGCAGCCTCCGCACGGCAGGCGTGCTTTCTCCTGGCCGGCGGGGAGCCGTACTGCCTGCTCCTCTGGGTTTGGTTATCTCCATTCATTTCTCTGCCGAGAGTGCAGAGCTCGGTCTCTGGGCTGGCCTGGGGTTCCCCCAGCTGCCTGTGTTTGGGGTGATGGGGTGGTTTGGCCCTGCAGCCGCTGGATGCTGGCATGGAGCTGCTTCCAGCAATGGTGTGGTGCGTGGACACCCTCGTGTCCCTTTCTGGTGGCTGGGGCACAGGCAGCACCCCAAAACACTCACTGGGTCGAGGAGCCATAGGCAAACGTGAAGGCAGGGAGCTGGTGCTCTGCGGCACATGGGGTGAGCGTGCTCGAGGGCGAGGGTGCACCTTGACAGATTTTAAAGAATTTATTAATTTTTAAATTACTTCCAACATTTCTTGTGCTGATGCTGCCGTTACAAGGGAGCATGGGATGCTTCTGGGAATGATATAATCCTTAAAGAAAAAAAAGTGAGGACAAGATTCAAGAAATATCTCTCCCCTGGATGCTGGATGTTCCCTGGATGTTCCCAGCTGCATCATTGCAAATATTGTCTGATCTGCCCTTCTTAGCACTGAAGTATTGGAGGCTCCAGGTGGCAGCTCGAAGGAGTCTGTGTCAATTTTGGAGGCTTAAATGCTCCTTAGCAGTTATTTTTTTAACAGCTAGAGAGCCAAGCAGGATCATGAAGCAGCACAGCTTGGAGTTTGTAAAACTGCTGTCAAGCAGATAAAGCTGGAAAGGGAAAAATTGCTGGTGAAGTCTTTTCTCTTCTTTCTGTTTGTCTGGTAGAGGGTGATTTTAAAGTCTGTTTCACCACCCGGGTGAGGCGCCAGATGCCCAGTAGCAAAAGTGCAGCAGTGTGGCTCAGCCAGCTACTTTGCACAAACAAAATCCCTGAGACTGTAAAGTATATTTAATAGAAACAAACCAAACTGACCAGCCTCACTTCATAAAGGTACTCCAGACAACCCCCCCTCGGTGACCATCAGCCATAGCTGACCCGAAAGCGCCTGGAGACCTCTCACCCAGGGTACCCGTCAGATTTTGCTGTTACTCTGCTATGTATGCAACACGTGCTTTCCAATAAGGCATATTGCTTAAAATATAGCATTTTTATCAGGCTCTGGGCTGGCAGCAGAGCTCTTCCCTGAGAAAAGGGGGAGGCCTGTAATCGCTTTGATTAGCCAAATGTTCAGAAGGGGAATGAAGCATGCTTGCTTTTACCTGGCTGTGGAAGTGAAGGCCTAGAGGAGCCTTTCTGCACCTCGGCATGCCAGACAAGCGCCCCCCAGTTCCTCCAGGGTGCAGCCCCCTATTGCCTTGAGCTGCAAAGACCTTTGAGACATCTCCCCTGCCCTGCAGAGACCCAGCACCCCCAGCCCTGCTGAGAGACTTGATGGGAGCAGAGGGAGGCGGAGCAGAGCCAGATTAACTGCCTTGCTCCTTGCTGGCTGCGTACGCACCACAGGCTGGAAATGTCACCTTGCAAGGCTGGGAGCACAACCTCTCTCTGCTCCATCGCATCCCCATTTCTTACCGAACCTGCGAGTAGTAAGGCTCCTCTGCTGGCAAACGAGGTGCCTGCCAGTTCGGCAAAGCTGGGACAGAGGCTGGTACCCAGCCTTATTTCGTTATAAGCAGAAGGAAGAGCGGCGAGATGACGTTGCCTCTGAAGGTTTGCATTGGCAGAGGTCGGGTGTATGGGATCGTGCTCATTTACACCCTGTTTTTCAGGACTTTCAGTCTGAACTCTGAAGTGGTTTTGCCTGGAGGATATTGTGCACAAAAAAATAAGGGAAGTCCACTCTCTAGGTTCAGCTGTTACTGGTTTTCGGAGTGGGGAGATGGGTTTGGTTTAAGCCTGGCTGTGCATTACAGGCTCCTGGGCATGTGTGTGCGGTGCTGTGTTAAGGAGCATCTCCTCATCGCGTGTGCTTTGCAGGGGTCTGCGTCCCCCTATTTCTCTTTCCCCGGTCATTGCCTTGCCCTCCTCTGCTCTGCCCCTGGGCACTGGCTCATTGGCTTCTGTGTCCCATCGGTCCTGCCCGAGGGAGGCCGCGACTGCCCTTTGGCTGGCGACGAACCCGTCCCATTCCCTTTGCTCTCCTCTGGCCGCTGCTTTTCCTGCCCACAATCCCTGCCTGGGCTCCTGCCTCCCGTTGTCCCTCGGTGCGGCGTGTGGCTGGTGCCCGGCCGGTGCCTGCATGGCGAGGCGTGCTCCCCCCATAAATCCAGGGTATTAAAATAAGTGCGTCATCTGCAAAAGTACGAATCTGGCAGTAAATAGGTTCCCCCTGGAGCCTGAGAGATCCTTCACAGCCTCTGCCCTGCGAATCAGCCTTGCGCACCGCGCTGCTCTCCCAGCCAGGAGGATCCCCCCGGGCGCTCCGGCCGCGGCGGGCGGCTCTGCCCACCCCCGGCCCGCCGAGCCCCCCTCGGGCGGCGGGGACCGGTCCCGGGGAAGCGCTGGATGCGGGGGGGGGGCGGCTGCGGGCCCGGGCCTTGCGGGGCGCGGCGGAGCCAATCGCGGCTGCCGGGGTGGAGCCGGAGCGCGGCGGAGCATCCCCCGGCGCCGCCCGGCACAGTCGGCCCGGGCTGCGGGGAGCGCGGGCGGGGGAGCCGGCGGCCCTGCGGGCTCCGGTGGGCGCCTTCCCCGGCGGCGTCGCTGGAGCAGCCCGTTCGGCCGCGGAGCGCCAGCCCCGCCGGCGGCGCCGAGGTACGGACTCCCCCCCCCCCCCCCCCCCGCCGCATTCGCCGGTGCGAGTTGGAGCGAAGTTTTACCGGCAGGGCGGAGCGCTTCGGGCGGGAGCCGGAGCGGGGCCGCCCGGGCTCGGAGCCGGGGGGGCGGCGGGCCCCGGGCGGGCGGGGGGGGGGATCTGCCGGGGGGGCACTGAGGGCCCCCGGGCGCGGCTCCTGCGGAACGGACCCGGGTCCGGCGTGGGAACGGCGGCGCCTGGGGCCGCGGGACGCGAGCGCCGATGGTCCGCAGATGCGGGAAATCAGCGCTGATCTCTCTGTTGCTTGGGAAGTTTGGAGAAGTTCCCGAGTCGGCGCCGGCGGGGGAGCAAGAGCCGCGCTTCCAGGGGGGCCGCTGGGCGCGGGGGCTGCGGCCGCCGTCCCCGGGGGCAGCCCCGGCCCGACCCGACCCGCGGCAGCGCCCCTGGGGGAGGCGGCCGCCGGCCGGCACGGCTGCTCGTCGCCGGCGAAGGGGGATCGGTCTGTGCATCTCGGCGGGGCTGGCTGACCCCGTGTCTTGCGCTGGAGTCATCCGTAGGGCTGAGAGCCTGAGCAAAAGCCGCCCCTGATGCAGCACGAGCGAGGTGGCTGCTGGTTTGGGCCGCACGGAAAGATCTTCAGTCGCAGACCCTTGAGCCATCTGAATCGCTGGCGATCCGTACCCATCCATGAGTGACAGCAGCCCTGGGCAGTGCCCCCTCAGCTCCTGGTGTTAAACATGCTCTGATTGCTGCCCTTTGGGAAGCCGCACGCTCCTTTTGCTCCCCTCTGATGTTGGGGTGACCTTAGCGTGCAGTATTGGGTGAAGAACAAGGTTTGCAAAGCCTTGAGGAGCCAGTTAAAAATCACCAGTTTGCATTTTCTGGATGGGATTGTGCTGTTGGCTCTGGCGTGAGCACGTGCAATCCATCTGCAAAACACAAACAACCGGCTCTGGAATGTGAGAGGTGAGCCCAGGGGAGCGGGGGGATGCTGCTGGAGAGCGGCGGTGTGGAAAGGGGGATGCTGGGCAGAGGAGTTTCAGCTTCGGGGCTCTCATCCCACAGGAAAGGGACAGTGACCTGGAGCATCTCCTGCCACTTCTCCTTGCGCTGTGCTGTGGGGTGGGGGATGGCAGGGACTCGATAAGCAATTTTGTAAGAGGTATTTTGATAAAGGTTGCTAGACAGTGACTCATCTGCTGTAGGAAGGGACAGGAGGGAGGGGCAGCACAGGCTCTTTCTAGAGTAAAAGTGGGTCTTCCCCCTGATTTTATCAGAAACAGGAGGGCAGGAGTCCTTTGTTGCTCCCAGAGCAGCGTAGACCTGTCCATTACAAACGTCCTAATCCCAGTGCCTGCTGCATCTGCTCCAGCACCTCCTGCATCCCTTTCCCTGGGGAGGATCCTGCCTTCTGGCCACATCCTGGGGTGGGACTGTTCCAAAATTCGGATTGATTTCCACCCCCCCAATTGATTTTATCTGATTATCCTTAGTCACTTCTGAGTCACTCCAAATAATTAATCCTTGTCCCTATGTAGAGTTCGCACTGCATTTCTGTGTGTGCCCGACTCGGGTGTGTGCGTTTCCGAAGTCGCTCCGAGTTGCACCGTCTTAACTTCCCTCCTGCATCCAGCCTCCCTCCCTCGGGCTTTTCTGCCCTGCGCTGCCCTTTCCTGTGCTGAAAAGCCCGGAGGAGGTGGAGCGCCGCTGCATTTCCCCTTTCCCAGGTGTGCTACAGAGCACATGCTGCACCCCAACAGGCCTCCCCGCTATTCACAGCGTTGCTGCCTGACCCTTCCGTCCACGTATGGAGAGGTTTTGCTGGTGTTTGTCTGGATCTGGCTTATTTGCTGCTTGCTGTTTGCAAAGGAATTGGTGCATCCTCTTGATCCTTGCTGACTTCGCTCCTTACTCCCGGTGAGCAGCCCAGCTTTCTCTCTCGGGCCGGCGTTATGGCTCGGCGTACGGCGTGGTGTATGGCACTGCACCACCCAGCTCCCCCTCTTTGTGCCCGGACATTTACTCAGGAATGCTGATGGCCAGTCTGGTCCAGCTATGGATTTATCCCCCCTTCCTGCAGGGGTTTTGCTGTTGAGGGGAGGAAAATCCCCAAACCTACCACAAACAGCCCTCCTCCCCCATGTCAGTGGTCAAACACGGGCAATAACAGTGGGGATTTTTTGAGAATTACTCCTTTGCAATAAACAACTTTTGGCCAAAAGTCAGCATCTTTTTTTTTTCAGACCTCTGAGTCTCTAATCGGACCCTTTTTCATCACAAGGTGTTCTTTGGAGCCGGGAGGGCTCCCAGGAGCCCCTCAGAAGTTGCTGCAGGGTCTGAGATGCAAGGCCCCCAGGCTCCTGGGGCTGGTCCTGGCTGATCCTCACACCGGGTGGCCCGGGCGCTGTCAGATCTGGGTGTCTCACTTTATCTGGGTTAAGCTCCCAAGGGAAGAGGTGTGACTCGAGATCCAGAACTGGTTTGAGAGATTTGGGCCAATTTCTAGGCCAAAACGGGGCTGCTGGTGTTCCCGAGGGTGGTTTTGGGTACAGCAACAGAGGGAGGTCAAGGCTCCCACCTCCCTCCACTGCGCAGGTGCCTTCCTCCCCCGAACGCCGAGCAGTCATCTCCCCGACAGCTGCCAGGCAGGTAGCAGGACACGTGGAAGCTTTATTATTCCTTACAAAGCGTGAAAAACGGCCCTTGCTGAAGAGCACCGCAGCTGCGTGGTGCAGACGGGGCTGTCCCCAGGAACGGCAGCAACTTGAGGCCGGGGGGGGAAGGCTTTCCCCCCACACCATGCCATCTTCTCCGCAGGGAGCGTTTGCTGTGTTTGCATCCATGGAAGGGAAGTTTAACAGAGCCAGGCTTTGCTGTACCCGTTTTGCAGCTGTGACCTTCAGGCAGCTTGTGGATGAGGCCGGAGAGGCACCGGCGTAATGGGACGGTGCAGCTTTGCCCTTCCATTTCAGTTCTGTAGTTTCTTGGGCACTTTGTGGGCACCACGCTCAGTGTCCCCTGCCCTCCAGGAGGGACGTGCCAAACGCTTCTTGCTGGGTGGCGGGGAGGTGAGCCCAGGCAGTGTGCAGGTCGTGGGGTGCCCGTGCCCCCCCAGGCGGCTGAAGGCTCCTTGTGCCCGGGCCAGGACGCGGCAGAGGCCGATGCCCAAAGGGCATCCTGCTCCTTTTGCAGCGTACTCCGGCGATTCGGCCAAGTGGGTGCTTCTCCATAGGCATGTTCGTGGGTAAGTTTAAAAAGTCATGAGGAGTGAAATACGTATTTTTCTGGGCCGTGGCTTTTGTGGGAGCTGTCTGTAGCAGAACAAAGGGGTTTCCAGGGCCGCTCATGCTCCGCGGTCTGCCCGTGCGTGCTCAGCCTGGCTCTCGCACAAGAGCGTTGGGGTCGTTGTGTTTCTGGTCACCTTGCAGCAGGCACAGGCGGTGACGTCTGCTCTCCCTGCCTTTGCGCCCCGTTCCGCTGGCAGCTGCGTTTCTGCTCGGCTCCGAGGTGTGAATGCTCCTACCTGCCGCCACCGTCTGCTCCTGCAGCGCGGGGAGATGGCGTTTTGCAGGGGATGGGGGGGAGCCGTGCCATTCGCTTCTTCATTTATTAATTAGAAAGAAATAAAGTTGCAGAGAGATCAGATTTTGAGAAAGACCCAGAGTTCCAAAATGCTCCCAGAGGACAGATCCCTAATTGCTCTCTAATTGCATTAGAGTTTAATTTGTTGTTGTTTTTGCTGTAATGTTCCCATTTTTCTCGACGGTTTGCTTTGTTCCATTAACTAGAAATGGCTGGAGATGAATATTCTCAATATTAAAACTTGCCTGTTGTGCAATGCTTGACAGCATTTAGGCCTTTAATGTGCTGGCAGGGGACGCGGGTGGCTTCTGCGCCGGCTGCCAGACGTCCCATGCAGGGGAAGTCACGCGTGCAGCGCGGCGCTTGTCCCGCGGCAGCGTTTTGCCCCTGGGTGCGAGGTTTGGTCCGGGGAGTTTCTGCAAGGCTTTGCAGATCTGGTGGCACCGAGTCAAGGGTCTGTTGGCCCGTGGGTGAGGTTGGGTCGGCCCCCCCAGGTTCCAGGCGGTCACCGGCCGTGCGCCGACGGGGCCGGGGGGGGGGCCCTCCGGCCCAGCAGAGGATGGGGGGCGCGGCGGGAGGGAGGGGGCTTGTGCCAGCTGCGAGGGGCTTGCTCTTGAGCTGGGCATCGCTTTTGGAGGGAGGTGGTGGGTGGCGAGGGCTGCCACGGGGGAGTGCCGTGTCCCACCTGGGGGTGTGCGCTGGCTCCAGCCCCGGCATCTGTGGGGCGAGAGGGAAATCGGAAGGCGAGGGGTGGCTGCTCTCCTCCTTCCAGGAGGTGACAAAAAGCCGAGCCGAGCTCGCCCCAGAGCAGCTCGGGAGCAGCAGCACTTCAAAGGGCTCATTTAATCCAGAGCACAGAGGGGGAGCCGGTCTGGAAATGCAACCGGGAAGCTTCAAAAAGGGCTTTCAGGAGCTTCATTTGGAGAGCGATAGGGGAGAAGAATATTGCTCCTCTCGATTCCAAAGCAGCAATAGATTTATTTTGCCTTGTTAAAGGGGAAATGGGGTGGAAGATGTAGTTCAGCTTGGACCTGCTTCTTACCAACGTGTGTTTGTTGGTGAAGCAGTCCTCAAGGTGGGGGAGTATAAATAAACCTTTGCCGTGTATCAGCCGCTGCAGGTGAGGCCCTGGAGGTGCCACACGTCTCCCCCTTCGATCTGTTTGCTCATCTATCCCGTGCTATCGCTGTGCGTGCGCCTGACCCAGGCCCTGGCTGCCCGGGAGCTGCACGCATGGCTCTCGGAAAGCGGAACCAGCGCTAGGAGACGCAGGGAGCTGCGCTGTCAGCTTAAAACTGCTCCTAAATTTGGTCCAGCTGCTTAAAAGCAGCGGGTGGGCTTGGTGGCAGAGTGAGACATTGGTATTTAAAGCTGTCCTGAAGGATACAGCCACCGGCGTGACACCCAGCAGGTATCTGCAAACGTGGGGCACGCGCTGGTTTCAAAGATACCTGAAGAAAACGGGAAAAGCTCCAAGCGCTGGATCTGCAGCGCCCAGCGTGGCTTGTCGGAAACCCCAGGGACGGGATGGAATTGAGCACCCTCTGCTTTTGAAGCTGTCAATCAGTCGGTTAACCCCCTGCTGTGTGGGGTGCCGTGCAAGCTCCTCTATGGTCTGAAATACGGTGAGCACGGTGTTCTGGCCGCGGCGGTAAGAGAGGCGGAAACTCGAGTGGTGTCTGCGCAGAGCGAAGGCGTTCGGGCTGGCACGGCACTGCCAGCCCGAGCCCCGGGGTTCGATCCAGATCGTGGCGTGGAGGTGCTGCCCATCACACCCCTGCCTTGAAACGCGCTGGGGTCTGCTCCTGGCGAACAAGTGGGAGACTGGAGGGATCAGCAGGAGTTTTCCTTCCCACTGTGCAAAAAATAAGCTGAAATGTTGGTGTGTGCACGGCACTCGCGTTCCTGCGGTCAGAGCTGTGCTGATCCCCGGGAGCCTCTCGCCTGCCGTCAGCCGTGGCCGTGCATCCCAGGACACGGGAGCTTTCCACATCCACGCTCACCCTCTCCTTGAGCTTTGCGGAGCCTTGGTCTCAGTGATGGCACGTGGCAGAGAGCGCCGGAGTTTAGCCTGACTTAAAATGAAAACTAAATTAATCAACTTTGTGTTTTCCACCTTGCAATGTCACGGGTGAAGGTGTAAAGACGATAGCTGTGGATCCAACAGCTCATTTGGAAATCCTGAGCGATTACACAAGTTTATGACAATATTATTTCCTGCCTCCATGATGCTACTAATTGTAGCAATAATTAATCCATCTAATTTTCAAGCACACGACTGTGGTTCACAGGAGCCTGGCAGGGACGGGAGCCGTGCAGAGTGGGGGGACCCGTTATTGTTCCTCTTCCGTTGCCAGACTCTTGTTGTGATTTCCGTGTGCCATGCTGGCGTGACGAGGCCTGGACGCGGACCCCCCCGTGCTCTGCGGTGCTGCCTGCTCCCGGGGGCGCTGGTTCCTTGTGGCGTGGGTGGGGGGTTCACAGGGGATCCCCCATGTGCAGGGACGGGGCGGTGCGGGGATGGGGTGTGACAACAGAGGGACGTGAGGGGCTGCTTTGCAGTGCACGGCTCCGAAACTGGGCAAGAAATGACCTTGCAAAGCAGGAAGGAGCCGACTGTAGCTATCCTCACTAATTCATAGTCACGGAACTCGTCGGGAGTTTCACAGCCTCCGTCTGCAGTGCAGGCTCTTCCAGGCTCTTCCAAATTTCCAAGCTCTGTTGTGGTTTCAGAGCTGGCGCTGAGCAGCCATGGGGCTGTTTCACGTCACCTCTGCCAGTTCAAGCAGATCACGGTGAGCCCCATTGCATCCAGTCTTCTCTGGATAAATCATGCTATAATTCGTGTTCCTTTCTCATCTGGCTCTGATGGTGCCAGGTGATGCTTTGCTTTGGGAATCTGGTGTTACCCGATGGATGCTGTCCTGTTTCCAGACGTCCTGTACCACCAGGACTTGACCCCTCTGCTTCTGGTAGGTGGTATGACTTGGATGTCTCTTTGGTCTGCTTTTTTGGAGAAGCTGCACCTTTTTAGAAGTTTTGGATTGGTGTGCACATGATGCAAAGGGATTTTCCTGCCCCTACCAAAGCACGGAGGTATTTTCTGTTTTGCAGAATGTACAAAAAGCATTTTTCAGCCTTTTTTCCTCTCTTGCCAGAAAGGAACCATGGATGGAGGATAACTTACAATCCCCGCTTTGAAAAACCGATGTTATGTGAAACACACTAACTCACTTTAGTGCCTTTCTGTTGCTTCTCAGTACCGCAGGGGATGCCTAATAAATACGGTAGGAGTAGGAGCCCCCCACTACGCAGAGGGAGGGAGATCTGTCCAAAGCCTGGCGTCGGAGCTGGTCCCCGAAAGGAGCCGTCACTGCCCGGCCCAGAGCGTGCCTGACTCCGGCCACTCTGAAACAGCAGTTGGATTTGTCCCTGACGAAAATGGAATGGCTTGTGTTTCTGGAGACCCTTCCACACGCGGAGCTGGCGTTGCGTGACGGGCATCGATGAACCCTTTCTTGTTGCTCATCTGTTGTTAAGGGAGGGAATAGTGGTGTGGTTTCCTTCCAGAGGGGAATGTGAAGCAGGATTTATCCGAGTGGCTCGCTGAAACGCTCCCAGATACAGGGCAGGTCTGACACTAAAGTCCCACATGCTTCTGCTCCATGTGGATGAGCACGGGAGATGCTCCTGCCCCTTGGAGGGACACAAATACAAACGAAAGAAAAGGGTTGGTTTTTTTCTTCCAAATCACGGATGGGCGAAGAAAAAGAAAAGGCTGTAGGAGGAATGTAAATGTTTTGTATTTTACTTGAGATAAAGCTCCTCGTTGTTTGCTGCCGCACACAAAGCCAATTGACAGATTACACGATAATGTGGAGAAGTTTAATGAAATCTGCTGATACCCTTTAGAGGATGTGGAATCTGGATGCGCAATTAAATTAGGCCAGGGCTTTGGCTGCGCCGTGCTAACTAGGGGACTTAGATACAAACCATTTGCATTCCCGGTGTCTTGTTGCTAAATCATTTCATTGATTACGAAAAGCTCTGCTGTAGCAGGGGAGCTGTAGCTGAAGGGAGCAGAGTCCATCCATCACTGCAAGCAGGGAGGGTGCCTGCCCAGTGCTGCCTGGCTGCCTCGGGGAGACCCGCGCTCCTATAAATCCTCTCTGGGTGGCACACGGTGAGGCAGCTCCGGCTGGCAAATAGGGGATGTGTCCGGACGGGAGGGGAGAGGAGCTCAGCCCACCCACGGGAGCCCGATGGCAGCGAGGATAACCCGGAGCATCCCTGCTTCTGCCGTGGCTAACTTCGTTACCCTTTGCTGGGCAGGGAGCTTTTTGTGCTGTTGGCAAGGAAGCAGCGGCGTTGAACTGCGCTGGGGCTGGGGGTGCTGAGGCTGGGGCTGGCTCTGGTCAGAGGTGCTGTAGCCTGGCCAGCTACTGTGCAGGCTTGTATCAAGGAATCCAGCATTAGAATAATCCCCATCAGCGATGGACAGATTTGTTCCCCAATGGCTTCTCCTAAGCTTGTTGCCACCTTACACGGCTTTGCCTCCTGGGTTTCGGCGCTGAAGCTGATGGGGAGTGACAAGCCCTGATTATGTGAAGTGCCAGGGGCTGCAGGCGCGGGATTCGGCTGGACTCGCTCCCCGCTGTTCTGTGCGTTATTAGGGAGCCACAGGAAGAAGTAGGTCCTGCTTAGCCAAAAATAAACGTGGTGTCCTGATTGCAATTGCAGAGCAAGGCTGCGCGGGAGCTGCTCTCAGCTTCTCCCTCCGCCTCGGCTCCTGCTGCGGCGCAGTCCTGGCACCCACTGGGGCAGGGACCCGGGCAGGGCAGTGGCAACCCCCCGACTTTTGGGGTGCCCACAGCCTGGCAGCACGGACGGCGCTCCGGGGAGGCTCCGAGACTATTTATGCCTCTCTTTGTGAGAAACCACCGTTGTCATAGCAACTGTGAGCATCACATGGTAACCCTGGCTCCGCAGCGTGCGAGCCCGCAAGGCGCCTCGCTGCACCCCACGCTCCCGGCCCTGCGACGCCCCGATGCCTCCCGGGGTCCCCATGGGGGCGCGGGGTCCTTGGGGAGCGCGGGTCCTGGGCCGGGGCAGCGTGGCGCGGGCGCACTGCGAGAGCTGCCGAAACCGCAGCCCCGGGTGGCGGGGGGGGAAGGAGCGTGGAAGGGAGGCGAGCGGGCGGCGGGGCGAGCTGTGTCCCACCAGGGTCCCTGCCCCGGCTGGGGCTTGGCCAGGCTCAGTGGAGGGGGATCCGTTTCTGCGGGGAGGTGCCAGTGGCAGAGGTGTCCCGGCCCAGGGTAGGCGGTTTCCTCCCTGTCCCAGCTCTCCCCGCGTCCCGGTGCGAGTCCTTCCCCTCCAATCCATCTCGGAGCGTGGCCTCTGCCGAAGCCTGCGTGGCTCTGGTTTAACCCCTTTTTCCAGGAGCGTTTCTGCTGTGAAGGGGCCGAGCTGTGCCGCCCGGCCGCGCTGGGGTGAGTGCCTGAGCCCCATCCTTGGGGTGCGCAGGGTGCAGAACCGATGCCCCGAGGCACGAAATGTGATTGCTCTCCGTTCGTTTCCCACAAACTTGATTAAAGCAGTCACAATATATCAATCTCCTTTTTAAAATACATTTTTATTCAAGTCAGCACACGTTTGCAATTAAATCCTGCCACACGCCATAGTGTGCATAATTAGAACAATTCGTGTGTTAACCGGGTACACGTATTTGTAGGGAAGGGATGGTGCCACTCTCCAAATTGCAGCATAGCTCCCTTGAAACTTGGCAGCATCCTCCCTCTGCTGCCCCGGAGCCAGTCTGCGGCACGGAGGGCTTGCTCCCTGCTGCACCCAGGTCTTCCCTTTGCTCCCTCAATCTCTGTGCCTGTGATTTCCTCGGCTCGCCCTTCGTTCCCACCTCGGACCGGCTGTGGGTCAGACAGGCACGGGCTGGATTTCACTGCCGTGCATAAGCTTGCATCTCCACCGCTTGCTCTCAGGCCGAGCACGTGCCGTGCCGTGGCGTGGTGCTGGTTCGGGGATGCAGAGCTCGGCGCACACCCGGAGCCTTGGCTTTGCTGCGTTTCTGCCTGGAAGGCATCGTCTGCGCCGTGTGGCTTCCCTCGGGCCAGAGGACACTGCTCTTCCTGACGCGCTCGTTGGCTTTTTCTTGCTTGATTCTGCTGTTTGTAAATGGCACCTGGGTGACACCGGTGATGAGGGGACATCTGGCACCTCCCCTCTGCTCGTGAGTCTCGGAGGAATTCTGAACCCCATGCAGAGGAGCGTGCGACCTGTCCCTCTTTCCGCGGTCCCGCGGGGCTTTTGTCACCTTCTGCGGGGCAGCGCTCCCCGGCGTGGGGCGCAGGCGCGGGCTCTCTCCTCCTTTCCAAAACATCGTCCCTGTGCACTGAGGTGGCGCTGCTGTCCCGTGCCCCTTTCCTAGTCCTGGCAAACATCACCACGTAGGTCCCAGCGCAGGAGCAATTTGGCTGCTCGCGCTGGGGGACATTGTGTGCGGTTGGGCCCTTGGGGTGCTGGGGCTGAGACTCTCGTCTGCCACGAGGCTTCGTCTGCTCCGCGTTGCTCTCGGCAGCCTCTCCTCTGGCTTGACGCATGCAGCAGACACGTGCAGGATTTCTCCTGCTCCCCGGCTCACGCCACACACAATCTTGTTCTGGTTTTCAGGGCTCCAGTAAAGCGTGTCAAAATGCATCGAAAGCTGAATGCAGAAGTGAAGCAAATTGACTCTGGGGAGGATTTGGGGAATGGAGGGAGTAGGGGGATGGTGGATAAACCCCAAACCTAACAAGAACTGCGGGGAAGGCGAAGTGTGGCAGATGTGCAGCACAGCTGGAGGGATGTGGAGCATCTTTGGTTTGGCAGGAGAACAGGCAAAAACTGAAAATAGCACGCGCGTCTTCCGAGGACGGGGTTCGCAGCGAGCTCCTCGTGGGTGGGTTCTCCCCAGCATCCCCTCCGGGACGCAGGGCGATCGGGGCTTGGTCCTGGTGCGCGGTGGCGAGGGCCCTGTCCCCCCTCTGCTGGGGCTGCAGGGGTGAGCAGGGGAGTTCGGGTGGGGGCTGCAACCCCACGGCTGCGGAATTGGCCTCTTGCCCCAGGCTCAGGATGGGCTGCGTGGGGTCCTGTCGTCACCGTGGGACGGGGCATCCCTCCCCTCTGCTGCTCGGTGTTCTTCCCCGGGGAAAGCCGGTGGCGCGGTGCCGCTCTGGCGAGCCCCATCCCCTGCGCTTTCCGGGGCAGGCGGCGCTGGGAGCCTGTTGTGGCCTCCAGCACCCCGGGTGCTCCTTTCTCCAGCCGATAAAAGCAGGAGGAGAATTGAATGTGTGGAGCAGGCTCAGCCATCCATCGTGCTGATAGTGCCAGGGAATAAGACACTTCAAAAGGCAGTAGTTTGCATTTCTTCAGATGCCTCGTTGTAACTGCAGTGACAGGGCTGCTGCAAGCACATTAATTATTAGTAAAGGCGTTTTTTCTTTTGATTGCAAGACAAATTAAAACAACAGAAGAAAACAGGCAGCGTTGCACACAACGTTAATCCATGAGAGAGTGACAGCAGCAAAAGCTACAGATAATTCGTAATGTGGAAATGGGGACATTTAATTTTTGGCTTGTTTGCACTTGGCCTTCATGCGCGTGCTCAGTGCTGCTTCTGTGCTCCAGCGCAGAGGTTTGGGGAGCTGTTAATGCTGGGCAAGGTGACGAAGGCCCTTGAGGGTAAGCTGGGTAAGGGACCACAATTTTTTTTCTTCCCTCTTGGCTGGAAGAAACAGCGTTGCTGAATTTGGGGCTTTATCGTGTGGCACTCCTTGCCCTTGGTAGTACGATAGGAAAAACAAGCCTGGGCAGGGGTTCCTGGCGCCGCGCCGCACGCCGGTGGTCGAATGAGCGCCTCGGTGGCAAGGCTCAGGGCAGGGCGTCCCGATCCCCGCGCGGGGCGGGGGCGCCGGCGTCTGCCCAGCACCGCGGGTGGGACAGACCGAGGGGCTGATGTGCCCCAAGGTCTCCGGTAGCCCTTGGCTAAACGATGGTGCAAAGGCAGCTTCCTTGCGTCGGCCGACGATCTTGGTGCGGCTGCTCGGGGCCCACGCACGCGCGGGGGTGAATTCCCCCCAGGGCAGCGGGTCCGAGCTGTCTCGGGGAGAGCAGCCCGGCGCAGAGGGTGGCCGGGGGATGCGCCCCCAAACCTGGCAGCAGCGTTTGGGGGTGGGCTGGGGGGGGTAATTCGGCACTGGGAAGCAGCGATTTAAAACTAAAGTTCAATCAGAACGGCAGAAACGTCGCTGGAAGCCACCAGCGGGAGGCACGGCGCGAGGGGATGGCGGGGAGCTGTTTCTTCCCGGCGGGCGCTGGCGCTTTCGGGAGCGCGTAGCGAGGACGTGCCCCGCGCGGGGCGGAGGGGCTTCCCTCTCCTGCTCGCCTCTGGCCGTGTCGCAGGTCACGGCCACCTTCTGCTCCTGGTCCTCTGGGTCTGCGGGGGCTCGGGGGGCGAGGAAGGGGCCGGGTGCGCGGGGCTGCCCTCACAGCAGCTGAGTCGGCAGCTTCGGGGATGCCTGCCCGTCGCTTTTATCCTCGTACCCCAGGCGTGTTGTAAAGCTTAGACAACGCTCACCCAGGGACCTGGCTCTGATCTCGGGGTTAGAGCCTTCATTTGCTGTCTCTGTTTAACACGTCCCCTCCTGTGTTGCCCCAAGTGCCGCGGGATCTGCGAGCGGCGTTTGGGAGCACCGCGAGCCGCCGGCCGCTGACAGCGGGCTGGTTGGGCGAGGGACGGGGCTGTGCTCCCAAACTCCCTGCCCTGAAATGACACGAAGTCACCTGCAGCTTCTCGGGGTTTTTGCAGTTTTCTGTTTATTGCTTTCAAAATACGGAAATAATTGACAGTGACAAAGCCAAGGGGAGTCTGTGGGGCGATATCAAAGGCAAGACTTGGAATTGGAAGAACCCCATCTCGTTCGTGTTTGTTGTGTGCTCTGGAACTTCCGTGACCAGTCGTGAATTTCCCGTTATTAAGAGAACTTCTTTTCCTATTCACTGAGCTCATTGCTCAATAAAAGGGGGCGATGAACTCGGTAACGGGGGTATGCAACAATAAAACGAGAAGCGGCTTGCTGAGGGAAGATTGCTGGAGAGTACAACAGCGTTTATCACAAACACGATGGGAGGTGTTCGCTGGCAGTGGCTGCGGGTTTGCTCCTGCTCCTGCCTTGTGGGCGAGGACCCCGGGGGCTGTCGCGTCGGCGCGGGGCTGCTGCAGCTCCCACCCCCCAGCTGGAGCTCTGGGCCTGAGCGAGGTCCCGCAGCGGTTTTGCTCTCCTGGCTGGCTCTGGGTTGCAGACGCATTCGTTGCCGGGGCGCTTCCATCGCTCTCCTTTGTGATGGGTCCACGTTCTGCACGTCTCCGGGGGGATTCAGCTGGTGCAAAGCAAGTCCTTAAAAGGGAATTTGTCCCTGAGGTCAGTATGTGGATTGCTGTCCTCTAAGATTTAATGCAACTTAGTTAGCATCTTCCTAGCTGTTGCCAAAATCTGGACTCAGCCCCATTAAATGGATTTTCCTTAGGCTGTTACAGTCACTGAAATGGCTGAGGAGCGCCGTAGCCATATGGCACAAGGTGTTTCAAATGAAGTCTCATGACACCGTTTGCCGTTCCTGGAGATGCTGAGCTGGCGCGGGCAGGGGTTGTGGATCTGCGGCGGGGAGGGGGACGTCGGCACTTGCGTGCCAGCACGAGTGGCGATGATAAACGCTGCTGGAAGGAGACAAAGCCATCAGCGTTTGTGTTGGAGACCCCACTGCTCGTGTCCCTGCCGGAGGAGAAGGAGGGAACCGGGAGTTTAAGATGTTTAGACCTTGGTGTGCAGACCAAGGGCTTCTGCTCAGCTGGATGGTTTGGGTCCAGCTGGCGAGGCTGCGATCGCACGTTAATTCCTCAACTCTCAGCAAGAAAAGCCTCTGAGGGCGCGCAGGGAGCACGTCCCTCCTCGCTCAGCATCTGCAGCTCTCCCCGAGCGCCTCGGGGGTGTGTGGGGCTTTGCAGCCGCGGCGTGCTGGTGGTGCTGGTGGAGAAAAGCCCCCCCCTTCCCCTCTGCTCTTTGGCAAAGGCGGGCTGCGAGGGGAGGGTCAGCTGAAGGCTAAGCCATTTCTCGGAGCTGTTTGGTGCCCGTGGGCAGGGAGAGTTGGAGGAGAAACACGTAAATATGAATTGCTGATGAACTCCCTTTATGACACTCGCAGGGGGAAGAAGTTAATAAATCACTGCTAGGACTGAGCTGCGAAAGGGTAATGCAGAGTGTATCTGAGAAGGGGAAAGTGGGGGGAAAGGGAGCCTTTCTGGAGCGGGAGAAGGTGCTGGTTTTAGGTCAGGTACCCACACGACAAAGCTGCCCTCTTTTTCCCAGGGCTTCCCGTCTGGAGCCTGCCCCTTGCTGCGGAGGGGAGCCCGTGCAGTTATGCACAGATGCCATCAGCAGTGTATTGTTGGTCCCTGTTGTGCCCAGGTTTGTTAGGGTTGTGAATTGATAGGCTTTACCCTGGCGTTAGGCAGGCGGCATCGGCCTCTCTTTCCCTCTGCGATTGCGCTGGGTTTTTTGGTTTTAAATACCCTGTGAAGCTACTCCTGGGGTGTCTGGCTGTGCCTCAGCCTTCCCCACGCGCGCCTTGGTTATCGGCTCGGCGCCGGGCGCCCGCGGTTGCTTGCGTAAGGAGGGAGGTGCGAACGGAGCTGAAGCGTTCCTGTGAGCCGGATCCCCGAGAGCCGCTTCTGTAAGCGCCGGCGTCCTCGTGGGCCGTCGCAGGGAGCGTGCCCGTACTTACACCAGAGAGCAAATCCCCCAAGCCGCTGCCTTCCTGTACTGCGACACACAGCAGAGCACCCTTCCGGCTCAAGAACGCCTCCCCCCAGGCTGTAACGGCGGTTGTGTTTTATAGAAAGCTCCTTATCAGCCACGAGAGATGCGCGCTGTGGCCGGTTACGTGCGTGGCGTCCCCAGATGGGAGAGGTGACACAGAACGGCCACGTATGGCCGCGGTGGCAGAGCAGCGCAGGAGCCTGTGCCGTCCCTGCGGCTGAGGGTGTTCAGCGCGTCGGCTGCTCCGTGTGTCCGGCTGCTCCGTGTGTCCGGCCGCTCCGTGTGTCCAGCCGCCCTCACCCGCAGGGACGTGGGGCTGGGAAGCGCCGCGGGCTTCTAGCAGCGGCCGGGGGCTGTGGCAGGCGAGGACCGAACGCTCGGCACGGGCTGGTTGTGCACAAACCCAGGGAGTCCCAGCTGTGGATGTTGGGGTGTGATGGGACTGTACGTGTTGCGCGCGCAGGTTTGTAACGTCGGTGCCGTTCCCCCGCGGTGACAAGAATTGCTCGACGCCAGCGTTGCTTCACCCGCGCTGCTGTAGGGACCCTCCCCAAACCTGTCCTCTTCTGCCTGCCTCCTGTAACTGATTCTGTTGTCTCTTCTCTCTGCCACGAACAGATGAAATCGTCCGACATCGACCAGGAATTATTCACTGAAAGTTACTGCAAAGTGTGCAGCGCTCAGCTAATATCCGAGTCCCAGCGCGTGGCCCATTACGAGGTAGGATGCTCTTTGGTAACTCTGCCCCGTGGGGTCGCTGCCGGCACCAGCTACCGTGGCCCAGCAAGTCGCCGCACCGGCGCTTAAAGCTCCTCTCTGAAAACTCAAGATTCAAGAGGCCGCTTGTACTGGTGGCGTCGTATGCTGTAAAGGATGTTGCTGCGACACGGTCTGCTGCGTGTCTGTCTAAATTTGCAAAATCGGGCTGCAAATTGAAGGTGGCCGAACGCGAGTTTTCAAAGAGACGTGGTAAGCAAGGAGGGCACTCGGGAGTGCAGCAACGTGAACTCAAGTTTTTTATATCAAACGCGCGAGGCTTTGCTGCGTGGGAATCGCCGGCTGGGCAGAGAATAGATCGGTGTTTGCGAAGGTGCTGAAGCGCCTCAGAGGTAGGCGAGCGATAAAGAATTAGAAGGGATATGTTATTAGAGACCTGTTAGAACAGCAATTAACAGCACTGCACATCTTCAGAACAAAATTAAATAAATTCCTATTAAACAAGGGGGGAAATTGCTGAGGGATGAGCTGCTGTGAAACCCTTCAAGAAGGGAAACCCCACCGCCTGCCCGTGTCCTGGCGCCCGCCCCCCGGGCACCGAGCAGGTCTGCAGCAGCGGGGCATAAATCCTGGCAGCGGGGCGTAAATCCTGGTCTCGGTGCTCGGCGACAGGAGAACAGGAATGTTCTCGTCCCTGTTCTGAAGAGGGGGTGCGGGATCACTTTGTGCGGTGGGTGCGCACAAGGGATTAGAGCGCAGCCGTGGCATTGGTATCGCGGGGAGCGGAGACCCGTCCTCCCCGGGTGACCCTGGCTCTGCGGTCGGTGCCGTGCAGGGAAAGGACGCGTGGTGGGGTCCGGTGTCTCCTGGAGGGCTCCAGGAGGAGGAGTGATGTGAGTGGGGAGCCTGGGGATGAGGGACTTGTGCGCCCGGGGGGGGCTGCATGGCTTTGCTGTGCTTTGCCTTTGAACAGAGCAAGGCTGTCAGTGTCTGCAGAATTTCAAGGTTTTTTCAAGAATTTCAATTGGAAGCTGCGCTAAGAGGCCTGGAAGGTGAAGTTTCCCCAAACTTTTGCTCCGATTCGAGTGCTTAGCCGTGGACATGGGGGGGAGACGTTTGTCTCGGTGTGGCCAGTGACGACAGATGAGCAGCTTAGTCGATGTGCAGCATCCAAGGGGGCTGTGCCGTGCTAATCAGCAATGTGAACTGTAACGAACATTCCCTGGTAAGGCGCTTCGCACGTCTGCTGTGCAGAATTTCTTCAGACGCGCCCCGTAAAGGCTCCCCTGGCTGCCCGCGGCGTGCAGCAGGGATCCCTGGCAGCCCGGGAAGCCCGGGGCTGCATCTTCAGGGACGCCTTCCAGACCGTGCTAACGGGCCGTGCGGACGCCAAGTTTTGTCTACAGGAGGCAGAGGCATTGCCGCAGGAGCAGCGGCTGGCGAGCCGTGGGGTGCTCAGCCAATCCCTCTTCCTCTGCGCCTGCAGTTGTAGGTATGAGCTGAATCATTAATTTGTAGCAGATGTTTTTGAGATGTGGAGAACAACACGGTTTTCTGTTGTGTATTTCTGGTGCGAGGTGTTGTGCTCATTTGTCATCCCCTGTGAAATCCCAGCAGACGCTGCAGACGTTCGGCACAATAATGTCATTCCCTACCCTCGCCTGCTGGGTAGCGCAACGCAGAGCGAGGCGGGGGGGGGGGGGGGCACAGCCCAGCCCTGGCCGGGGGTCCCCTCTGGTGGCCCTGGTGGCCAAAGGTGCCTCTGCCCCGTGGCCGTGTCCCTTCCCCGCAGCAGCCGCAGCTCTCTATGGGGAGGCTTGGTGCTTTGGAGCATCTGTGCTGGTCACCGCTCTGGAGCGTAACCCAAATTCTCCTCGTACCCCGGTCCCAAGGAACCCACGGACACAGCGAGAGGGCTGAAAATGCCCCGAGGTTTTACAGGGAGGGTGGTGCTGGCGACACCGTGCCCAGGAGGGGCTCTCGCTGGGCGCTCCTGGGTGCTCTCCCCTCTGCGGCCGACGGACGAAGCCTTCGGGCTGCGGGCGGCTCGGTGCAGCATCGAGCCTTGCAGGGGAGGTTCCCGGGGCCGTGTGCTTTGACTGCAAATGTGGACGGGAAACCACTCTGCAGCGCTCCCGGCTCCTTCCCCACGCGAGCCCCATGGGGTTTTGGGAGACCTGAGCAAATATTTGTAGTGAGTCACTTGTTAGGTGAACTTGGCCTCTTCTTCCAGCCCGACATCAGACAAGCAGTATGTGATTTCCCCCCCGTACATTAATCATGGAAAATTATTGGAGAATGATTTCTGCAAATAATTCTTGCTCTGACGCTGTTTCATGAGGCGCTTGGTCGGAGCCCCGCGCACGGGAAGCCCGCTCCTCCCGCCAGGCGCCCGCTCTCGGGCTGCTTCTCCCCGGCCACGTGAGCAGATCAAGTCTGTGGTTGGAATATTCGCTTCCATGACATCAGGATTTGCAGCGTGGCTCTTCCTGTACAGAACTCTGGTGTTGAATGTGCCCAGGCTCCATCCTGCCCAACACTGCCAGCCCTTGCCGCAAGCCAGTCACTTTTAACAGCAGGAGTGTAAAATCCACTGCTTTTTACTAATTAAAAAGTAGCTGCTCACAATTTTCACACTTTTTTTTCTCCTTTCATTTACAAAGCCCTCTGTGGTCAAACCCGATTCTTTTCACCAGGAAGACATCAACTTCAGAGAATGAGATTTCCTGTAAATAAATTTTCATTTACTCTTCCCAAGTTGCTCTGTTCCATCATTTTGACTGAAAACCCAAACGCTCTCAGCATCAAAGCACGCAGCAGAACCACGGGGGGAGCGGAGTTTGTGCGCAGAGCAAAACATTTTCAATTGACTTGAACTTTATGGGGAAAAGTGAAACACTGCAAAATGGCAACCCCATCCCGGGGGGCGTGTGCCGCTGAGTCAAAGTAGTTCAGCGTTTCCACCCAGCTCGGTGCGTGCTGGTGGTGGGATTGCTGCGTGGGGAGACATCTCCTGCAGCCTGGGTCCCCCCATGCTCCCCAGTGCTCGTTTCCTTCGTTTTCCTGCAGGAGGGAGCAGCCGATGGGAGCGCCCAGGGCTGGGGCCAGCCTGGCTGCCCGCGGGCGCTGGTCACCTCGGTGCTGGTGCAGCCGGGGGGGCTGCTGGGGCCCTGCCCGCGCCGAGGAGCCGTGCCAAGGGGTGTGCGGGGCAAGCTGAGCCGTGCGCCGGGCATGCCGAGCCTCCGCTTGCGGCTGGTGGACGGACCCGCGGAAGACAGGACCGGACACAGCATTCCCGAGCTCCTGGGCTGTGCCGGTAACGCGTCTTCCTCCGTGGCTTGGTTTGCTTTGGTCAGCGATGCCCTCGCCCTTGCTGAGCCAAAGCTTAGAGAGAAAGGGGATTTATCTGCTGCCTCTAGCGCAGCCGAATCAGATCTGCAGCCTCTGTGGCAGGCGCTGAAATCTCGGCTCCTTTGTGCATGCAGAATAAGACATTGCTCTGTAGGGAAACGGAGGGAAGCAGCCTATGAAAGGGGGGTGTTCTCGTCTTGCCAGCAGGAATAGGCAGTTCCCATCGCTGCCTCGTCTCCTTCTCCAAGTCATCGACCAATAACTCTTCCTTTCTTCTGCACCGCTTTGCCAGGAATAAAAAACAGTTTTATGTCAGTCGTGCAATATTAAGCGCTGTTATTTCCAAGGGCAAGTGTAGTGGAAAAATGACAAAGGGATCAGAGTATTTGCAGCATATTCCTGCTTCCAGCTTGACACGCAGCGGAACACCGCCCTTATTTTATGTGCTTTGTGCAACTGCGTCTACGGCTTTGCCTGATGTCTGCCGCGCTGTTGCTCGCCTTCCCATCCCCGTGGAACTGCCAGGCACTGCTCGCCCGTCCAGGGCTCACCTCGGGGCAGAGCTGACCCCAGTGGCTGGCCATGGGATGTTGGCTCCTAAGGAAGCTGCAGGTGCCCAAATGAGAGAACGCCTTAGCAAGCTGCGCACTGCGATGCTGAGTATCGCAGGAGGTTGCTTCAGGGATACCGGTTGGCTTCCACGCAGTGGTAAGAGAGGAGACGGATCTTACTGGTGGTGGTCAATGCCCAAAAGGTCATGCGCTTGAATATTTTAGTTCTTAAAGCGAATTAATATCTTAATTTGTCCCCTGAAGTATCAGAAAGCTCCCTTCCCGTTTCTGCTACTGGAAAAAAGCATCCAAATATGGATGCCTGATAAAATCCCTGCTAGGCAGTAGCTGGCTGTGCTGCCGGGATGTGCCAAGCATCCCTCGTGTGCATTGGCGCTGTCCTTCCCCCTCGGCGGGAACAGAGATGGAGCTGGATGACTGATTAGATGAAGAATCCCCAAAAAGGGCAGAAGGATGCAATGTGCTCCAGGCGATGGCTGGCTGCATCAGGCGGGCGGGGGCTCCACGTGCCGCGCTGCCTGCTGGAGCGAGGGTGTTCCAAGCCCCCTTGCTTGCCCGCAGTTGGGGGGGGGTGGGGGGGTGGCTGGCAGACCCCTTCCAGGCAGCTCCCCTGATCTGCGCGAGGTCGGGACCAGCCCCCTCCTGATGCTCGTCAGTGGTCGCCGCCATGGGCCGGCTCCTGCGCTGTGCGTGGAGCAGAGGGGTGCCCGGGCCGTGCCACGGCAGCTCCGTCCTCGGCCGCGGGTGGCGGGGAAGGTGGGGGGGTCGGGCGGGCAGCGAGGGGCGCGTCTGCCAGCAGCCTCCGCCTGGGGCACCTTCTGCGGCGGCCGCGGAGACAGGGACATCGCGCAGGCATCGACCTTTTTGCTCCGCTTTGGTGGGCACGGCATGCGTCTTTCGAGCATGACTTTGAAATGAAGGGGTTGATTTTTCTTTCGTTGTTGTTGTTTTTAAATGACATTTGTGGGTGGGAAAACCAGACGGCAGCCACCCAGCGCCTGCCCCTTCGCGCAGGGCCCGTTTTGGGGAGGCGGGAGAGCCTGCTGCGATGCTGGGGTTCGGGGCGCGCGGTTCGTGCTACGGCAGCTCTGTCTTGCATCAGGCTCCTGTCACCAGCACAGCATCGCCATTCGAACGCCGCTCGCCCCGAGGTGTTGCAAGGAAAGAACCGCGGCTGCTGCCCCGCTGCCAGCAGCTCCTGCAGCCCTGCGCCCGCTTCGCCGGCTGCTCAATACGCCGAGCGTCAGCCTGGGAGCAATCCCGGGGGGTGGGAGGGCACCCGTGGTTTGGGAAGCGGCTGGTGCCACAGAGCTTGCTGAACGGGAGGAGATGAAAAACGAAGTGCCCTGTCCTTGCTGCAGCGCGCCGGGCGGTCTGTGCCCCAGGGTCGCGTTTTTCCTTTTCCGTGGTTCTGCATCTCGCCTTCCTCTAGCGCGGGAAGCCTCTTGGCTGCTGGGTGCTCTCTAGATCACCCATAATTTAACATTTCCTTCCAGCTCTTTGAGAGAGGTTGTAGCAGGCCCTTTGGTGAGCTGCTCCCTGAATTTAAAAAGCTAAGCTTTCTTAGCTGCGAGTCCTCCTGTCTATACAGAAGTGCTGCAGCCGTTAGGAAGCCGTTACCGTTTATTTTTCGAGTTTCTCCTTGAAAATCCTGCAGGAAAATTACCAAATATGCAAAGTTGCTCTCAGATTCCACCCTGAGCTGCATATTCATCACCGCATTTGCTCCTTAAGCTGCTATAACGTTTTTCGCCGTTGTAATCTTTATTGCTTCAGGTGTTCAGATGCACTTTGCTTTTTCATTTAAAATGGAAAAATAGGCTGGGTCTGCAGGAAGAGAAGCCCGGGAAGGAGCCGTGTGCGTGTTGGTGGGATGGAGCCTGAGAGGCAAGGGGAGGGCAGCGGCAAAGTGTATTAAAACTGAAACGCAGAGGAGGCCGGGGAGTGCGAAGCGAGCGCCGTGCCCCTTGGCTCGCCCCCGGAGCCCGGTGCTCTCGGGATTCCTCGCCGACTCCGGGGCGAAGCGGGCGAGCGGTATCGGCAGCCTCGTCCATGCTCCTCGTCTGCGCGGGGCTGGAGCCTTTCCCGCTGGAAAGGAGGATCTAGCGGGTAGGGTCTCTGTCACGTCAAGGTGAGCGAAGCAACAGCAGCGCTGGTTCTAATTAAAGTTGCTGGGCTTGGGCTGGACGCTTCAACGCCGTGCGATCGCAGAGCGGCAGCCCCGGCAGCCCCTTGCCCCCTGTGCGTCGCTGCCTTTGGTCACTGCTGTTTGTTTTATTTGGAGCTTCTCAAGTCTCATTTTTGCATTTTTTGAAACTGCAGCGACCAGGAGAAGCTGCTGGGGCCCGTGAACCCCTCCCAGCCACGCGTGCCCATCTCGTGGGGCGGCCGCTGCCCCTGGCAAGGGCACCCGCGTCGGGGTCCGCGTGGCGAGCAGGGAGGAACGGCCGTGGTTTAGGAAAACCGAAGCGAGCTGGTGATTGCTTGGCTGAAGAGATCAGCAGCAACGGCCTTCGTCTGTGAGCAAGTCGGTGTCCGAGCTGGCGGTACGTCTGCCTGTCGCTTTGGAGGAGCCAGTTTTATGGGGGTGAGAATTCAGCTGCCTGCAATTGGGAATTACAGACACGTACCCGTGTGCCCAAAGTCACGAGCATCAGTAGATGCTTTTTAAAAAATTAACTCGGGGAGAAAAAAGGGGAAGCGGATAGAAATGACCATCAATTATAAATGAGGCTTTGCAAAAATCACAAAGGGAGAAGGAGGACATTGGCACCCAGCAGCGTCTGGAATAACAGACGGGAGTTTGTCTCTGCAGCGAACAACGGGGATCTCGACAGCGGTGTTTGCTGGTCGTGTGGGCAGAAGAGGCAGAAAAGGGAAGGCGTTTGCTGAAAATACTTCTGTCCTCTATTTAAAAAAAAGCAGAGGATGTTGTTATATCACAGCATGAGGAATAGCTTGGTTCTGTTCCAGCAGAAATTTGGAGGTTTGTTAGGCAGCGATTATGAAATGGAGATTGCTGGGGTTTTGAGTCAGCAGGTCTGGTAATGGGCAAGCAAGTACATGGAAGGAGCTGGCCACGCGCTCTGCGCCCCCGCTGCTGGTTCTTCGCGGGACTTGGGAAGTGGAGGACGTGGGGGAAGTGGGGACGACCCCGGGGAGCGGAGCCCTCCCAGCTCGGATGGCTCCCGAGCAAAACAGGCCCTGGAAAGGGGCTTGAGGTCGGAGCTCCAGGAGGGCAGCGGGGCTTGTATTGCACCTGAGGTTCAGAGAACTGGGTCTGGCCAAAAGAACTCTTATCTCTTTTGAAGACGTTCCAAGTAGGGGCAGTACAGATAATAAAGTTGGTGTAAGCATATCCTGATCTAGTTAGTGGTGTCCCTGCTCACTGCAGGGGGGTTGGACTAGATGACCTCTAGGGGTCCCTTCCAACCCAAAACATTCTATGATTCTATGATTCATATGACTGCGTGTTTCATGGCAATTTAATGAAGAAACTGCCAGCGTATCAGAAAATCAACACTGTGCACGCTGAAAGGATTAAAATCCAGCCAGCAGGCTTCTGAAAAAGAGTTTATTACAAGCTAGGAGAAGCCCCAGCCATCGGGGCTGCCATTGCAGGGCCTGTCCTCACCTCCCACCCGCGGGCTCGGCACGGCCGCGTGTCCGCTGCTGCGGGGGTCTCTGGTCTCTGGCGCAGAACGGGGCACGGGGCGGGGAGCGCAGGGGAGAAGAGGCGGGCTGCCCGGCAGCGCGGTGCTGCCAGGAGGGCGAACAAGCGGGTGGTAAAGGGAGGAATTGGATCAGATGCGAGCGCAGCGTGGGGGAAACGGCAGAAACGGCCGACTTGGACCTGGCGAGGCGGGCGGGGGTACGGGAAGAAGTCCCGTGCAAGGCGGTGAAATGGCTTAGGCTGTCAGGTCAGGGTAAATCAGCGGTGCCAAGTGGGAGCAGGTCCCGGAGCCACGGCAGGCTGCTGAGCTCCTGCGGACGGGGGGGCTCCCCACATCCCCCGGGAAGGAGGCGCTGGGGGTCTGTGCAGCCCAGCAAACCCCAGGCTGAACCCTCCGCCGGGGACGTCTGGCCATGCAAAGGCGGACGTGTCTCCGTCCTCCGCAGGGACGTTGCTGCTGTAGGTAAATTCACAGAGAAGCTGTGAAGAGGTCGGTGAGCAAACCCTCCGTAAGCCAGGGCGAGCAGGGCTGCTGCGCCTCAACCCAGCTCATCCCCGGCTCCCAGGGTCCCGCCAGCCGCCGCCGCTCCCACCCTGTGCCTCAAACTGGGTTTATGCCAAATCAAATCGCGTTTCACAGCCCGATTTAGCTCTGCTTCGCCCTTTTATGATTTAGGGTTGAATTGCCAGAACTGCACTGCCTCTGCCACAGTCCCCTGCGTTAAAGGAGATTCCGTGTTGATAGAGACGACCCCCTCGCTGACTTTGGCCGATGAGCCTTCGTACAGACGCTCCTGCACATGAGCTCGCGATGCCAAAGTCTGCGGTTGCTTTGTGAAAACGGGCTCTTCCTAAGCTTCAGCCCCCTCCCTGCCTAGAGGGGGTCGTTCTTAAAGCAGAGTATTAAGCTGGGCTTCTTGCCTTCTGGAGGAGTGGTTTGCAGACACCAGTGACAGAGAATTTAGGTGACAACACCTCTGGCGTAACGCTTTGTAAACCTACAAAAAAAATATTCGCAGGCACGGAAACACTCTTGGTGCACCCTGAGGTGAAGTCGTGGTGGCTGTTGATGAACAGACCGGTGCCTCCAAAGGCCGTGCTCTCGATCCAGACTGGGGGTTTGCAGATGTGCCAAGGTTTTGTCTTTTCTAAGGCTTGTACGTGCGGGGAGGTGGATCAAACCGGGAGCTGGATGCGCCCCCATCCCACGTTATCCCGGTGTCCTGACTCCTGTGCGTCGTTCTTCCTTTGGCCCCTTTTCCCCGTGGATCTGCAGTGACGTGGGATGCTTGGCCCCCGCTGCAAGCTGTCCTGCGGGGACGTGCCGGGGGTCTGTGCCGGGGGTCTGTGCCTGGGCGGCAGCGATGCTCGGGCAGCGCTTGGGCAGGGCTGGCGCGCCGTCCCCGCTGCTCGCGCGCGTCCTCCCGGTGCCGTGTCCCCCAGAGCCCCTCCCGGTGCGCGGGGGCTCCGAAGGGGGTGGCGGAGCCTGGCTGGGGCGCGGCGGCTGCGCTGCCCGTGGGGGCTGTGCCCCCCCCTCCCTGGCACTCGCCCTTCTCGCGCCCCGGAGCTGCCGATTCCAGGTTGCCTTGTGGAGGGGAAAAGATAACCCGCAGGCGAGCAGCGCGCCAAGAGTAATCACTCTGCTCTCCCCGTGGTGTGAGGGTGATAAATACACGTGTAAATGGGGAAAACACTGGAGATAAAGTGGGTGACAAATGGGCTGTGCTCCCTCGTTCCCTGGGAGGGCGTGAGGTGCTCGTGACGTACCTGCGCAGGCCAGGAATGGTTTCAAGCTCCGCTTTTATAACTGTGGGATAATAAGGCTGCATAAGGAGCCAGGTAGTTTTAAATTATGCCAGACATAAGTTATTTCTTTACTTTAGCTTTCATAAATCCAAAGGAGTGCATGAATAAAGGTGAGAGGTGTTTTACAGAAGGTTGAAGCTTCGCTGCCTTTTAATGCTGATATTTGGCTGTCGTTCACGGCACAGCTGAGCACCATGGAAAAGAACACTAAGAATGATTGCTGCTAACATCTTGCCCTTTCATCTTACAAAAAAGCCAATAAAAGTCCCCCAAACTTTTTAGCCTCTAAATTCAGCGGGCTGCGCTTGTGTGCGAGGAAGCTTCGTGACCCGAGGGAAGAGCCCCGTGCCTGTGGGGTGACTCGGGGCTGGCTGCCTGGCCCAGGCTGTGACTCTCCAGGAAAGGAATCCAGCTGGAAAGCTCTGGCCAGGTCACCTTTGCCATGCACCCGACTCGCCTCCCTCCAAAGCGCGCGGTGCGAGGGGCCACGGTGGCTCGTCCCGTCCCCATGCGAGGGCGCCAGCCGTCGCCTGCCTCCCCGCGCCCTCCCGGGCAGGGGCTTCCCGGAGCCCAGACCCCCGCCGGGTGAAGCCAGCCGAGCGTCCCGTCGGGCAGAAAGTAGGGACGTCGCCAACGCCAGGGCTGACTTCGTGCATCCGTCCTTCGCATCTCAGGCGTTTGGTTTTTGTCATTCCTCGATGGCGCCATCGCTGACCGGGCTGCTGGTCACTGGCAGCTGAAGCTTTGGGGGTTTCCTGCGCTTCGCTCTGCCTGCAGCAGGTCCTGCTTTCTAAAAGCTTGCAGGAGGATGAGTTAGAGAAAGATACGTGACGTTATTTATCTTGACTGATCTGCTCTGTTAAAAAAAATTATTGCACAGTCGCATTTATGCATACAAATACAGTGCTCTGCAGATTTAGCTCCAGGTTCACACCACAGGAAAAAGAATGTTCCAGAACATGCTAATGGTAACTTAATATTTTAAAATTGCAATTCTGTGATCTGAAATTATAATATTACAGTGCCGTTGTTCTGTGAGGCAATCAGGAATGGAGATTCGGAGAAAACATTGGCATGGTAATAGCTGCCGTGCATGCCTGGGCTCCGGACGCGGGTAGGCAGCGCTGCGGTTCCCTTTCCCCCTTACGCCGACGG
Source organism: Gorsachius magnificus (assembly GCA_034008185.1). Taxonomy (NCBI): domain Eukaryota; kingdom Metazoa; phylum Chordata; class Aves; order Pelecaniformes; family Ardeidae; genus Gorsachius; species Gorsachius magnificus. Next base: position 5,796,167 of record CM067100.1, on the reverse strand, counting down.
GAGCCGACTGTAAGTTGGGGCTTCGAAGGTTTATGTTGTGCTCCTGCTGTAGAAGCTTTTAAATCTGCCTTTATGTTTTGCACGTCACAAGGATTGCTTTGCCCCTGGGCGCTGGCGTGGCCAGGACACCTCTCCATCCTCTGCATCCTCGCCTGCCGGTACGCTCCGGTCGTGCCTGACGGCAGCGTGGGACCCGCGCCGGCTGCCCGGTGCCTTCCTCGCAGGAAGGGTCCTCCGGGCGTCTCTCAGCCCTCCCCGACTGCAAACACACAGGGCCCTGAAAACTTCCCGGTGGTACAAATAATGTTTGAAAAGTAGGTGCCCACCCAGGGCTTTTCCTGGGAGAATGTCCAAGCTCTGCCACGGGGAGCCAGCCCGCTGGCCGACGAGGGGCTGCCCTCGGGGGTTCGGTGCGGAGGAGCAGAGCCGGTTTGGGGACTGGTGGCCACCGCTGGTGCTGGAAAGCACGGTCTGCACCCGTCCCCCGCCGCGCTGGAGGAGGGTGAGGGTGATGCTGGGCAGGGCTGGGGGAGGAAGGGCGACCTCGCAGCGGTGCCCGGGCTCCAGTTTCTGCAGCACCAAACTTCGGGTCGAGCCTGGGCTTTGCCCCGCTGGCTCTGCTTAACCTGGAGCACAAACCCTCCCGTTCTCATGGCCGCTGCAAGGGTTTTCTGTGCATCTGCCCTTAGAAATGCGTGAGGGAGGGGAAGGGGCTCGGCTCGGGATCCGCGCACTCCTCATCCCCTCTGTGCAGGGCCAGCACCGGCACGAGGGGCAGGAGGAAAGCGTTAGGCTTCGTAATGCACAATTACCTGATAATTTACCCGTGGGAGAGATTTCTTTCGAACCCTTGGCAGGTATCAGTTGGCTTATTTCCTGGAGAATGAGGTTTTATACCCCTTATATATTTTATCCTCCCGTCAGCTTAGGAGCTGTGGATCTGTTTGTGTATGTTCATCGGACCCCTCGTGATGCCGTCCTGTCTCTGCCCGGGGCTAAATAACCCCCATCTTTTCAGTCTCTCCCGCCATGGGAACGTCTGACAACAGACGTCGCTCTGCTCTCGCCGCCTTTATTCCCGCTGTGTCCTCCAGGGGCTGGGGCAGCGGGGCTGCGCACGGCGCGGCGAGGCTGGACCCTTTCTCCTGCTAATGGCAGGCACCGTAATCCGTAATCCTGCCACTGTTGGTTTAGTGGGGTGGAGAGCTCTGTGAAACCCCTGCCAGATGCAAATGCTCCTCACCTGGGTCTTTCCCCCTCTTCTCCTCCTGTGTTGGATACCCATGTCAAGGGGAGGTGAAGCCTTGTTGCAGATGGGTGTTGCATGCACAGCAATGGAGCCTCTTGCTCTTTCTAACTTCATTTCTTGCATTTTCTTTTCTCTTTTTTTTTTTCTTTTTTTTTTCTAGAGTCGGAAACATGCCAGCAAAGTTCGTCTCTATTATATGCTTCATCCCGTAGACGGAGGCTGCCCAGCTAAAAAGCTCCGGTCAGAAAATGTGGGTATCATTTAAGTCCCTGTTTACGCAGCTGCTTTGTGAATCACTGACTCTGCTACACCACTGTTTTCTGTTCCAGCCGCAGATGATCGGGTCCCCAGAGGTAACATTTAGATTAGCTGAAATGCTAAGGAACTGGAAATAATTTTCAATAAGCTGTACAAGAAATATCATGTGCATCAGCAGCAGTAATTGCATTTTTAGTTATTCGAGTGTTCTTTCGTGGGAAAAAATAAGGCTGATAGCAAATACCCAGCGCGTACCCGGTTTATGTGCGGTGGCTCGTTTTTTGCCGAGAGCCCCCTGCGTGGGGGGGGGCTGGCAGGGGCTGGCGCCCTCGGGGGGGTGGCGAGGGCTGCTCGGCAGCGGCTCTGGCAGAGGCGTTGGGGTTGCTCTGCTGGACGCGGCGCTCGGCTCGCTTCCAGACATGTTCGCCCAACTTCCCGTGTGCGGCTCCGTTCCCAGGGCCGAGGGGCACCGGGCAGCGCTTCCCACCCGGCCCGTGCCTGGGGAGCGGCGCGGTGCGACGTACGGAGCTGCTGTAGGTACGCCCAGCGCAGCGGTGCCGTGCCCGGAGCTGTGGGGTGCCGTGCTGCCCTGGCTGCGGGTGGCCGGGGGACACCAGCGGTGCCATCGCCCCCCGAGAGCCCCTGGAGAGCGGGGTCACCCCCAGAGGCCTCCTCCAGCCCCATTTTTTCTGAGTGTTGATGAAAATGGAGCGCTGGGTCCCAAAGGCTCCTTGCAAAGGTTTGTGGCTGGTCTGCAGTTTTAAAAAGCCGCAGTCAGGTTCCTCGGTTGCATTCAAATAAACCAACCTGAGGAAACTGGCCCAGCTCGCAGCCGTTGGCCAGGCAGCAAAAGGAGGTGGAATTTATAAGGGACTGATGCCCAGTGAATTATTCATTCGGCTCTTCCTGGGGCCGCTGTGAGAGCTGTCGATGAGGTTCCCAGCAGACAACATCCAAACCAGTTCAGAGCTCTGGGAGTGTGGCTGCGCCTTAATGCAGCCCATGTTTAGTGAGATATTTTCCAAATAAAGGGAGAAGCATGCAGGTTTTGCCAAAGCAATCTGCAGGCTCCTTCCCACAGTAATTACAGTGTTAGTGGAAGTTTTATGTTGCGCCCAGGGTAATTGCAGATACAACCTACCCCCTAACAACAGAACCTCTCGGTGTTTTTATTGAGTTATTAATTGCAGAATGTGAAAGGTGCAGTGGACATGCACATACGGACTCGGAACATGGTCCTGTAATGAGCTTCATTGCATTAGCAAGAGACCACAGGGCTGCGCGTACACCTTAGCACAGGGGTGCGGTGGGCAGGGAACCCAACGGGCTGCAAATAAATCAGAGCTGAGCGACTTCCCACTTCGTCTGTGAAAGGCAACGGTGAGAAGTGATGTAATTCCGTGCGTGCCGATGCGCGATTGCGCCGAGGGCAGCCCTTAGCGGGGGAGAATGAACAAGTCCTTAAGCATGAGGTGAGTGATAGGCTATGCAAGACCTGAATTCTAAAATAATTTATGTTACAAAAATATAGCAGGGAAAATCTGCCAACATTTACGGCTCAAAGCGGGCCTGTTGCTGATCAGCTATGAGCCAAGCCTTGTGGTTTAAGAGAACAGAAATATTTAGGACATCTCTAGATAAATATAAACTATAGACTGGATCTAAGGAAGAAATTCTTTACCATGAGGGTGGTAAAACACTGGAACAGGTTGCCCAGAGAGGGGGTGGAGGCCCCATCCCTGGGAACGTTCCAGGCCAGGTTGGACGGGGCTGTGAGCAACCTGATGTGGTTCAAGGTGTCCCTGCTCCTGCAGGGGGGTTGGGCTGGGTGACCTCTAGGGGTCCCTTCCCAAACATTCTATGATTCCATGATCTCTAATGCTGCGTCGTAACCATGGCCAGGTATGGAGCGCAGCTGCGTCGCCCGATTCGGGTACCCAGCAGTGTGAGCCAGTCTGCGGCGCGCCGGCTCTAACGAACATTAGAAACCATCCATGAAACCCAATTACGTTTCTGTGCAGAGGCACCTGCAGCTGCCACGGGAAGGCTGGCCTTTTTTCATCCAAACCGCACCGTTACGTGGCTGCAGGCCGTTCGATTTCTGTCCCTTTGACCACAAAACCGCGCACCCCGGCTGCCGTCCGTGCGGCGAGGGGGAGGAGGAGGAGCTGCTGCCGCTGTGGGCGCCCGGCGCAAGAGGCTGAGAGTGGCGTTCGGTGCCCGACATTCCGGTGGGGGCACGGGTGGTGTTTGGGGTGCCCGAGGACGCCGCGCTCCCCAGCACCCGTCACCCTTCACAAGAAGTACAAGGCTCACGCAATTAGTCTTGCACTGGATTGACTCTGTTGTCGGGCTGTTCGTTATTGTCTTAATTTTTTTGTGGGAGAGGAGAAAAGCCTCATGTCTCTGGCGCCCTGAGGGATCGCTGACCTTTCCTTTTCAATTTCTGCTCAACGTTTCAGCTGAAAGTAATTTGGGAAGGCTGCAGGCGCTGTCAGGGCCCCTCTGAAATTAGGAGTCGTATCCCCAGGTCCCAGGGTTGGTGACTCCCTTTCAGTCCGCCTTCTCCCACTGCCGTTAGTAGACAGGACCCCGGTGATGATCAGGACGGATGCGGTGGGAAGTGCTGAGGTGCCATGGAACACGTTTTTGGGGGTGGGAGAAGAGCCTTCAAATTCTTCCTAGCCCCGTTTGTACTGTAAGGTGGTACATTTCTTTGTCCAGCATCATCTTCCTGAAAAAAGAAAGGGGTTGTGATGGGGAGGACAGGGGGTTGAAGGAGGACGGGATGTCCGATTCCGACGCGGAGGGGACGCCCGCCCTGCCGGCGGCACTGGGGGCGGCTGAGCCAAGCGTTGGGCCCCTGCGGCTGCCGCAGGAGGCAGCTCCCATCTGCAGGGAAACCTCGGTTTTTATCGCTTTGGGCGCAAAATTTACGGTGTGCTGTAACCTAAATCTTCAGTGATTGCACTGGGAATGCCTGGCTTTAGAGCCAGCGTTTTACCCGCAGGGCAAACAGGCTCCAGGATGGAAGCGGTCTAAATTTCACACCAAGCGTTATGGAAAACAGCTCCTTGGCAGCAACGCCTTCTTGGTGCGCAGAAAATTAACTCAAATTTAAAAGATACTCTGCAGTGCCTTGAGTGCGATGGTTTACGTTGCTGTATTCCAAGGGTTTGTGTAAGCTCTTCTTCTTAGTAAAGCCTGGGAAGCGAAGACAGCAGATTTGTATCTGTGGAATAAAAATCCTCGCTTTCCCTGAGGATTGCTTAGGGAACATCCAGCCAAGACTGCAGCTGCCTGGCCCTGTGCAGGGATGATGCCTTTTAGCAGCTTGTTAACAGGCGTCGGAACAACCCGAGTTAATTCTGCTGGATGTACGAGACTTGCTTTGAAGTTTATGATACTACAAAAAGAAGCCCTATGAGTGAGGCTGGCTCGGCACGGCTGCGGAGCGGGGGGACGATGAGCGCTGTCAGCGTCGGGAGACGGGCGCTTTCCTGAGGCCGTGGCGCGCTGCGCTGTGCTTCAGTTTACGCGAGGCCATTTGCCCCCGTCGGGGCCACGTCTCCACAAAGGTTCGCGAGAAGGCATCGTCCGGAGAAAACCGCAAAAGCAGATGGTGGAAATATTCCTCGCACGTTGGCTGGCGTTATGCAGCATGGGGTTAGGGAGTCGCTTGTGTGGGTTTCATGGAAACTAAATCGAGACGACGGTGCCTATTTCCTGCTGCTGCTTCAGACTGAGCTGGGCGCGGGAGCAAGAGAAGGGGCGGGGAGCGATAGATGGGTGCGCGCGTGGGTGCGGAGCATCCCTGGAGGTGGATGGGTGCACGCGGAGCATCCCTGGAGGGGGGTGAGTGCACGCGGAGCATCCCTGGAGGTGGATGGGTGCACGCAGAGCATCCCTGGAGGGGGGTGAGTGCACGCGGAGCATCCCTGGAGGGGGGTGAGTGCACGCCGACCATCCCTGGAGGTGGATGGGTGCACGCAGAGCATCCCTGGAGGGGGGTGAGTGCACGTGGAGCATCCCTGGAGGTGGATGGGTGCACGCAGAGCATCCCTGGAGGGGGGTGAGTGCACGCGGAGCATCCCTGGAGGGGGGTGAGTGCACGCGGAGCATCCCTGGAGGTGGATGGGTGCACGCAGAGCATCCCTGGAGGGGGGTGAGTGCACGTGGAGCATCCCTGGAGGTGGATGGGTGCACGCAGAGCATCCCTGGAGGTGGATGGGTGCACGCAGAGCATCCCTGGAGGGGGGTGGTGCACGTGGGTGCGGAGCATCCCTGGAGAGCGGCGCCTGCCCCATGCAGCTGCGGTCTGGCCGAGCGCCGTGCCCTGGCTCGGGCTGGGCTCACGCTGCCGCCTTGCCCAGGCACCCTGACAGCCGAGCGGTGCTGTTTTACCAGCTGCTGCACAATCCTGTCAACGTGGTGTCATTCGGCGGGTGACAAAAGATGCCTGGATCAGGTTCCCCCCCGGCCCATCCGGTTACAGGTAAAACAGCCACTGACAAATGAGAAGGCATAATTACCCTTCAGGGCCGGACCCAGCCTCGGCGCCGGGGCAGCTCGGTGCAGGGCACTGGGGGGGCGGAGGAGGGAAGGGGGGGCGATGCTGCTGACGAAGGCCACAGCGCTGGGTAAGCGCTCAGTAACGCCGGAGCCCAGGCGCCTCCCGCACCCTGCAGTCAGAGAGCAGCATTTCGTGCCTGAAAAATGGCTGGCGTCAGGGGGCAAAAGCCTGGCGTGCTCTGTGCGGAAATTCGGGCGACCCCTCTGCCGCAGGCGAGAGCCACGCTGGTGGCCAAATCCCCGTCCAGGCTTTGAGGCACTTGCCCAGAGACCCGGGCGATCTGGGATAAGCCGCGCGGTGACCTGGGGATCAGCGTAAACAGGACCCTGGGCTCCAAAGGAGGTGGCTGAGGGGTGTTTGAAGGGCGTTAATTGTTTTTTAATTTATTTTTTTTAACTGCAGTCTGCCTGTGAAAGTAGGTTGGAAAGGGAAAATGTCACCGAGGAGCAGAGCGGGCGGAGGAAGAGACCCTGGTGTGTGAACACCGAGGTGTAGCAGCTTTTCAAAGGGCTCTGCTGGAGGCTCTTCATGAGTTACCACCGCTGATGATCAATAGAGTCTGGGAAATTTTTACTCTGCTCTTAACTTTCAAGTGATTTCCCTTTGAAGACAAAATATCTTGAGAGAGACGTGTTTAAAAGAAGTGCAAATTACACTTGGAACAGTGCTTCTCACCTCTCGAGATTCCTCCCCAAGGTTTAAGTTGATTTATAGTTAACAACAACAGAAAAAAAACTATGAAAATCGGTCCTTTCCCTAATTATGCTTATTTTGGGGCAGAAAATGACCCTAAATGGTGGGTCGGGTGTGGATTGGGGTCGGTGTGCTCTCCCCAGTGTGGCAGAGCCCCTCTCCTGCCCTGCCAGGCTCGGGGGCATCTCCAGGCCTTTGCGGTGCCACCGCGGCGCTGCCGGCTCAGCCCCCCTGGGTCCCCCGGTGCTCCGGGGCTGCTGCCCGCTGCCGCCGAGGACACCGCGCCGCCGGGGGGCTCGGGTGCTGCCGGGGGCTCAGGTGCCACCGGGGTGCTGGGTGCTGGCGGGACGGTCGGGGAGCGCTGGAGGCGCCCGGCTGGCGGCTGCGGCTGCGCTCGCCGGGGCTCGGGCCGGGTTTTGGTGGGAGGGCAGCCGGGGCGGGCGCTCATGCTGGAGCCGTTCACCCATTTACGGGGGCATTGAGGAGCTGGGCCCTTCGTCCTGGGTGTGAGTGTGAGCGTGACATTGTAACTGCAATGGGAACTGGCTTTTGGATGGCACCTGACTGTCCCATGGTCCCTGCTGTCCCTCCAGCAGTGTCATCGTTTCCAGCAGCGCCGTGTGCTGTGCAGGGGCCGGCCCGTGGGGGCTGCCAGCACCAGAGCGGTCGTGTGCCCCCGCCGGACCCCGAATCTGTGCACAGGGATGCATGGCGGAATGCAGTTACAGCTTGTGGAGCTGTGAAGGGAAGATTGCAGCTTGTAAAGCAGGTGATTCTCTGCCATGACTGCGTACCAGCAGCTGGAATATTTGCTTTAAATAAAAGAAAAAGGTGCGGGTCTCTCTGCAGATGGCTCCCCGCCGGAGGGAGGTTTGCCCGGGCAGAAGGGCCAGATCTGACCGTCTCCCCAGGGCAGGGACCGGGATGCGAACTGCCCGCCCGCAGCGGGATGCTTCCCAGATTGGAAAGGCCCTTCTCTGCAGGGAGGGGGATTTCCAAAAGAGACCATTTATAAATTGTGCTCAGTGGCCAACACGACATTCCGAGATCTTTGGGAAAGCGAGGCCGCGTATACAGGGCCCTAAATGTGATTCCCGTTTCCTTCTTGGAATGGAGTGACTAATTAATTGTGACTAACGGGGCGCGCGTGCTTGTTGCCCTGCTGGTTCGCTGTGCGTACGCTTACCCTTGCGCCCGTGGAAGCCGTTGGTTCGTAAGCGCTCGCTGGCAGCAGCAGGGATGTTCTGCTGACCGGGGCTGTTTGTGAGCTCTCCCCCCGACCCCCCCGCCTGCTGGGGTCCCTCCGTGCCTCTGCCGAGCCCCCCGCCGGAGCAGGGAGAAATCCCGGCAGACGCATCTGTGCTGGGAAGCGGGGCGCCTCCAGGCCGGGTGCTGGGAGGCGGTGGGGGGTAACACTGGGGTGCTGGGTGCCCCTGCGGGGTCACGGGTGCCTGGGGGAGGCACGGGGCAGTGCCAGGGCCCGCGGCGGGGTCCAGGGCGTACGGTGGCACGGGAGCAGCGTTGGCTCCCGCCGCAGCGTGGGAAGAGGCGGCGTCCAGCTCCGGCAGCCCCCGTCGCGGGGTTTGCTTGGGGAAGGTGCGAGCTCGGCTGCACCACTGGGCAGGGGCGCGCGGCTGTGTCCCTGCAGGCGTGGGTGTAACGAACGCTGGAGACAATATTCTCATTAAATTGGGGTTTACTTGTAAAAATAGAGATGCAGCAATTAGGAACCGTGAAGAACGGCCCCCGCATGTATCACTGCAGCCACGGGAGGCTCTTGCTGGTACCGAAATGCCGAATGCTGATGTTCGTAACTTCCTAAAATTCCCAGCCCATCAGCTGACACCCGGGGTCTCGCCGGGGGGACCTTGCGCCGCAGCTCCTTGAGCAGGGCTTCGGGCCGCAGCTCCGACTTTGCTTCAGGCAGCTTTGCTGTCTGGGATGTGTTTTTTACCACTGTCCGCAAAGTGCCTTGGACTTTTCGCGATCGCCTTTTGTCACCCGGCAGCGCTCAGGAGCTCGGGATGCACCTCCAGGGAAGGAGCAGGACACGGATACCGTTTTTAGGTGGTTTGCTCTGTTTTTTCCTCTTTACCCAAACGCTGCAGCAAGCGGCTGTTCCCGCCCGTAGCGCGTGCCCTGGGGCTGCCCTGGCCTTCGGGGTCCCTCGGCAGCAGCCGATGGCGAGCGTTTGCCGCCCGAGCCTGGTTCCGCCGGCAGCCGGGGGGGGCAGCGCCGGCAGAGCTCCTGCCCGGAGCAGCGGACACCCAGGCTGCAGGGGGGAGTAATCTGTAAGATTATAAAGTAGGTATGTTTATTCAGCGCTGGGCGGCACGGGGGGCAGTCCCACCGAAGTCGTGTGCACCGCAACACGGCAGCTTGCCCCGTGTATAGGTAGCAAAGCATTACATATGCATGAACTTTCCCAATACGCCCATACATAGGCATAACCTGTCCCCACTTCGTATTAAAATTAGTTTCAAGGGGTCGTTTACTTCATCCACTCCTCTTCTTCACCTTGTCCTCTTGGTGAACTCCAGCTTCTACCCCCCTTATTCCGCTGTCAGAACAACACAGCCAGTACCAGCCGGCTCCCCATCCTTGGCTGCCCTCACACCGACGTTGGCTACCCTCACACCGACGTTGGCTACCCTCACACCGACGTTGGCTATCCTCATAGCGACAAAGTGCTAGATGCTTTGTTCTCCTTCCAAGGCCTGTAACAAAGATGGGCCATTTGCTACTCATCTCTCCTCTCTCACCTTCCCTACAGTGTTGGTTTCTTATCTGTAGTTTACTTCATATGATTAGTAAGTTGATCTAAACCACAACGCTAGTAATTTAAGATGGATCTACAGTTGGCTTCACAAAGGTCCTTTTGTTTACACTTTAGCATCCCTTCAGTGTGATCCTGGGGGACACACGCAAGTCCCACTGGTTCATTTGCTTCTCCCACCTGGAGAGAGGGCTGCTGCCCCCCCCGCCGCCCCCCCCACTGCTTTGGGGGTCTCTGACAGGAGCGTTGTGTCTGACGGCAGGGGAAGCACCAGATTTGGGTGACGCAGCCAGGGGATGGGAATAAAGGTGGAAGGAGGGGGCCGGCTGGCAGGGGTGCAGGATGAGCCCCCGGGCCACGGGGAGCACGAAGCCGCAGGGCGAGCGCCCAGTGCGTGCGTGAAAGTGGGGGCGCAGGGGGCTCGGGCGCGGGGGGCTCGGAGGCGCCCCCAGGCTGAACAGGGCTGGGGCTGGGCAGGAGCGAGTCTGGGGGAGGTGAGGCAGGGAAAGCCCTTGGGAAGCGTGGCCTTGGCGTGACAACTGGGATTCGCCTCCCTTCTTCCTCCGTGCCTGTGCTTGGTGGGCTCACGCACCTCTTTATTTGTCTGTGTTTTTGTCTCCACCCAGGGCGGTGACGGTGACTCGGTGGATAAGAACAAATGCTGCACGCTCTGTAACATGTCCTTTACCTCGGCAGTGGTGGCCGAATCGCATTACCAAGGGAAAATCCATGCCAAAAGGTTAAAACTGTTGCTAGGTGAACAACCGGCGTTAAAGGCCACAGGTAGGTCCAGAGCTGGCGCGGGAGGGTCTGGCGCGGGGCGCAGCGGGGGCACGGCCGGGGCGCCAGCTCGGGCCCTGCGCGGCAGGAGGGGCGGCCGTGCGGTGGGGGCCGCTCTTCGTTTGTGTTGCTGCCATAACGACCTTTGGCAGCCCCTGGTTCTCATTACTGCCCGCTTTGTTCCCGCAGGTCGGGGCTCTGACAGCCAGGGCTGGCCCTGGTCCCGGCTCCGGCTCCGCGCCCCTGAGGCCTTTGGCTTGGTCGCTTTAATTATCAGGCGTACCCGGCAGCTCAGCTAATATGTTTAACGGGCCTGCCGTGTTACCGAACAGAACAGAGCATCGTTTGCCTTTGCCTTGGAGGGAAATCCAGCCTCTAAACACTGTTGGCTTGATTGGCTTCTGATTTTTGCCCAGGTCACGCTTTCCTCCATGGTGATTCCGGCAATGCGAGCCTATTAACTTTCACATTGGGATCGGATAATTTAACCGGTTTACTGTTTGCTTGACCATAAAGTCCCTGCAAGCTGCTAAACCAGCGTGGAACGAAGTTTCCACTGTGCTCGTCGGGCCAGAGGGGGCTCGGACAAAATGCACCCGGGCAGATACCTGGGCTGTGGTCCTGCAGGCGTATTGCCGTGTTACTGCCAGCGGCAGTCTGTCGGGACAGAATATAAACGTAGCTGCGCGTTTTGCATCCTGCCCAGCGTGGTGTGCGTAGATCCTGGATGTGATTAAACGGGGGGGGGTGGCTCGCTCTGTGTGTTGGTGCTGCTTTGGTAACTTTGCTGCCTGTAGATGCCGGTGCACAGAACATCACTTGTCCTTCACCAGGACCCGCCTGGGCCACGTCGCTGCCTTTGCCTGAGGCGACACGGGCAATGCCTTTGGGGGGTGGCTCCCTGGTTTTAGGCAGCGAGCGTGCTCTCGGGTGGGTGGTTAAGTGCAGCACAGGTTGCTGAGGTGCATCTGGAAACTGCCCGGCGCTTTGGGTACCGGTGATGAATCCCGCGGGGGCAGGGGGTGCTAGCAGCTCCTGACCATCCCCGCAGCGAGCCAGCGGGATGGATCCAACGTGAACTAAGGCAGCAATTTGCAGCTGACCCGCTGTAGAGCTCCTCAGGCTCTTCTCTGCAGCTGGGAAATCATCACCAGGGCACCGAGAGGAGCAGAGCCCTTGCTCGTGGTGTGCGACTGCCCAGCAGCGCCCAGAACCCCGTCCCTCTGTGCAGCCCCAGCGATCTGTCCTGCAGCCCCCAGGACCTGCTGCAAACCCCGCATTGCTGCTCAGATCCAGGGCAGTGTCTGAGGGTCGCGGGGCTGCCGGATTGCGGGGAACAGCGCATGGACTGATTCCCACATAGGTGGACCATGGGGATTCACCCGCCGGCAGGGAAGGAGTTGCTGTTTTCACCGCTGGGACTGTCATCACGGGCAGGACCCGCGGGGCAGAGGGAGCAGCGGGGGCTGCCCGCGGAGCCGGAGCTGTGCAGACCAGAGGGTGGATGAGGTGCTTAGGACCAGGGTTTAGTGGTGGGATGGCAGGGTTATGTTCACGGTTGGACTCGATGATCTTAAAGGGCTTTTCCAACCAAAGCGATTCTATGATTCTATGACCAGAGGGACAAACCGCGGGCAGCGGCTCGCTGTCGACGGCAGGAGGGCGCCGATCTCGGCGCAGCGGGTGCCGGTGGAGATCTCGGGCTCCGGTGAACCAACGCTTCTGTCGGCGAAACCGGAGCTGTGCCTGGGCTGGCAATGGCAGATGGGGACCAGTGGTACCCTCTCCTTCGTTAGGGGCCGCTTGGGAGCGATGCTGGGGCTGCCTTGCCGTGGGGTCTGCGGGGGCCGGCCGTGCCGTGCCGCGCCGCTCGAGGGAGCGGAGGCTGCAGGGCCCCGGCAAGGCAGCGTGTCCCAAGGGCTGCAGCTTTTGTGGGTTTGTCTGAGTTTTTAATCATCTGGATCAACCTCGCAGAGGCTCCGAGTGAGCTGCACCGTGTGCTCCAAGAGTGATGGGCTCTTCAGCTGTAGTAATCACTGGGAAAGAGTAACTCAAGGACTCATCAGCTCCTCCAGACACTTGATCTGATGAAGCTGAGCTGCAGGAATACGTTAATAAACACCTCCTTGCTCTCCAGCAGTTCTCAGAAATGTGCCCTTTGCACACAGCATTTTTCTGGGCTTCCTACAGAGTTGCCCAGCGTTTTTCCACTGCATTTTTCTCCCAGTCCTTCATGGCTGGCACAGGGAGCTTTGAGTCTCTGGGGCAGAGCTTCAGAGGCTCCGGTGCTCAGGATCCGACCGCGCACAGCCCCGAGCGTGCTGGGCGCTCCAGGGAAGAGCGTCCCGTCCCCGGGGCTTGCGCCTGTGACAACAGCGTGGCCTGGCCGGGTTCGGCGGTGGCTGTGCTGGTTTCGGCAGGAGTTCCCCACTGAGATGCTCTAGCCTGTTCCCCAGCTCCAAGGAAGGGCACTCCACGTCGTCCGTAAAGCCCTGGCTGCCAGAAGGGCCCGTGAGCGTTTCAGGCTCAGCTTTGAGAGCCCCGTGACAGAGGCTGGAAGTGCTGGTGGTGGAGCTGGTCCTCGCTGTGGTTCCCTGTCATTAACAGCGTTGGGTGCGCTCGGCCCCGGAGCCCCCTCTGACGGCGCTGGAGCTGCCGGACAGGGACATGGTGCTTTCCACGTCGCCGCGTGGTGGGATGAGCCGCGGGTTGCTTTCCCTTTGCTTTTCTTAAGGGAGGTAAATAACATTTAGTGCAGGATTAATCTGCTTAGAAGCAGGCTGCTAACTCGCTGACCATCGCCAGTGTGTCGCTGCTGAGGGATCCGACCCCTTCGGGTGCTCTGGGCACCGGGAGGTTGAGCCCAGTGTCGGAGGAGGGGGTGCTGGCGGTTTGGGAGGCGCGAGCTCGCACTTGCAGTGGGGTTGGTTGGTGCCCGTAGAGGGGACCGCTGCTATTCCGGTCAGAAGGTGGTAATCCTTCGGATGGTTTGATGGGCTGGATGTTTTACCTGGTGCTTCCCTAAGCTCTTAGAGTCAGGGATTTTGTAACTTGTGTCAGAAAAGTGAGAAAGACTCTGTACAAATATTTGAACGCTCATAATCCTTTAATTTAAAGAAAAAATAAAAAGCTTAAAATGTTTTCCAAGTGCTCTTATCGTGGCTGAGATGAAACAGTTAATCTGGAAAGATATTTCAGTGGCCATAGGCAAGTGAAAATAGGTGATGACCTCCAGCCTGCAATGCCTGATTTTCAGCCTCGCACAAAACTTTACTCTGCTGCCGGCAGGAAAAGTTACCTTGGCTCTTTTACCTCCTTGTTCCCTAGTTCCTAGCGTGGGGTCTGCGTTTCAGATGTAGATGGCTCTCAGGGCTGGGTGCAAGGATCCATCTGGCAGGGGCTGGACTCTGGTCCCAGACACCAGAGTTTCTCCAGGGCCCGGTTGCCGCGGCTCAGTTCCTTTCTCACCCTCATGCTCAGTTCCTGGCGAGTGGCAATGATAGAGTTGGGTGCCATTTGAATACAGCTATGAATAAAAAGCTTTGCGTGCAAGAAAGAAGGCAAGCAGGAGTTCACTGCCGGAGCTCTGAGGTGTTTCTAACTTTACATTTCGCTTCTTGCAGCACACTAAGGCTTTCTCACTCCCCTCCCACAGCCAAGGGGAACGCAAGGCAGACTGTCATGAGCTCATTGGCATTCCAAAATACCTGAAATAGTCAAACTAGCAGCTTTTCTGTTTGCGTTTTAGGTGGGGAGGCATTTTTAATGTTTGACGTTTTGTGCGTGTTTATTATTAATTTTTGTGTCGCTGCTTGGGGAGCGATGACATTTGCTGTTCTGTAGTTGTTAGGCAGCGCATGTCAAAACGATGAGTCCGCATTTGTGGGGAAGCCGACTCCCATCTCTTTCTCTTCAGGAGGACTTGCAGGACAGGGGATGGTGCATTAATCGCCGGGCTGGGTTGGGCTCGCCTTAGGACCAGTGGTAGCTGTAGATGGATCCCGAGGAATGGGGCTTTACACGAAAATATTCTGTATTGTGTGTGCCAAGAAGAAATCCCTGCCCTGCGGGAGCACCCGTGCGACCGGGGCAGAGGGGCCGGCGCTGGGTCTGTGCGGGGGCTCTGCCGTGGTGGCTGCAGCCCCCGGGGCCGGGGGGAGCTGGGCGTTGGGGTGGGTTGGGAGCAGGGCTGGGGTGGGCACGGGGGGCTCTGGTGCCATCCCCCATAGCAGGAGTGCGGTCCCGCTGCCAGCCGCCCTCCCGCGCTGCATTCGGATGAGCACGAACCACCGGCCTCACCGTGGGGGGCTTGGGCGCACAGCCAGGGGGCCGCCGGCCCGGCCGAGGGGCAGAGGATGCTTCAGTCGAGTTTCTTTAGCGAGCGGGAGATGTAACTCCTGCGGACACCACCAGCTCTGTGAGCTCCAGCCTCCCTGGTTCCCCTCCGGCGGCAGCTGACGTGACCCAGGAGAGAGCTGACCGGAGGTCTGACAGATCTAACGTCGTAGCCCGCGGCTGAGCGCAGCAAGTCAAATACATCGCTGCCGTGATAACTGCTTATTTGTGCTGGTCCAGATGCCCGGGCGTCTCTGCCGCCCAGCCCCGGTGCCTTGCCCGCACCCTGGCGCTGCTCAGCCCCGTCCCCAGGCTGGGTCCCCGCAGCATCGCCGGGGCGCACGCGCTCCCCGCACCGGGCGGCTCTTGGCACCGGCTCTTGCCCGCCCGGGGGCTCCTTGGGGAGCGCCTGGGGGCTGTCACAAAGATCCCCGAGGAACAGGCAGGCTGCGCTTGCTTTTCTGGAGTCAAGCCTATGCAAACGCTGCACAGTCTTCCTTTGGGCAGGCAATGTCGTTTCTTCCTAATTTTCGTCCGGATCTCCGTGTGTCAGCCCTGGCTCTGCTCTTTGGTGTCCTTGCACTTTTGTTGGTGTTGGGGGCACCTGGGGGGGGCTGGGGGTGGTGTCCTGTGCCTGAACCCCAGGTGTTAGAGCTGAGCCCTGCCCGCTGCCCCCCGGCCCTGCCAGCAGCGGCTTCTCGGGGCCGACGGCGGCTGCCTCGGCAGAGCCGGGACGTGTCCGAGTGCGGCCCCCGGCCCCAGCGCGCTGCGAGGGGCACCGGGGGCCCAAGGCAGAGGGAAGAGGTTTTTGTTGCCGGTGTTGTGCTGGGTTTCTGACCAGGCTGGTGAAACAGAGGGCAGGCAGAGATTAGGCAGTGGGGGGAAGTGAATCCAAACGAGCGGGCGGGCGGTTTGCGAGACAGCAGAAGGAGGAGAAGAAATCTCTCCTGCAGGAGCCAGCTGTGTAAGGACTTCGTTAAGGAATCCCCCGGAGAGCTCGTTCCGCTCGCGCTGCGCAGAGCGCGGGTGGCGGCAGCAGCAGCGGGGAAACGCTTCCCGTGTCTCTGCGGAGGCGGCCGGGCGAGGAGGGTGACGGTGCCTCGACCGGCTGCCCGGGCCGTGGAACTCCGATACCCCGGCAGTTGTCATCAGAAACAACGGAAGCTTATGAGCCCCTGGAAGTTGATAAGGCTGTAGGTAACGCTATAGGTAAGGTAGGATTTCCCTGAGGAGGGCTGATCGACGTCCCTTCCCGAGCAGGTCAGCGGCAGATTTACAGCAATATTAACTTTCTTGAGCCATGGAGTCGATCGCAGCGGGCTTCGGTTATAATTACGTGTCAAAACACGGCCCTGCTTGCTCGCTGCTGCCGTTCCCGGTATCGGACACGGAGGTGGGCTCGTCCCTTGCCAGCCCCTGCTCTCGTTGGGGCTCAGCACGGAGCCTCTCGACCAAAGGGGAGTGATCAAGCTCCTCGCCACCACCTTAAAATTTGCCGCCTCTCGTATCACGGAGGGAGCAGTTTGTTAATGATTTAGCTGGCAGACATTTCATCTGGAAAAGAAAAGGAAAGGAAAGCCACATAAAAGGGACTTTCCCAAGGAGGTGTGATAATTAAGTGCTCGTCATCATCTGTTCTTGTATCCCAAAGTTATCTGCACTTTATTTTCCTTTAAACCGCTTTTCCATGGCTCTGTGACTGACATTGTGCGAAGCAGGGAAACTGCGGCGAGCAAGGTGCTGCCCCGTCAGGTCAGGACCAATCGCCCGTCTGTCTCTGGGATGATTTGGGGATCGTGGCTGCGGCCCAGACGGCCCCGGAGTGAACCTGAAGGGAGACGGAGTTCAGTTAAAGTCGTGGGTGCCTGGTACCCCTCAGTTCACGATAGGAAGATGTTTGGATGAGGGCACTGACTATGGAATGTTTTTTTTCCATTGGGATAGTTTGCAGTTACAACAGCATTCCCTATTCTTTCCGACACCGTGGGCAAACGAGAGTCCTGGGGTGACGATAGCTCTGTCTGTCCTGAGAAGCAGATGCCTTTGCGTGTGTCGTTGATTCCCCATGGGCAATTTTTCCTGGAAGTCGCAATCTAAGCAGGATAAATTCCGCGGGTGTAGTCGGGACAGCGCTAAGACGTGTAACTGCAGCGGGAGCAGCCCCATTCCCAGCCAGGGAAACGTAGGCGGCTGAGGAACGGTCCCGTGCCACCCCTTTTTGTGTGAGCAACGGCAGATTTCTGAGCAGTGCCATCCCGAATATCCAGTGGGACCCCGTAACTGCTGCTAATTACTCCCCGTGTCTAACGTGCGATCCGCCTCAGGACCTGCTGCTGCTCAGGCAGCAGCGCCCACCCGGGAACGCTCACGTCTGATCGTTGCCTTTTACAGAGACCACGCTGAGCTCCCTAAAGCAGCCGCACACGGAGGGTCCCCCGGTGGTACCGGCACCGCATCAGCGGCGAGACTCGGACAGGTACTGCCAGCTCTGCGCTGCCTGGTTCAACAACCCCGTGATGGCACAGCAGCACTACGACGGCAAAAAGCACAAGAAGAACGCGGCCAGGGCCGACCTCCTGGAGCAGCTGGGGAAGACCCTGGACCTGGGGGAGCTGAGAGGTGAGAGCATGGGTGCGCGGAGGGCAGGGACCCCGCTCCCCTGGCATCCAGTGGCCGCGGTGCCGCCGTCACCGTTCCTCTGGTTGGGTGATGCGGGGGAGACCCTGGGGCCCTTGCTGCTTTATGAGGCTCCTGCTGCCGTGGAAGAACCCCCCCCCCCCCCCCAAGACGACAGCCTAAAGTTTAGCAGCATCCTTTACGAGTTGTTTCCTAGGTATTTCTTTTGCCTCTTCCCAAAATAGTCCCCTCCATTAGCACACGCTGTGTCCTCCAGGGAACGTGGCTATCCATCCCTGCGAGCTGAGAGAGGACGCGCTGAAGCACTCCGCTCTACCCCGGCTTCCGCAGGGAAACGGGGACAGCGTTTGTTGCTGGAGGCAGAGCTGCTCCCTGCATCTCCCTGATGGAGAGCAGGGCATTAGCTGTCTCGTGCGATTTAATTAGTGCCTGTAAAACACTGCAGGGGCCCTGGGGCAGCAGCAGGAAGGAGGAACCCAGCGTTTGCTGCTACCTGGAAGGGGGCTGTAGCCAAGCGGGCGCCCATCTCTCCTCCCCAGTAACAGGCGATGGGATGAGGGGCACCGGCCTCAAGTTGTGCCAGGGCAGGGTGAGGTTGGCCCTGGGGAACAATTCCTTCCCCAAAGGGCTGTCAGGTGCTGGAAGGGGCTGCCCAGGGAAGGGGTCGAGTCCCCAGCCCTGGGGGGATTGAACAGCCGGGCAGAGGCGGTGCTGAGGGCCAGGGTTTGGGGGTGGGATGGCAGGGGTAGGGGAGCGGCTGGGCTGGGGGAGCTTGAAGGGCTTTGCCAACCCGAACGATTCTGTGATTCAATCCTGGCCCCAACGGGAGGGGCTCTGGCATCCATGGGGTCCCTGCGGGGGCTGTGCCCCGGAGTCACCCGGATTTGGGCCTTGCACCCCTCCAGGAGCCCCCCTCACGCAGAGTGGAGCCTCAGCCGCAGCCTGGCCGGCCCCCGGAGCCCCCGAGCACCCTCGGTCCCTGCCGGTGGCAGCCGCTGCCTGGTGCTGGTGCAGGACTGGCTCCGTGGCACCGTGCCTCTCGATGGGACGTGCTAATTCACTCCGGCTGAGGATGCCAAGGCTGGATTCTGAACAAAGCGGCGTTTTAATGTAGAGGTGTAATGGCAGGAGGAGAGGTGCGAGCCTCCTGGTGAAAGCTTTCTCTGTGGCCTTGGTTATAATCCTGCATGCATGCGGTGTATTTGTGCATTTGGCTGGAGCAGGCTGAGGAGAAAGTGCAGGTTTGATTTCCAGAACTATGCGGGAGAGGAATTCTGGTTTGCCAGCAAGACATCGCGTTAACACTTCAAAATACCTTTTTTTTCCCCCCTTGCTAAATGAAATAATTTTCCTTTAAATACTAATGACCCTGCAGTGTGTTTCTTGATCTCCGATAAACCTTGCAATGGTTATCCAGGCCCTGCCCGTGCTGCTTAGTGTGACTCACAAGGCCATAAATGATTCATGGGGCTGAGTCACTGCCCGCCGTTGAAAATATGCGGGGAAATAAAACCCGGCACAGTAACATGGAAGTGCTCAGTCCTTTGGACGGTGCCAAGCTCAAGAGTGGCTGAGGATGTCATTAACTGTAAATAAATCAGTTGGGAAGTGTTCTGTTCATTTAGCTGGTGCCTAGGAGCGCTGACGTTGGAGGGCTTCACGTGCTCGTCAGCCCCTGTTGGTCTTTAACTTCTGAGCACGGTTGGGATTTGCAGCTGAACCCAGCGTGTTCTGCTGGTGTCCATCGGTCGCAGGAGACGGGGACCGCAGAGCCGTGCTGTGGCTGTACGCGTCCCCGGTACAGGGGGACACCAGCTTTGTCCCCTGGTTGGACACGTCCAGGCTCTTGGTTCGGAGTCTGCGGTTCTTGGGTGCTTTCTAAGGCTGATGAGCGACACGGCCAGGCTCAGCGAGCCCAGGAAGATGTCCTTGAGCCTGCAAAGCCTGCCTGTGCTGCTGGAGTCGCAGAACGGCTGGGAAATCCTCTTTTTCACGGTTTTTCTTACCCAGGGGCTGTGATATGCTCTGCCACATGCATTGGGCTGTGAGGCTCGAGCAGATCCTACGCGTGTCCAAGGCAAATCTCTGCAACAGCCAACACAGAATGAGATCTGCTTCTGCCCGAGAGAGCAGCCTTACCTTGGCAGATAACGTCATGTCTGACCGCGAGGGACGTGACAGCGGTGGCAGCTCAGAGACACCCGGCGCGGGCTGGCCCAGCTTGCCCATGAAATCGTGTCTGCCCGTTCGATGTCCGCGGTTTGGCGGTCGACAGCCGTGGTGGGGATGAGCCGCGCGCTCTCCTTGCTCCGCTCTTGCTTTGCTGCCTCGGTGTTCGCTAGAATGCAAAGTCATTTCCTTTCCCTGCCACCCCCGGTGGCTTCTCCCATCGCAACTTAAAATATTAATTCTATTTTGACTACTGCGGGAGACAAACATTTGACGCATTGTGTGAGCCTGGAATGAGCCGTGTCGGTTGAAGTAAAACATTCCAGCAGCCTTTGATGTTTTGATAATGGCTGCAATAAAATATTTATTGATAAATATGAATGTGTATTTGGAGAAATAGGAATAGAGATATATTTTTGGACAACTGATATTTATAGGAAACAAAAGCATTGATTCCTCTTGCCAAGTGCTCATCCTGCAATGTTGAAGTCTTATTTTCTCCTCAGACATGAGGAAGAGGAGAGAAAAAAGGAGAAGGAAACCTCCCCAGCAGCACCGTTTCTCTCATCTGCGTTGAGTTAAAGCTGCAACCCATGCGAGTGCAGGGTCACCGTCCCCACGCCCTGGCCAAGCGGGGGGCGCTTTGCGGCGCTGCTGCACTGGGCAGGCGCCCGCCCGCTCGCTCCACCGGCAGCTCTCCAGCCTTGCCAGCAGGGTCCGGGACCCCCGGCTCCGGGTGCTGGCCTGGAAGCCCCTCTGCTCCTGCTTGGGCAGGGACAGACCCAGGAAGAGGAAGAAATGAAGAGTTTTCATTCTGCAGAGCTGCCTCCTCCAGCTGCCGCTGCGCCCCAGCCGATCCCGGAGCTCACAAAAAGACAAAACGCGGAGGGGATGGTAACAAACCCTGAATTCTGGGCTCTTACCCCGACAGCTTGCGCCTCCTCAGCAAGATGGAGCAGAAGCTGCTCCGTCGGAGGCACCGGTGCGGCTCCGTCTGGCGGCTCTCGCCTTCCCACCGCCCGCGCCAGGCGGAAAGCGACTTGCGTTTGCGCTCCATCAGGTCCCGTTTCTCTGGTTTGGCTCCACGTCTGGCATCATCCGTCACCGAGCTCCCTTTCGTTCCTCCTCCAAGGGAGGTGGGCTCTGCGGGGCAGAGGCTGCCAGGTCTCCTTCATGGGGACGGTAATTAACAGCGGGCTCTGCTTCTTGCTGGCGCTGAGCCGAAGCCCCACAGCAAAGCGCTCCCTTTGAAGGCTGGTGCAGTGTTTGAAAGCCTGGGCTTCATTAAATGCATTCAGCACGTCCATTCTTTTCCTCCGTGCACACCTTTGAATGAACAGAATGAGCCCTAGCCTACGGCCAGACCCTCCTTCGTCCCGTCGGGGCTCACGACCTGCGCTCCCGCGCCTTTTGCCTGGCAGCGGACGACTTGCCGGGGCACCTCGGGCTCTCCGATGCCCACCAGTAAAACTGGAATTTTCTGTAGCGATGGAGACAGATCCAGGGCCGGGCTGTTGCACCTGGAGCAGATTAGCTGGGGTCCTGTGAACCTCAGGAACGTCCGTCGTCTTCCCAGGGCGCTGGTGAACGAGAAAAGCACCAGTCCCTGGGGCAGGAGCTGGTGCCTCTCAAGGGGATCGCGCTGTGAATCCCTAAAATAAAACACAGCAGCCTCTGCAGCAACGCCGAGTCAGGACGGCTGCGCGGGGCTGTTGTCACCCGGAGCCTCTGTATTTTCAGGGGAATTGTCAGAGCTGCAGGTGCTATCCTGAAGAATCAGGCGACGAGCTGGGCTTCATTTTCCTTCTCAGCTCACCATTTCTTTGCAGGCCGTACAAGCACCGCTCGTTCTGTGCTGTCGCTTTTGGCCAGCAACAAGCGGTTTAACAAGGCCTCCCCCGGAAAGTGTTCCAGTGCATTCTATGCAGAATGGCACTAATCCCTTGACTTGTTAAAATTTTATTTAATGGATATCGGAGCACATTCAGTTTTACATGGGTACACGTCACGATGCGGGGCAGGGAACGCTTATGTCGTGAGGATGCGAGAGTGGATGTGAGCACAGACCGAGCCCAGCATTCCCTGCCACAGGCTGCCCCGGTCGGGATCACCTTCCCACTGCCGGCCCAGCTGATGCCCCAGCATGCTCCGGTTGGGGGCATTTTGTGAAACCAGGGTTTCGGCCGAGTGGGCAGCTTTGGTGAGCTCCCGTGGGACCGAGCGCTGTTAACGCTGGTGTTCTGGAGGCGATGGTGAGTTCAGCCTGCAGCTCGCCTGAGGCTCATCCCCTTCCTCCGCCCCTCGTTTTGGTGGAGTTCACGTCACATTGAAGACTTTTCCCGCACAAGCCCGACTCAGGACGCCGGATTTCGGCTGGGAGCTCCTGCAGCCCTCGTCCTGCCACGGGAGCGACGATCCCGGGAGCGAGGTGAGTGGGGCAGCGCGGTGTTGGGGAGCAAGGTGCAGCTTCTGCTCCCTTCCCGCCCAGCCCCGGCAATGTTCCCATCCAGCTAATCCTACCCGTGTCCTAGCAGACGTGTGATTCTGCTGCGCACGAGTTCACAGGCTCAGCCCTTGCCGCCTTTTCCAGCCAGCGGGAAGAGCTGCCGCGGCAGAGCAGCGCCGAGTCTCTGCTGTGCTGGACTCGGGGAGGAGGGACAGGATTCCCCCTTGTTGGTTGTCATGAGCAGCCTTGACATGCTGGTGGGAAAAAAATCAGCCCCCCAGTTAGGAACTGTAATGGCTTGCTGGCGTCTCCACCTACACAAGTGATTAAGATTCAATAAGGCTGCTGTTAATGTACGCTGTTAATTAGCTGCTGAGCATTAGAACCTTATTACCTTAATTTAAAGTATTACCAGTTTCTTATTTCCCCCGTCCCTATCTCCGCTGCGTGGCGGTCACGGCGTGGTCCGAAGGCTCGGTCGGCAGCGAGGTGCTAACGTGGCGCCCGTGGCGCCGCGCGCTGCCTGGTCCGTGCCTGTCCCTGCCTCGTGGCACGGATGGCGGTGGCCTCTGACTCCTGCGGGCTTGGGGAAGGGAAGAGGCGCTGCCAGCTGCGGCGGGAGGCTTTGGCTGTAAAACCATTGCTGCTGCGTCGAGAACAGATTCAGTACGGGGAGCATCCGTAAGCACATTTGCAATCTGATTTTCCCTCTGTGCTGCATCGCAACACATAAAAATGTAGGTGACTGCTGAAATACTTCTGCGTTATTGTGCGCTTGCTATTCCAGGTGCTAATCTGGGTATTTTTGGAACGTTTTGTGAAGAAGATGTTTAACATTACATCAGACCGAATTCCTAGGTGGGAGATGTGAGAGCATTGGGGCTGTTGGTGTCGCCAGTGTCTGAAGCTCAGAAAAGAAAAGTGATTTTTTGGGAGTCTGTGGCTGCAGCTGGGGAGCGGTAAATGTGCAGAGAGCCCATGCAGTTAATTGTGGTAAGCATAAACCGATCAAATTTGAGAATGCCCTGTGTTACTTGTTCTAAATGAAGTGGTTTAACAATCTCTGCAAAGAAATAATGCTGTGGCAAGCCAGAAGAGACTGTTACGTGGTACATCAGAACCGTTCCTCGAGAGCACAGCAGCCCGTGCTAAGAATTCCGCGACTCTGGTATTTTTAAGCCGAGCCCTTCAATTAAGCTTGAAACGCTCTGTTCGGAGCCTCATGGACGTGAATCAGTGCAGAGCAGAAACCCGACGCCAGGGACTCCAAAATTTGCAATTCTCTTTTTTCTAGGGGGGCAGGACAGGAATTACTTCAGCGTCAGGGGTTTAGTGCAATGCCGACGTGCGTGTAATGTCGGTGGTGCTAATGCAGCCCATGATGCCGAGGGAATTATTAGGATGCTAAAACACAAAAGGGAGGAGGAGAGAAGGAACCACGCTCAAGCATAGGAAGGGCGACGACAGAATCGGGGTCTGGAAACACTCGAGCCTGTGTGTTTATGCTTAATTCGCGTCAGGTTTTGCCCTGCGTGCCAGGAGCAGGAGCCCTCGGGTTGCTGTCCCTCTTGGGGATGTCCAGAAGGGAAGCAGGCGTTCCCTGTACGTTCAGCCACGCTCCATCTTCTCGGTGCCAATGTGTTCGATGAGGCAGGGAAGCGGCTGCACTGTGAATCTGCCCTGACACCGCTGTGCTCTCTCCCCAGGGTGGAATAACGGAGTTAAATTGTGGTTACGCTGCAGGGGGAGGAGAGCGCCCCATCCTGTGCCGGGGGCTCTGCCGTGCTCGGGTTTGCACCGACCCTCCCTGCCTTGTTGGCGGGTTTGCTCCGTTTGTAGAAACCAGAAAGTGTTTTGTTTTCCTGCCCTTGGTGCTCGGGAAGCGCGTGGCGGCCGCGGGGGGACGCAGCCCTTCCCCTGCCCCGGGCCATCGCGGTGACGCTGCCGGCACGGGGCAGGCTGCTCCGCTGTCCCCGGCGTGCCACCAGCGACGGCTGCCAGCTCCGTGTGTTCAGGGTCTGGGTTTTGGCCCCTCGGGGCTGGGGTGCCCCCTGGTCCTGCGGGCGAGGGTCCTGCCGAGGGCACGCCGGTGGCTGGGACGCTGCCCCAGCACGGGGACTGGGAGCGCCAGATGTTGCAGAAGGGCAAGGAACTGGTTTTGTTGTTGCCGTAGTTCCTAAAAGAGGCTTCCCATTTCTCCCACAAAACCCAGCTTTTGGACCCAGCTGGTGGCTCTCTTGTGGCCCAGGTCACTTCCTGATGGACGGAGAGAGAAATTATAAAAATAAAAAGAAACTGCTTGAATCTGCTTTTGCAGGTGAAGAGGAGCTTCCCTGCCGGCATCGTATTCTTCTGTGATTGCCAAAGTCATTGAGGAATGTTTTGGGTGAAAACCTGTCGAGAAGGGCGAAATAGCCCGTTAGTGTGTAAATGATGAGTGGTGTGCTGCGCGGGCTGATACCGCTTCGGGGGGGGGGGGGTGGGTGTGTGCCAGGGCGTGAAGAATAAACGCCTCAGGAACGGACCGAACTCTGCATTTTCCCAGGAAATCCAAACTGAGAGGAATCAAAGGTAATAGCAGCCATCGGCAGCAGGCGGGGGCA
Source organism: Gorsachius magnificus (assembly GCA_034008185.1). Classification (NCBI taxonomy): domain Eukaryota; kingdom Metazoa; phylum Chordata; class Aves; order Pelecaniformes; family Ardeidae; genus Gorsachius; species Gorsachius magnificus. Next base: position 5,771,648 of record CM067100.1, on the reverse strand, counting down.
GCACGTGGCCCGGGGGGGCCTTTTCTCTGTGCCGCCCATCGCTGCCTCTCTGCTTTCTTCCCACTTTCAGCTTCTCAGAGGCGGCAAAGCCTGGATTTCCTCGTGCTGCTGTGAACTGGAAATACTCCCAGCCTTAGGCCATGAAATTATAATTCTGAGCTGCAAACTGTTAGATGAGGAAGAAATAATTTTCCTATCTAGTACAATAAATAGTGCTGGGTTTCGTTATCTCTCCAGGCGTCTCTGTTTTTCTCAGGCTGTACAGAGATTGCATCCGTAACCCTGGAGTTCTTCCTTAACCCCGGCCTTCTTCCCCCTCTCCCGAGACCCACCCGGGACAATTCGCTTTATTAAAAGGTCTGAAATAACCTGGAGTGGGGAGGGTGGCGTCGGAAGGAAAGCTGCAATAACTGTCCCAGCCTGTATCCGTCCCCAGTAAGAAGCTGAACTTGGGTATTACAATTTTTCAATGAGCAATTTTTATTACATCCATCAGTCACCTCCTGTCTCTCACTTTTTTCACCGTGTGTGGCAGCCAGTGGAATAGTTTGGAGATGCTTCTGAGCTGCTTGTAGAGAGAAGGGGCTCAGCTCTTGTGGCCGTGCTCCCATCGGCGGTGCCTGCCGGTGCCGTGCGGTCCTGCGGGCTCTGCCGGTGCGGTCCTGTGCACGCTCTGTGCGTCCGTGCTCTGTCGGTGGGTAAATGCCTTGGCTGCGGTCGGTGCCTCGGAGACGTGGGTTTGATCTTAGCTGAACTGGCGAAGCGCGGGCGGATTCTGAGGGGCTCCGTTCTTCAGCTGGGATGCTTTGGAGTGAAGGTGCCCAGAGACGGTTTCTGCGACTGCTCCTAAATCACTTTGCAGCTTCGGTCTGGGATGTGCCTGAATCTGCTGAATTCCCTGGATTTTTCCTTCCCTGCAGTCCATGCCCAGAGCAGAGCAGTGAATTAGGAGGGAAACGCTGCTTAAACCCAGCGCTTCCCTGTGCACCCGTGGGTGCTGCTCCCGGGGGGGGTTGTGCCTTTTCCCTGGGTCCAGCCGCCCCTTCTGAGGGTGCAGCTTTTACCTTCCCGTGACCCCGGGAGTGGGACCGGCTGTATCCCCGTTTCTGTTGCTCCGGGGGTGTTGGTGTGGTTTGGCTCGGCGCTGCTGGTGGGAGATAAACCCCGCACGCCTGCCCCCCCCGCGCCCAGCAGGCGCCCGCGCTGCCGGCTCTCGCCTTCGCTTGCGCAGCCAAACGCCCCGCACGGCCGCGCGCTCTGCACTTTACATAGCAATAAAATAAAATGCAGTATTTTTACCTGGAAAATCAGCTGTGACTGCAGCTATCAAATAGCCAATGGAAGGGAAAGGAGCAGAGGCGGCCCAGAGATTTGTTAGAATGTTAGAAACCCCAAACAAAGCCTCCCAAGCCCCCCCAAACAAAACCAACCACAAGAGCTCCAAACAACGTTTCGATAGCGAGCCCGCCGAGATGTTATTTCTCGTTCAGTGGTACCCGGCGGGCCAGCACCACGAGCAACAGCTCCATAGGTGGTTGTTGGCTCTTGTGAAGGGCTAAAATGAGCGGTGCGAGGGCTGTGCTGTGGCCAGAGGCTGCAGACGGGTCCGCAGCCAAGGGTAAATCCGTCAGGGAAACGAGCTCCTGGCTTCCAGCCCTTGCACGGCCACCTGGTACCCGCGCCAGGCTTCCAGCCCCGACCTTCGGGCGAAGGCTGCTGAGTCGCCGGCTCTCGGAGATCGGTGGCTGCGTGCCACAAACGCGGCCGTTCCCTTTGCTGGATAAATCAGAGCCGATCCCTCTGGAGGGAAAGAAAAGCTCCCTGAGCGAAACGGCTCCTCAAATACACTAATGAGGAATCGCCCTGAATGTGCTCGCTACCGAAAAACCAGAGGCATAGTCGGGGCCTCGTGTGCTCGTTAGTCTGAGCGCGGTGATGCTCGGTGGGACGCCGGCCAACTGCGGGGACCGGGGGCTCCAGGAGGGCCTTTGAACCCCGCTTGGCTCTGCATGGTCTGTGCCTCTCAAAAATGTCCCTTTAGGCTTCACTTGGATACCCTGGCCTGGAAAAGTAAATAGATGGGTTACTGTAAAGAGAGATGTCTGGGAAACTGGGAACGAAACCTGAGGTCTGGGTGCCTTCTTGTTAATTAGAAGTCTTCTGGGGGCAAGCGTTAATGCTTTTTTTTTTTTTTTTTTTTCCCTTTTCCCCCCTTCAGCCTTTTTCACTCGTTTGTACTTCCTGGCTGTGGCTTCGATTCCGAACGGCACAGCCCAGGCACGAAGGCGTTTTTCCCCCCGGTGCAGCCCTGAGCTGGCCCCCGGCCGGCGCCGAGGCAGCGCCCGAGTGCTGACTCTGGGTTCTCTCCGCAGGCCTGAAGCGCAGCTACACGTGCAGCGTCTGCAGCGTCACCCTGAACTCCATAGAGCAGTACCACGCGCACCTGAAGGGCTCCAAGCACCAGACCAAGTGGGTACCTTCGTGCTTTTCCTGGCGGCCTTCTGTCTGTCTGTGTCTGCCTAGATGAATGCGTACGTTACAGTGCTTTACACCCCGATAACCCTGGCCTCGGAGGGGCGCCGGGAGTTTTGCAAACACAGATATCGAGGCACCTCATAGAATCATAGAATCACTTTGGAAAAACCCTTTAAGATCATCGAGTCCAACCGTTAACCTAGCACTGCCATCCCACCACTAAACCCTGGCCCTCAGCACCTCATCTCTCCTCCTTTTAAATCCCTCCAGGGATGGGGACTCGACCACCTCCCTGGGCAGCCCATTCCAGAGCCTGACAGCCCTTTCGGGGAAGAAGTTTTTCCCAATGTCCAACCTAAACCTGCCCTGGAGCAACTTCAGACCATTCCCCCTCATCCCATCGTTTCTGCTTGAGAAGGGCAGGGCTGGGGGCTTCCCGAGTCCCACCGAGGCGGAGCAGGCTGTTTGCTCCTAATTTCCTGCCCATCACGGCATGTCCCGGTGAAATCCTGCCGGCAGCCTGCCGCGCTTCCCACGCAGCCTGCTGCGTCTCCCTGCTGGAGGTTCATCCTGGCTTTCTGGGCTTCTGCCTGCAGACCCTGGACAGTCCTGCGGGCTCCGCTGGGGCGGGGGGGTCGTGAGCCTGCAGGTGCCCCGGGCCCGGACAGGGGCTCCGCTCTGGAGAGGTGAAGTGCGTTAAGGGGATGTCCTGCCTTCCTGGGCATCTTCCTTCTCTCCCGCAGACCCCTCCTCCAGCCCCCTTCTCAGGACCCCCCCCCACATGGCTGTCGTTCTGCACGTCCTCGGGGATGCCCCTCATCCTCTGCTTGTTGGCTTCTGGGCCGGAGCACTCCGTACTTCTGCTCGCGGCAGCGCCGTGTGCGTTTACGGCACAGAACCCCTTATAGCCTGGCCCATCTCTGCCCCGTGTCCTCAGCCAGGTTACGGGTTTGCTGTCCCTCCCTGCCGAAACGTGTCAGAGGATGCTGGGGAACCCAAACATCTGCCCATCCTCTCCGCAAACTGCGCAGCACCCGCTGGTTTGGGACGGAGGAAGAGGGAATGGGCAGTAGGGACCCAAGGCGTTAGGGTGCCCGGTCCTGATGCTGCAAGCGTTGGTGCTTGACGGAGGTGAGTTCGCAGCTTCTTCCCCGTGCTAAACCTCCGAAGGGGCGCTGGGAGTGTAACGGGGTCGGGTGTTTCCAAGTGAAAATGTTTATGCTGTGATTTAGAGCAATTATGTATTACCCAACTTTGAGACGGGGAGGGAGCCTGCTCTGCCAATTAGGACAAATTAGTAAAATGAAGTGATAAAGAGACACGGTACCAGAGGGTAGATTAAGGAACTAATCTCTCCTAATACACTTAGATGTGAGCTTTGGGAACTGCCTCAGGCTGAAGCAGTCAGGACTGCCCCGATGAGAAGAGGGCTATAAAAGGTGTCCTTAGTTCCTGCGGTCTGGAAGGCGAGGCGGGGTGATCAGAACCAGCAGGAAGAACTGAGGTCGAATTTTGCTGAAGCTGCCAAAGGATGAAGGCAGCCCTTCCCCGGGTGATGTCGGACCTTCAGGGATCCCCGGTATTCCTCACGTTAGCTCTGTCCTGCTTATTCATGGAGCATTTGAATGCCTTCCCAATGCTGCCCCTCTGGACCCGAGCGCGTGTCGTATTCAGGATCTCAATTAGCAGAAGGAAATGCGACTTTCTAATGAGGTGGCGTTCTCCCGCCCCCTTTGCAAAGGGTGGGTGAAGGGGGGGAGGCAGCACCCAGCACAGCGCCCAGCCTGGGCGTTCCATGGAGAAGGGGGCTGGGGTCAGGCAAGCGAGACCTGGTTTTAGGCTGTGCCTCGAGGAATCTGGGCCCTTCAGAAGCCCCTCGCTGCCTGCATCTCTGTCTCTGTCCGTACATCTGTCCGGTCCCGCTCCAGCAGCCCGCGTGCCCGTGGGGTGCAGGCGGGGTCCCTGTCTGTGCCCGGTGCCACAAGCTCCCACTGCTGGGAAACAGAGCTGACAGCTCTTCCCGTCGGAAACCCGGAACGAGAGCAGCCGCGATGGCTGCCCGGGCACGGAGCTGTAATTTGTCCTTCCCCTGCCCGTCCGGCCGAGTTCGTGTTGTTATTGCTGCTGTTGCTGCCGCTGTTACTGCGGAGGGTGAAGGAGTTCATTTCAGATCCGAGCGGCCTTAGGGGCGGGAAATAGAGACGTGCAGAAAAGACGCGCTACTGCTTCCCGGTGCCGGGGGGTGCCTCGTCCTCTGCTTGGTGCCCACTCCTGCCTTTGCTTTTGCCATCACCTGCAATTAGCAGAGCGCCGTCTCCGCACTTAGCTCTGTAGGAAGAGACTGTCTGCATCTATTGCTTTCAAACGTTCTCCTTGGACATATTCCGACAAAAATTGCAAAGAGTGAGGATCTTCCTGCTCCATCTCTCTCCGTGGCTGGAGTAGGAGCCCAGCAGGGAGCGCATGCCCTGCGGAGCTCGGGATTGAAGGGAATGTCTGGGTAAGGAACCAGCAGGAGCTGAGGCAGTAATTCACATCCCTTTATTGCTGCCCATCGAGGAGAAGACCCTCAGCTCCCTGGCTGAGCGTGCGTGGCAGGAGGCCAGGCTGTGGGACGGCGAGCTGGAGGAATCCCCATTCTGGGGGGGGTTGATGCCTTTTGGCACAAGAACCCCCCGCAGCTGCTCCAGCTCAGGAGCCAACGCCTCCAGCGCAGGGACGCCGGGGAGCCGAGGGGACGATGAAGCAGCCGGGCACAAATACCGCTCCGAAGACGCGGGCGGGCGGGAAGGGAGCAGCGGGTGGCACGGGGAGGGCTGGCTTTGGGTCACGGAGGCTCAGGGTGTCCCAGCCCATCCCACGGGGACGCCCGCAAGCCGAACACCATTGCGCTATTTTCGTGTCGAGGCCCGGCGGCCCTCGCAGGCGTTCCCAGAGCCTTGCGGAGCTCTGCAAGCGCGTGAATTATGGATAGGCAAACCCATTTCTCTTTCATCTCGGCGGGGATCAAGCCAGCCTGTGCAGGGAATGCCAGAGCGGCGCAGAAGCCTGCAGGACTCTGGCTTTTTTTTTTTAAGGACCTTCCTCTTTTACAAATTAATATTCTTATCAGTCTTTCTAAATTTAGTTTCTTATCATTTATTTATAATGACTTCAATCTGGTCCCAAGAGATTTTCATGGGCATTCACTATAAGAGGGAAGTAATAAATTCAAAAGAACGTACGTTACAAATGTAATAATGGAATGCCAATTAGAGACGTGCGTCTGCCCAATTTCTGTGGGAAATTGCTCTGATTATTCTATTGCCTCCATCCGTTGTTCATCCTTGCACAATTTTCTCTGGGGCCAAGTATCCGAGCACAGCCCAGATCTCTCCAGCGCCTATAGGAGAGCAGAGACAACAGATGGGCAGCTTGGGCTGGTGCAGAACAAAAGGTCTCCACACCCTGTGATTAGTTTGTAACCCGATTTTACTCTCCTTGTTTAGAGCTGCGTTTGCAGCTTCGTCGTCCTCTCCATGGGGCTGAGGGAATGAGCTGCCCGTATCTTCTCTCCGGAATCAGCTATCCCCCCCAGCCGAAGGGGTCCGTGACAGCCACGTGCGCTGCTGAGTGCGGCTGGAGCCAGAGACCCAGCCCCGAATGGGCCGGGGGGTCTCTTCCCTTCGCCACGCACGCAGAGGTGACCCCGTGCACGGCGTTTGTCCGGAGCCGGCCGCGCAGGTTGGGCGCGTGCGATAACAGCAGGGAGCAAAGGAATTCCGGAGGGTAGAGCCGTTCCCGCAGCTCATCTTCCTGACTACAGAAATCGTCCACGGCGCAAAGAAAGATGAAGAAATCTTCATTTCCAGCGCTGCAAATGCGTACGTTGTGAAGAGTTACGCTGCCTCGTGGCTTGCCTATCGCGGGAGAGCCCGAAGGTGCCGGTGCCCTCGGGTCTGCGTCCCGCGCGAGGGGATGTGCGGGGCGGCAGCGGCACCGCGGAACTTGGCAGGGCTGCGCTGAGGTCTTGTGGCATCCCACAAGCGGTCGCCCCTCCTGCGCACACAGAGTTAATTCCGGAGCCCAGACCTGGCACCGCTGCCGCCTCCCCGCTGCCGCCTGGTCCCAGAGCCAGGCCGGGTCACTGCAGCGCCCGGAGCACAGGGAAGCAGCCGCGCTCGGCGTGGGGTGCCAGGCGGGGAAGCCGTCCGTCCGTCCGTCCCGCCTGCCTTGGCTTTTGCTGCTCTCGTTAGCGCTGGTTAGTGTCAAGGCTGTCCTCTTCTAACGCAGCCCGAGGCCGGAGGATTGCGGTTGCCAGGGCAACAAAACATTTTCTGTGGCTGTCAGACTTCATAGAATTAGAAAAAAGATCGGGGGAGCAGCTTGTAGAGGATTTTGCTGTGGGACGGGTCGGCAGGGGAGGCGACTGCAGGCTGGTAGCACCCAAAAGCTACCGGGCAGCTGAGTCTTCTGAAAAGCGGCTTTGGGAGAGAAGGACCCATGAGGAATGGGTCACATTGTGGGTATTTATTGCAGCTCTTGAGAGCTCTCCAGTGAGCAGCACACAACCGAGCTGCTGCGGGAGCTGCTTTAAATACCTCCCCCCCCCCCCCGAACGACGGCTTAGCGGCCCCGTGCTCCCCCGGCCTCCGTCGCGGCCCCGCGCGGCGCTGGTGGTGCTGGGGCTCCGTCAGCAGCGCAGGAACGAAGGCTGTGTGCCCTGCAGCTGGCCTGCGCTTCCTTTGGGGGGCTTTGCTGGTTACTTACGGGAATTTTGGGGGCTTGCCTGAATGGTTCCGACTGCATTTACTTGACCAAAAGATGGGGGAGAAGGGGGCTGTGGGGGAGAGCTGAAAGTGCCTTGGCTGGTGTTTCGGCATTGAATAAAAGATGCGGGAGGAGGTAGCTAATACCGAGCTCGTCCTTACCCCTCTGGCCAACGCACACGCAAAGCAAGATCCTGCCTGCTAGCTCCCCGGTTTTCCTCCAGGGTGCAGGTACTTTAAGCTGTATATTTGAAAATAAAGGAAAAATGCACCCTTTTTTTTTTATGCCCTCATAAATTCATGAATCGGGGCTAGAGTCAGACAGAGGAGAATATTTCTGTCAAGGCATCATGAATCGGGCGGCTCTCCGAGCGCCCTGGGGGAGCAGAGCTCCAGCTCGGGGCTCCGAGGAGCGGCACTGGCGGCTCCGTGCACGCGCGCCGGCACAGCCGCAGGTTTTGCAGTGTGGCCGGACCCTGGAACATCTGCAGCGGGGAGGAGCGCTAAACCCTTAATTAGGGATTTATGAACTGTGTGGAGATGATTGAGTCATTGTTTGATTTGCTTTCCAGAAATAGAAGTGGGTTTTTTTTAATCTCCCCTTCTCCCTTCCCTCCCCCTGTGACGAGCAGAAGAGCAGCGGGCTGACGAGCAAGGCACGAGGCGGGCGGCGGGGCTGGTGCCGCTTCGCTGGACCGCGGTCAGCACCAGCATCTCTGTTTCTATGGGGACCGGCGGCAGCCGAAGCAGAGGCACGAGGGCACATTAGCCCCGAAATACTGGGAGAGCATCGCCTGCCAGCCTGGCTCCTCACTGCTTGCCGTAGGCTGGAGGGAACAAAGCTCCCCTCTTTTCTGGTTCGTGTAAACTGGAAAGATGAGGAATCACCGCTGAAGGTGATGTGCAGCAAACAGCAGAGAATTAAAGGCACAGGTAGTTGTGAGAGGTCCAGGTTCTGGGTCACAGAAATGCTCCTGCGGGATCCCGGCTCGGGGCGTTGCGGGAAGCGCTTCCCTCCTTTAATGAGCGTGCGCAGGCAGCGGGGCTGGGACGGGGATGCTGCGCGCGTCGCCGCCTCCCGGAGAACAGGGCTGTGTTTGGGGAGGGTGCTCCGGAGGGGCCCGTGCCGGCTCTGAAGCTGCTCCGCAGGGGCTTGCGGATGAAAGGAGCAAAGCAGAGCCCAGACCCACGTCGGCGTAGGTGCCGCCTCTGGGCCGGCTGCAGATCTATCAAACGCCGTAATAACGGGCTGGGTAGCGAGAGCTGTGCGCTATCCACCGCCGTTCTGGCTGTCAGCGATCAGGGGCTGGGATCCAGCCCTAGTAATTAAGAGCCTGACTGTATGGGGATGATGATTCCCACTTCCATAAAGAAGGATTTTATCTTCTTGCCTTTATTTTTTCTCTTTGATCAGCCAGACCGCTCTGCCACATCTAGAGCTCACAAATGTATTCTGGGGTTTTATAACCGCTCATTTGCACATTCATAGATGCTAATACATGTCTAGGTTTCCTTTCAGACTCACGCTTTCTGATTAATTTTAGGGTTTTTGCAGAGAGGGGATGCGATCCTGCCGCTGTCGCTGGGGTAAAATCGGTTCTGTAGGGATCCAAAGGTACGGCGGGAGGGCAGGGTCCGGTCAGGGCGAGAGCCTGGGGGCTGCGGGTGCTCGTTTCTGGTTGGGAGGGTGCCCCCTGAAGGCACCCCTAGGACCTTCCCCTAGGCAGGGGCTGCACCCTGCGGAACCCGGACGAGGAGCAAACGCCGGCCGGCTCGGTGCCCGCGAGGGGTTTTCTGATGGAGAACGCGCATGTCTGATGGGAGCAGGTAGTTATTAACAGAAGCTGCTTGGCCGGTCAGAAATCGGGGCTGATCGAAATGTTGTAAATACCGTGCCCCTCACCGCGCCTGCAGTTCCGTGGTTTCTTTTCAGTCTGTTTAAGAAAGCGTAAACAAATATTCACAGCCCGTTGCGGCGGGAGCGTCCCGCTGGTCGTGGCGCCGGACGTCGGGATGGTGCGGGCAGCGGGGAAGGGAAGGGAAGGCAGGTCCGGGCGCGCGCTGCTGGGTGCTCTGCCCGTCCCCGGGCACCGTCTGTGCCTGTCCCTGCTCGGTTTGGCAGTTTGTGAGGTGCCAAAAAGCAGGAGACAGGGCCAGGGGAAGGCTTTGGCAGCTCCTGGCCTGACCTCATCTGTATCGGGTTTTACGCAAGAAGTTATTTCTGTTTCCCCTGGGTTCCTCCATCCCCTTTCCCAGCGCTCGGAGGTGGAGCTCCCTCCTGTGCATCCCCGCCCAGAAGGAATGCGCTCTTTGGTGTGAGATTCCCAATAAATTTCAGGAAATTACATTAAATACTTGAGTTGTGCCATATACCTTACAACAAAGCCACATGGCTTTGTTCTTACCGTGATGACTGCAGCTTTTATTGGTAGCAGTGACAATTGCCGTGTGCTTTCTGTAATGTATCGTGGTTGATGCCTAAAATATAAAGAAGCCTTTGGAGCGATAATAACTCCAGAAGATGAATAGTTATAAAAGCTAGATGGGATCGAAAGGCATTTTAATTTGTCATTATTGCAGTTCTGGAGAGCAGCTGAATAATTGCGCTGCCTGTGAGGAGAGGGGTGTGATGCTCTCTCGTTGTAGCATTAAATCGTCTCCCTTCCCTTTAACGTAAGTGAAAATAAAGGGATCTCTGATACCTTCTGTGCTGGTCAGAATTTGAAAGCCCCAGAAGGGCTGGTGCAGCTTTGTTTCATGGTGTCAGCATATGGATTAATTAATGTAATGTAAAGCATAAGCATTGGGCTGACGTCTCAACGCATAAACCTGAGGTTGCCAACATTGGCTGAATGAGAACGTCCTCTTCGGCCAAAAATGGGCTGGGCTGAAAGCAAGGCAAATTTTGCAGGGGTTGCCAGGCTCCTGAACAGATTTAAATGAAGACCTGAAGAAAGTGCCCTTTTTCCAAGTTGTTACGTCGGTTTTCTTCCATGAAATACAAAACTATCCTTAAAATTGCAAGTATCTTTTGGGTAGAAAGAGTCTGTTTATGTGGTTTTTAGCACTGACATCTCCTCATTGCTCACATTAAAAATTTCTTCGGTCATTACAAGAAAATCTGCAAGTTTGCCCCAGGGCTGACCGGTCCGCCTCGGATCTGCTTGGGGCCGCTAAAAGGGGGGGGGGGGAGCGGTGCCGTCCGGGGGGGGGCCGGCCGGGGGCGCGGGGGCAGAGCTCCGGAGCCGCGCAGGAACGGCTCCGCGCCGGGAGCGTGGGGTGGGGGTGACTCCTGCCTTCCTTCTGTCTTGCAGCCTGAAGAACCAGTAGCACTTTGTCCATCGAGGCGAGGAGACCACCGGGGCTTCTTCTGCGGAGGGGAACTGCTCAGCACGGAGAGGATGCTTTCTTGGACAGTGATCCTGTGTGGATTCAATAATTAATGCGTAACTAACCTTCGCTTTGGACAACTACATGGATTTTTTTTTTTTTTAATTTTGTGGTGAGTTAAAATATTTCAATGGATTTTTTTACCCTTTCAAGATAATATTTATTCAGCACAGAGTCTAGAGTACGATACCTATCCTGTAAATACAGCACTTAACCATCGCTCACCTTCAGAGACAGTGGAAACAAAATATTTTACTTTTTCATATTTATTCTTAGATCTCTCCCAAGAGTATAAACTCATTCTGTTACATTATCCATGAGCGTGATGTAATCAGCCTTCCACCAGAAATAAACATGCTTTCTTCACCTTCTCCAGCATGGTTTGTGTCGACATGTAAAGAGCAGCAAAAAATGAATCACGGGGATTGTATAACGGATGAGTTTTGTCCTTTCCTCTCTGTCTTCAGAGAAACAAATGCTTCGCTGAGCAAAGAAAACTGAAACGAGAAGTAAAATCCTTTTGCTGCTGGTGGGATCCCTACTCGATGGAGGCCGCTCCCTTTGCTGACTTCGCTGACGCAAACCCGAAGCGGGACGTCGCTCTGCCCGCCTGCCGCTCCTGCCCGCAGGGAGCGTCCCGGAGAGCGGCGGGCGGGATGGCGGGACGAACGGCGGCGCCGGCGGAGCTTGCTGGGCTGTCCCGCCTGGGTGGCACCGGCCGTGAGCGTTACCCGTGCGCCCATAGGGAGAGGTGTTGGGCAGCGGCGGGGGGCGGCGAGCGGAGGCCGGTTTCAGGACGCCGGGGCTGACTGTCGTGCGCCCCCGGAGCCGCCCCTGCGCTGGGCCGGGAGCCACGGCCGCACTCGGGCGAGTCCTCGCCAGCGTCTGGGCTCGACGCCCGCGTCACCAGCGCTGCCGCACCGGTGGGTTTGGCGTGAAGGCAGAAATGCTCCGCAGGCGGGGACGGAGGGGCTGGCGCTCTGGGAGCCACGCCGACGCCAGACCTCTGCCGAGCACCGCGGGGCTCCCCAGCCGCTCGCCGTCAGAGCCCGGCGCTGCCGAGCTGGGGTCTCCTGCTGAGCTTCGGCATTTCCCCGCGGTGTGGGCAGGGGGTTCCCTGCGTTGGGCAACCCCGCGTGTCACAGCCGTACCTGCGCCCTGAGAGGCGAAGCGTTCGGCAGGGCCAGCTCTGCAGGGAGCGTGAGGAGCTGGGCGCGTCGCAGACCCTCCTGGTGCTGGGTGTCTCTGGCAGCCCCTCCCGCCAGGGTCCCACCTGAGGGTCCCCTGCAGGACCCCCGTCTGGGGGGTCTGGACCCCCCCGTGGCAGGGGCTGCGGCTCAGGGGGGCCTTGCCCACAGGGAGGAAGGAACCAACAGGGTTTGAAGGGAGAAAAACTTGCCTGAGCCCCCGCCGTAGCTGTCTGGGAGGAATGCTGGTTTTGCAGACCCCAGCCAGGTCCCAGTCTGGTGCTCGTCCATAGGGAAGGTGTTTATTCTTCCCTGGCTTTGGGGGGAGCAGGAACGAAGGGAACTCTGTCACTGGCCAGAGGGGGCTCACAAGGGCTTCAGTTTTTCTACTGCAGTCAGCACAGAGAGCAGGGCTCCTACCTGACCTGCTGCGATGCAAAGAGCCGCACACACAGCATCCCGTTCCACGTCGGTACCGCGAGCGACGCATCCCAAACCTCCGTGCCCTCAAGCAACGCATCCCAAACCTCCGTGCCCTCACAAGCCCGGTGAGCGCGCCTGCGTGCAGGGAGCCGCCTTGTGAGTGCTGCTGGAGACGAAGCGCCCTTGGTAGAGTGCTCTGGCTGTTCCACGTTTGCGGAGTAGCACAGTTCTTCCGAGACGGTGGCCGCATCCCCGCTTCTGCACCCCGGCCTCTGGCGTTTCCTTCCTGTGCGTGCTCGGCGCTCGGCTCTCCTGCGTCTTTGGGAGCGAGCAGCGACGTGCACGGATCCATCATTTGCCGGGAACCCCAGCAAGGTGCAAATCCACCTCCCCAGCACCCCCAGGGGGAGCAGTGCCCTGCACCAGAGAAACTTTTCGTTTCACGCGCAGCTCACCACCGTGGCCCACAGGTTTGTGAGCTTTCTGCCAAGTGAACACATCGTACGTAGATGATTGATCTGCGTCCTCCCTCCGCTTCTCTGCACCTTAACAAGCCAAAGCCAGGCAAAGCGTGCCGCGCTGCGCTCTGGTGTTGGGTAGCTCTGCATGTGTGAGATGAGAGGTGCTTGGGCATCCACTTAGAAAATTGCAGTTGTGATGCAAATGTCATTTTAAATACCTGCAGGATTATTACTGTTATTGTGTACTTACAACGCCGTAGCCCGTAGGATGGCAGAGGATGCTGCGGGCGCTGCTCGGTCACCTCGATCTGCCTCACTTGGTGACACCCAAAGGGTCTGTACAGCTGAGCGGTCTCGAGCGGCAACGTACGCGTGAAATCACCGCAGCTTCACTCTAAACCCATGCTGAACTGAATTTTGGGGGAAGGCAACATTTAAAGGCATTGAGCCCCAAGGCAGCACATGCTAAGAAGCGATCATCCTGCAGCCAGTGCTGGTACCTGTAGGGCTCCGTCGCTACAAGCAATTTGACTTGTAAATGAGCCCGTGGGATGAAGCGGGAGCAGGCTTTCTGTGGAGGGGACCTTGTGATGCCAGAGAAAGAAAAATAGTCTTCATCTGCTGCTGACAGGGTTCTGTTTTTCATCTCTTTCCCTACCGTGGGAAGAAGTTCATCTTCCGCGGCTGGCTGGAGCGGCGCGCGGGGCGTTCCTGCTGCGGCTTGGGCTTTCCTCCGCAGGGGTAATACTGCGGAACCGGCTTCTTAATTGCTGTCGCATCTGGGACACCGAAATCCCTCACTACCTTGCTGCTAGGGTAACCCTTTTAATGACAACGAACCTATTTTTGTTGGTGGAAATGATTCTTTTACCTTGCAAAGGCAATTAAAGGCCCAAACTGAACAGATTTATTTTAAGAGACTCTTTCCAAATCTTCAGGAGAGAGGAGAAATCATTCTCCTAAATAAGGAGGAAGATCAATAATAAATGTTGCTCCATGGAAGCTCATATTGTGTTGCCTGCCAGCAGTAAAGACCAAACAGACACCTTCCAGCCCAAGAAGAAATGAGACTCCTGTGGCTTGGGTTTGGGTTTTTTGCCATCACATCTGAAATCTGTTGGCAAATAATTGGCGATGCTCAGTGCTTTATCCTCATTTGGTGTTTAATCAAAGGGGTGTGCTACAGCTGTACCAGAGCTGGGCCTGGCAGAGCGGAGCAGCCCCCTTGGTCATCTGTGTATTCGGTGAAACGAGTATGAACGTCATCGTGTGTGACGGTGGAGGTGACAGACAACGTGGGGCAGAGCCCCCAGCTCATTTGTTTTTTCTGTGACAGCTGTAGGAGACGGACACAAAATTCCCACTGAATTTTAAAATTTGCCTGCCCTTACCTGCTCCGAAAGGGTGCCGGTACGTGCCTGAAGATCTTCTGCTTACAAAGGGACAACGGGAGCACGTTACCAGTGCTTCTCGCGTACGGTCTCTCTGGCAGTGATTTTTCCCTTCGCCTTGCTGGGGGGAGAGAGCGGGAACCCGTGGGGCTCATCGCAAAACCTTGGCCCTTCCGCGCTCTCACCTCTGCACTATTGCTGATTTCATCTTCGGTGTTTAAAAAATACTTTATGTATAAGTGGGGCCACCTGTGCGCCTCTGCCCATGCTCCCATCCGCGGTATTCGCCTTGGGTTGCTGTGTGCTGCATTGCAGGCGTGTTCCGAGGCTCCTGCGCCTACAGCTCTCCCGGTGGAAGGCTCGCGGCAGCGGGGGGGCGCCTGCAAAGCGGAGGTACCCCCGCCCTGAGCTCCCGGCCTGCGCTCGCAGTGCCCCAGCCAGCAGCGTCTCGTCTCCTCGTCCTCGCTACGGGGATCTACGCAGAGAAAGGACCGAGTCGGAGGAGAGATCCGCGCTCTTCTTCCGCATCCCGGAGGCTGCCTGGAGCCCGGCGCGTCGGGAGCCTGGCCCCGGCTGGGCTGCGCCGTGTGCCTGTGCCTTGCGTGGCGCGGAGGAAGGGTCAGACGCGCGGCAGAACTGAGCTGTTTGCTCGCTGGGGACGGTAAAAGACACCGAAGGAGCTCTGTGCGATTAATTTGTGCTCTTGCCTCAATGCCTTTCATGTGTGGAGGAGAATGGGTCCTTCACAGATGAGTAAGCATCTCCTTAGGTTCCGTAGCTGTGGGGCTGCTTCGTGTATTGTGTTTTGGGTAATAACGTAAGACGCCGGTGTTCTGAAGCTGAACTGCCTCTTTGCAGAGAGACTGATTTACGGGAGTAGGGCACATCATTCATGCCTGAGGTTTTTGAGCCTCTGTCCCTCCGAACTCTTCCCTCCCGCAGCCTTTGCGCCTTCCTCCGAGCCGCCCCCGGGGCGCTGCAGAGGCGATTTTGTCAGGAGAGGAAAAAAAATCGTCTAACTTGTGTGTTCAAGTAATCACTACAAGATAATTGCAGCCAATTAATTACAGCACAAACACAATTCCTTTCCCTAGGCAGGTGTGTCGACAGCCCCGATGCTGCTGCAGTGCGCTGGATTGAACTCGCCTCCAACACCCAGCCTGCACCCGTCTGTCTGTCCTCCTCCCCTGTCTGTCCAGCTTGGCCTGCAGTTGGTGGCTTGTGTGGTCTGAGAACGGCCGGAGGTGAAGGGCCTGTCCCTAAGTCACAAAATCTGGATTTTTGTGCCACTCTGGCAGCCTGCAGACACCTGGCCCGTGACGCTGCAGAGGGGGTGCCAAGGCGTACGCAGGCGGGGGGGGCAGCGCGGCGGGTGAGGCTGCCACGTCCCGCGCCACCCGGCCCTGGCGAGCGAGAGGCGTGCGGGGCGAGGAGGAGATGCCCCATCACACCCCCTGCTCTGCCCCCTTCAAACTGGAGGAACTGGGGCGGCGCAGTATTTGCATTGGCTGCCAATATTGTCCTGGTCCAGTCAATCAGGCTTGGGTCCCCAAATCCCTCTAATCTCTCGCTTTGCCTAAGTTCATTAGGCCTTCAAAGCAAGACATAAAAAGAGAAATCTCCTAGTGGGGAGTCAGTGATCCCTGCAGAAACGCCTCCAGCGTGCTCTGCTCTGCTGTTGAGACCGGTACCGCGCCCCGGGCTGGCCGCTGCCTGCAGATACACCAGCGATCCTTGAAAACGGACGCGGTGCAACCATTGCGTCCCCCGAGGTTACATTAAATCGAAGGGTGAGAACATTTGCATATGTTTTCTTCATTAAAAAACACAAACCTGTAGAACATCCATGTGTTACCAAAGTTAATTTTGTCTGCTCTGGCCAAATGCTTTCCCAGATGAAAATCCCGCGTAAGGCGCTCTGTAGAGAAGGTGAATCTCCGTCGTTAAGCGCCAGCCAGGTTGTGCCTTGCCATGCACACCCCCTTCTGAGGAGCAGCGCTAACTGGAACGGCGCTGGTGCCAGCGGGAAGCGTGGCTGTTAGCACCAAAGCTGGGATCTTCCAGGCGTGTTTCGTTAGCTTGGTAGCCCGTACCAACACGGTTCTTTGGGCTCTGGTGCAAATAGGTCAGGTTCTGTTTCAGGAGGCAAGACGCCAACTTTCTGTAGTGTTTTATACTCAGACATAATACAGCACAAATAAGACATGGTTTTTAACTGGTTTTAACTGGCTGCTTGTGCCAAGGCCATAGAGCTCTATGGCAACAAGCGCCTCTGCCCTGAGACGCGCCGCTTGACACAGAGATTAATCACGGGAGGAGAACGCTCCGAGGACGTAAGTGGTGCTTTCTTTGTTAAGTTCCTATTGCATCAACTTAAGTAGCAAGTCCTGACCTTTAAAGCCACCTTCCATAATCTCCCAGTTATGCACGAGGAAGCCTGCGTGCCTCCTCCTGGCTGGGCGAGCAGCTTTCTGCACTTGCCTGCATTCGTTGGAACTCCCCAAGCGCGGGCCCAGCTGAAAGTCCCCTCCCGCCGTGGGTGGTTGTTGGGAACCCCCAGATCTGTTGCAGGTCTGTGGGACAAGGAGGACCCAGTCCAGGGGCTAAATGTTTGGGATCTCAAGGGGGAGAAAGCAAATACCCATTTACATTGCAAAGTGTTCCCCACTTAAATCACTGCACGGAGCCCAACTGCAAGACTGGAGGATAAATTTTCCTGTCTGATTTCTATTTCCAGCATCAGAATGAGGATGATGGGGCTGGTCCTGTCGACCCCCTGGCATTTTTCTTTGCTAAGCATGTTCTTCTGGCCTTGAGGAGCTGGGTTGGGAGGCAGAACTCCTCAAACCAGAGCGTGTATTGCATTTTTATGCACTTTCTTACATATTACTTGTACCCCAAGTCACAGGAGATCTAAAGCAAACTCTATAAAATTCCATCTCTGTGTAATATTCTCATTTTCCCAGCACCTTTGTGCATCTCATAATCCTGCCAGTACTGCTCAAAACCAACTGTGAGTGCAGCTGGCCAGGACCTAAATTCATATCCTTCGACACAGGGGGCGCAGATAGGGGTTTGCTAACGGCACGGGGCAGAACGCGAGCAGCTGATGCTGCCCGGTTCCCCTGGCTGCCTCTCCACGACGATCTTGTCCATTCTCACACACAGCTTATGGGAGTGTGCTTAATGTCATCAGCACAACGTGCCTGGGGGGCCCCAGCTGCACCAGGGTCCTTAATCGCCCTGGCCGGCCTCACCCCACGCATCCCCCGCCCGTTGGTCCTGGAGCTGCATTTAAGCTCCGTCTGTGCCCCCAGCCCCTGCTTGAGCCGACTGTTGGGAGCTGCAAGAGCCTGGGGGCTCCCCAGGAAAGAGGAGGAGGAGGAGGGGGGAGCAGGGAGCTGTGGGTGCCCAGCTGCACCGGGGGTGGCATCGTCACCTGCAGAGCCAGTACCTGAGCAGGGCTGGTGGCTGCAGCAGGACCTGAGCTTTAATGCAGGGCTGGGTGAATTTTTATCAGTAAGAAGCCCGGACGGGAGGACCCTCTCTGCAGGTGCTTTCCTGGCGGCTTTGCTTACGCTGGCACAGCAGTGGTGGGAACAGCTCGCTCGCCTCGGTGGCCCGGTTTGCCGTGGCGGTCCCTGAAGGCAGCAGCGGGAGCAGCCTCCCCTCCGTGGGCCACTGCTCACTAACCGAGCCTCGTAGCGTGCCCGTGGGTCTTCGACAACAGCCTTTGTCTAATACGTTTTTAATCAGCGTGTGCATTTCAATTTGCATATTAATAGCTGGGAGATGTTGTTATGTGCTGTTGTTGATGAGATGGTTTGAGCCTGCTTTCCAGTCTGAGGACAGACAGAAACTGCATCTATTGCAGGATGAAAGTGCAGAAAACATGTTTTAGGATCTACCATCCTCTGCCTCTTTCTTTATCCCTGCCTCTAATTTTATCTTAATAGCTCATATTGATGCCTTCATTAATCTTTTTTTTTTTTCATTAGAGCAAGGCTCATTTAGCAGGAGAGCAAGGCAGGATTTTGTGCCTCTTGTGACGGCTCTGAGCTAGACTAAATAACACATTTTTTTCTGGGCATTTTGACTTGTAAAATCCCGAAGGGCTGACCCAGTGCATGTGCTGCAGTTGACCCAGCAGAACAATTAAAACGCCAGTAATGAGCAAGGGCTCTGCTCGCCCCCCAGGGTTTGGTGTTTGGGTGCTGCTGACCAGGGCGCAGCAGCGGAGCCACCTCTCGCCGTCGGCGGGGCAGCGGTGGGACAGACAGATGGACGGATGGAGCACGGCACTGCGGAGCACCGCGCCACGGCTGCCGCCCAGCAGTGTGTGGGGAGCGGGGCAGCAAGCCGGGGCTCGTGGGATGGCTCAGATCAAGCCCTGAGAACAAATTCCTCACGCTGGGAGCGTTTTCCATGCCTTCACTTTGTACGACGTCAGAAGCAGCGAGGGTCCTGCCCCAGGTCCTTGGGCTGGGGAAAGGGGGAATGGGTTGAGGTGTGACCGGGTGACGTGGGAGCTCGAGGAGACTGTTCATCTCCTTTTCCCTCTGCTTTTCCTATCCCCTTCCTTGGCTCTTCCCTGCTCTTTCAGACCGTCAGCACAGCCCCTTCCTGGAGCTCTCCCCGCCTTCAGCTTTGGGAGGTGATTTTCTGCACTCGGGTTTTGCACTGCACCGTCCCTCCCCTGGGGCTGAGCAGGAAAAGGGCCGGGAGGCAAAAAGCCAAGACTGAAAGGGGAGAGGTGAAAAGAGAAACTAAAGGAATGGGAAACGGGGGGGGGGGGGGGGGGAAAAACACCCCACCCCGGAGGCTGTGCGGCAGCTCCCTGCAGAGGAAGAGCAAACGCCGGTGGGGAGCGTGCTGGGCGCTGCTGGGGAGGGAGGAGCGGCTTCGAGCCAAGCTCAGCTTTGGCACCACTAAATTTTGAGTGTGCTCTCCTAATCTGGGATCAAAGGACGCAGCCAATAAAGGGCTTTTGGAAGTGAAAGGGGAGCTAGATGTATATATATATTTTTTTTCTCCATTCACTTCTGCCAGCGAAACTGCCCTTGCTGATCCGGGGGGGGGGGGGCCCAACCCGGCGGAAAAGGGCCCCCCCCCCATTGCTCCGGAAGGAGCGGAGGGTGGGGAAGAGCACTGCCGGTCCTCGCCGGAGCATCCCCCTTTGCTGGGCAAACGACAGCGGCGGCGCGTGACTGGGGACCAGGATAGGCGCTGCTCGTGTACACGCTCCGTCAATGTTGAGTGACAATATTTTGGAAGAGGCGCCTCCCGGCGCTCTGCGAGCGGGGCGGCAGTGCAGAATTAGGGGGTTTCAATCACACCAGCTCCAGAAGAAAAGAAACGCGGCCGCTGAGCTGAAATGAGCCCGCAGGTTCTGCAGCCGCCCCCGCAGGGACAAAAGGAACCCCCGAGGCGGGGAAGGGCCCCCACAGCTTTTGCTGTAGGGAAAGCGGCTGGAGGAACTCGACCAAGCAGAGGTGTGGGACGGATGTTTCACTCCAAAACTTCAATCCTTTTATATAATCATAGCTGTTAGCGTAGTAAATGTAAATTACTGAATGAGTTCTGATGTAGTGCTGTTTGACAACACAGGCGCTTTGTGAGTGCCCCGTGAATTCCTGTGGAACGCCTTTACTCCATCAGACAATCCAGCAATAGTTTCATCCTTTAGGCATTTAGGTAGGCCCATATTTTGTGGTTTTTGCACTCCTGGCCATGAGGGCCGTAGCCTCCCAAGCACAAAGCCTCCTACAAGTTCATGTGTTAGGAATTGCTTGGATGGAAGAGCGTGGCGGTCGGGCAGCTCGCCTCTGGCTGCATCCCTACACCCTGTAGCGACAGTGATAACGGTGACGATACAGAGAAGCTGGTTTGCACCTTGTCAGCCCAAGGCAACAAATACTCAGCCTAACCTTCCTTTATTTTTCATAGGATGTGGCAGCTCTCAACCCTCAGTGGCACCCGAGGCAGGGACCAGAGCCACCACCCACCCCACCCAGCTCTGGACGCATCCTTCCCAATTAGCACCAGCGGGGGGCTCTTGCCCTTGCAGGGGGGGCAGCAGCGGGGGTCACTGGTGGAGGTTTGCCTCGGGTCTGAGTCTGACCAGGTCTCCAGCCTCCATCCTGCTTCCCACCCCATGGGTGCTGGACATGGGACCCTCGCCCTGCCAGCGGGGATCCAGAGCAGCCCCCGCCAGGCAGGCGCCTGCGAAGGCCGGCTCCGGCAGCATCTCCGGGTGCCAGAGCACGGCAGACCCCGTGCTGTCTGTCTGTCTGTCCTGGCCGTGCCCTGTGCCCTGCTGGGATGGGGCTGCTCCCTTCGCTGGAGCTAAATGCCCATCCCAGCAGGGTCTCCAGGCTCCGTGCAGGTGGGCTGTGGTGGGAAATGCTGCTCTGTGATGAGGGGAACACCTTGGGGCTGGGGGGGGATTTTCAAAGGCCTGGAGATCGCCAGCGGTCAGAAATAGATCAGAACAAGCCTTCCCAGCCAGCAAGGAAGAAATGGTGAAAAGCCAGGTCAGAATCACATCCTCTGTAAAGTCGCACTTGCTTTTTAATGAGACCGGTGCTGGGCTTAACAGACAAATGACCTCAATTCCCTCGCAGCTCTGTGCTATTGATTCAGCAGCCTCTCTTAACGAGGAAATGATTATCTTTGTAAGGGAATGTGGGCTCTAGCAGGTGCACAGTGTTAAATAATGACAAAGCAGCTTTGCTGGTGCCAGGGATGTGATGGTGCGGTGCCAGGGGTGGGGGGGGCCCTCAGATGGGCTCCGCACGGATGAGTCCTTTACGCTTGGCCTTGCAGAGCACAAAGACCGAGGCGCCTGTGCCACCGGGCAGTTGGGTTTCGGCTGCCAGGAGGGGGCTCTTGTTTTAAGAGGCATCACCGTGGATTCCTCCTTGAGCCTGCCCTGTGCGAGGCACAGCCGTGAGCATCCGAGCCTGGCACTGTTTGTGCCTCTGGAGGGGGCTGGCCCGAGCCCAGCTTAGACCACGCATCTTTAAATCACCGGGCGTGCTGTCTGCATTGCTTCCCCCCGCCCCATGAGTCACTTCCGAATGCAGATTTTTAGTTCATTACTGCGGTGATGCATTAAGATGAATCTCAGTAAAAAGGCAATGATAATTTAAAAAACCCCACTGACAATTCCCCCCCGCCCCAAGCTCCCAGGTTCATTTTGGCCTTGACTCGGGCAGGGGGAAGAGCCAATGTTCTGCAAAATTCCGTCCAGCTCCTGGCTGGAGCTTGGCGCAGCCCAACCTGTGCACTTCTGTTCTGAGAACAGGGCCCTGCTGCACGTACCGTAGCTAACGAGCACCACCACAGACGTGCACTTCAAAAGGAATGGTAAAAATAAATCGGTTGAAATCTATGCTACGTAGTTGGATTTATTTTTTTCCGAGGATTTATTTCAGTTGTAGCTTTTTTCCGCCAGCGAAAGGCGTTCCCCTCGGAGGTGCTGTGGGGCTGTGGGATGCCCGTGGGCACCTGGCAGCCCCCAGCCTTTCCCTCTCCCACCCGCGCGCCTCAGATCTTTCCTCTGTGCTTGACGTGGGCCCTCCGCTCGTGCCACCGGCGTCTGCCCCAGCTCCGCAGGGAATACCCGACGGGAGAAGGGAGAAGAGCCCTTCCTGTGGGATCCAGACCCGGCAGCGGAGCGGTGCGCCCTCCGTACGGTTGCGTGCCGAGGCGACATCCCACCACGTTCCCCGCACGGGGCTGGGGTCTCAGAGCGGGGAGCGGTGCCCGGGGCGGGTGGTGGCAGGGGAATGACCAGTGCTGACTGGGGCTGGTGCCTCCCCGACTGGCCCAGACGGCTTCATCCCCCAGCCCCATGTCCGCTCACCGGCCGAGAGCCCCTCCTGGGTGCCCCCCGTGCTCGCGTCGGGATTGCGTCCACAGCTGCTCTGTGAATGCTCCTCGGAGCAGCGGAACAAACCCGTGCCCTTCCCGCTGAGCGATTCAATGCTGACACAGGCCAAAAGAAGGGGATTTGGAAAAGCACATCAATCTGCCAGCCCCGGCTCGCCCCCCAAAAGGGACACCCAGCCCAGGCTCCAGTACAACCCCTTCCTGCCAACAGCATCTTCATTTGGACCTGCACGCCCTGCTGGGGATTTAACATTCAGGCCTTAGCGTGGGGTCCATTTCAGCGTTTTAATGAGCCCAGCGCTCGTTTGGAGGGCTCCGAGATGAAGACAGTGACCTGGTTACCCCGGGTGCTTCCCGTGTGGGCTGCCTTGCCGGGGCACCACTGCTGGCCACGGTGACGGTCCGGCCAGCCCACTACCTCCTGCAGCATCGATCCGAGGGGGTACCTGTTGCTCCCCCAGCCTGTTGCATTTTAGGTTCTGGTTTTGGTTTTTTTTTTAACCTGCAGCGGCGCTGTGCGAGCGCCGGGCGCGGCGGCAGCTGAGGTTTGCGGTGCCAGGGTTCAGCTGTGGCTGCAGCCACGGCCTCGGCTTTTCCGCGAGGAGCGGGAGCAGCCGGGAGACCCCGCGCGGGGCTGGGCAGCGCCGTGGCACCGTGAAGCCCCACCGAGGAGCCGGCAGCGGCACGGGCAGCGCCGCGAGTCACCGTCTGGCAAAGGCTGAGCCCATGGTGGCTTTCCCCTGGGAGGAGATGGGGAAGCGGCGCTGGGAACAGCAAGTGGATCTCAGGAAATGACCCAGCGCCCCCCCGGCACGGAGGGCACCGTGGCAAACTCAGGGCGACAGCAGCCTGCCCGCCCGCCCGGCCTCCCCGCTGTTTGCCAGCAGCCTCCCTGCATGCACGCTGAGCAATGGAGCAATGTTTTAAAATCAAAAGCGATGGCTCTGACCCATTTCTCTTTGCAGAGCAACACCGGGCTGTCGGCCCCAGGAGGGTCATTTGGAAAGGCCTCAGAAATCGAGCGGCGTTTTCTCTTGGAAGCTGAACAGCTCCGGAGCCATCCCCTGTTGGCGGGCTTCAATAGATGTGTTTTAAATCGTCAGCTGCTGTGTAATTTTAATATAAAGCACAAGCATTCTGTTTAATTAAAGATGCAGTTAAAGAATATGTATAACTTGCAGAGGGATGCTCCACGGCTCCTCTGCACCTTGCAGGTTGCTCCCCTGCTCACCGAGCCGTGAGCCGGCAGCGACCTCGGCGCAGCCCGGCCTGGCTGAGCTCGCGGGCAGCGCCGGCAGCGCCCTGGGGACAGCGCTGGCCCCCAGAGCCGAGGCACTCGCCCTGGCACAGCGTCCGCGGGGAGCCCGGGCACTGGCACTGCCGGCCCGCGGGCACCCAGGCGCGGTCCTGCCTGGTGGGAGATGCCCCAGTGGCTTCGGTGAGCTGGGCACTGGGACGTGGTGCAGCTCCCCGGGTCCGGCACTGGTGAGAATCAGGGAGCTGGGGATTTATGATAGAAATGAAGAGGACCTCTCTCCAAAACCTCGTCACCTGCTGTGCAGCACTTCAGTTAACTCTGCTTTATTACCCAGTCAGTATCCAAGCTCCCATTACAATTATTGATGTAAATATTAATGGTCTATGGAGAAACAGAAGGTGAAGGGCATTTCAGCAGGAGAGTGCTGGGCCCCCGACAGAGGAGGGGGAGCATCTGCAGGTAGGGCTGTAAAGAGCAAGAGCCCGTGCAAGGGCAGGTGTGCAAAGGGAGGAAGAGCAAAGAGTCACAGCCAGGAGAGTAAATTTGAAAGCGCTATGGAGCAAAAGGGCAAGGGTTTAGAACACAAAAAGCCTGGGGGGTGTTGGAAGGGCTCTGCACGCTTCCTGTACAGCCGGCAGAAATGCAGGAGCTGCCGCAGGCAGCGGAGGGAAAAGCAGTGGGGGGCTGCGGGGGTCACCCAGCACCCGCCCCAGGCAGAGCAGGCACCGAGCCCTGGGCTTTGCTGAAAGGTAGAGGCAACCCTGCAGGCGAGGCGCGCGGGCAGCGGGGCTTTGTCACAGCAGAACCGCTTGGATGCCAGGTTCGCAAGGGCAGAAGAGGGCGGCTCCGCTTCTCGGCACGAGCCAAGGCTGCTCTGCAGCTGAGTTCTTGCGCCCCAGGGACTCGGGCTCTTTGCCTTCCCACGAGGCACAGGCGCCGCAGGCTCCCTGCGAGCCCGGAGGGGCTGCACCAGGGGGGAAACACCAGCCAGGTCCCTGCCGTGCCCCCCTGGGGGCTGGTGCCCTGCCCGTGGCATTGCCAGCCAGCCTGGCTGTCCTGGCACCATTGGGACCATCTTTTGCAGGAAAGGAGTGGCCAGATGGGAAAAAGGCAGCTGGTTTCAGCAGATGGTTTTCTGCAAAGTCACTTTAAAGTGGGGGGGGGCTGGCAGGGCTGCGGGCAGCCGTCGGGCAGCTCTGCCTGGGGATGGAGAAGGTGCTGGCGACCGCTGAGCCTGCGCACCGTGCGCCTCGCCATGCGCCTTGCCATGCGCTTCACCGTGCACCGCGCCGCACGCCTCGCCACGTGCCGTCTCAGATGCCCCATCTCCCATTGCTTTTATTTTTTATGTTCGATCACTTGCAATACCCGCGGCTGGGACTGTGCGGTGCAAATACAACGTTCCACAGCGCAGTGTCACAGCCTCGTGCTGCTTGCATGGTGCAAGGCAAGGTGTGAGAGATCTCAGCTCCCACGTACACCGCTTTTCTTCAGAAACAGCCTTGATGCTCAGCAGCCAAGGAGCTGGTACGGAGAAGGACCCACGGCTTAAGTCATTTGGCCTTTTTGGAAAGATTTATTCCCATGACAGAGCGCTGATGACGCACCTCCGTCTGTGTCACTAACGAGCCCCGTACCCTGGCACGGCATTTCTCTGGGCTGGCTGCGCTGTATTTCTGCTGCGCTATCAGACAGTCTGGGCCATTAAATATCTGCTGGCGCTTCTCCCTTCAAACTTTACCTCATTTGCCTTGGCCAGGTAATTCTTCCTGCAGTTTCAGTCGGACACTGCATGGATTTTCACTTGTTGGCTTTCCTTTCCTCAGAGAGCAGCAATGGCCACGTATCGGGACCCGCTCCCAACCCGGCAGGCGGCTTCATCACGAAAGACGCAGTGGAACCGTGCTGTGTTGCTGCTGTTGCTGTCACACGTGCAGCACGGCTGCTGGAGGTCACAGTCCCTGAAGCCACAGAATAGCCACAGAATAGCACTGTGCAGGGTGACAGCCAACAGGACTGGCCAACGGGGACTAACGGGGACGGGGACGGCTTTGTGCCCAGTCTGCTGCAGAACTGTGTAACTCATTGCTGTGCTGCAGACTGGCTGCTCTCGCTGCTCCTCTGCAATGTCTCTGCAGCATGTCCTTGGCTACTGCAAAACCATTTGCTAATCAGTAAAGCAGAAATAGTGCTTTTATCCTTCCCACCTGTTAGCTTGAGCGACTTCTGTAAGGAAAATATTGGCCATAGGATGGATCCATCCAGAGTGCAAGACGTGCTGGTTTTTACTTGTGCCTGTGCTAGTGTTTATGCATGCCCCAACCAAAAAAAAAGCAGGCTTTTTAGATATTTAGCCTTTTCCTCTCCATCAGCTCATCACATTCGTGTTGGTGGCTCTGCAGCACGCTGCCTGCTCCCCTCGGCAGCTGCGCTGGGTTTCATCCTGCACGGCGATGGCTGCGTGTGCTCACGAGCAAGGCTTTGCTTGGGTCCCTGGGAGGGATTGCCTACACCCTGGAGCTCAGCTGGCCCCTGACGAGCCCAGCTCATTACCACCAGTGCTGAGCGTGCCCATAAAGCTGCTGGGCAGGCACCCAGCCCTTAAGGCTGGCAGGGCTCTGGCTGCTGGTGTGGCTGTGTGTGGGGCAGGGAGCCTGGCAGGTAATGGGGGCTGCTTGGGGACAGTGGGGACGTGCGGTGGGCGCAGCCCCGGCCCTGGCCGAGCCTGCTGCCCCAGACCATGGGGAGCTTTGACCGGGCTCCTCTGCTGGGGGGATGCATCCAGCTCTGGGGCTGCTGGGGCAACTGGTGCCCCCCTGGGAGGAGGGAGCAGGGAGCAGGCTGTGTGTGGCCAGGGAGGGTGAGCCAGACCCTGCAGAGAGGAGAGCCAGAGATGCAAGGAAGGGTGGAAGACAACGCTTAGAGCAGCTGAGCATGGAGAGTCCTAAAGCTGTGGCCTCGGAGGCTCCTTCCCACCTACAGCTCCGGGGGGGGTGTGCCTTGGGGGGAGCCTGTGGTCCACAAGCTCTGTCCCCAGAGCTTGCTGAGCCTGAGCAGAGCGTTCCCCTGGGAGAAGCAGTGACTGGAGAGCCCTTCCTACGGGGATGGGGACCCCGCCTGCCAGGACACCTCCATCTCACATTTGCCTGGAGCTCAGCTCTGGGAGGTGGCAGAGGACCCAGCTCATCCATCCCCCCCGCAGCCGCTGGCACCAGCAATGCTGCTGGGGGACCTGTCCTGCCCCAAGTGAGACCCTGGAGCTCTGGGTGAGGGTGACAGGCAAGACACCCTTGGGTCCAGGTAGCGTTTGATCTGCTGGGGCTGGGGAGACCACTGGGTGGGAGAGGACCAGGTCAGACTATTTTCTTAAAAGCACGCTTGCCGTCGCCGCTGGCAGCACAGGCAGACGGTGCCGCAGGACCCCGTGGGGCAGTGGCCCGGGTCCAGTTCACAGCGCTGCATCCTCTGGGACGGACACGCCGTCTCTGTCGCTGTCGAGTTGCTGGCAGCGGCCTTGGCGCTGAGCTGAACGAGCTGGCATCGCTGTTCCAGGGGGTTATTAATAAGCCAGCGGTACATAACTTCGTTGCGAGACCTGCAATTATTCTGTGCTTGGAACAAGTCGAGCTGTAAATAGCTCTTCAAGCGGCAGCTCCCAGCTCTGGGTATGGCACTCCAGGTGCTGCAGCCAAATGCTTTTAGGGCTGGAAGCGCTGCCTGACCCGGACCTCAGCAACGGGGGCTGTGTTGTGCTGCGGCTCACGCGTACCTGACCGGAATGCGCTGATGGAGCTGGGGATGGGATCGGATCATCGGCGAGGCAGGCGGTGAGAGGACCAGAGAGCGGTGGGGACAGAACCTGGAGGTCCTGGGCAGATTTGGACACAAGGGCTGTGGCAGTGCTTGAGCAGATGAGGCCTGGTGAGTAATTGAAATTCCTTCTTTTTTTTTTTTGCAGTTTTTCTGATTGTTCCAATGGCCACAAACAACTTGTGCTCGAGCTGGCTCACAGCTCGGGATTTCCCAGCAATGGTCACTATCCAGCTCAGCCAGGGGCTCGCTGCACAGACGCTGCAGGTGTTGGGGTTGTTAGCAGAGGGGCCGGGTGCTTTGTGCCCCTCGGAACAAGAGGATTGCGTGCCGGGCAGGGCGTGCAGTTGCTCTGCAAAGCCGGGCCAGGGTGAGAGCGGCTGCAAGCGCGGGCAAGCCCAGGGCTGCGGGGAGCATCGGCTGCGTAACCCAGCCTCGCCGCGTCCTGCTTGTCCGGTGGCTTCCGCGTGCTGGTGCCGAAAGAATCGCATGTGAAGGGGGGAAGAGGAAGGCGGTCCTGGCTGCGGACAGGGCATGGCGAGAGTGGTGGTCTCGGCTCTGCAGTGCATTGGGTGATGCTGTCTGCATGGGAAGAAAAACACAAAAAATGCCTGAAGCCCCCAGTCTGTGCCTGGTTTGCTGCCCGTGGAGGTGCTGAGGGTGCTTGCCCAGGTGCCTGGGCAGCCTCTGGGTTGTGGGTGAGTGCTTGGGATAGATGTCCAGAACAGGGGTCCTCCCCGTTCCTCAGGGGGGACTTTTCCTGGCCTGCGTCCTAGCCGGCTGTACCTTGTGAGTGCTCCTGTTCACATGGACCCTGTGGGGAGCCCAGGATCCAGCCAGCATCATTGCGAGGAATAAACCACGCAGGTGCGCGCTTTCCAAGCTGCGAGCTGTCTCAAAGCTTTTGCTTTAAAACCATGGAAGTTATTTTGCAGGTCTAACATTGCTAGAATAGTTGCAATGGTGTTTATAATCTCCATCGGCCAAAATCTCTGCTAGAAACGTTGTAAGTGGCAGTTCCACAAAGTCAGCTTCTGCTTCTGTTACAGGAGAGGGACATGCAGGGCTCACGGGGGGTTGCTGCAATGGCCATAGCTGGGAGAAGAAATGCTCATTACCGTGCTTATCCCCCCCGAGCCGACAGGACAGATTCTCTGCCAGGCGCTCGTTGGCACACGCAATTCTGCTGGGCTTGTGCTGGAAAGACACAGCAAAAGCCCCTTGGAAACTCCTGTACAGAGCATTTATTAATTTGCCTGTCTTTGCCATCAGTGAACGGGCTGCAGAGCCTCAGGCAGGAGCTGTGGCTCAGTCAGGAGTGTGACTGATAGCACCGTGAGTTAATTACGGGAGAATTACAGAATGGCTAGGGAAACCCTGCTGCAAGAAGAGGCAGAACACCCCAGTACTTCTGGCCTCTCCCAGCTCCCACGGGTCAGCCTGTTCTGCGGGTGGCTCCTGCTGGGACCTCTGGAGTGAGCTGGGCTCCTGCTCCACCACGGAAACACTGGAGCCTCCTGATGCCTGCAAAGGTGGACTGAGCTTGGACTGAAGGATGGGAAAACTTCACTCTTTTTTGCATCTGACTGGCTTAGTGTGTAGGTGAGGTGAGAAAGAGGAGATGAGAGTTTCATGCGTGCCATTGTTGCGAGGGCTCGCAGATGGCTGAGCCGAAACTGCGAAGCCCTCTGAGCAGAAACGGGGGGGTTGGCCTGGGGCAGGCAGCACCCGGGAGCAGGACACGCGGAGATCCCATCGCAGCAAGCACAGGTAGAGAAATACCCGGGAGTGGGAGGGAGATGGCACCAGGGGCGCTGAGCCTGCCTGGGGGGCAGCTTATCCCTCTCTGTAACAACTGGGAATGACGCCCATGTGGTAGGAGTGGGGTCTAGCAATGCTCTGGGATTCTGTCCCGCAGTAATTTTACAGCAGCTTTAGCCTTGGGCAAATAACATCAAATACCTCTTCCGATTGCAAGATACAGGACATGTTGCTGGAACTATTCATGCTGCCCCCCAGCCAGGTTCCCTGGTGTTAATCACCTCCTGCAAGAAATTAAACCAGTGGTATTTGGGTAACAAGCCAGGTGGGGGGCTTGGATCCCCAGGCGCGCCCGGGGGGCCGGGGGGCCCCAAGGGGGGGGGCCCGGGCAGGGCGCAGCGGGGGGCCTGGGCTGCTCCAGGGGCTCTCCTGTCCTGCCCATCGGCTGCAGCGAGGTTGGGCAGCCCTGTGTTACCCACCGGGCGGGCATGATCCGAAAGGCCGGGGCTCACGGGGCTGCAGGGTCATCAAATCCCTGTCCCTTGATGCTGCTGTCGGAGATGCCCTTACACTGACAGGAACTGCACCCCCTCTCCAGGCTGTTACGGGGCTGCTTTGCTCTTTCCACCGCTGCGCTGTTCTCCCCGCGTCTGACCTGTGCTCTGCTGCAGATTGAATCAATGCTCTCTCCCAGATGCACATGGATGGTGGATGGTTTGTTTTGCTTCATCCTTTTACTTATCTGAGGATTCAGCAGGTCTCCTCTACCTTCCCTTCCCCAGACCGAGCATCCCACCCAGTCTGGGGCAATCACTGCAATCAGGTGGGCACAGGTCTGGGGTGCGTGGCTCTGTTAGCGTGGGTGTCTTGCTCTGCTCCCTGGGGTGACAGCAGGGGACAGGATGAGCTGTCGTGTGTCTGCGCATGTATTTTGCAGGAAAAATAAGTATCTTAAAGGGCAAACTGCACATGTTTCAAATCTCCTCCTTGCAGCTCATTTTCTGGGTCTCCTGGCCTCTCCAGTGCAATTAGGAGTGTGTTGCTGAAATGTCCTTAATGTTTGCTGAATTATCTTGTTTGTTTTCCTCTGAAATAGATCTGTTTACTGACACGCGTGGCTCCTTGCTGCAGAGTAGTAGGGGCTCTTGCCTTTGGGTGGCTTTGTAGTCATTGGTTTTTTACAGAAGTGGATTCCTAGCAATATTCCTGCGTATTGGCATATCGATAGCGCCTACGATGCTGTACGAGCTTGGAATCCATGTTTGATTAGATGCACAAACTGAAAGCTGTTGGTTGCCTTTTTACTTCATCTGGTCCGGGGTGTAAGGAGGTGACATTGATCCTTACTGGTTTCTAGGCATCCAAGTTTGCAAATCTACTGTACAAAACTTGTGCATGCAGCAACATGACTTTCTGCAGCCTGGCTTGGTCTGTGCCCCTGCAATCCACCAAAACTAAAGCTCCCTGTCCCCCCTTAATTCCCAAATGTATTTACCCTGCTGTGTGGGGAGCTGCTGCCTTTTGCTTACCCTTACCAAGCCGGGTGCTTCCTTTACAGACCAGTGGTCTGGAAGGGAGACGAGCTGGGAGGGAGGGGAAGGCGGGTGTTGAGCAAATGCTCGGTGTCCCAAGCTAAAATGGAGGCAGTTTGTCTTCGGAAGCTCCCTGGGGCTTAAGCACATGCCCATGGCAGCAAGAAAACCCCCAACCCAAACCTGGGACCTCTGCTCCTGGAGCTCCAATCCCCGTGACCCTTCCGGGGCTGCCCACGCGGCGGTGCCGCTGTGCCCCCGTGTTCCCGAATGCCCAGGGAGCTCCCGAGCCCCAGCCCATGGACCCGGCGGCGCCAGGGCTCTGCCAGCACTGTGTGCTGTCCCTGGCAGTGTTTGGAGAGGGCGCAAAGGACAAACGCCGAGTCTGAGGAGAAGAGAGGGAGGGCATCGCGCTGGGGAGAGGCGATGGAACAGGGAAGCAGCGGGCGAGGCGCTGCGGAAAGCTAAGGGCAATAAACCATTTCTGGCAAAAGGTAGTAATAACACTTCAGAGTTATCTGGTGGTTTTCACCTCAGGCTCTCGAAGTTCCTTAGAAACATTAGCTAATTAAACTTCCCATGTTAATTAACCACGCTTTGCTAGATGAGAACCCAGCTTGGAGGTGGCTGCCTGTCCTCCAGACGCTGCCCATGTCCTCGCCGTTGCGCTTTCTTGCGGCGAGGAAGAGCTGGATGGGAGGATGCGGCCGCGTCCCGCTGTGGTGGCACCTCCTGCTCCCTCCTCAGCACCAGGCGGGCAGCTGATTGCCCGGACAGCCGTCGTCTGTCTGTCTGGAGCTGACCCCAGACCACCCAGCTGTGTTTCCTGGCTTCCTCCCGTTTGGCCCTGTAGCAGCTTCATTACTGCAGGAAAAACTTGAGAAATAGGCAAAGGAGGCGTCCAGCGTGAGCTTGTTGATGGTGGCGTAAACCGGCAGCGGATCGCACCCCTGAAGCCCGGGAAGGAGCCGGGGTGAGGCCGGGCTGCGGGGAGGAGCTGCTGGAGAGCAGCGGCCATGGGCAGGCTGGGGGGAACCTCGAGGCCAAGTCAGGGACTTGGGGGAGCAGCAGTTTGGGGAATGCAGCTCTGTCTCTGGCTCCCTGCCCCTCAGAGCTCCCCACGGAACGTATTCCGGGAGGTTTGGGATCTCTGGGCTTCCCTTTGCTGTCGAGACCTGGAGGAGCTGGGGGGTCCCATGCAGCTGGAGCGTGGGAAGAGCCCCGGGGTCGGATGGGGCATCCCTCCAGGAGATCGCTTATCAGGGCAGAGGAATCCCAAGTTAATGTTCTGAAGATACTTAATGAGAGCGAAACTGGATATGGAGCAAGGGGCTGGAGAGGGTGATGAGAAGGTCGTTAGTACGAGAGCATGCTCGTCTGTGCACAGCGACTCCTCTCCGCAAGGTCTAGGTTTGGGACGATGTGTA
This sequence comes from Gorsachius magnificus, assembly GCA_034008185.1. NCBI lineage: Eukaryota > Metazoa > Chordata > Aves > Pelecaniformes > Ardeidae > Gorsachius > Gorsachius magnificus. The sequence continues at coordinate 5,739,892 of CM067100.1, read as the reverse complement.
TTATTCATATAGCCCGAATGGGTGTCTTCCCTTGTGGTTTTCTTATGAAAATACCTTCTAGTCACAGCTCTACAGAAAGTGTCATATAATTTATCTGAAGGTACAGTTTTAAAATACTCCAGAGTGGTAGCGAGTGGGGACTGTGGTGGTCAATATTCAGGGCCACAAGCTGCCAAGATTTTGGGTCGCAATCATTTCATCAGGCATGAGGGGAGAGCTGTGGTCCTGAGATGAGAGCCTGGACCCGCAGGTGCCCCTTCCCTCTCTCTTGTACCCTTGGCAATAATTATTCTTCCTCTCCAAACAGCATTTTCCTCTTTATGAGAATTTTGTCTGTGTCTCGTTTCCCTTCTGAAAGTGCTGGCTTCTGTTTTGGTTTTAATTGAAAGGCTGGAGGGCAAGTGCAATTAAACTCCGGTGCCTGACCTGTAACTTGTAATATGGTTTTTTAAAAAAATAATCACCTTGCTGTTCACAAGTTAGTTGCTTTCTGATCCGGGCTTCATCGTAAGCCCAAGTTTCAGTCCTCATGATCGGACCAAATCGCAGAGGAGCAGGGGGCGTGGGGGGACAGGTCAAAGGTGTTTGCATTTCGGGTTGAAGGGGAGCCCAGCTCTGGGGGGGCGCAGCCCTGATCCGTGGTTTGTGGCGGGGGGCGATGCTCCCGGGATGGCTGCCTGCAAAGCGCCCTGGGGATGGGCGGGAGGGCCCGGGGCGGGGAGGGACAAGCGGTCACAGCAGATTCGTCCCGTGTGCCCTGGCTCTGGCCAGCGCTCAGCGGTGCTGCTCAGGCAGAGGGAGGTTAGCCGGGAGCCGAAATCGGGTGACAAAGCCGCATCCGCCTTTGCTCCTCGTGGCTTCGCCGCGTGTGCCGACAGGGGAGCCCGGCACGAGCATGGGGCAGCTCCCTCCTGCATCTGGCACCAAGGGTTATAAAGATAAACGCGTGATCACTGCATCTAAGGGCTCGTCCTCTGTCCTCTTGGCCTATTGTGTTGGGCAATAAGTGCTTTAAGGTTGGTCATTAATGTAACTTGTATTGCCTTCAGAACAGTAGAAGGATTTCAATTAAAGCTGAGGCTTGGAGACTCCCCGGGCCGGCTCTCGCTGCTTCCCTGTTATTGTCAAATCATGGTAGCTGTAGATCTGGAGGGGGTTTGACTGCTCTGCTACGGGTGAGCCCCAGCTTCAGGGACCTCGACCCTTCGGCTGACACTGTCCCCTGCTCCTGCTGACCCTGGGGAGGAATTGCCCCCGGCTGGCAGCGAGAAACCTCTTGGAGTCAAGCCCTGCGTGCGAAAAGCGACGGCACCGGGCTGCTTCGAGCCAGGCGGTGCCCCCCTGCCGCAGGGGGAAGCCCACGCTGCCTTAAGCATCCACGCTGGCCACGGGCGAGCGCGTCTTGGAACAAACCCTCGGGGGCTGCTGCGCTCTCCCCTGCGGCGCGAGAGGGCAACGGCTGCCGAGGATGGAGCGGCCGCTCTTAGTGCTGACGGATAGGATCCATAATCCGAAGCCATCATCCTCCTTCACTTTCTCATCATGTTGGAATCGATGCCCTGCTGTGCGCAGAGGCTGCTGCCCAAGGCTGAGTTCATTCGTTACTGCACGCTGCCTCCTGGATTTGCGCCAATATGGCGTTTCTCTCCTGTAAAAAATGGGCCACTTGTCAGTGCTGCTGATGGCATCTTGGGCTCGGTAACCTTGGAGCAACTGCGCTAAAATGATTCTGTAAGAGCTCTGCATGCATTAGCGATTTATCCCCCAGGCCGTGTGCTCTCCTGGGATGGCTCCAGCTTGTGGCTGCGGAGGGTGAGAGGAGTGTAGCTGCCTCGCTGAAATCGGGCATTTCCACAAAAAAAGCGTGGAAGGGGGAGCCATATTTAAATAATAGTTTTTGAGGAATAAAAGCTCAGTAAGCGCCAGAAAAAGCGCATCCATTTAAGTTTCTGCACCGAACGCTTGCCCAGCAGAATATACCAGACCTAGTGGGGGAGCCGCTTGCTGCGGGAGTCGGGGCCCTGTGGCGCTGTCGGGGTCTAAAGGAGCGACCCAGCTTGCTCAGCCGTCGTGTTTGGCCCTGAACCCTGGCCAGGTCTGGGCACGCACAGCACGGTGAATACAAACCGGCCGTGCCCCTGCCATGGTGCCCTCTGGCCGTGCGTGAACGCTCCCCCAGTGTCCTCGCTGCTGCCCCAGCAGCCCTTATCTTCCTTACCGCCTCCCTTTGGGCTGGATTGGGCCCCTGTAGAGGCTGCTCGTGGGAAAAGTGTGTTTGTTAAGGTCAATATGCTTCAGAGCGGGAAAACAAATTTGCCCGTGGTCCTCTTGAGGAGGATGAGAGCTGCTTGTCACTCGGCTGGTTCATTACGGGGTTTGGACACTGGAAGCTTCAGCTCTTTTATTAGTGACAACTTTTTCACGGCTTTAATTACTCCTCAGGTGCAAAACTGCTGTGGTAAGTTTTGCGCTGGCGGCGCTGGGGCATTGCCCTCCTGTTCTGCTGGGGTCCCCTTGGCCCCCCGAGATGCAGGTGTGTTCCCATGCTCCAGGCGTAGCAGACCCAGAGCTGCTGCTGTGCCAAAACCCCAGCACCGGCTGGGGAGCATCCCCCTCCCCAGCCAGGAGCCCGGGCCTCATGGCATCAGCACCAGCTTTAGCAGAAAACAAATACGGAGTGTTGTGCTGGGGGGTCTGCGAGTGGCAGATGTGTCCCAGCTGAGGAAGCGGGGCTCAGTCATCTCTAATTGCAAGTGGTATCTCCCCACTGCTTCATTATTTATGTGCAGGCGATGGGCTTTAATGCTGCAAAATTACTCCAAGCATGCCAGCACCTGGGGTCTGCTCGCTGTGAAATACTGCTTTGTGTTTGTGGATGGCACCTCCTTATTCAAGTTTGTATCCAATAAATGCCTGACATACAGGTGAAGGGAAACAAAGCATGAATAACGTTCTGTTCTGTCCGTACAGAAATGAATTATGTGAATACTCAATGTTAACACACGACAGGAAAGCGATCGGTGCGAGAGCCAGGGAGAAGCAAATTGCGCAGGCAGAGCTGTGTTCGCTTGCATTCCTTAAATGTGCCCAGGATCATCGTCCCAGGGCGGCACCAGAATATAAATTGATGAATGAGCCACGGCTCTACGCTCAGTTTTAAACCATGCCACGTACCGCACCTTCGTGCTGGTGGGTGGGTGGGTGCTTGCCCCGGCTGGGGCGGGAGCCTCAGCCTCTGTCAGGCTCGGTGTGTGCCCCGATGACTGCACAGCTCCTGCACTCGCTTGTGTGCTCAATTATTCATAGCACAAACCTAAAAATAAATGCCTGCTGGTGGCTGAAAGGGTGAAGGACTTCTCTTCTCCCTAGATGACCTCTAGGGGTCCCTTCCAACCCAGAACATTCTATGATTCTATGATTCTTGGGTCTCCAGACTTCAGCTGAAATCCCCTCCCTGTCCCGGGTTGCTCCGCAGTGCTGCACCGAGCAGCTCGGGCTGTGCTTTCTGGACACCCCGTGTAGCACAGGGTTTATGCTATGGCAGCAGAAACAGGAGCAGTCCTTGGGATGGCCCATCCGTCCCACCGCCGGCGCTCCCGAGGATGTGCTAACCCATCACGTAGCAGCCGTGGATGCTAACGCAGCCTCATCAGCTGAGCTTCTGGCACAGCACTTGAGCCCAGCACAGAGACAAAGACAAAGCTGTGGTCTCTGAGCTGTGTCTCAAGGGAACGGTTGTAGTAAACTCAGTTATATTTTCTTGCCCAGATTTAAATGCAAAGAACCTTCCTACTGCTGTAGATCTTGACTGCAAACTTCTCTTGCAACCCCTTTTGGCAGAACTGTATTTTACTGTCCCAGAATCTGGAATTTACCCCTTGCTCTTTCAAACCTCTTGCCGCTGTGTTTACGTGAGTAATATCCCCCTTACAGGGCGAAGTACTCGATGCCAAAGGTAACAGGTTTTGATGATCACTACCAAAGATGTTAACAGTCTCAGCTTATTGTAAACGCAGCTCTGCGGCTGGAGATCAGCTAGGAAGGACCTGTCGAGACCCAAATGATTTTCAAGTGCACGGCTGGGTGAAGTCCCCGCTTGCTCCTGCATCTCACTGCAGAAGTGAATAGTTAAATGCAAGCATTGGGTCTTGGCTTCCTGGGTAACAGCGTGCTACGTGCGCTTGCGTCGCAGTCGCTGCGTCCCTTGCTCGGGAGAGCCCTGCTAGCCCTGTGCCCAGGGAGGGGGTCAATGAGCCAAGCAATGGGCACAGAATAACAAGCGGGATGGGGACAGGCAGAGCCTTTGCCCGGCTCAGGCTCAGCAGAGTCTTGCTGGACGGGGCCCGCCGGTCTCTGGCTGCCGGCTGACTTCCCGCGCTGCCTTCGGTCGGGCTTTGCCGCAGGCGGTGGGTGTGCGTTTTGCGGGCGCCGTGCCGCTGGCGCGTGGCGAAGCTGCCGGCGTTGCAGCTACGGCTGTGGGGGCCCCCCGGCCCCCCCGCTGCGCGCCTGCGCTCTGCGATGCAGCGGGCGGCCTGATCGCCGTCGGGTGCTGTGGGTGCCATGGACGCGGGGGGGGGCCCCCCGCAGGCGGGAACCGGGCGCCAAGGGCAGGGAGGGTGCGCGGCGATGCCGGGCTGCTGCTCGGTGGTGATCCCGGCGGATCGAGGGCACGCTGGGCCGTGGCATGCTGGTGATTGCTCATCCTTTCCACTTCCAAGCTCTCATCCTCGCTGCCCCTGCCATGGTGACCGTTTTGGAAACTGCTCATCAGCAGATGAGGGCCCAGCACAGGCGAGTTGCCCCAGGCAAGCGTTGCACCCTGGATTATTGCACGGGTTTTGAGTGTGTGACTTTCTGAAAGTATGGAAGCTTTTTACTCTGCTGTTGGCTTAAGGCTTTATACCCCTTACAACTGACCTGCTAGCGCTGTGTTTCGAAAAACAAGCCCCCAAAACGCTTGGCCAAAAAAAAATTCTCATTGAAAAAGGTGGTGATTAGGTACACAAGGGAAAGCGGAGACAATAAAATGCGGACTGTAAAGGCTGGGTGATGCCTTATCACAGGGTTGCAGACGGGAGTAGGAAATGGCCTGAAATAAATATGTGGCAGATAGCAGAGGCACAAAACGTGAGGCAGGAGCTGTGCACAGCCCGGGCTCCTGCCAGGGTGCGGGAAACAGTGGAGTGCGAGTGCCAGGAGCTCAGTACCCACAAGCGTGGGCGAGCTCTCGCATCGCTCGAGCTCCTGCTCGTGGCCGGTTGCTCAGCAGAGCAGGGATCAGCCTTGCTGAGTGCTCCCATGGGTCCGGGAGCTCGGCTGGAGACAGCCGCGCTGGCCCTCCCTCGGGCGCCTTGTGCGGAGGCCGTCAGCCGCCCCGCTCGGCTCCGCATCGCCGCATCCTGCTCCTCGGGATGGGGATGGCGGGGATGGGGATGCTTCTGTCCATGCAGCGCTTGTGGTCACTGTGTCCAATGGAGCCGTCCTTGGTGCCGTTCACTCGATGCGGATCCCGGCCAGGGACCGAAAGGGTCCCTGGGGACAGGAGTTGTGTGTTGGCCCATGCCCTGAGCGAGCAGCTGGGAACTAAATTAATTTATTCCTGAATAAAGGCTATTTCTGATGGAGCCCAGGAGGAACGTACCACTGACCTAGCACATGGTGCTAACTTCTGAGCTGGTTTAATCTCATTAATGTATTTCTTCCCTCATTATTTGCCTCAGGGCAGATGTTATCAACAAACAGCAAATCCCCTATAGGGGCTGTGGGCTGGAATCAGTGTTTTCCCATGGGTGATGCAGCTTTACCGGAGCCTGGGGTGGGGGGGGGATGCGCTCCCCGGATCGGACCTCCCTGAGCTCCGCTGCAGCTGCTGGAGCCAAGGGCTTGGAGGGAAGGGTGTGCTGGGAGGCAACTCACGCTGTCAGGTTGGGAGTCAAACAGAGTAAAAGTGATAGCTTTTAAAAATTCATGGTTGTGTTGATGCACTCAGTCAAGTGTAATTAAATGTGGAGAGACTCAACAGTCACGTATAAACACTTTGTGGGAGCCTGTCGCTCTGCCAGGGAAACGAACACCCCCCGAGCAAACGAACAAACCTTTAAAATCGTCAGCATCGCCTCCTTGGAGAGCAGAGGCGGAGGCTGCGGAGGAGCATCGGGGGGGCTGGCGTAGAGGTGTTTCCAGAGGCGACGCGGTAGCTGGTAACGCAGAAAACTCTTCACCCCTTCTGTTGTACGGTGCTGCAGCACCGGCGGGCCAATGTGGGGCTGTAAAAGGCAGAATTAGTGGTCAGGGTGGGTCCTGGGCTTGAAATGCCATAGATGGGAGGTGCTGTGCCTGGCGCTCAGCCTCACCCACCAAGCATCGCTGCTGCGCCTGCCTTGTCCTTCGGGAGCTGCTGGCCTGTGCTTCGCCGTGCCTGGACCTCTCTGCTCTGGGGTCCTTTGCCAATCAAAACTGGGGCTGCCTAACTGAAAATAGTTGTCCCTGTTTTAAAATGTGCAAAAAGAAAAAAACAACCAAAAAAACCCAAAAAGGGGGGGAAACACAGTATGCCTAACTATGTAGTGGATGTCTGTCTCTTGAAAATGAGCTTTTCTTCCATAGGAGAGCTTTTCTCCCGCAAATTGCACTTAATTACTCATAAGTAGGGGAGAACAGATGCATGCAAAGGGTGCTGAGATCCAGAGAGATCCCAGAGAACCCCCTGCGGCCCCGTCCCGCTGCTGCGTGGGTCAGGCAGGGGTTGGTTTCTGGCAGCTGGTGGGGGCAGGACGCTGCCCCGGCCCCCATCCCCATATCGTGCGTGCTGAGGGCTGCTGCGTGGCCTCGTCCTCTGCAGACCCAGGTGCCTCGAGGGGTTTGCTCGGCAGATGTGTGCTGGGACCAGCAGGATGCAGGATGCCAGCCCCAGTGCCTTCGCACGGCTCCGTCCCTGCTTCAGGTAAATACGACTGAGAAAAACAGATGCTGCACTTGGTGTCCCCCCCGTTATCTCCAGGAGTGATGTGGCAATGGCCAAATTTGGAGAGCAGCCATGCTGCTCGGTGCAGTCGACAAGGGCACAGTGAGTTAAGATTTATGCCTGCTTTTTACAGGAATTTTACATGAATTTAGCAACAGTCTGCTGGCTCTGGCAGTGAGGTGCTTACCCAGCCTCAGCGTGAGGCTCGTTAGCACGACTAAAGGTGGTGTCGGGCATTGCCAGAGCCCACTCTGCCCCTCGCCATGGAAGTTCCCAGTGGCAGATCCTTTGCCCCCAGTGCGGCTCCTCCCAGCTTGGTCCCGTAAATCCCTGAAAGCGGGTGGGAAGCGGGACAGAGCCTCCAGGCACCTTCTCCCTGCCCTGCCGAGCCATTGCCTTGCGCCTGGGCGAGACGCCCGCTTCCGGCAGCTTCTGGAAGGCGGAGAAGTTCTTATGTCGGGCTTCAAAGCCAGCAAAGCACCTGGGGGGGGTTATTTTTATTTTTTAACTCCAGCACAGATGGGCGTCTCTGCAGGGCACTCATTTCAGGTGTCAGTTTTCTCAGAAAAATAGAATCTCGCCACCTTGCCAGAAGCTGCCTCTGTCCCCAGCTAAATCCTGTGTGCGCGTGGAGCAGCGGCACGGCGGGGGGAGAGCCACGGCGGGCAGAGCCCGAGCCCGACACCGAGCGGGAGCACCCTCGCGTGGTCCGGGGCCAACTGGCCCCTGCCCTTCCAGTTGCGCCGCTCATGCAGCACAAATTAGGAGGCTTAATTATTTCAACAGAGGTTAATTACATCCGTCACTACAGCAAATCTCCAGTTCATGCCATTCTTTCCACTTCATTTAATTCATTACCCCCATGAAATTTGTGGATTTCTGCATAGAATGGCTCATTTATATCGCACATGTCCCTTGCAGCAGCAACCCTCCACGTCTGCCCCTTCCCTTTCCTTTGTTTTTGTTCCTCTAAGCTTTCGCGGCTGGCGGTGACAACGCGGTTTGAGGGGAGCAGGTCAGAGCAGCCTGGGAACTCCTCCGCTGCAAAGCGGGTGAAACCGAACCGGGGAGGGGCGGGCTGTGCCCCCCAGCGCCGCCCGTACCCTGTGCTGAGCCACTGATTCCGGGCCGCAGAAATCACCCCCTTCCCTCATTGCATCCTTGCTCAAAACCTGGACTCACGGATGCGTGTCCATGTCCTCTCCCTGCCTGCGAGGCAGCCGCGCCGCTCACCAGCCCGCGCTCTCCTGGCCCCCCCGTGCTCTCCTGGCCCCCCGTGCACAAGACGAGGGTCCATCACGGAGGAATTAGCCAGCTGTGCACCCCCCGCGCTGACTCCTAAAGCGCAGCTCCTCACAGCTTAATGCGTTTCTGTAATAGCAATAGATGGCAGTGCTAAGGCTCTCGGATGTTACTTAATTAGTTTTACTGTGCCTTCCGTAGTCGGTGGCGATATATCCTAATAGCTGAAGGATTAATAGAGAGGCATGCTTTAAACACAAGTTCTAATGCAGAATAATAGAGAACAACAAAGGTCTGAAAGTAAACACGGATTTTAAGATGAAATTGCAGTGCGAGAGGCGCACCGTGCTCCTCTTAAAGCGAGCTGGCAAACTGCCCTGGTCGGCAGAACTCTGCCTCGGCTGATGCTGGATTGCACGTTTAATCCTGTGGAGAGGCACTGGCATCAGGAAGGACATCCACAAGCTGCACCGGAGGCTCGGAATGACTGGGCAATGCTTATCCCTGAATTACTGTGAAGTTGGTGCACACTAGGAGTTGTTCAGGCACGTTCATCGCATCCTGTGCTGAGCAGAGAGTTTAGTATTTGACCACTCTAGAAGTGTGCATAGCAAACCTGGTCCGGATGCCTGGAGAAGTGAAAAGGGCGCTGGAAAAGGCAAGCTGGCCTTTAGAAGGGCTGCCGAAGCCCGGGGAGCAGAAGCGCTCTGCCTTACAGCCCGTCTCCATTTCTCCTCTTTCTTTTTTGTTTTTCAGCTTGGTTCATTCCTTTATCGTTGCTCCCAGCGGGGTTCATCGTTCCTGAGTCTCCTCGTCCTCCAGCACGTCGGTGGCAGTCCTGCGAAGCACGGCCATGCACAGGTTTCCTTGCCAAGGGCGTTTGTCAGGCAGGCTCCCAGGAGCGGCTGTGGACACCGGGTAACTTAGGGCCTCGGTACGGGACTGCTCCTGCCAGAGGGTAAGGAATAATTTGGCCGGAGCAGCCACTTTCTGCTGGGTCGCCTGGGTGTCTGTGCAGCCAGCGCTCCAGCGGGATCCATAAAGGCTCGCAGATAAATGACTCTCCCCATCAGCAGCCTTCTTCAAGCCCAGAAAGTGGACACGGTGACTCCTGCTCCCTATGGGAAATGGGAAATAATGGGTGCCTGCCCCCGGAGCCCCCAGCACAGGAAGGGCAGCAGCATCCCTTATAGCACCGGAATTGAAGCTGCCTTTTACCTCTCTACTCTAACAGGACTTAACAGACCGTAACACCGAAATTCAGCCCAGTTCATTAGTGCTACATCCCAGCCTTCAGCATTAATCCACCCTATCTGTTTGTCTCTCCGAGTGTTAGCACGGATGATTGTTTGCATAATTATGCAAAATTATCTCTGTGCCTTCAAGAAGCCATAAGAGCAAAATGCAATTGCCTGCACGACCAGCCTGCATGCTGGAGCGGTGGGTGCGTGAGGGTCCTCAGGAATTCCGGCTCCGAAGGACTGGAGCCAGAGGCTCGGGGGTCTGTGCTGCAGGGCGTTGCGTTCCACCCGCTGGTGCAAAGCGGGTCCAGCAGCGTGGTTACGGACCGGGAGAGCGCGGGCAGGGAGCTGCCCAGGGGCTTTGTGCCCGCTTCACCAGTGAGTTATAATCCGGTGTGGGAAGGAGCTGCCGGGCTCTTGAGGAGGGCTTGGGGTCAGGAATTCTCCCCTCCGAGCCCCAGTGGCCCCTGGCTGTTCCAGTCTGATGCCACGGAAGGGTTGGAAAGGCTGGTAAATTAATGTTGTCATTGCTAATTATCGAGGGGGGGAGGTTTATGCAGTCACATAGCCCAAAAATCCAGATCGTGTCTGCTGACATGTGCAAGGGGGAAGTGAGACATTTCCCACCTGCTCAGCTATTTTGCAGCTTGGGGGATATTTCCTATATTTAAGTGCAGTTGGAGGGATAAACTTGTGAAGTCAAACATAAGGTAACAACCAAGGGAAGTAATTTTTTAGTTGCAGATCTGCCTGACTTTGATTTAGTACATGGTGAGGAGTTTCTTTAGCATAATGATGCTTCTTAGGGTGCCTGATAAAACCCTGCAGTAATGGACAGACGCTGTTCTCAGTTATCAGTCTCATCATTAGCATTTTGCTGTCATTAACCTTCCCAGGATAAATTGCCTGCTTATAAAAAAGATACTTCTCTGTTGGGCGTTAGCAGGTCTGGTTCTGGATAGGGATGTGGAAATGGGTCTGCGGAGCTTTGCAAACGTGAACATGAACTCTGTGATTCGGAGATTGGAGGCCAGGCCAGTGTAAATCAGGGAAATTATTCCAGATTTTGATCTTTGTCGAGGCTTAGGGGTTTAAAGATGCTCGCTTTGGCTGGGAAACAATCAACCTCATCGCCTGCAGGCGGAGGGAGGGACTCGCCTGCCCCACAGCCGCTGCAATTCCACGTTCCCATCGGCTGCTGCGGGGCCGGGGAGCTGCTCATGCTGCTTGCAGGGAAGGGTCTGGCCTCTCTCCTCTCCTTCCTTGCACTTTTCCTCTGGCCAGGGTTTTAGAGATGCTGCTTGCACGCTTTTTGTCCGTGCACACATCCCCTGCCGCCGCTGGTGCCCTGCTCGAGGCGCTGCGGGAGCTCGCCGGGATGCCAGCCTTGGCTGGGAGCGCTGGAGGGGCGCGCGAAGCGCTCCGGCTGCCAGAGAATGATACACGCGTTTATTTGAGGATCTGTAGTACACAAAGCGCTTTAATAACCCTATTCATCTGACGGCTACTTCGGTAGAAACAGAACTGCCTGTTCCCTGTTGAATGCCAGTTAGCGGGGAACGCTGCCGTTAACATTTAGCGGGAGCTCCAGGTCACCTTGATATAATCAAGCTAACACGTTTTAATGGCTGTTTAATTAGATTTAGCATAGGGAAGGTGCCGTGCAGGAAGGCTGCATTTCTGCTTTCAGTGCTTGCGGTGGTGGCTGGATTAAATAAAAATGCAGATAGAAGCCTGCAAGTAATAGCCAAAGGTGAGCTGGTTGGTTTTTTTTTCCCCGCTCAATATAATTTTTCAGCCTGGTTTGAGTGGATGTGTCTGCTCCTGCCCTTCTCGCAGGGCCGAGTAGCTGCTCGCATGCCCTCAGACTGCAGCAAAATCCAGGCGGCTCCTTGACGGGCCATTTGCTTTTAGGTGACCTGATCTTTCAGCACCTTGCTGCGAGGCTCTTATTAAATCACTTGTCGGGAGCCGGCCCCTGTGCTGTAAATGGGATTGAAGCAGGAGGGAAGGAATCTGTCTGCTCTCCAGTGGCAATTTCCGAGCGTTATGGCAAACCGGTCCCTGCATTAGAGAACAAATAGCTCACGTCCATCTCCCATCAATTTTGATGCCTTCATGAGGCTATGGGAGACTCCGAGGAGCACTTTGTAAAACTGCCAGTTGCTCCTTCATAGAAAATAAAGCATCGAAACATATTGCTATAAAAGATATGACACTGCTCTCGATGGATTTATTAAGACGACCCCTAGAGTAAAGAGTTATAAAATCTCATCAAGTCAGCAGTTCCAGCTGTGTAATTGATATCCATTAGCTCCCATTGACTGCTGTGCAGGGCTTCGTTTTCTGTAGCGTCAACAAATTCCTCTCCTGCCCACCACAGAACTACCAGGGGGCTCAGAGGAAACAAAGCTGATCAGCAAATGCAGAGCACGGATCCCAGGAGAGCGCCAGGGCTCTTTTCCTTGGTCACATCCCATAAATGCAAACCTCTATCCTAACCCCCACTGCTCAGACGGTGCCATGGGCACAGGGCAGGTCCACAAATACACCGTGACTTTGCTGGAGACCAGAGACTGGGCAGCAGTTTCGTTTCCCGGATGATACAATTCCCTCTCATCTGCTTCACTTCATGGCGATTTTATATCTTTTACCAGGGTAGGATTATTATAGTGACATTTTACTGAAACAAAACAGGAGAAAGCTGTCCCTGCAAAATGCAACCCGGTGGTTTGCTTCCGCACCAATTCCCCATCCAGCAACCCAGCCTCGGCCGGGCAGTGGGAGCAGGATGAGCCCAGCCGAGAGCTGGCCCCGACCCTGCACGGCGCTGGGTTTGTCTGTGTCAGAGCAACCCCAGCACGTTACAGGGCCATGGTGTCTGCCTGTCTGTCACCTGGCAGGACTAGGCAGGCAGATTGCTTCCCAGCGCTCCCACGAGTGATTTCAGTATTGGAGTTATTTTGGGTGGATGTAAGAGCGATGGGGAATAACTGAGAGATGGGTAGCAGTTGTCTGAACATTGTCAAATATTTGTAATAAGTAGATGGATGCTGCAGCTCTGAAGGCGTTTCTGTCTTCCCCCCGCTGCCAAGCAGACGCTTGGTGCTGACCATGGCTCAGCCCGAGGGAGAGGGTGGGATGAAATGGTCTGGAATGGGAAGCAATGGCATTGTCTGTGTGGTCTGGAGTCGTTAAGGCAGCGAGCCCGGGACGCAGCTAGTGGTGCAGGGCACGCTACCGCCGCCAAAGCTTTCTGGAGGGCTGGGGTCCTGGGGGGGTGACACCCGCTCCCGGGCAGTTCCCCACTGGCAGGGCTCTCCCAGGGAGGCTCGACACCGCTGCCCACGGGGGGCTTGCGCTCTGTCTTCAAAGTCCTGTACTACAAACCAGGCTGTTCTGGTATGGGGGGGGTGGTGGTTGGTTTTTTACAAATAGTTGTTCTTGGCTTTGTTGCTCAACTGACGTCAGGTGGCGGCGGCACGAAGCGCGGGTCCCTCGAGGCGCAGGGCACCCGCTCATCGTGCTTTTTCAAGCCCTGTTCCTCGGTGGGAAGGAGATCGGCGGCACCGGACACAAATCTGTGGGGGGAGGCGGGGGGGTTCGTGCCGCACCGTGCGGTGCAGAGCCTCCCAGCGTGGTTCTGCTCTGCCCCACGCGTCGCTGCCCACGCCAGCCTGCCCCTGCCTGCCCTTCGTGGGTTGGCCAAACCATTTGTCCCTCTGATTATTTACAGCTTTTCTGTGCTATTGACCTCCCGCCCCTTCCTCCTGCAAATCATTTGCTTTGCCAAATGCTTCGGTGCTCACTTGTACCGTTTGATTTCTTTTTTTTCCTGCTCCTTATCTCACCTCAGGAAGGAGAGGGATTACCTCATTCCCACTGCCTCAGGAATAAATCCTCATTATGGATTTGTACCTGGGGAGGAAGAAACTGATTTCCACTCCCAGCCAGTTCAGAGCAGATATTTGAAGGTAATTGTTCAGTCCAGAGACATTTCACTTGTCTAATAACCATAAAAAGGGCTTTTATTAGCGCTGTGTTTGAGGTTGGGACTATTTAGAAGATATTTATGGGGAAGATATTATTGCAGAAAACCAGACCATGGATGTCAGATTTATGCTTTTATTTTGAGGTGGAGCAGAGGGGAAGGAGCCAGCATCCATTCAAGCGCGAGTGCTGGCGCGGGGCTCGTCCCCGGTCGGGGCGAGGGGGGCTGCGCCGCTGTGGGTTGGAGGGACCCAGAGGTGGAGGTCGCTCCTCTGGAGCAGGAGGCAGCGCGGGACAGGGATCCCTCTTTGCATTCACATGGATGATCCAACAGGCCGTACAAAGCCTGGAGGAGGGAAAGCCCAGTTTTCCGTTACCTGTCTTTTGGGATGCAGGCTCAAAGCAGGATCAGGCAACGGCTTGTTCTGCAGCCTGGCGCAGCACCGTGCTCTCATGCTGTCAGGGCGGTTTGATCCCCCGTACAAACCCCTTCCGTGTGCCCTCCCCCTCCGGGCGCGCACACCCCGGCTCCCGCTGGGGTTGTGAGACCTCTGACGTGTGCTGGCGGACGTTAACCGCGCTTTTACCCAGGATCCAGAGGCTCTGCCTCCCTAAACACCCTGGGACACGCAAGGCTGAAATGACGGTGTGATGAGGCCCTTTTTTTCTTGGCTAATTGCTGCAGGATGGAGTAAGGGCCAGAATAAAGTACGGTCGTCTGCTGAACGGCTGCTGCGCCCGATGGTCGGGCTGTTCACTGCAGCCCACGATACATTGCCTGTCGTGGCCCCTGAAGACACCAGCTCCGGCGAAAGCCAGGCAGTGACGTCTCTGGGCTGTGACAGACCTGGTTCAAAGCTTCCCTGGCCCAGCAGGCGGTGTCTGCCTACATGAAAATAACCGAGGAGCAACCAGTGAGAACTTTCTAGAAGGGCAATTACTTGGTCCCGTTTTGTGGGTTCCCCCTGCGATACCACCAGGTGTTCTGGCTTCGGTAGGGGAGCAGAAATGCTCAACAGAAGTCAACGGTGCTGGGGCGCTGGGACTCAGGATCCCGTGCCTGTTTCTTTGGGGTTGTGCCATGTACTGCTCTGCCGCCAGCTTTGGAGGCAGCAAGGACCCCTCCCTCACCCATTTAGCTGCCGGTAAATGTTTTATGAAAGGTCCTTAATTATTCAGGAGGAACCACATCTCCGTTACACAGCTCCTCTCACAGGCGGAGCACAGTCGTTCAGTGCTCGATGCTCCGGGGAACGGGTGGTTCTCACGCTGAGCCTTCTTCCCAACACCTGAGCTCACCCGTGGAGGACAACGGGAGGATTTGCTTGCACAGGTCGTGACACAGACCAGTCCAAACCCATCCAGCGGAGTGGGTACTCCTGGTTGAAACCCCAGTAACCCAGCGATACCCCGGGTTCCCTCGGGAGATGGCGTTGGGGTGGATGTGGGCAGCTCAGACACCCCAGCTCGCTTCCCAAGGGGCTGCTGCCCGCCAGCCGTCCTGAGAGCTGAGCTTTGCTGGTCTGTCCCCCCCCGCCAGGATCTAATGCTCCTCCCTGCCCACCCCTCTGCGCGGAGCCCTCCGACTCCCAGCGGGACGCAGCAGCTCCAACGCAGCCTGGCTGCGTTCAGGATCCTCGCTCTTAGTGCTGGGGGTGGGGATATTGCAGCCTGCTTGCCTTACGTGGATCTCCCAGCGTCCTAGTGAAACGGGGAAAATGGAAATCAGACTGAAATGCCAAAACCCAACGTAGCGGAGGAGCCCGGGCAGCACTGGAAGCCCGCGGCAGCCCGTTGAGCCGAGGTGCTCCATCTGCCCAAACCCCCTTTCCGTGTCTGTAACCCCGGGGGCGTGGGAGCCGGGATCGAGAAGCGCGGCGTGTGCTCGTGCGGGAATGAGCTGCTCTGCCTGACGCGGCTCGACGGTGGGCTCGGGTCTTGTGCAGCGCCTTGCTGGGCATTGGCTGTTCCTGGCTGATGCCGCTCCTGGTGCGGGCCCTGGGCAGGGGGGGTAATTCGGTAAACGTTGCAGGTGCCGGCGACACGCATTGCTGCTGCTCCCACCCGTGGATCGCCGGACGCCGCACGGATCGCTAAGGGTGAGCGTGGTGCAATGCTGCGATGGGACGGGGGAGCTGGAGCTAAGGGGGAGCTGGAGGTGTTCCCCGTTCAGTCTTGACACTGAAGCTCCTGGCTCTGTCCACGGGCGGTGGTTATGGCCTTGGGCTCTTGACAGCCTGCGCAGCGGCCTCTGGACCTGAGCGGTCGTGGCTTTTGGTTGCCCAGAGCCTACATCACCTTCTTGCATTTTCCAACAGCCTGTGCATAAAGCAAGCGAGCACTAGAAGCTGTAAAGCGGGATGTTTGAGAGCTGAGCTGGATCCCAGTCGTGGTGTTTTGGAGGTGAGCTGGATCCCAGTCGTGGTGTTTTGGAGGTGAGCTGGATCCCAGTCGTGGTGTTTTGGAGGTGAGCTGGATCCCAGTCGTGGTGTTTTGGAGGTGAGCTGGATCCCAGTCGTGGTGTTTTGGGGGTGAGCTGGATCCCAGTCATGCTTTCCTTCTTATGGAGCAGTTTTAGATATAAAGATGATGATAGATTAAATTACGTTTGACTGACAGATTTAAATTAGGACTTCTTTGTGCAGCCTCCACATCCATGCTCTAAACAGGAGGCTTGGGATTAGGGCCACTAAATTACTTCGTTTATTGGAAAAATAAAATACCAGGAGTAGATGAAGATGAAAAGTGAGAGAAACGTAAACCGAAAGAGTGTTAAGAACGATGAAGCTAAGGCAGCAAACGGAACAGAGCAGCACTAAACCTAGATGGCACGTAAGGAATTCCCTCAGAGTGGCAGCATGGAGGAGTCACTTAGGCTGCTCAAATACAGAGTTTGAAGTTCAAGACAGATGAGCTTGGTATTGCTTTTCAGCTGCCAGCGGTGCTGGAGCTCGTGCCCTGGGGCAAGCTGCGATCAGAAGAGCAGAGAAGCAAACTGCCGCGGGGCGTCACAAGTGTCACGAGTTGCAGGGCTTTTACAGGCACAGGGTGCTGGGAAAGGCAGCCCCCATGGCTGGGTGGTGATCCCGCAGGAGAGCGTGCCGCAGAAACACCCGCGCGGCTCCTCTCACCTCGGCCACCGTGGGCTCATCGTTTTGCCGCTGGCGAGTGTGCCTTCAGGGAGAAACTAAAAAAGGGGGGTGAAAATTACCTTAACGCCAGGGTCACTGTACTAGAGGGATGCTGCAGGACTAGGTGTCCCCCGCTTCGCTCCCGACGACCCCTTTGGGGTCTTCTCCGGGGGATGCTCTGGGCATCATCACTCTTCTGAAGAGCGGTTGTGTCCCGGGCTGCCCTCAGCGCAGGATGCTGGAGCATCGCACGCTGCTTTGTGCACCCACGCGCCCTGGTACCCAGGCTGGACCAGCCCTCTGCCAGCGGGGATGGGGAAGGGATGGAGGAAATCAGGTGCAGGCTGTGGATGGAGCGGAACCTCCGGCTGTCCTCCTGCAGCTTGAAGGCAGGAATTGCTCTTCCTTCCCAGGTCCAGGCAGCAATCCCAGGGAACCTGCCCCAAACAACTGGAGTTTGCAAGATCCTTGTTACCGGCCCTGGTCCTGCCTCCCTGCTTAGCAGTCCCCGCACGCCTCCCCCAAGCCCAAGCAGAGGTAGGTTTCTGTCTGCTGGCTTTGAGTAACTCCTTTTAACCCCTCTGCCTCTTTGCATCTGTATCGCCTCCCTCGCTCTTCCCAGTAATTACATACAAGGCCACGGAAAGAGATCAAATTCTGCCGTCTCCTTTGAATCCTGGAAACTGCTCCTTATGGTACCCTTGAGTCTCTTTAAGGAAAACAAATTAAAATGCTGCAGGCCAGATGATTGCAGGTAAAGCCGCACACTGGAGGGCCTGGCAGTTCCCAGGTAGCCTTCTATACAGCCAGAGAGACATCGCCAGGAGATTGATTTCCTACCGGGTCTGGGGAAATTCCGCAGCTCCACAGATAATCTATCACCGCCTGCCCGGAGAGGAGCGACAAATTCTTGGTTGTCTTCTCGAGCACGATTGCAGGAGGAGCAGCAGTGCAAACTGCTTTCCCTGCCGGTGAACAAAAGCCAGGCTTGGGTCACAGGAGCCTTCCAGAGTCTCCTTCCCCTCCTGCCATGGTTCATTCGGGTTGGGCTGCTCCCCCAGCAGCTCCGTCCCCGCTGTGCTGCCCTGTTTGGCAGGAATTATCGCCCGCTTTCTTTGCAGCCTTTGCTTTAGATTTGTTATTATGAGGAGTTGTTGATTCTCCAGAACAGCAGCGTGTGTCCGCCCGAGTGATATCTGTATGTCCTCACTTGCGGCTTGACCCGACGGACGTCACCGGCCTCGTAAACAAAATGCCTCTGGGTACCCATCAGACCTATGCTCAGACCCAGGGTGATGCTGCCCAGGGGACATCTCCTCCTCCTCCTCCTCCTCCTCCCAGCAGGGCAGGCTGGCAGCAGGCACTCCCAT
Organism: Gorsachius magnificus; assembly: GCA_034008185.1. Classification (NCBI taxonomy): domain Eukaryota; kingdom Metazoa; phylum Chordata; class Aves; order Pelecaniformes; family Ardeidae; genus Gorsachius; species Gorsachius magnificus. Next base: position 5,721,954 of record CM067100.1, on the reverse strand, counting down.
GTCTGCCTGGTGGCCTTGGTAGGGGACAGGTTGGTGCCACGAGGTGACAGCATCGGTCTGCAGGTGCGTGGCAGAGGGACAGTGCCTCTGCCACCACCTGGGAGGTGCAGGATGCAGAGCCAGCCTTTGGACCTGGCTTAAAGCAGTTTAATGACAGCACTAAGGGGAGAGTTTGGATAAATGGTGTAAGGGAACGTATTCTCTTACATTAAATCACTGCTCTGGGTCCTGTTGCCATTGGCAGCCCGAGGGATATTTTGTGTAGATGCTAAAACACATTGTAAATGAGGAAAACAAACCAAACCAAACCAAAACACCATATTGTGCTGAGATCATTCCTCTTGATACCAGAAAAGCTGCTCGGAATGAACCACCTCGTTCATGCTCACCCTTGCTTGCTGGATTTTTTTTTTTTAATTTGTAGGAATTGTTCCATTTCTGCTGTCTATAAAGCCAGCTGTCATCACCACCAATGCCCATGCACCTTGCCTTGCTGCTGCAGAGGTCGGCGGTCCCAGGCGGAGCCCCAGCAGGAGGAGGGAGCCCTGCGGTGGGAGAAGGTGCTGGTCCCAGGCCGGGAGGAGCAGAAGGCAGCCCGGCCGGTGCCCGCGGAGCCGGGGTGGGTGGCCTTGTGCCCAGGCTGTGGGGAGCGGGAAGCGCCCCAGCCCAGGCGGGTCCTACCAGGCTTGACTTGCTCAGACCTCCCTGCCCAGGAAACCGTCAGGAGGGAAGGTCCATCTTCTGTGGGCATCACTGGAGACGTGCTGGGGCCTTGCTGGGATGCTCGGGTGCGTCCCGTGCCGGGCTCTTCGCCCCGGGCGCTCCCTGCCGAGGCCGATGAGGCTGCAGCGACGCACAGGGAGAGCATGCTGGGTCGGTGGGGGGGGGCGGGGAGCAGACCCCGGCAGGGATTGACCACGGCAGCATCCCACCGAGAAGGGCCAGGGAATCTTGAAGGCTATTGACCCTTTTGCCAGGGTTCAGAGCAACTTTTCACCGTCCCGGTTCGTTCAGGTGTTCCAGTAATTGTGGCAAACGGGCAAAGCAAAGAGACAACGCTTCATGATCCTTAAACTTGTTAAATTTGAGACTTGGAAAGGCTCCCACAGAGACCCCACAACCCCAGGTAAGTTTTCTTCAGCCAACTTGGTTATTTCTCTACAGAGAAAGTGAGCTGGGGGGGTGAATCCCGTCGTAATTACTTAATTCGAATCTACAGTTACCTCTCTAAACTGCAGGAGTCGTCTGGGGAGAGCGTTCTGGCTTGCATTAAAAGGGGGAAATTGCATCTCTTGGCCCTTTTGGATCTGTTGGATGAACACAGGCAAAGAGGGCCCGAAAAGGGAGGAGCTGGGTGTCGGCGGTGCCCCAGGAGGCGCGGGGGACGGCAGGAGTTGTGGTGACAGGGATCCGTCACCGAGGGGGTGCGGGGGCCCCGTGCCGAACCGGGCAGATGCCGCAGCCAGAGTCACAGCTCTGCCTTCGAAGACGAACGCTGCAGGGAAAGGACGCCCCGGCCAACTGGTCAGCGCCTTCACGCTTCCAATTATTTTTGCTGCTTCTGAGGCAACTGGTCTAAGATTCCCCAAAAGACCCATAGGGAACGCAGGGAAGATCAGACGAAACTTTGTGGACTTCTGATGTGAAAAGCAATTGGGGAAAAAAAATAATAGAATAAAACAAAGCACGAGAGAGACTTCTGGTTGTACCTGGTACAGTTAAAGGGGAACGGAGAGACCCAAGGTCGCGTGCCGGTCAGTTTTATACCAAGCATCGGGGCGGTGGCTGGCCACAGAAGCAGCTGATCATGAGGCAACCAAGAGCTCGAGTCTGGTTCCCACATGGTGAATGAATGATTTTGCACCAAGGCGCTGCGATGCTGATGTGGGGTTCGTCACCAGGCTCATTTTTTGAATGAAGGACAGAAAAGGGGCTAATTTTCACAGTCACAGAGAACAAAACCAACTCCTGAGGTGCTCAGACTTCCCTAATTTTCCTTAATAAGTCTGCATTGGGTAAAGACTTTACTTTTATTTTTCTTATAATAATTTTTATTTTTATGTGGATTTTTTCTGATGTTTTTTGGGGGAGGATGGTTAAAATTTAATGGGGAGGAGGGAGGTTACCACAATGAATGTTCCCTTCATGATTTCTTTCTTTTAGCAGTTCTCACTAGGGTGCAATCCCAGTTCAGCCTGAAAGTCCCTGGAAGCCCACGTAGTCCAGCTCCATCTGGGGGCAGATGGCCAAAAAGCTTCCGTGTCCTCCAGCTCCGTGCCTGGCCGGAGCTCGCAGGGGGATGCTGCTGGGCGGCGCGCGGCTGGGGCTGGGGGGGAAGCGGGGCGCGGAGGGAGGCCGAGCGTGGTGGCCGTCGATGGGGACGGGCTCTTTGCAAGGAGCCAGGCTGGCTGCAGAGGGGGCTTTGCCGTGCGCTGGGGCTCCTGCACTGCTTGAGCAGAGGGGCTGGCAGGTTTTGGCCAGGGGCACCCCAGCATGGTCTCACTTCATTTTGGTGGGAGACATCGCCAGCTGCTTTGCTTGCGGTGGTCTCCTGCCCCGGAGGGAGGGTGGGAGCCGGGCAGACCCAGCCCTGCACCAGCACTGATCCTGCTCACAGCCCCGCTGGGGGATCAGGCTGCGGCGCCGGGTGCCACAGGCACCGGGAAGGGAAACGCTGCCCAAAATGCCCACCCATCTGGCGACCTGCTTGCGGGCCCCGGGCCATTGCTCCCCATGGCAGCACGAGCTGCTCTGCGATTAATGGCCACCTCCTGCTGATGGCTTCTTAATGGGGAATGGTTGAGGCAAATTATAAAATTAAAAGCAATAGGGTGAGAATAAAATGCAAAGCAGTGCCTCTGAGCTGGGACCGCTTCGCCATGAATTGAACGTGCCTAAACCCAGTCATGGTTGAGCGGAGCTATTCCACTCAGCCTTGGATTAAGTCATCAGCAGAGAGCCCAGAATCTGATTTAATTTGAAAGACTACAAAATTGTATTTCTCTGCTGATTTTCCAGGTGGAAGGATTAGATGTGGAGCTTTTAGTTTTCCACTACTTCCTTTTAACTTAATTTGACAGAAATGGCTTTCGGTACAAGACGATATTTGATGGGTGCTGCATTGGGGATAATGAAAATGTCAGGAAAATGGCAAAGCACAATTGGGGGAGCTTGTTTGCCTCTATCTGGAGGCACACAGGGTTTGATAAACCATGAAGCACGAGTTTCCTGGAAGGGCAGAAACCGGGGAAGTTTGCCGCTCTCACGGGACGTTCGATGCTCCAGCGGAGCAGCATCTCTGGCTGGGGAAGAAGCGGACCAAGAGCTGCAGCAGCGTCTGGCAGACCCGGTGTGTGCCAGCCGTCACCGGGACAAGGGAGGGGTTTTTCCCCGGTTGGCACAGGTATGGCCACGGGCATCGCGGCTGCAGGGGAAGGAAGGGTGGTGGCCAGGGAGCGGGGTGGCCGCAGGGGTGCCCTGCTGTGGCGTGCGGGAGCTGCCCTTCCTCCCAGCTTTGCTGATTAAGGAGCTCCTTTTTCTGGCATTTTGAGCTGGAACTAAAATACTTCTGGGAGGGAGCCCCGGGGGCAGGCGAACAGCTTGTTCCCAGCTGGCTCAGCACTTTCCTCTTTGCAATTCCACCTACCAGAGCTCAAAAAAGGCTCCCCTGAAGGCGGCCCGGTGCTGGGCTGGCAGCCCCCAAGCCCTGCAGCCCCCCAGCCCGGCAGCTGGGACGGAGCGCGGCGTGGGCAGCTCTGCTTGTCCCGCCGGGACGGCAGCGGGGCTCCCAGAGCACGGCCCGTGGAGAGGCGGGAGCAGCGGCGGAGGCAGGAGAAGGCTCTGCCCAGGCTTATTTGGGAGCGGTTGTCCGAGCGTGGGAGCAAATGGGCTGTTTTGGCAAATCGCCTTCCCTTCCGCGTGCGGCGCTCGGTGGTAGCTGAAGCAGGGCTCTGGGCGCTGGGGTGCAAGGGCTGGGGGCAGCTCCTGGAGAGATACCAGCATCCCGGGGCTTTTGCCCTTCCTGAGGGGGAAGCCGGAGCCATAGAAGGTTTGGCAGAGTCGTAGAAGGGGCAAGGAGATGAGAGTAGCTCCAGAGCAGGGTCCTGCTCTCTTCTGCCCCTAAAACACCTGGGGTTGCTTTGGTGCCCTTGGGTAGAGGCTGCCGGGCTCAGAACCCAGGCTCGCTTCTTTTGCCTGGTGGTTTGGCTGGGTGTTTGTGGGGGTCCTGGAGGCTTCCAGGGCTTCTTCCCTTCTCTAGGGAAAAAAGGGGATTTTCAACCTGATCCCCAACTACAGGAGCTTGGGGGAAGCGTCTGCCCTGGCAGGGGACCGGTGCGGTGCCGGGTGGTTTAAAGGCCAAGTTTCTTAACTGCTCTCATTAGCCTTCTCCCCCTGCCAGGCACCGCTCCGGCCACTGGAGTGATGAAGCTCGTCTGTGCTGCGGGAAGAAGGGACAGACCCGGGTCAACTGGGCGCTGTGCACAACTCCCATCGCTCTCCTCTTGGGCTTTACTGCCAGGCCCGAGCAGAACGGGTTGGCTGGGAAATGGTCTGTGAATTTGCAAGCAATGTGCTTATGAGAGGCAGGCTTTTAATGGCTCCCAAACCTGAGCTTTTCTCCCTGTAAATGCAACTAGGTCTCAGTGTCCCCGATTAGCTTCGTGTGATGAATTCCATCTGCCTGCCTGGGATCAACAAAGACCTAAAAAAACCGGAGCACCAGACATGCAGCCTACTGTTTGCATGCTGGGCTTCGTTCATTATAGGAAATCGCTTATGGAACGGGAAGCTCTTCCTTGTTCCACTCAATTTCTCAGGCTTGTTTGCCATGAAATGTCACCTTCTCAGATGAAAGAGTGGGATTTATCACAATTAAGGGAGGCTTTGACATGTCCCATTAAGTGAATCAAGGAGGCTTTTAATCCTGAATCTCCGCAGCATTCTGTCCATGCAACCCGAGTCCCTCGCAACTCATAACGCCCACAAAACGCGTGCGTTCTTGGGGAGCACTTGTGTGATTTCTGTTGCTTCCAGCAGCACTCGCTGCAGAGAGCTAACGAGCCTTCAGCACACGCTGACGGGGCGCTGCGCACCGCGGCCGCTGGGCATCGGCTCTCAGTGTGCGTAAGTGCGGGGAAGGCTCGCGATGCACCAGGGCGACGGCCGGCGGACAAGTGCGTGACGGGGTACGTGCTGGATGAGTCAAGTGCTGCTGTAGAGAACGCAGGGTGCCTGCTGCTGGCTCGTCCTGTCCTCCCCAGTGCTCCCTGCTGCAGGTCAACCCCATCGCTGGAGATGGATGGGGGAGCCACCCCCCCAGCACAAGCCCTGACGGCAGGGTGCGGGTGTGAAACCTGTCCCCAAGAAGTGCTGAAGCCCCTCGCCATGCTGGGGAGCATGACCCAAGCAAGGAGCCCGCCACAGACCTTGGGGAGACGTTTCCTACGGAGGGAGCTTTACCTGAAGCTTTTACTGCTGCTTGCTGTCACTCTTGGGGTGGCTACCATGTGCACCCTAGGGACAAACTGGTGGCGACAGGGAGGGCTAGCCCTGTCGGCTGTTGGCTAATCCTCGCTCTCCTTGGTTCACACCGAGTGCTGCAGAGCTCACGTGCTTATGCATGGCTTCCCAGGCTTTGTGCTGGCTGTTCTGATGGGTTTGTTCCTCAAAGAGGAAAACCCAAAGCCAGTGTGAGAATAAACAGCGAAACGCACCCGCCTGCGAGCTCCCCGCTGGCACCAGAGTAACAGCCACAAGCCGCGACGATGACGTCCCTGCGGACCGTCCCCCTGCGGACTGTCCCCCTGCCTGAATCCCTTTGATGGGTTACAGAGGGGTAACCCCGAGGAACTGCCTGCCGAGCCCAATCCCCTCGTACCGGGCGTCGGGGACCGGGCTCTGGCCGCACTGCGCCTTGGCAGGGACGCGGTGGGTGAAGCTGTCGACAGGGCACGGGGCTGCGCTCCCGGGCTGTCGCTGCCTTTGGACGTGCGCTGCTGATCTATAGTTGCATCGATACCCTGTATATTTTAGAAGAAATCAAAAGGGCCGTTAGGCAAGAAGGGATCTGCACGTCCGTCCTCAGGAGTGCAGAGCGTGCTCTGCTGGGCTGGGTCATTGACTGAGCGTTTTCCTGCAGGTTTGGGGTTTTTACATTCACAATACACGGAGCAGCCCATCCGTGTCGCTGGCCTCGTCAGCCGCCCGCTTTGCTGGAGAGCTTTGGCCGTTGGGTGAGATGCAGAGGGGATGGGGCTGTGAAACATGGGCTTTGCTCCCGGCCGCTCGGCGGCGGGGCCCCTGGGGTGCGGCACCCCTGGCACCGTGTGCCGGCTCTGCCCTTCCCCCTGGCCACGCCCCCCCCCCCCCCCGGCCGGGCCGTGGATCAACATCCAAGGTGCGGCAGCAGCGTTGTGCCTGCACCTCGCCGGCGCCGTTGCCAGACGTTTGGCGTTCTCCCAGAGCCCGGGCTGTGGCTGCGGGGGCTGCTGCCCCTCGCGGGGGTGCTGGCTCTGGCACTCTTGCCGTGGCGTGCCCGGTCTCTCCGGCGACTCGAGAAGCTGCAGCAAAAGGTTATTGTGTGAAGCACCCTACAAAAATGTGTTGTATTTGCTGTTGCCATAGCACGAGTAGGAAACCCAGGATGTGTGTGGAAGCTGGTGAGTCACTGGGGCGAAGCATTTATCCCCAGTCCTCCTGTCCTGGAAACCCTTAGGCGCGTATGAACGCGCAGAGCCAGTAGCCCTTCCTTGGTGGGAGTTAGTGGGACCTGTAAGCATGTCCTGCTCATCGTGCCCACCTTACTTTGGTGTTATCTGGCCCAAAGGAATTTGGAAATCATCAGTGCCACCAGCAGATGTGGTTTTTGATCAAGTCCGAGTAACAGGCTACGATTCGTGGTGGACCAGTGGCTTGCTTGCTGCTGAGCCTGGCAGGGTCTGCCGCTGCCCAAGGTGAAGGGCTCGCAGCAGCAGGTTTTAATGGACGGAAAATAACTGCTTCCACTCCTCTCCGGAGGCAAACTGAATGCAGATGCCTCGGAGCTTTCCTCCTGAGGACACGGCTGTGTTTTTCAAACCTCGGCTGCAACTGCAGCTGGTGCCTTTGCATGGAAATCTCGCCTCTGCACCTCGGCCACGAGCCCCGATGGTGGGGGAGGGCCCGGTTTCCCGGGGGGCGGGGATAAGGAGATGGGAGCTGTGGCATCCCTCTGCGTCCAGCCCTGCAAAGCCCCTGCATCCCCAGGAGGGCCCTGGAGGCGGTTGCTGGGGTTGTGGGGTGAGGGCAGCATTGGGAGCGCGGCTCGTCTCCAGCTTTTCCTTTGCATAAGTTATTTACCCAAGTTATTTACCTAAGTATAATTTCTATTTCCTTCCACCCTGCCCAGCAAGCGTGGGGCGTATGTGCTGGATCGCGAGCGCGCCGTGCCGCCTTCGGGCGCCCTCCGTGGGGCAGCAGCTCTGCCTGGCGCCACGGCACGGGGCTCAGCCAAGGGCTTGGCTGCCGTCGCTGGGTCCTTCCCGCTCGGTGGGGATGAATCGGGCGGCGTCGGCGCACGGGGCTCGTCGGTGCGGTGGCTGCAGCCTGGAGCAGCACTGTGCGCGGGACTTTCTAAATTCGGGTTTGTTGCTACTGGAGCGTAAATTCCACTGTGGCAACACAAAACCACAGCGATGGGTAAAAACCCCGGGGTGGTGCGGTGTGGTGGTAGCAAAGCAACGCGTGTCCCACCGGCTGCCTTCCTCTCGATGCTGTCTCCACCCTCTGCAGCGGCAGCGCCTTGCTGAGCTAAGAGACGGTGACGATAACCCAGGACAAAGCTGAGCTAAGAGACGGTGACGATAACCCAGGACAAAGCTGAGCTAAGAGACGGTGACAATAACCCAGGACAAAGCCCTACAAAGCCTGGCTCGCGCCGTGCTGGGTCGCTGCGGCTTCAGATGCCAGGCTGAAGTATTTTGGCATTGCCAGACCAAAGGCAGGGCAGTGGCTGTAGGTTTTAGTTACCTGGTTATGTTACATCAGATTTTTAAGCTGTTTTTCATCCAGCCTGAGCAGTTCTCCAGCCACGGGAGGGCGGCACCACCGCGAGTTGCAGAAATGCCGTTTCCAGCTTGCCCAAACGGCTGGTTTTGTTATAAAATAGAATGGGAAGGAAGGGGGGGATCCCCAAACTCCCGCCCGCAGTCTCAGGATGCGAATGCAGGCTGCTTGACACGGGCCACGCTTCGGAAAAGCATCACCCAACCCACCCGCCCCCTGTGGGATTAAAACCCTAACCCCTGTGGGACTAAAACCTAAAATTACTACTATTAGGCATTTATTAGGTAAGGGACAGCTAAACCTCAGGATCTGATCCTGGATTTAGGCTTGCTCCTGTGCCCAAATCTTGAATTACAAACTCAGCTGAGAGGGTGCGGGGTAGGTGGAGCTGGAGGTGCTCCCCCAAAGGGCAGTAGAGGGGACCTGGGCAAGCGGGGGTGCCCCCAAAAGCCCCGGCAGCGGGACAGCGGTGGCGTTCGTGCACCAACAGCCAGCGTACGCAGGGCAGGTCGCCCACATGGGCACCGTGGCTTGGAACGGCGAAGCATCCGTAGCTCAGGGGCTGAGCTCCCCCCCCTTGCTGAAGCTTCCCCGGGGGGCTGCGGGGAGCAGCGGTGAGCCCGGTGCAGCTTTCCCGGGTTATCCCAAGGTGCCTTCACTTCGCTGGCAGAGCTGTCCCCAGCAGCGATCCCGGAGGCGCTCGTAGCCCTGCGTGGGCTGCCTTAGGAGTGTGAATCCAGGGGAGAACGTTAATTAGTTTTCAAACCAAGATTTATCCCACCAAATTAATTTTTGAGTATCAAAGGAAGGTCAAAGCTCTGTGAAGTGATCTAGCAGGAGAGAGAGCCACTTCCCCTGGAGGCTGCGGGGGCTGGAAAGCCGATGGGATTTAGGGGCAGCTATTTCTGGGACCTTTCCATGATCAAAGTTTACTGCGAGGGACTTGGGACGCTCTGGCTTAAGGCACTATTAATCCGAAAAAAGTATTTTCCGTTTTAAATCTCTCTTGTGGAGGAGGAAAGATGTAAACTGCTGGCTGGTTTGGGTGCATGTTTACAGCAGCTTGGAAAACCATTGGGAGAGGAAAGGGTGTGGAGGCGCTGGTGGTCTGAGCTGCCGGGTCCTGCTCGTGGGTGGTGGCGGGGACACGAGGACGGGGTGGGGGCAGAGGAGCCCACGGGGGTGGGCTCAGGGGCATTCGTGCAAAGTGCTCCTGCTCTGCGTCAATCGTGTAAATGGTAAAATGACAGAAACGATAGGAAAATGTGGAGCTGCTGGCCAGGGCTGTTGTGCTCTGCGGCTCTTGGTGTGCAGCTGATGTTTAACTGGAATTCCCGCTCGGGTAAATGGGACTTTGCCTGTGGAAGGGGTGTGTAAGGGTGAGTCCAGGCCAGCACCGATTCAGGGATGTTTTCCCCACTAAAGCAATCTTGTTTCACTCAGCCAAAGCTTGGTCGGCAGCGGGGCAAGGGCACAGTCTGGTTAGCTGGAATGCGATGTTTCCGAGGAAGATCCCTGCGACAGCTCGGCCGTGAGGGCTGCAGCGGCGAGGGGAGGGGAGGGACGCCCGTGCCCGTGGAAGCGCGGCCACGGCAGGAGGGCAGCAGCAGAGCCCCAGCTCTCCCGGGGCTGGGGACCCGCACAGGAACAGCTGGGAGAGTGGGAGGCATCTGCAGGGCACGGGGGCTCCGGCCATCCCGCTCTGTGCTCCAGAGCAACGGCTCAAGGTTAAACTGGGAATTGGCACGGAGCGACAAGGGGCAGCACCTGGGACTCGAGGAACTGAACCAGCCAAACCTTGGAAGAACAAGTACAAAGCTGGAATAATTTTATTGGCTTTCCCCTGGCGCTGATACCTGCAGGCTCCTACCTGCAGCTGCATGGGAAGAGATCACGCTGCGGATTTAATTCCCACAGGATGGTGCTCTGAGTAATCAGTCCAAAGGCCCCTGTTTGAACCCAAACCTGCCGCTTACGCAACAGCTCGCAGAGAACGCTGTTGCAATGAGATGAACGTGGTTAGAGGATGGAGAGGATCGCTTGGTCTAAAACAGTCGCGAAGGGATGGACTTTTAATTTTGTAGTAAGCAAAACCTGCTGTGCATAGCTGAATGCAGAAGGGGGGTTAAACCCAGCCTGCGCAGGGACGGGACGGGATTCAGCATGGGGAAGCTGTTAAAATATGTTAGGGCGCTGTTTCAAGTTCAAGTACTCCACCTTGTCCTTTATAAGATGGTATAGTAAAGCTGTTTACGGTCCTGAAAGTGAAAGGGTCTCAAAAGTAACAGCAGAGCTGAATTCCAGTCTGAAACAGCCGACCTCGGATCAGCCCCAGGGTTTGTGCCAAAATCACCCGGGTTTCTGCGAGGCGACTCCGGACTCTGCCCCGTGATGGGGAGGGTACGTGCGGCTCTGTGCATTAATTACAGGTGAGGAGCAATAGTTGCCCCCTTAGAGCAAGGAAAAGCAGCCCCCATGTCGGGGGAACGGCACCGGGCCGGCGGTGGCGGGGGTTTCCCAAGCCGGCGCTGCCGCGCGCTGCAGCCGGCACCCGGAGCCCTTCCTCGCCGCTGGGAATTAATGGGGCTCTTCATTTAGCTCAATTACTGGGCACCCACCTGAGAAGCTGTAGAGAACAGAACAGTAAATCTTACAATCAAATATTAAATTATACCTAATTTATTTACTTATGGCAAACTGTAAGCCCTGCAGCCAAGCGTGGAAAGGTTTATAGCGCCAGCGCTCCCGGGGGCGAGGGGACGTGGCTGGCAGCACGCCAGGAGGGGTTCCCCAGGCTCAGCCCGGGGGGGGGGGCACGGATTAATGGCTGTAAACCCGGGGTGTCCCAGTGGCGCAGCCCCCCTGTGCAGCCTCGGCCAGGCTGGTGGAATGAACCCCCTGCGTCCTGGCCCCCCCGCCGCACCGTGCGGGCTCCCGTGTCCGCAGCGCGGCTGCCGCGCAGGCAGCGTGGTCTGGGCTTTCGCTCCGATGCATCCTCGCTCGTCTTCATCATGGATGCGGTTTTGCAGGGCGCGTCACTTGGCTGTGGATGATGACATGAATTGCGATAAGAAAAATATTTGGGGGCGGGGGGGGAGGAATTTAAAAGGTTTTGCTTTAATGGTCGGGAAATAAAAGCGCGTTAGCTCGTGCAGGTGGATGGGAAGGGGCTGCTAAAGCGTCCCGATCCGAGCGTTAGCGGCGGCGATGCCCGTCGCCTCGTGCAGGGCAGCCGTCACGGCGGGGACGCGCTGCGCCACCGCACACCGGGGGCTGGGGGGGGTAATGGGAACCAACGGGGGGGGCTGCAATGCTGCGGCGGGCGGAGGTGTTCCAGCGGGGGTTTGTCCGCAAGGATCGGGGGGGGTGGGGGAAGGTAACATGGGTTATTATTTTCCTCTCTCACCTGCAGATTAATTTCAGAGACCGATACTGTTCTGTTCACCTTCCTAACAAAAAGCTGGTTTGTTTTTTGGCTGGTTAGCCAGGGCAGGCCTGGTCCTTGGCGCTGATAAATGTGTCTCCGCCGTACTTTTGCGTACTTGTGGCAGCTGAAGTGCTCGGTGTTTAGGAGGAGGCTTTATTGTTTGATCCAGGATAAAACCAGCACACGCTTGGCAGCGTTTCCTGCAGAATGTGTTTGAGGTTTTTACTTCTGTGCAGGAGCCTTCGAGTCGCCTCTGTTTTTTGCATGGACTTCTCTGGGGTCAAGGCTTCGATAGGCTTTTGAATTGTGGGTTCGTCTTTGCAGCCGTTCTGCAAAGGGGCTCAGGGCATGGCACCTGGGCGAGGGTGACTGGACATAATCCCAAGCCTCCCAAAAAGTCTGGCAGAGGCAACGGGCCCGACGGCGGAATGTCTGCGGAATGACAAATCGTGTCTCGTACGTTACAATTTGGGGAGAGGGAGAGAAGGAAAAACGTGTCTGGGTTAGAACTCTCGTACCTTTCAGGATGGCAGCGAATTTTAAATAGAAACCCGGCTGGAGAACGTGTCCAGCCTGGGAAGCACAGCCTGACCGTTTTTCCTTTCGAGGATGCGGTGGCAAAGCAGCCGCAGGTGGGGAAAGCGCCGTGAGTTGGGTCACGGTATCGTGAGCGTTTCCGTGCCGGTGTCTGCCTGCTTCCCTGAGGCACAAACGCACCTTTGCTTTGCAAAGACGATGGAAATCCACTTTTTCTTCTGCATGGACCTTTAAGAAAAAAAAAAAAGAGGAATTGTTCTCTGCTGTGGGAGAGCAGCAGGAACGGAGCAGGAGGAATTGGCGCAGCCGCCCGGTCGGGTGCATTTCCCGGGAGGGTGCCGCGTGCCGCGGGGGTGGGAGCCCTGCCCGGGCTGCGGTGCCACGCCAGCCGGCCCCCGAGCCACCGTGCCAGGACAGCAGGCACTGGAGCACGGAGCCATAGCGTGGCTGGTGTCTGTGAAAGGGACGTCCCCTCCCCAGGCAAGAGCCGGGAGCTCCTCTGCTACCCCAGGCACGTGGGACGCCCCAGGATAGACTGGTCGGTGTGGGGCTGGGGCAGCCGAGGGACCCCAAGTGCTGCTGACCCCCCCACCTTCGGGGGTAGCTCATGGGAAGGGCTCTGCCTTGGGGCGGGCAGGCTCGGGGACATTTCAAGCCCCACGTTCTGCCTGAAAAGCTTCGCTGCTGCACCCTCTCAGCCCCTTCCGAGCATTCACGCAGCAGCTTGATGCCGTGGGGGGTATCCTCCCCCCGGAGGAACGGGGTCCTGGCCCCAGGGGCAGACCCTGGCTGGGGCGGGGAGCAGGCAGGGCTCAGGGCTCGGCAGGACCAGCGCAGCCGCCCGTCGTGCCGGCAGCGCCGAGGAGCTGCTCCGCGTCCTTCCCACCCGGGCGCTGTGGGAACCGGTGGCGTTAGCGTGAGTCAGTGAGCCCCCCCCCCAGCCCTGGGCCCCTGCTCGGTCACTTGGAGGAAGCGGGTTTTCCACGGAGGAGGATGCGGTGCTGAGTCCCCAGTGTTGCTCTGATTTCCCCCCTGTTGCTCGGTTACCGGAGCCTCCGCTTGCGCCGATGATGCTCCCTGCGCGTGGGTGCCCGGCAGGATGAGGCCGGGAGGTGACGGCTGGCTGGCTCAGCTCTGATTCACTGCCTGGGCCCCCTCCCCGTCTGCTGGGTAAAAACCTCTGGGCATGCGAGAAAGCCCGGGGGCCGCCTCGGTGCCAGCCTTCCCGGCTTTGACCCCCTCTGGAGAGCCCTCGCGAGCCCCCTGCGCAGAGCGGAGGCACAGATGAGCATCATGGAGCAACTCGTCCTGTAGGAGATGGTGTTTAGGTTCTGATGCTCTGGGAACGTCTCGGTACCCGGACATCCCGTGTCGGCGGTGGCCTCTGAGGTGCTCACTGTCGGACAGCGGTGACTTCACTGCGTACCGCAGCAGAGCGCCGTGCCACGGGCACCAACTCCGTCTGCAGCTCAAACGGAGAGAAGGGGTTTTTCAGGGCTGTGTATTAAGATTCTGGCTATAGCCTAACTTGTATTTTTTAGCAAAGGTATATCGCAACCATGCCATCCCCTGTTGGCTGCAGTATTTTGGAGGCTTTTCTTCCCAGGAACAGCCTTGTCCATCACTTCAAAGTGACGCTGTAGCATCGTTTTGCTGCATGTGAGGCATTCGTGCTTTGAAACACCAGACACCAGCTCTGTTCTGTGAAAACCACCCTAACCCACCCATAAACCTCACTGCTTTGCAGCTCTTCATTGCACTTAATGTGCCCCGTAGCGGAGGTTTCCCTTTTGCAAACGCCAACGAAATACGCTGCATCTGCGCCTTTTCCTGGGAGCCGGTGGCTCTGCCCTGCGCCGCCCCCCAAGGCCAAGCCGGGTTTGCCCCCGCACCCCCCTGCTCTGGGGGGGCCGGACGGGCGATGCGAGGCTGGGATGCCTCCATCCCTGTGCCCTGCCGGGCTCCCAAGGGAGGGGGGTTCCCCGACCCCTGGAGGGGGGTGCCATGGTACCGCACCGAAGCCGGTCGGGGTCTAGCACTGCCTGGGCATCCTTCCCAATGGAGTTTAGCTATGCAAGCAGAAAAGTCTTTTTTTTTTCCTCCCTGCTCACTGCCTGTGGCTCCCAGCCTCCGATCTCTCCCCTCGTGCCATCCCGGGGCGGGTGGGCAGGCAGGGGAGGGGGCAGCTTTTGCCTTGCCCTGGGCCAGCAGTCGCCCGGTGCCCAGGTGCCTGCCTGCGGGTACCAGCACCCCGGGTGCACCCACGGTGCCCAACTGCCTGCTTGCAAAGGAGAACCTGCACCTCCGGGCAAAGCGGGCGAGCCGTTCAGCTGAACGGTCAATTTTTAACTTGCCCCCTTGCTCAATGGCGTGGAAGGGAAGCTTGCCCGGGAGGTGTTGCCGTTGACCGGAGCACCCTGTCCGTCCGCACAGCAGCGCTGCCATGTGGGGTCTGGCCCAGCTCTGCTTTGGACTCTGCTCATGTTGTCTGTTTTGGATTTCACCAGAAATTGGGAGGTCACGGTACTGGGTGTTCAGACCCTGGGGAACATCCCCCCTGCCCCCAAACACGGTGGACAAGCTGAACAGCGCTGCTGACTTGTTCCAACCCCATCTTCCCGTCACCAGGACAGTGGCACGAGGAGTTGTTTGGAGGGCCGGGGATGGCTGAGTTGTTTGGAAGGTTGGGGATGGCTGAGTGCTTTGGAGAGCCAGGAATGGCTCTTTGGTGGGGGGGATAGATCGAGGGACCTCTGCGCCACCTGCTGTAACAGACCCCCCCCTTTGCTCTGGGCTGCTCCTTTCTGGCACCCCGCGAGCTGCTCCCCACCCTCCCCGTTCTGTTGGACCAGAGCTAGGTGTGAAAAAGGCTTCTGCTTGTTTTCTGTCCCGGCTTTCCATGGCTTCTCCCCAGCTGCCAGCAGCGGGGAGCCCAGCGGCACGCTCCTGGGCATGGCCGCTCGAGCTGGGGTGCGCAGCCGCCCCCCCCCCCCCCGCCATACTCCTGCCTATGGCAGAGCATTAGAAAAGCTGGATAAAATTAGCTATTGGGACGCATGTTCCTCAGGATGCTGGGACAGGGGGACACCCAGTACAGCCAGTTTGACTCATGGAGAAGAATTAATGGAAACGCCCGGCTCCTGGAGGGAGGAAATGCCTTGAACAGCCTTTTCCTCCGTTTGTTGCGTGGGGAGGCTGACAATGGCCCTGCCTCTGGCCGGGGCGCTGCCGGGCCGGCTGATGAATGCAGCACACGCGCCCCGACAGACACCGATGCGGCACCGGGCGCGCAGGAAGGGCCCGGCACAATGCGGGTGACCTGCCCTCCCTCCCGCGCCTCCTCGGCTCGGATCGTGGCAGGGGCGCAGAGCAGAGCGCAGGGCGGGCACCGGTACCCACGGCGCTTTGCTCGGCCGTGCCCCCCCCAGCACACGGGCTGCTGCGAGCGCCGCGCTGCCGGGGTCTGGCTCCGGGTGCGCCGAGCCGTCCGTTGTGCAGCGCTGGTTGCAGGGAAGGCAGCACCACGAGCGTGCAGGGGTTGGACACCTCCAACTCTCATTGACAGATGCCTCATAACGATGAACTGCAATTGATGCCGAGCCCGCTGCTCATGCGCCGCTGCTTGCCAAAACGGGCACAGGCTGCAGCCGAGGACAGTGCCTTTGTCCACCGTAAAATCCCAACCCACAGCGTCTTTGTAGCAGCCTGTATTTGTCAGGGATGCCACTCGGGCATCTAAAGGTAACAAGACAAGGGGCCTACGAGGTCCCCAGGTCACAGGATCTTGTCGGTCATGTTATGGGAATCCTGTTCTTGTTACAGGAATCCTCGCGAGCAGCGGTGTCTGGGCAATCGTAGGACGTGCCAGCAGCCGCCGCCTCTGCTGGTGCTGCAGTCAGTCGGCCACGGCTTCCTTCGGATTCGCTTGCGACAAGGACAGAAAGCAGCAGATGATGCACTGGGCTCCCCCGGCTGCTGGTGGCGTTGGGCTAGGTGTGGATGCCGGGAGTTGGAGGGGCTGCAGCACAGGTCAGGGTGCTGCTGTCCCCAGGTGGGCGCCGGCCAGGCAGGGGACGTCTCTGTGCAGGGAAATGGGCGGCCGCAGCCCCGAGCGGGGCCATCACCCCCTTGCAGACCGGTGCCTCGTGGTGGGCAGGTCCTGGGTGCGTGCTTTAATTATCCTGGCGAGGGGCCGGGGGTCCTGGTGGTGTGTGGAACCGGCAGACAGCCCAGCTGCCCTGCTGGCCCCCGCTGGCTGGGCACCGCGGCTCTGCCCCTGCCTCACAGCGCCGGCCCCGTGTGCGTGTCCTGCTGTCGGCCCCGCTCCCCAAACCGCACGGGGTGCCAAAGCATCGGTCCTTCCCTCGGCACGCCTTGGCCCGTCAGACCCGGGGGCGCGGTTTGGTGTTGGGGGCCGGGTGGGTGGCAAGGCTGTGACAAACCCAGAGCCGGCCCGGGCATGGGAGGCAGAAAGCTCGATGGCCCGGCGTGGGGGCGAGGGGGGTGAGCGGAGCCCCAGCAGCACAGCCAGGACACTGGAAGGCAGCAGGCAGCATAAAGCTAATTTGGTACCCGCGGGGGGTTCTGAGAGCATCCTCCTGCAGCAGCGTTGTCGGGGCCCCATCGTATCGGACACCCCAGAAGCAGATGGATTTGGTGGCTGCGTCGCCCCGCTGGTCTCTATTTCGAGCGTTTTAACGCCAGGCTGGCTCCGACGGGATGCCCCACCGGAGCGGGAGGAAAGAAGCTGCAGCCCAAACGCCTGGCGCGGCTGAGTGGAGGCAGCGGAGGGGCGGCGCGGCGGGGGCCACCGGTGGCCGCTCAGTGGCCCTGTTTGGCCTTTTTTGGACTCAGCTGATGGTGGTTTGTGTCGCTATGGATGGGTTTGCGGGGATGCGTCACAGATGGGTGGAACGGCTGCAGCTGAGCGCGGGGCGCTGCGCCCGGAGCAGGTTGAATGCCGGAAAACTGGGAGCTGCCTCTGGAGCAGATCCCACGCTGAGGGTGGCTGTTCTGAGGGAGGGGGGCTCTGAAACGCCTTCGGAGGTGCTTTCAGAAAGCCCGTCCAGACCCAGGCATGATCCCGGCTCCCTCCAGTCTTCCCGGGAGGAGGGACGGCCACGCGCCCCCCCCTCGCCCCAGCCAGGTCTCTGTAGCCAGTGCTGAGCGTGGAGCGACGGGCGCTCGGGGCAGCGGTGCCCAGAGGGGGTGCTCCTGCCCCCCCCAGACCCTTCTCCCACCCCCCTGCTTTCGGGAGGCCGGCGCGGTGCCACGTGGCCCCGGGGATGCTCTGGGGAGCGGGCACCGCTCCGCACAGCGTGAGTTGCCATCCCAAGCGTGGCGCTCTCGGGGAATGCTTGCATATGCCTCGTCACACTATAAATAATTGCAATTATCCCTTATATTAAGTCATTTAAAGGCTTGATTTTAGCCCCCCTGACTTATGGGCAATTTGGGGATTTTACTGTAGGCAAAACCCCGTCGCTGGTCCATCATTCTCCTGAATTGTTTTATCTTTGTTGCTCTCAGCAGAGGCATGGGAATGTTTTTTTCTGAACCAGCAGGTTATTAGAGGACACAGTTATAAATAATGAGTCTCTGCTATTTTTAAGTGTTTTCAAGTATTTTCAGCGCACTCTATCCTGATGGCACGGCATAATCTGCAGAAAAACCGAGTCCAGTTCCGCTGCCAAAGCATTCGTAACTCAGTTCTGTTTCTCTGGCTGCTGGGGAGCCAAGTCCGAGCTCCTCGTCTGCTCTGCAGGAATGCCAAGGGCCGGAGGCACCGCGCCGCTCCGACCTGCTCAGTTCCTAAGCTGACTTTTCCGTTGCGCTATTGCAAGAGGTGTCGTTCTCCTTTATTACACAGAGGAAATGGCCGGGTCTGATTCACAATCAGATTTTGTGTGGTCTTTCTAGGGGTGCCAGCGTCGCCACAGCAGCCCTGGGTCCCAGCGGCGCTGCTGGGCTGGGTGGCCGGGTGCAGGGACGGCGGGGGCTCCCGCGGGCGCTAAGATCAGGCTGCCAGATCCACCCCGGGGACGGGAGGAGAGGGGCAGGGAGTCTGCTCCTAAACCAAGAATCTATATGAAATGACCGAAAAAATATAACCCCGCTCCTCCAGGAGAATTGAGCATTTCAGACAAGAGAAATTATATTTACTTCATAATTTATTAAATTTCAGATTGCCATATGCAATAAATTATAATTGTTATAATAATAACGTTGCCATAAAACATTACCATGGAGTACTTGTCTAAGAGCTCCTGTAATCCATACAAATAAGAACCGTAGTTAGGATATTTGGATTTTTCAGTGTTAATGGGAAGTGAACAAAACATGAAGGAATTTCACAGTCGATTCAGGGAAATGTGTCATTATTGTGGCTTCTGTGCAAAGGGTTTCTACGGCACGCCTACAGCTCGAGAAAGGAAAGGCACAGTCGTGCAGTGCGGCTCTAGAGCAAACGCACTCCCTGTCGGCCGGGCTTCCCGCGCCCGCGCGGTGCGCTTGCACGCGCTTCACAACTGCAAAGGGATCCGCGATCAGCAGCGGATCAGTCCGAGGTCAGAACCTCCCTCCTGGCCCACGGCGGCGAGGCTTAGCAAGGGCTCGGGCTTTAAGGAAGCAAGTTTGAAAAGGCAAAGCACACGGGCGAGGTCGGTGAACGCCGAGTCCATCAGGAGGTCTCGAGTGGTGCCCAGGCACGGGGGCACCCCACGGCTCGGTCCCACGGCCGTCCGGAGGAGCCTGGCTGCCTCCCGCCTGGAGCTGCCCTCCCTCTGGGAGCCTCTGGCTGCCACGCTGCCGTCCGCGCCGATGCTGCCGTCCGCGCCGATGCTGCCGTCGGCGCCGCAGTTTGCTGCGTGCACGGCGGGGTGCAGCCCAGCGGGCGGTCTGTCAGGTCCCCCCGTCCCGCCAGCAGCTCGCGGGGCAGCGGAGCGTGCTGGGTGGGGTAGGAGGTCCCAAGCAGTCCCACCCCGAAATGTTCTCCTCCATTTCTGCTCCCTTCGCCCGTTCAGTGGACTTTAATGGAGTATTTCCGAAACGTCAGGAACTGGAGCAGCTTGTCCTTTCGCCTCTGCTTTAGCGCCATTAGCGCTCGTGTTTTCTCCTCCACGTCCTGGTCGGTGGCGAGGATTATCTTGGCTCTTTCCTCCGCCTTCTTGTCCCCGGAGTTTTTGAAGAGTTTCTGCAGGGACTCTTCGTTGATGCTTTCAAAGATGTTGGCCGCAGCTTTCTTGCGCAGGGCTGTGTCAAAGCGGTAGCCGTGGACCGAGGGGCTCACTCGCAGGGACGTGGACATGGCTGGAGTTTTGTAGCTTCTCTTTGCTTTCATCTACGTGGGGTCTGCCGGGCTCGCCCTCGGTCCAGTCGGAGGGATCGGTGCTGTGCTGGCTCCGGGGACGGGGATTTAAAGGCGCTCCGGAGGAAAAGCCGGAGCGCTCAAGTTACAGTGATGAGATCACGCTGATGTCATCACTGAAGGGTTAGAGCCCAGTTTAACAGTTAAGCTGCCAACTTCCCTCTGCTGTGCAGCCGAGGCGTGCAGCTCCGTGTTTCATGGCTGGGGGTGGTTTGTCCTTGCCCCCCTGCTTCACATGACTTCAGCTCCGGGCCTTGGAGCCAGCACAGCCCGAACTCCGCTCCTGGCCCTTTGTTGTGTGCAGAAAAACTCTGCCTTCAGCATATGCAACCCCCAGTATCATAAACGGTTAAAACCCTAGGTGGGAGCTATTGCAATAGGCAGAGGTGTTACCTGCCAGCCTGACCTGCGGGTGAGCGCTTGGCTCCCTCCCGGCCAGGCAGAAGTACAGCGGCGCAGCAGAACCTGCTCAGCTCTGGGCATGGGAGGCTTCCAGCTGCTTCCCAGGCGGCACAGCTCGTGTTTAGCACTCATGGAGCTGTATTTGCTAATTGGCAAGTGGTTTGCCAAAAGCAGCTGATCCATGAGGAGGTGGCTGCCCCGGGACGTGACACCCCCGAGCCACTCAGCCGGGGCGATGCTCTCGCCGGGGCAGCGGGTACAGCCTCGGCCCCGCTGCGCGGCAGCACCCGGTGGTTTGCTCCCTGCTCCTGCCTCCAGCATCCTCCTCCTTTAATTTCTGGCTCCCTGCTGCAGTTCCTCTGCTCCAAAAGGGTTTGTGCTCTCCACCCCAGCCTCGGCTCATGCCAAACCGGGCTGGGAGGACTCGCTCCTACTCATGTGGTTTAGTTTTAGGTAGTCCTGTGAGAAGCAGGAGTTGGACCCAATGATCCTTACGGGTCCCTTCCAACTCAAGATACTCAATGATTCTGTGACTGCCTCTCGCTGAGGGCATGGCCACCTGCGAGGCGCCAGCTCTGGCCACCGGAGCGTCCTGCTGGGCTTAGAAATCTGGGTTTAGCAATCTGTAATAACTGAGCACAGCTAAACCTGGCCCAGAGGGGCAGTTGGTTGACCAAGGAGGCAGAGATAAGCGTATTTTGGTTAATGGTTTAAAAGCGGCCGGATGCGCAGAGGCACTGTTTGGAAAACGAGCTGCTTGTTTACGGGCTGTGCTGATGACCCCGGTTACTCATCCTCACTGAAGAAGTCCCGAAACAGCCTCTGTCCCCATGCGGTTTGAGCCGCAGCCACGGGGGGGTTCCCTTATTTACTGGAGAGCCACGGGGGGGATCCATGACTGCAGGGCGAGCCGATCCAGAGTGACCTTGCCCAGTTCCTCGGCATTCCCCATTCCCTTTAAAACTTGTATTCCTTCCAGCAGCATCTGAGTACGGCCCCTGCAAACCCCTCTCCTGCGGCCGGCGGCAGCCGTGGGAGAGGCGAGAGCACCCAAAGTCCATGTGCCCAGCGTCCGTGCCAGTGCGGAGCAGCGAGGGGGATGATGGTGAGCTGCTCCTCTCTAGGCGAGGTGCAGAGCTGCCGCCGCACCCCCGGGACCGCTGGCAGTCCCAGCTCCATCCAGGCTCTCCTGAGCTTCCAGCCGGCCGGGGCTTGCCAGGTTTTTATCTCCAGGAGAGGGCGAGGGCTGCACTTCGGCGTTTGATCGCTTTTCTCTCTGGGGCTGAGGGAACCATGCGTAAGCGCTGGGTGCGCCCCGGCACAGCCCGGTGCCCTGCGTGCCCCCGCATCCCGCCGGGGGACCGGCCTTCCCCGCACTGCCGGGACTTTGCTCCACGCCGTGGTACGGGCACGGGCTCTCCCTGCCTGCGCCTGCCCGTTTTGTTCTGCGGGTTCTGCGTCGCAGTCATGGCGCGGGTCGCTTTTTTGTCTGATTTTCTTTCGTATGTGCTGGCTGCCGTCTGCTTCAGTGCATGAATAGTGACGGTGCAAAGCCTTGCGATGCTCCTTCTGCCAGAAAGGCTTTAAAGCCTCTCACTTTGCGGCAGTCTTGATGAATTTGTGAGAATTACACGCCAGCCGCTGTTTGCTCAACGTTTGCAGGCTGGTAAATCCTGAAAATAGGATGGATTTGATGTGGCTGCCTCCTGGGCCTCTGCCTGTGAATGAGCCCCGTGACTGATAGATCCCCGTAAACACGAAATACGAGGGGGGAGCAGCAGGAGCAGGGACCCCGCTCGTCGCTGGCCCCCTCCTGCTCAGAGGGAAATTGCTGCCTGCAGCGCTGGGGGCTGGGGGGGGGAACCTGCCTGTAAAAAATGCCTGACCGAAATGTGAGGTGTACTTTGCTTCACTGGACAGATAGCACAGTTTGAGAGAACTTAGGGCAAAAAGTACTGCCCGCGGATCGGCCGTGATCTTGCGGCTGCAGAAAGGAGCCCCCGTCGGCGAGGCAGGAGCGTGCTGTGGCCGGTTCTCATTGCTCTCCCCGCACGTGGAACCCTTCTGCAGGTCGTCGCAGAGACGTGGCTGAGAGAATAAATCAGCAGTATCTGGGGAAGGTACGAGCTCAGAGGATCGTGCTATGGAGCCGAGAATCATGCTCATGCTTTAGGAGTAAGACATCAGGAAGCCGCCAGGATGAAGCATGCGTTTCCTCGGAGCTCATCGTGCAACGCGCGGTAACAAATGTCCGTGCCCCTTCGAGCTCCTCTGCCCGCTTCGTATAAATGTAGTCGCGTTCAGCCTTGACTGAGGGAGGAAGCATTCCTCATCTGTTTTTTCCAGTAATTTTTATTTATCTCAGTCTTTTAATGCTGCTTTCCCAGTAATGCCCCGGAGGAATTATTCATTGGGCTGGAGTGAGACTTCAGACACGGTGCGATGTCTGTCGCAGCGCCCGGCTGTTACGGTATAATTGCTTCGTGAGACGCAGGCGCTGCCGCACACGCTAATGGGAGGATTAATCCCCATCCCCGCTGCCTCAGCTCAGCCACATCCCTAATTGCGCCCTGCGCAGTGACGGGTTTGGAGCGCTGCGGGGGCTCCTCCGGCGGGGGGGTGGGCGGGTCTGTGCCGAGCTTTGGGGCGCAGGGGGCCCTTCTGCGGCCCCTGGCAGCCCAGCTTGCCCGGCGCCCCACACGCCTCGCATCCCAGGTTGTGGCCACGGAGGTTTTGAAGCTGAAGCGCTTGTGATTTATTGTAGGCTAAACCAAGCCTCCGGGGCTCGCAATCAGAGCAAGGCGTTGCCGGGGGGCAAGATTCGGGAAGGCTGGGGACTCGGAGGCCAGGTCTGCATGCCGCTGGCGATGCAAATCATGTTTTAAAAGACCCGGAGGCATCTCCGGCTCCGAGCTGCGAATCGCCGGAGGGTCCCAGCTGCGCCGTTGTGGGAGAGGGGCAGGGAAAAGGGGAAAGTCCCCAGCCCCTGCACGGAGCCGGTGGCCCCGGGAGCGGGAAGAGGAGGGAGGGCCAGGGCTGCCCTTGGCGGCAGGGGTAGCCGGAGCAGCCAGTGCCTTTCCCGCAAACTCTTGCAGAGAACTTGGTCTGCATTTCTGTAACCATCCAAAATCGCTCCAAAGAAGGAAATCTGGGATGCCTTTGCATTTTGCTAGGGCATGTTTTGCATAGCTTTCCTTTCACTGGCCTGCCTAAGCCTGCGGGGGTTGTACCACGGCGCTGGCATCGAAAGGTGCGGCGGTCCCCTAGGAGGGCGCTGGCGCTGCAGAGACCGGCCCAGCGAAATGTTCACGGGCTGGGCCTTCCGAGGGGCATCCAGAAGGCTATGGGAGAGGAGAGGAAAGTGAAATTACCGCCTTGAAAAAAAAAAAATATATATGTGCTTTGTCTTTAGCTTATATAAAATCTAAGAATCTGAGACGCCCAGGAGCCTCAGCCCATCTCTTCTTCGTGTTTGCTCTCTGCTGGGAAATGCACCCGAGACGGAGAGCCCTGCAGCTGCGGGATGGCTCTAAGGTCAAAGAGGAACCGGTTCACCGTGTTCCTCGTGGAATCCAGATTCCTGGGAATTTGTCAGACATCCAGGTCGTGCGAATGGCAGTGCCTGCCCCCGGCTCCCTGGCCTCTCTGCCTACGGCTTCTTCCAAGCGCGGCTCGCACGCGGCGTTCTGCGCGGCACAGGCTCCACCTGGGCTTTTCTGTTTGTTTGGGTGTGGGCTGGGATTTGCTGCGGTCGTTGTTCCTCCAGTCGAGCATCTGGGAACGGCTGTCCCGG
This sequence comes from Gorsachius magnificus, assembly GCA_034008185.1. NCBI lineage: Eukaryota > Metazoa > Chordata > Aves > Pelecaniformes > Ardeidae > Gorsachius > Gorsachius magnificus. Next base: position 5,698,386 of record CM067100.1, on the reverse strand, counting down.
ATCTCACGGCAGGGCGCTGTGCCCTTTGCCGACAAAACCTGAGCGCTTAACGTGACTGTGACCTGTCCTGCTCCCCAGGCCAGATGTGCGGTACGGGGGGGGGTATTTTAGCAGCAGTTCTGCTGCAGCTCAGTTGCTGGAAGTGCAGACATTTCCCAGATGATCCTGGTCACACAGCTGCCTGCCCAAAAAACCAGAAGAAAGTTATTGGTTTTCTGGCAGTGGTAGACACGATTAAGCTGGTGAAATTCCATCAGAAAAGTTTTTTAATAGGGAAAAAAAAATTGCACTGTGTCGATTTAATACTTTTCGTTATCCTACCTATGAAAACTAAATTAAATGCTGGCTTCTGGGCTGCTGAGGCAGGCGTTGTTATATCAGGCGTACTCTGCACGGCATTAATTCTGCGCTCCAGCCTCCCGCCGCCGAGGCGAGCAAGGGTATTTTTTATTAAGGGCTGTCACTCAGCCACGGCCGGCGGCTCTCGGCATCTCCCTTAGGGCTCCCTCTGCCCCGTCCCTCTCTGTCGCCAGCAGCCCGCTCCGCTGGCACGGGGGAAACCCCCACGAGCAGGCAGCCGCCAAGCTGCCCCCCCAGCTCAAGTTCCCCGCTTCAAGGGCAGCTGGTGCCAAGTTAAGAAAATAACGCGTTTCCACGGTGTCGATGCGGTAAAAGGGGTCGGTCAAAAGCCTCAGGGGTGCAAAGTGAGAACAGAGCCTTGCCCCCCGTGGATCCTGCTGCGGCTTTCTGGCAGCGGTGTCCCCGCGGGCAGGCACGGCCCTGGTCGGTGACGGGCTGGGGCGAGGGGGGCTGTGGCCTTTGGGAAGGGGAGAGTGGAGCTTTGCAGGGCAGCGCCGTCCTGCACGGGCAGGAGGAAGGCGCTGAAGCTGCCTGGCCCTGCTCAGCCGGGGGAGCCGAGCACCGCGGGGAGACCATATAAGAGTAAAGCTTGTGGTGTTGCTGATAACAAATGTCTCCTCATTTCTCATAAATTCTCTGCTAAATGTACGATCACTGAGTTAATAATGGAGCGGAGGGCGTAATGGATTGCCAGTGCCAGTGAGTAAATCATGCCTGGCAAGGAACAGAACAGAAACAGAAACCTGGGGCACTCTGAAAAGCCGGTACCCTTCTAAAGCAGCCCCGCGTCCCCCAGAGCGGAGCTGGGGACGCATCGACTTCTGGTGTGAAACGCTCAGGGTCGGGGGGAGCTGGGGTCGGGGGGGAGGCTGGCTGTGTACAGAAGCCACGGGTGGCTTCTCCTGTTGCTTGTGGCTTCCCAAAGCCACCTTGCAGAGGGAGACCCAAACTGTGGAGCTCCCCACTTGTAGTGGGAGGTAATCACTGGTGAGGCTGGTGCAGGCTGCCAGCCAGAGCCTCTGGTACAGCCCTGTTGAAACCCCAAAAGCTGTGCCCAGCAAGCAACGCTCTTGGGCAGGGTGGGCGTGAGCTGGGGCCCGGGCGGTCGCTGGAGGGGGCTGGGGTGGCCCCGCGGCCAGGCAGGGCTGCTCCTCAGGCGGGTGCTGCGTGCTGGCGGGGCCAGCATCCCCCCACGGCACCCGCCCATCGTGTTTGCCGACCAGCCCCACCATGTCCTGCTATTCCCATGGGAGCCAGGGAAAGTATTTTCATATCCTGACTTCAGCATCTTCCTCCCGGGTCAGCAAGACCAAGCGTGGCAATGAAAGTTTGGACTTTCAAGCACGAACAACCTTTTTCTTTCCCTGCTGAATTTCCTGTTTGATCTTCCTGAAGGTGCCGAGTACCCCTGGCTGGCGGAGGGGGACGGCAGAGCTGTCTCCAGCTCCATTGTCTGGTGCCGCGGGGACAGGCTCACGGGAAATCCTGCCGCGGGGCTGGGCCGCGGGGCTGGCTCGGGTCATTGTCACAGCCCGGCCCGTGGGCGACGGTACCAGACACACGTACCGGCGCCCGAGTGCTCCCGGCATCTGGGCTCTAACTGCTGCCCAGCCGCTTCCTGCGCTGCAGAAGGGGCGGCCGGCAGGATGCGCGCTTTGTCCTGCTCCTGGGGGCCCTCGGTGCCCCCCATCGCTCCCGGAGCCGCCGTGGCTGCAGCCCGGGGCTGTGTGCGAGGGTCGGCGCTGGGCTGGGAGCCAGATGTGCACACGGGCACGGATCGAGAGCCAGATGTGCACAGGGGCTCGGATCGGGAGCCAGATGTGCACACGGGCACGGATCAGGAGCCAGATGTGCACACGGGCACAGATCAGAGCCAGATGTGCACAAGGACGAGCGCAGCCTCCCGCGGACGGATCGGAGCCAGATGTGCACAAGGGCTCAGACCGAGAGCCAGATGTGCACACAGGCACAGATCAGGAGCCAGATGTGCACAAGGACAGAGCGCAGCCTCCCGCAGGGCTTTGGGGGGGGGCAGAGGGGAGTCCGGGCTTGGCAGCAGCTCGCCAAAGGCTCGGGGCCGGTGGTCTGCCTGGGGCCAGGGCGCTGGGGAAAGCCGGGGTGACCTCTGAGCAATGCTGCGACTGCGAGGGTCCAGGGTGGCCGGGGAGCCGACAGAGGGACCGTGCCCATGCACGAGACTTAGTTAAAATGGCAAGGACCTTCAGAAATCCAGTTTTGATCTGCATCTGCTGCTTATTCGCCCGCTTTGAGAGAATTCCTGGCCGTCCCCAGCTTGGGGCATGGGCTGTGACTGACCCCTCACCACTTTGGGGGCAGACTTCAGTTCTGATTTGCAAAATGCGGTACTGGTTTGTGATGGGCCCAGAAGCAAATAGAAGAGCATTTCCCCTGGCGAGGAAAGAGGCTCCCACCTTGTGCCGCGGGGGCCGAGCCGTGCCCCGGTACGGAGGGACAGGCTTTGCTAGCAGAGAACCTGCACGTTCAGTTTTCAGTTCCTTAATCCTGCGGCGAGGCAAGACAGGTCTGCGGCAGGGGCAGCCCCTCTCCTGGCCGTGCTCTGGGGAAGCAGCGGGTGGCCAGGGCTTGGGGACAGTATCCGAGGGACGCTGAGAGGAGAAAATGGGTAATCAGAGCGGAGGGAATCGCCCAGCCCGCGCCTGTGGGGATTTATCAGGAAATAACTGATAGGTAAATCGTGTGGATTCACTTGAGGCCGTGGTGCTGTCAGCCTCGGAGTTCATTCCTCCCGCAAGGAGAGAGCTCCTCGGCGAGGACAGATGGCGCCTGCCTGCCGTCACCCCCGCTCGTGGCCTGACAGCTTTCGCTTCGGAGCTGCTAGAAAAGCAATTTCTGCCACCCTCCTCCCGTCGCTGCTGCTGTCACCGGGGCGGCTCTGCAGCCCGAATCCTCTGCAGGGCCCAGCCTTCTCCCTGCAGTGGCGGTGGCAGCCGAATCACGGGGACTGCGTGGCTGCGTACGGGGTTTTGGGGGTTCTTTTTTTGCGTGCTGAGGCCCTGCTGCAGAGCCCCCCGGGTGCACCCGGGGCCGGCTGTGCCCCTGCCGTGCTGGGGGAACAGGAGCTGCACTGCAGGGGCGCCGCGTGGGTTTGCAGGGGCGTTGCATGGGTTTGCAGGGGCATCACGTGGGTTTGCAGGGGCGTTGCGTGGGTTTGCAGGGGCATCACGTGGGTTTGCAGGGGCGTTGCATGGATTTGCAGGGGCATCACGTGGGTTTGCAGGGGCGTTGCGTGGGTTTGCAGGGGCGTCGCGTGGGTTTGCAGGGGCGTCGCGTGGGTTTGCAGGGGCACCACGTGGGTTTGAGACCTGCATGGCTGCCAGAACAGGGTTCGGGCTGTTCCCAGGACCATTGCGGCTGTTTCTGGGGTTACGGCAGGTAACTGGACTTCTGCCAGTGGTTGTTTTCCCCAGCGAGTCGCAATCGGCAGCGCACGTCAGCTCCCGCTCCGAAGAGCAATACAGGGCTGTAAAGCCTATCCCCGGGACAGAGGCGAGACGGCAGCTCCGGGCTGGCCGGTGTCACTTGTCCCAGCGGCGGTCGGTGCCAGGCAGAGCCGAGGCGAGTCCCATGACCCCCAAATCACGCAGGGGGCGCGGGGTGGGAAGCCCCGCCAGGCTTCCCGAGCAGCAGCCACTGGCAGTCCCCGTGCTCAGGCTTGTTTAGCTCTCCCAGCAATGACTTCTAGATGTTTCCGAGTGATCGCGTTGCCTAATTGTTATAATCTGAGTGACTGATGCCTTGTTTACAAGGGAGCCTTGTCTTTGTTCTCGAGATCTGCCCTTGAATCCTCATCGAGCGTCGGCGCTGGTTTATGGGCATTTCGGTCTGTCTGCGTCAGGTTATTTATGCAGGCAGTTCAAACAAAAAAAGAACAGTTTTAGAACTGCAAGTTTATTTCAGCTCTGTGTAGGAGGGGAGGACGGGGGAGAGCGATGATGCTGATGTATGTAGGCATGGTAGGCAGCGCCTTGCAGCCCCTCGGCAGAGACCCGGCCCATCAGCAAACCGCTAATTGGGCCGATGAGCCGCGGCCGCTCCGGCTCCGATCCATCAGAGGTTCGATGTCGAGCTGGAAACCAGCCTGGGCTGGAGGTCATGCTCTGAAGTTGTTGGCATCTGCACGGGAGAAGCAAATCATGTTTGCCCATGTGCCAGCCTTTGGGGGAGCCATCACGGGGGTCTGAGATGCGCTGGGCGAAGCGGGAGCCGGCACCGAGCCCAGCCGCGCCCTGGCTTGGGGAAAGGCCCCTGAGCTGCCTGTTGGGTCTCGTAAAACCGACGGCCTGGCTGCTGACCTCCATGGAGGCTGCGCTCTGGTGGACGACAAGGTGGCCATGAGCCAGCAGGGTGCCCTGGTGGCCAAGAAGGCCAACGGCATCCTGGGGTGCATGAAGAGGAGTGTGGCCAGCAGGGTGAGGGAGGTTCTCCTCCCCCTCTGCTCTGCCCTGGTGAGACCCCATCTGGAGCTCTGGGTCCAGTCCTGGGCTCCCCAGTTCAAGAAAGATGAGGAACTCCTGGAGAGAGTCCAGAGGAGGGCAACAAGGATGATGGGGGGACTGGAGCATCTCCCCTAGGAGGAAAGGCTGAGGGAGCTGGGCTTGTTCAGCCTGGAGAAGAGAAGGCTGAGAGGGGATCTCATCACCACCTACAAATATCTCAAGGGTGGGGGTCACGAGGACGGAGCCAGACTCTTCCCAGTGGTGCCCAGTGCCAGGAGAAGGGGCAATGGGCACAACCTGAAGCAGAAGAGGTTCCAGTTGAACGTGAGGAAGAACTTGTTGACTGTGAGGGTGGCCGAGCCCTGGGCCCAGGCTGCCCAGGGGGGCTGTGGAGTCTCCTTCTCTGGAGATCTTCAACCCCCGCCTGGCCGCTGTCCTGTGCCCCCTGCTCTGGGTGAGCCTGCTTGGGCAGGGGGGTGGCACTGGGGGAGCTCCCGAGGGCCCTTCCAGTCCCGGCCATGATGGGATTCTGTGAAATCGTACGTACGCTGCAGAGCCCTTGCTGCGGTCGCAGAGCTGCAAAGCCTGGCCCAAAGGGCACAGGCTGGCGTGGCGACCGGTCGCTCTCTGGGCGCTGGGCTCCGTCCGGGGCTGGTAACGTCTCTGCGCTCAGAGTCGCAGCTTCGTGGCCTCGAGGCGGGCCGGGCCCCCCGAGCATGTTTGAGAGGCGACGGGAGAGCCCTGACACCGCTTCCAGCCCTGTCCCCTTTTCTCTCTTACATAAAAAACCCTGGAAGACGAATGGGTCAGAACGGGCGTTTTCCATCTTGCCAAGGTCCTGCCCAGCCGGGCGTCGGAGCCGTGTACAAGGCGACCTTCCATGGCCGCGCCGGAGCGGCCGACAGCCGCAGCCCGTAATTAATGTGCCGCAACGCCAGCGCGGAGCTGCCTGCTTTTTGCATAACACATGAAAGGGCCTTTTAGGTGGAGAACACCGGGTAGAACCGCTCTCGTGTGGGCTGGCTGCTGCTGGCCTGAATGCACTCGAGCGCCCGGATTGCTCCGAGCTGCTCGGTTTTGCTCCGTGAAAACATCGAGGAGGAAAAGCCGAGCAATGCCCCGTGTTTTCGGGAGCAGCGCGGGCGAAGGCTGGAAGGGCAGCGCAGGTTCTGCCCCTGCGGCGGGCAGGGGGAAGGGAAATTCAAGGTTTAGGTGTTACCATGGAGGGGGCGGTCGCCGCTGCTCCTTACATCACAAGTCGCTGTTTGCGGGGCGCGCGGCCGTGCTTGGGGCAGCTTCGTGCGGGGGGGCTGGGGGAGCCGGGGACGCTGCGGGGCGGGGGGGGGGATGCGTCAGGGGCTCCGCGTGTGCCGCTCTGACGCGAGGCGCAAATGAAAATAAAACAGGTTGCGTGTCAGTAAACAGCGTCGAGCGTGACGTCAAGCCAGCGAGGCCGGCGAGCTCGTCTCCAGAACCCTCTCTGGCCAGAAAGCTGAGTCAGTTCCGGCCACGCTGCGGCCCGTGGAAGGAGCATTTCCCAACGCTGTCTAGGGAAATCTTATGGAGAAAGTAAACAAAATCCAGCAGATCTCTGGCCCCCAACCCCTGCCCCTCCGCAGGCCTCTCTCATGGCGGCAGCATCCGGGGAAGAGAGGATCCCAGTGCAGCGGAGGGGACGGCGGCTGGCCCCTCGCGGGCAGGGCTGCGGGGACGGGATGGGGCGGCTGGGAGCTGCCCCAAGGAAGGGTTCTCGGGGGGAGACCCCTGCCCTCGCGTGCGCCGCCCCCTGCCCCCCGGACCCCCAGGGTCTCGTCCCCACGAGCAATCGCGCCCAGCCCCGGCATCGCCGCTGCCGCCTGCGCGCAGCAGCCACGGCCTCGAGGTGTTCCCGGGCGCTGTGTGGGGCCGGCAGGCGGGTAAACACCGAGTCTCTTGTTCAGCAAATTAACTGGGAAGAAAAAGGATTAACAGCCTTGGTAATTGCTCCTGGCCTCGCCGGGATCGTGTCCTGGCTGCTCGCGGGGCATCCCACCGCGGCGAGCTGTGCCCTGCGCCTCCTCGAGAAAGAGTTTCCTCGGGGATGACTTCTCCCCCCCCCCCGCCCCGGGCCATCAGGCTCCTCGCTGTTGAGGAAATATCTTTGATCAGTAGAAATGAAACCACCAAAATATTTTCCATTTGTGTCAGGATAAAAATGGCTCGAGCCAGGCGTGATTGATTGCTGAAAAAAAATCGGAACAACCCCGGTGCCGTTTCGGAAGGCTTCCTACTGTTCTTGCCTACAGTAAACACAGAATATATTTAGCAGCAGAGCCCAGCATGAGGCAGCCTCTTACTGCAATAATAGCAGTGCCTTGTCTGGTTTTCCTTTTATTTTTTCTTTTTTTCTAAGAAATCCGTTTGACAGAGCTGCTGGGAAGCTGGGTCTGGGTTGCCCCGCGGGCTCGCCGTGCCTGCAAGGCCAGTGCCTCTGTTTGCCCTTGTTTACCCGGTCTAGCAACCGCGGGCTGCGGTGACTAACTCCGCAAACAGGCGGTGTGGCACCGGTGACACGCCACCGCGCCGGTGGGGATTAAACCCTGGCGTCAACCGTCCCCCGAGAAACCGTCCCAGCCGTCCCCCCGCTTCCCCCTCGTTGTGCCCCGTGGCCAGGCCCTTGGGGACAGCCCCTCTGCACGGCGAGCATGTCGCAGCTTTCCGCGCGAGGACAGGCTTGCAGAAATGGGGTCTGCCCCGACAGCGTCACCTCCTCGAACCCTAAAATGCAAACCCGGTGGAGCTGGAGTGGGAGGAGAGCTAAGGGCAGGGGTCTCTGGTTTATTGCAGATCCTTGGGTCAGACACCGGCTGTCCCCAACACGCTCTCCTGATGTTACACATGCAAATAACGGCCATGATTTATTTATTGGAAAACACTGTATTTCATAATAAGGCACTTTCTTCATGCTATTTATTATTCGGATTACTCCAACGCATCGTCATAAACCAGGAACCTGCTGTGCTCGTCTCCAAGTAAATACAGAAAAAGCAAAAGAATAGCCCGGCCTCACCGAGCTTGCACTGGGAGCCTGTGGGCTTTGCCACCTCCCCTCGGCTGAGCCCGGGGGCTGCTCCGGCAGCGGCACGGCCAGCAGAGCCGAGCTGGCTGGGGGTGTGGGACGGGACGGGGGGGCTGGTGCCTGCGGCCGGAGCAGAGGCAGCCCCCGCTGCCCCCTCCTCCAGGGAGCCCCTCGATGCCCCGGGGTGCACAGGGACCCCATCTCCTCACCTCCCGCAGGTGAAAGGATGCCCAGAAGGGGGGAATTAGAGCTGTCTCTGCTGGTTTCTTGTCCCGAACACACGAGATGTTCCTAGGCCATGGCCGTGATGTGTTTTTAACGCTCCCCCAGCCTGTGGAGGAGGGGAAGCCGCACGGCGTGCCCCTCTCGTCCGGGTGCCTAGGGACGAGGCTGCAAACCCCGGCCTCTCTCCTGCCACCCACCCTATTTCTGCCGAGCTGTTCATGAACGGGAAAGCGATGTTTGCTGTGTCCCAAAAACCCATCGACCCTGGCTGCCGGCGGGGGGCTCGGTGCGGGGCTGCAGCAGCAGCCTGCCGCGGCTGCGATGTTTGCAGTCCTAAAAGGAGGTCACAGACCTTTGTCAAGGCCTGTCGTTGGCTTGCTTCCATTCTGTGTTTGCCCCGTGCAAAGCTATTTTTATTCTAATGCTAATGTTTTGGTCTCTGGTTCCTTTTATTTCCAAAGAACATTAACAGTGTAATGGTTTATAAATGCTGGCCATACACTGGGGTCTTCAGGGCTTGAAATAAAAAGTCCTTTCCCAAAGGTCCCTCTGGCCATGCTTCCATCTGGTGACTCGCTTAACACCGATGCCGTTTCCCAGCACCAACCACCCATGGGAAAACACAACCAGCGTTTGTCCGACGCCGGCCCCGCTGTCCTTTTGGTTCCCAGCAGGCAGCACCGTAGGGTGCTGGGAGCTGCAGCCGAGCGAGCGGCGGGTGGAGGGTGACAGCCCCGGGCACGCGTCCCCTGTCGCTTCGCCCCGATGCCGCTGCAGCGCTGACGCTGGCTCTGTGCGGGTCACGCTGCAGGGACGGAGCCAGGCAAGCGTGAGGCTCCAGCAGGCGGGGGGGTGATGGGGAGCGGGAATGCAGCCGCTCGGAGGGAGCGGAGCCGAGCGGGAGAGGGGTCCCCGCGCCCGCAGCAGACGCAGTAGTGGTGCTTGCCTGCCTGGTGAGGCTGGGAGGCTAAAACACAGCCGAAACCCAGCGATTTACTGGAGGTCACACAAGGAGCATAAACAACCCCGTTCCTTCCCTGCCAGCGGGCTCCTCCCGGGCGTGGGGCGGCAGGGCCAGGGACACTCGGGCAAAGAGCGCACCGGACCGAGAGCCAGAGCCGGTGGAAGAGGGCGATGCAAACCGCAGAACCAAGCCAGGGCTGGCCAGAGCTCTGTGGCTGCCTTGGGGCACTGCGTCCAGGGTGTCCCCAGCACAGCGGCCGGTGGCCCTGGGCCGGGGCAGCCCCGTGTTCATCATCAGCCGTGATGGCTTTTCAGCCTGTTCCGAACTCCCCTTCCATATTAGGCGTAATTTAGCAGCTCCTCTCTCTTCTTCCTTCGGTGCCATAATTGGCGCTTCTTGGCCTGAGTCACGTCCTTTCAGCGTATCTGGACGCAGGCTCCTGCCAAGGTGAGTAATTCCCCAGGCAGAGCCCGCTGCGTTCCGTGTGCCAGCCCGAGTGTGCGGAGGGGTACGGTGCTCCCGATGCAATGCCAGGGCTCGGGCAAGTGGCAGTGCCAGAAAGAAGGTGAAGGCAATTATTTTCTGTGCCCTCCCACCCTTCCCAAGGGGGAAATGCAAAGCAAACTTGGTTGTTATTAATAAATTGCTTTGAGATCTGTGGCTGAGCCGTGCGGGAGGGGAGAGCCCGACTAGGAGACAGGTCTGTGGGGATGTTTTCACCGCGGGCATGCGTCCGTCACCGGCAGCGCTGGCGGGGCTGCGTGTGCCGCTCGCCATGCCCGGAGGGAGCGACATGCCCAGCCAGGACAGTCGGCGGCCACTTGGACAGAGCCCTGCCGGCGGGGTGTGGGTGGGCTGAGCTGGGGCAGACGGGCAGCACGAGCAGCCGCCCCGGCCGGCGAATCTCCAGGAGAGCCCTGGGAGGGTCCCTGAGCTCCGTGCGGGGACAGCGGGGGCTGCAGGCGTCACAGCTTTGGGGGGGCTCACTGCTCTTCCAGGGCAGAATTTGGGATGTGCAGGGCCAGAGCCGGGCAGCCTGCGGGTGCTCCCAGGAATGCAGCAGGTCCAGTCCTCGCCTCCAGCCCTGCCAGCTCAGCAGGAGCTGGGGGCGTTGCTCTCAGATAAGCTTGCCAGCTGATAGAGAAGGGGATAAAAATGAGCAATCCTGGCAGGGGAGAGGGACGGCAGGCGAGCTTCGGGTCGGAGCAGGCGGCCGTTTCCATCAGCCCTTCAGGGTTGTAACAGCAGCCAGGGATCCTGAGATGGGGCTGCAGACCTCCCGGGCACTTAAGGAAGGTTGATCATGAAATGTTTTATAGCTTACGAGGCGCTCATAAGGCTGCCAGGGCTCAGATAATGGGGGATTTTAATTACTTGGATATTGATGGACATAATAAGTGTGCAGCAAACCACAAAGGGAAACCTGTGGCTAGAGGGGAGAGCGAGATTGATCTATGCACAGCATGCTAAATAACCTAAATCGTTCAGAGCCTCTTCTGGCCCTGCTTCCAGGAGCAGAGCCAAGTATGATAAATAAGGTTGGGGTTGGGAAGTGTCTAGAATCCAAATGTTTTTATTATTGTTCGATTTCAAATCCTCGTGGGGACAAACGTGGTAGCAGAAGTCACAGCAAAGTGCTTGGCTGTGTCTGCCCAGGGGCTGGGAGATGCCCTGGGGAGAGCGGCTGGCAGCAGCCCGGCCACCGGAAAGCGGCTGCCAGTGCCCAGAGGCATCTCAGGGATTTTTGAACACATTTGCCGCAGTGACCGGGGTGAGACCCTGGCAAGGTGAGGAGGGAACCAGAGGCCAAAGCGATGGAGGAGGACAGAAAGTCTGAGCAAGCACTCTGGGTGGGATGGTGGCCACCAGGAGGGGAGCCCGTGGGCAGGGATGGCCACCGTGCTGCGGGCAGGTCCTGGGGCTGACTGGGGCTCTCGCAAGTCTTGGTGGCATCGAAGGTGTGCCCAGGGAACGTCTCCTCCTGCCACCTCGGCTGTACAGTGAGCTTCCTTCCCCATCACCCAGGTCTGACCGTCAGCCATCACGGGGCAAATCTCTGCTTAAGAAAAGGGGGTAGGAAGGAGCCAGGAGGAAGGCGGGCACCCCCAGGAATGGGGCTGGGAATGCCGTGCCAGGGCTGCGGGGCGGCTCCCAAGCTGCGGATTCGCAATGGAAGTGTGTGCACCAGCGCTGCAGGGGCAGGGCCCCCTTTACAGAGATACGATAAGTTTTCTGTGTGGGTGGTGCTAATTTGGGCCTGCAGCCGCTGCTCCGGTTGTGGCCGAGCGCTGCAACATCCCTCTTGGCTTTGCATCAGCTCCCTGGCAGGCATCTGGCCTGGCCGACCCGGTGGATGCTGCGGCTTTGGGGAGGTCGTGCAAAATCCTGTCCTTGCCCACGTGGAGCCTGGCGGACAGAGCCGTCCCAGCCCAGCTGCGGAGCTCCGGGGCGCTCTGATGGGGGTGTGACTGTCTGTCTGTCTGCTCTTTTATTGCTTTCCCCTTGCTGGAAAAATACTCACTTGATTAAAGAGCTGCAGAAATGGGCTTTACCCTGCTGGTCCCACTGCATGCAGCACAGGCACCGTGGGTGTCCTGTGGGCTCAGGTTGTCCCTGCTGGGTCTGAGCGGTGACGGTGGCACTGCTCGCTCCCTGGGTTTCCTTTGCTCTTCGTACTGCTCTCGGAGGCAGAAGGGCAGCGCCGCCCCGCGAGGGCTGGCTGCTGGCTGGGGAAAGGCTGTGGGCTCGAAACGGGGCGCAGTGGACTCGAGCAGCAGAGACCGAACATTGCTGCTACACCTGTGGCTCTGTAAAGGCGATGGAGAGCTTGTCCTGCGCAGCCTGGGCTCCCCCAGCGCCTGCCAAAATAAACCCTTCAGGGCAGAGCGGGACCCTGGGTCTGCAGCCCCGTCTGCTGGGTGGCTGCGCAGTCCATGGCAGCGCGGTCCCTGGAGGCGGCACGCAAAATGAATGCCAAGCACTGCCTGGTTCTCAAACCTATTGTGGCATTTTTAGGCGTAGGCGTAAATTATTTAAATGCGATGTGCTGCCAGCCATAACGCACCTGAGGCCTCAGATGTCTGCGCCTTGTGATCCATCTTAGACAGCAGCGGTTTGGAAACAGAGAGGAATCAAAGCTCTCCCGAGGCTGCTGTCCCGGCCTGCCAGGAGGGAAGCCGGGGAGGGTTTGTGCATCATCGCTGCCTGGGTGCTGCGAGCGCGGCGGGATCCTCCCTGGAGCCGACTTGAAAGGAGCTGAAGCTGAGTAACACGGGTGCTGTCGCTGGCCGCGTCTCGCAAGGCACAGGGCACAGTGAGCGCGAATGCGGGAGCCCGTGCTGCATGGCTTGCTGACCTGGGAACGCCGTGGGCTGACTCTGTTTCTGCGCAGTTTTTAGGCACCTTCCTCATCCCCCAGAAGCTGTGTGATGAAGGTGAGCGTGCCCACTGGTGCGGGGTACCCCCTTGGCTCCCCAGCGCCCTCCGGCATCGCTCCTCCAGTTTCCCTTTCCTCTTCCAAGGCGGCACAGCTCTTCCCTCCTTCCTCCTGAGCTGGAGCGTTGCTCTGGTTCTGCTGGTCCGGGGCAGGGGCAGCACGGGCAGGGCCCTGGGGCTTGGCGAGGGTTTGCGGCAGGAGCAAAACCCGCCCCCCCCCCCCGGGAGCCCTTTGCCCCTTCCCAGCGCTGGCATCGCCGCTGGCCAGCGCGGGGTCAGGCATTCGCAGCGCACGCGGAGCCCACGTGTCCCCCCCGCCGCACCAGCCCGCACCAACTCCGATTCTATTTTCATTTAGCCAGAGCGATTTCCTCCCCCCGCCCCCCTAAGTTTGCTGTTTCCCTGAAATGGTCTGAAATGTAATAGCCCAAGACAATCATCAGAATGAAGTATTTCCTACATAAACCAGGCAGCAGCTAGTCAGAAATGAAGATTGAGTGCAGCGAAGGCTGCCAGGCAAAGATTTAAAGGTGCTGACACCTTCCCAATAGGTTGTTTACCGAAGATATCGTCTCCTAAGCCCCAGCTTCAAGACTGTCTTTCAAAAGAGGGCACCAAATAAAATTTAGCAAGGAGCTTTAATCGTTCGAGCTGCTGTGTGCTGAGCTTTTTCTTGCCCTTATGGGAACAAAGCCTCATTTCAGAGGACCTTGACTCTCTGCTGATAGTGCAGGAGAAGTGGCACTGCCAGAACTATTTTTGCACCAAGACACTGATTGGGTGTGAAACCTGTCCCTGGCGGCCGTGCCAGCAAAGCCTGGGCAGGCGAAGCATGGCAGCATATGGCCCCATTTCCCTAAAGAGGGGATTTGGGCGTGCACTCACTGTAAAAGGGCTTTTTGGGCACCTGAAAAAGCTTTAGCGCTGCTCCCAGTGCGAAGCTCTGCCCACCGGTCCCAGCAGGGTGGGTTCGGGGTGGGGGGGACACCCAGTCCCACAGCCTCAGGCCAGGGAGTGATGGGTGGGCGCTGTGGGCGGCTGCAGGGCCGTTTGCTGGCCTTGCTTCGTCTGCTGCCATGCCTGTGTCATGGGAGCCCGTGTGTCAGGTCCTGGGCTGAACCCGGCAGCGGTGTCGCTCCGCTGCAGATGCCTGCTGAGGACCACGGGTTTGCCTCGGGCATTGGTCCCTTTCTGGCCGCTTGAGGAAACCGCATGTGCCCGCGTCCCCTGCCACAGCACGATGCTGCTCATGGAGACTTAAGAAAGTGGCCCCTGCGTGTGCCCAAAGGTTGCAGCTTTGCCCCAGTGACATCCTGAGCTCTTAATGAATCGGGAGCTGCAAGGAAGGTGGCAATGGCGAGTGAAACCTTCGGCCCCGACGCAGCATCGCCAAGCGCACAGCAGCCTCCGCGACACCCCGTGCCCCCCCCCCCCAGCTCTGCTCCCTTCTCTCGCCACTCTCGGCTGGGTTTGGGTGACTTCAGCATCACTCCCATCACCGGAGAGCTGGCGTTTGTTAGCAGGCTTCCCTCGGGAGTAATCGTGGTCCTGCTGCAGCCGCACCAGCCGCGTGAGATCTCTGCCTGTGGTGCGAGCCGGCAGCAGGCAGTTCAGCGGCCGAGGCCGTCGGTCGTGTATGGGAAGGAGTAATTGGGAAACGCCGGGCCAGCAAGCGTCCGACTCTTAGACCGGACTCCTTCCCAGCCCAAGGGTCAGGCTCAGGCGGAGCGGGTTAGTGAGCATCGCTGCCCTGAGCCTGCTGGGGGGGGTTTGGGACCCCCCAGGGGCCCGACAGCCCGGGGCTGGGTGCTGTGGGGGAGAGGGGCCGGGCCGGGTGCCATGGCTGGGGGGCGGCAGTGCTCCTAAACCCGCACCCGTGTGGTGTTTTAGCTGCCTCCCCAGTGCTGCGGAGGAGCCCGTCTGCACAGAGCCAAGCGCAGGTTTCTGCCGCCACCTCGCGATGGATGTCGCGATGGGCCGGCCGGAGACGCTGCTTCATTGTTCGGGCGGGTGACCCCGGCCGTGCCCGCAGCCCCCGAGTCACAGAATCACAGAATCATGGAATGGTTTAGGTTGGAAAAGACCTTTAAGATCATCAAGTCCAACCGTTGCGGGGAGTGAGCCTGGTGGGAGGCAGCAAGCGGGGCTTGGATGGACATGGCCCTTCCCAGTGCCATGGAAGGCTGCTGTGCCCATCCCGGTGCTGTGCCCATCCCAGTACCGTGGAAGGGTGCTGTGCCCATCCCGGTGCCATGGAAGGCTGCTGTGCTCACTGCTTGCCTTTCAGGGGTTCTCACCAGCAGTGCTCTCCTCCCTCGACACCCCAGAGCGTATTCCCCACGTCCCAGACACGTGCGAGCGGGAAGGGGGCTGCTGGGAGGAGGTTTTCGGTGAAGGTCACGGAGGTTGGATGTGCTGCAGACGTGCACCCGAGCCCCTGGGCCTCCTGCACTCGCTTCCAGCAGTGCCCTGCAAACCCTCAGGCGCTGATCATCCCTTCCCTGGTGGTGTCCCTGACGCTCTTCAGGAAGCTGAAGATGTGGGACCCGCCGGTCCCTTTGGCCTCCAGCGCTGACGGAGGCTTCCCTGCCAAGGGGCCAGCCCTGTCCCCCGGCTCTGCCCGCCTGGCCCTGGCTTTGGCCGCCGCGACGGTGATGTACTTGGTGACGATGGTGATGTGGTAGGACCTGAAGTCTGCCAGCGCAGAGACGCACTGGTTGAACGCCGCGCGGAGCCGCGCGTCTCCGGAGGCGAGCACGTGCTGCTTGAGGGAGGGGGCGCGGCGGATCGCCTCCACAAAGGCTCGGTGGGGCGGGGGCATGTAGGTCCTCATCCTGTGCAGGAAGGCGGCTGCAGGACGCAGCAAAGGAAGGAATCAGTGGGGGGTGAGTGGGTAAAGCACCCTGATGCTCTTGGGGAACACCGGTGCAGCAGCCTGCAGGGACAACGGCGCTGGGTGGTACCGACAGCCTGCCCAGCTCCTCTGGTCCCTCTTGGTGCCTCCAATTAATTAAGAAAACCCATATTAGGTCCATGCTCTGGTAGGGTTGGTCTTAACCCTAAAAGGCAGGTTTAGCCCTTGTGCCATTTGGGTTTGGTTTTTTTTTTTGCCATTAGAGTGGTTTTGCTAATTTCTGATAAATATATCCTGTTTGTGGGCCAGGCTAACATAGCGATGTGGATGGATGTGCTAAATGACTGCCAGGATGCTGGCATGCTCTGCTCCCTCGTCTCTGCACCCATATGTAACCCCAGTAAAGAGCAAAATCCATCCAGCTGGGAATTGACAGCGGTGGGGAAGCGCCTGCCAGAGCCTCGTTTATAAGCTAACGAACCCTCATCCTGGCCGGGCTTGGTGAGGGTTTTGCCAGGGCAAGAGGGGTGCGTGCCGTGTCAACTGGCAGAGCTGGGCCCCGCCGTGGGAATGGCTCTGACTCGGTTCTTCCCCTGCCCCTCATTTGCTCAGGAAAAAGGAAAAGCGTGAGGCTTACTGCTCTCCTCGCTGTGGCGAATCCCCAGGAGCTCGTCAAAGGCGTGAAGGACGGTGCTCTGCGCCGCGCTGCCTCCCGAGTACGCCATGGGCTCCGCAGACACCCCTTCGTATATCAGCCCGTCCGGCATGGCCGGGTTGTCCTTCCAGCTGAGCGGGAAGACACGGCAGTCAGGAAGGGAACGGCGTGGAGCGGCTGATAACAGGGGGGCTGCGCGGAGGGACCCTGGGCTGGCCAGACTGGGTGAAGCCTTCCTGACCCGGCCCATGGATCTCCTCCTCCTCCTCGCTCAGCCTTGTCGGCTGCCCTCAAACGCGAGATAAACTCAGAAATCAAACACTGTGCCGAGGCGCATGACAAGGACGTGGTGTAGGGAGAAATCCTTAATTATCCGTGGCCTAGGAGCGAGGGGTCGTTGGATGGGAATGCTGCATGCTGGAGAGCACCCATGGCCTCGTCCCGGGACGCGCTGCCCTGTGCCGAGGCTGCAGCTCCATCTCCTGCTCGGTGCCGCGTGGCAGTTTGCACGTGCAGGGCTGCTTTGGGTGTGCAGGAGGGTGGGGGCACTTGTCTGGGCAATAGTGGCACCTAACGCGGATGCCTTGAAACCCCGGTGGCCATTGGGAGAAGGGGGGGTTGCCCAAACATTGCCCAAACGCTCCCCCGAGCCCCTGAGGTTTGTACTTTGGATTTTTGCCTGGTCCTATTGCTCTTGAGATGTCTCTAAAGGCAGCGCAGGACAGCTTGCCTTTTATTTATTTCAGCAGAGCCCAAGCCCGTAATGTGATTTCCTCCCTCTCGCAAAGCTGCTTGTCCTCGGCAGGCCCAGGAACGGGGCAGCGGCGGTGCCTCCCCCCCCCCCGTACACCATTAACTCACAGCCCCTGTCACCCAGCTTTGTGTGCCTGTTGTGCAAAAATGGGTAAACGCTCCCTCACGGACAGAAAGAGGAGTTATAATTTCAGCGAGATAATGTGCCTGACATGAAAATATCTCTTGACCTTCTGAAGAATGCACGTGAAGCTTTTGGTGCTGGCTGCTGAGGCTGTTTGACGGCTGGAGCAGATTTTGCACAAAATGCAGAGAAAATAGATTCATTATCAAATACTGTGATATTTTTAGCTCTCCTGGGGATGTATTTATAGTAACCCTTACTAGTGGGAAGTTCTTCTAAGCAGAAGGGAATTTAAAAGGCATGTTTTTCCAGGCTGATGACCATCCGGACAAGGTCAGCTTGGATTAAAAATGAGAGAAACCTAATTAGGATGCATGGGGCCTTTTGACTTGGGAATGCTGAGATACGCCGAGGAGCAACCGAAATAGAAACCCTTGGAGAAGCCGAGGAGCAAAGCGGTTGGGGACGCTCACAGCCCCGTGGGGAAGATGAGGGAAGGCAAACCCACAGCCCCGGGCTCCCACGGCCGTGTTTCTGCCCTGCCCGAATGACTCTCTTCAGTACTGGGGGGGGATTGGGTTTTTTTAATTAATAGATTTGTAATGGAGCAAGAGGTTTGTTATAGATGTTTCCTTAACAGGCAGGGGAAAGGGACTCCCTCCCTCGAGGGGCCACCGCTGCCGGACACAGCGCCGGCTCCTTCCCCACCCGGGGGGACCCCGTGCCCCGTCCGGGCTGCCCCTTCCCAGCGCATCCCCTGCTCCCCCGGCCCCGGGAGCTGCCGACACAACGGCTTTGGAGGGAAAGGCACCGTGCTTACCCGGAGAGAAAGATCCGGATCACAGAGTAAAATACTGCTGGGTCCACGTAGTCTAGGAGGAAATCAGAGCACAGCATTCCTGCAGGCAGGAGGCAACTCGTGCCCTCTGCAGCAGCATTCCCCCTGTGGCAGTGCTCCCCCCACCCGAGCCTGCTCCGAGAAGGGGCCGGCACCTTGCAGGGCGCTGGTGCCCCCTCCCCGGGGTGGGCTTCCCCCGGCCGGGCTCCTTGGGGCACCGCTGTGTGCAGCACTGGCGCTCAGAGCTGCTCAGCCCAAAACCACCCCACACTTTTACCCTGGGCCCGTTGGGGTGCTCAAACCCCATGTTCCATCCTGGGAGCACAGCGCTGCCCTGAATTATTCCTGCCCCCTCCCACTCCATCCCTCCAGAGAGGCTCTTTGGGCCGAGCACATTTACACTACTGCATCTGATGAGCTAAAGCGTGCGGCGCGACGAGGACAGGAGCTGCCTCCAGCTGCAGGCTGCTGTTACCGTGCATCCGTTTCAAAGCCTTGCTCATGTCCCCGATGGCCTCCGCCAGCTCCCGCAGGGCTCTGTGCAGGGTCTCCTCATCGAGCTGCAGGATGGCACGGATGGCCTGGACGGTTGCCTGCGAGAGGAGGGGAGAGCACAAAGCATTGAGGAGCCTGGGATGTTTGTGTACGGTGACGCTGGACTCCCGCTGCCACGGGGAACACCTCGTGGGTGCACGCCTGCGGGCGCTTTCCGGGTGAGCAGAGAGCTACGGGCACGGTGGTACCCTACCTTAATCCCAGGCACCGCCGCCTTCTCAACCAGGAGGGTGACGAGGATGAAGCCTCGCAGGCTCTCTCCCCCGGGCAGTGAGATGATGGTGTCCAGGTTCCTGCAGGGGCGACCAGTGGCACAGCCGAGTGCGAGGGGGTTGGGAGGGAGCTTGCTCAGGGTTTCCCCCCACACCCCAGCACCCACTGAGCCCTCGGAGCAAACCCGTCTTGGCCGCAGAGCCGCTTCTCTGCACCCCAGGCAGAGCCGAGCTGGCACAGAGCAAGAGGGGAGAGGGGCTGCTCTGGTTCCGAGGGATCTGCAGCCCACCCCATGCACTCCCTGGGCTAAAAGTCTGGCCCATGGCAGCCAGGAGCAGCCCACGGTTCAGCCGCGGTCACGGCACTTTGCTGTTGTTGCAGTGGCATTCGCGTGCCAAAGCCTGAGCTGGTTTTGTTGTGCTCATAAATCAAGAGGTAGGTTCGACCTAAGCTGAGCCCTGCAGTGTTGGAGTGCTAAGCCAATTCAAACAAAACTAATATTGTTAGGGACTAAATAAGCATCTTAAATACTTACTCAATTTCCAGAGGCCTGAAGGCATTTCCGTTATTGCCAGCAAATGCACAAGAAAAGGAGATAGAAGGAGAGATGTTATAAATCATTCAGCAATGGGTCTGTGCTCTGTAGGAGACGGATGAGCTCGCTGGCCCGTGGGAGCCGCCGGCCCCCGGGGGTGCTCCCAGAGGCACCCGGTTCCCCACTGGGTGCCCATGTCTGCAGCGCTGGCAGCCCTAGGCAGTGCCGCCCCCGTGCCCAGCAAGACCATTCCCCAGATCTTCCCCGGGAGACAGGCCCCCAGCGATGGGTTTTGGCAGAACAGCAGCAGTTTGGGAACCATTCGTCCCCGTTGTGCTGGACGGGCCCCGCTGGGGCTCATCGCTGCTGCCCCAACCGTGGGAAGCGCGGTGCTCAGTCTGCCGGCATTTGCCCGTTTACCCGTTGGGGTTCCTCCTTCTCCAGTTGGCCAACACAAAGTCCGCGTGGCTGAGGATGGGCGGGAGCCCGAGGGCCTGCGAGACCTCCCAGAAGGGGATGGCGAGATTTCGGGGCAGGACCTGAAGGGCACAAGGAGAAGACCAGGACACTGTGGAGCTGGTGAAAGGGGCCCGGGCCAGGCAGGAGGGGTCACGCTCCTGCTGCGCCTCAGGAGAGGGGCTTTGGGGACCCTGAGCTCATCCCACAGGAGCAGCACCAGCCCCCAGGTCCCAAGGAGCAGGGGAACTTGCTCGGCACTGCTCTTACCTTCACAGCACCCTCCTCGCCCTCCTGCCAGAGGTAGCCCATGGTGATGAAGCTGAGCACCAGATGCGCCAAGTGCAGCTCCTCCCGCCCCTGGAGGTGCCGGGCGCTCAGCTGCGGCATCTGCCAGAGAGACCCCCGGGAGCAAGGGGCACCGCAGGCGATGCCAAGGGCCCCTGCGGCGGGGGGCTGCCCCCCCAGCCCGGGAGGGACCCCCCCTAGTGCTTCTCCCTGCCTTTGCTATCCCCCTGCAAGCCTCTGTCCCCTCCCACCCCTGCAGGATTTCCTACTGATTTGCTGTTGCTGACTTGTGAGCATTGAGAGCAAACTGCAGGATTTTTACTCAAAAAGCCGTCCCTCGCCCTTGCACTGGGACGCACACGAAAGCGGCTGATCCCCGCGTGCCGGAGGGGTCCGGCTGGGCTGGGGGACTCATGGAGCACCCGGCCTCCTGGGTGGGGAGCGTGGCTGGGATGCGCCGTGGCTCTCGTGACATCTAGAGGGTTTCCCCTGCCACCGCACGCCACGCTCCAGCCCTCGCTGCCTCGGCCGGCTGGTGCCACCTGGGATCTGCCGCAGGAGCCATTTCTGTGCCAGCACGAGGGCTTTGCTTCTGCGTGGTGCGAGTCCTGGCCGAGGACACGGCTTTGCTGGTTTGCGTTTCCACGCGTTCAGCAGGCGCTGCTGTGTCCGACCCAGATCCGAGCGCGCTCCGGGGGCAGGAGCGGGAGCGCCGGTACCTGGTGAACTCGTGAGCGCAGCCGACGGCTCGCGACCAGCTGGGGCAGGTCGTGGGCGATCTCCAGCCAGGGACCGTAGGGCGCCGGCAGCTCTGTCTTGGTAGAGAGAGGCGAGAGGAGGGCTGGAGTGCACGGAGACGCAGGGTGTCGCAAAGCTGCCTCCCGCCTCCCCCCCGGTTCCTGAGCAGCTCCGGGCTGAGGCAGGAGGAGCCGTGCCCAAGGGTTAAATCTGGGGGCAGCAGAGCTGGCTGGGGAGCCCTGCGAGAGGCAGGGACAGGCTCGGGGGAGCCTGCAGCCCCCTCCCCTGGAGAGGAGCCCTCAGGGCTGTGCTGGGCCAAGGGGAGGCGCTGCCACTGCCGTCCCTTGCGAAACAGCGAGGGGGTGTGTGAGACGGAGCCGCTCTGGCACGGGCAGCTGGGGGGGGGGGACACAGGTCACAGCCAACGCGGTGCTGCCAGCGCCAAGGCTGGGAAGAATTCCCTGGGCTTAGAGGTGAGGGGCTGGCTGCGGGAGCCGGGCTGGCTGCCCCGGCCCCTGGACCCCAGGCTCGGGGAGGGGGACGCGCGTCTCCCCTGTTGGGTGCAGCGGGACGGCCAAAGCGGTCCTGCACCCATACAGCTCTGGGGACCAGCCTGACCCTCAGGGAGTCGCTGCAAAGGTAGACGGAGCCTGTCTGTCCCGGGGCGCGGAGGGTAAACCCGGGCTGGGGTACAGGGGGTGCTGGGGCAGGAGCAGGAGCGATCAGAGGGCTTGGAGATAAGCCCAGCCCTGGGTAAACTTTGGAGTTGGGGTTGGCTGAGGGGCAACACCCAAACTCTCCTGCTCCAGACCCCGCTCGGGCCGTACGGTCCAGGGAAAAAAGGGAATCGGGGGAGCCCTGGCAGCCAGGAGCTGTACGGGGTGGGGTGGAATAGGGCTGTGACGGTGGCTGGGGCTGGGCAGCCCTGGGAGGGCTGTGCCGGACATTGCCTGGCCGGGAGCACCGGGGGTCCTTTGCCATCCCGCTCCATTGCATTTGCAAAGGTTTTCCCGGGGTCTGGCAGGGCTGCGCTCGTGCCTGCAGGGAGGGGAGGGGAGGGGAGGGGAGGGGAGGGGAGCGGGCACCGCCAGCCCCGGCTCCCAGCATCCATCCAGCCTCGCACATCGCGTTAATGGTTTGTGTCTGGTTCCCCCTGTTGTAATACCAGCCTGCGTAATTGTGAATTAATGGCTGATAAACAAGCGTCTGCCCGGCCCCGAGCGCTCCCGCTGTGAAGGGAGCGCAGTGATAAACGGCACCACCTCCCGCCCGGGAGCTCTGCAGTCGGAGCTCCCCTCGTACGCCCTGAAATCCTGCAGAGCCAAGGCCAGCGTGGGAATTGCAGAGCTCCAGCTCCTCTCCCCTGCACCACTTGCTGCAGCCAGTTTAATAACGTTTAATGTGAAGGGTTTGTCCTACGGAACTGCCTAAGCCAAAACAGCACGTGCCTTCCTCATTGCTTGTTATAAACGGATAGAGGAGCATTACATTGAAACCCAACCAGAAAGCTGCTCACCAACCCCTCTATTTTTCCATTTTCTGGCTCTTGTAGCACGCAGACGCGGCGCAGCCGTCTCCTACCAGAGGATCGGGAAGAAGGAAGCCGTACTCCTCGGAGAGCTGAAACCTGGTCAGGGTCAGAGGCGGCGGGGTCTCCTCCGGGCCGTCGCTGGCCTCCATCACCGGGCGCTGGCCGCAAGGTCGGGACGTGCTCTGGCTTGGCAGGGAGGCACCGGCTGCCCCGCTCCCGGTATGTGCTGAGCCAGCGCCACGCGCCCCGGCCACCGGAGCGTACCTTGTCCTGGGGGAGCCAGGGCCCAGCCGCCAATGGCCGGAGGGGCCGAGCAAACATGGTTAAAGGTTGCCGATAAGGCACTGCGGTGGAGCAAACACTGAGCTCCATCCCCCGGGCAGCCACCGATGGGGAGGGCTCAGGGACGCTGTCTCCGCAGCGGGGCTCCCCCAGGACCCTGGCAATGCCAAACGCGTGTCCTGGCGTGCCAAACTCCTGTCCAGGAGCCAGGCAAGAACGGGGGACCGGGCACGTCTTGCTGGGGGCTGCAGAGCCCTGCGCACCACGAGCGCAGCGTGGACCCCACGCCGCAGCACGGAGCTGCGGTCACCGCAGGTGCCAGGTACAGCGCCGGCAGGGCGGATGCGTGCCGGTGGCTCTGGGAGCTGCCTCCAGGCTGCGTGACACCCCCAGGGGGCGCGAGGAGCTTTATCCCCACGGGAGCGATATGCACCCCACCAGGCACAAGCTGCACCCTCAGCCCCCCCGCTCGCACTCGCTGCGGCGTGCGCTACAACAGGCCCGGCACAGCCGAAATAAATTCCTGGCAGCCACATCCAAAGCAGCTGCGTGGCAGGGAGTGAAGCTCCCCAACCCGCGCTTCGTGGCACTTAGGGTCTGGCTGCATTTCCAGCCAACTGCCTAACGACTGACCGTGAGCGGACCTGGTCATCCAATTCCCAGCGCCAAACAAAGTGCAAGGCCCTAACGACGGGTTTAATTGGCAGTAGCGGGTCCGACCGCAGCACCACCGGGCTCTCCCCGCAGCTGCACACACCCACCCCCAGGGAGGCAGAGCGGAGGGTGGTGCGCGGAGGGTATTTAGGCCCCTTTGCAAGGGGGGGCTGCAGGCTTCTGCCCTAACAGCGATGCGCATGAGGAAACTCCCTGCCCGCTGGGGGATTAATGCTGGCGAGGCGCACGCCGCCATCTGGCCGCAGACAATGAAATGAGGCTGAAAGGGACTTTGCAGCCCAGGCTGCTGGTCCCCTGCCCCGTGCCCCCACATTGCTCCCCTCCCTGCGGCGGGTGCTGCTGCCATTGCAGCGCGGGAAAGCGCAGGGCTACAGCGACGCGGTGCCGGTGCTGTTCGCTCTCTGCGCCCGCTCCCCTGCGTTTCTCCCTGGGGCTCAGCTGGGACCAAGGGGCCCCGAGGTGGGGGCACAACTCTGCAGGGCTTTCTCATGGACAGGCTGGAGGGGCCTGTGTGCTGGGCAGGGCACGAGAGCCCACCCAAAGCACGAGGGCGAGTGCCACTGTCCGGGGGACGTGGGCTGCAGCCAGAGCGGGGAGGGGGCCACCCGGCGCCTGCTCTGATGAGTCAGGCTTCCTCCGCCGCCGCCGCCCCAGCCCACCCTCCCACCGGCCCCACGCCAGCGGGAACCACGCATCCGCCCCGCGCTCTTCCTGTGCGTGAGCCCCCCGGCGCCGCGCGCCGTCCCCCCAGCCCGGCGCCTGGAGGGCAGGGTCCCCACAGCTGAGGGTCACTGGGGCAGCCCAGCGGGTCCCCCCCCACCCAAAGGGGGCTGGCAGGATGCTCTGAGCCAAAACAGTGGTTCCTGGGGGGAAACAAGTGCTGCCCGTGCCAGGGGCTGGGGCTGGTGAGGCCACGGGTGCATGGCAGGGGAAGAGTCGAGGAACAGCCAGTGAGATGGGTGTCTCTGCGGGGTGCAGGTCTGAGAGCACTGCAGGAAATGCGGGTGCCCCCTTGCCAGGGCAGGGGTGGAGGCTAGCAATGCCCTGGCCCATAGGCGAAGGTGGCCGTGCTGGGCCCCCTCTTCTGGGGCTGCTGGCGGGTCCTCACCACCCAGGGACAGGGAGAGCACAATGGTGCAGCGGTACCAGCCCCCAGGAGCCTCCCGGTGCAGGGTGCGGGGCAGTGTTGCCCATCTGCACGCCTGATGTGTGCAGCACAGCATGAGCCCCCATTTCTGCAGACCGGCTGTGGCTGCAGGGTCAGGACAGGAGCGTGCACGCTTGTGCCTCTCCAGTCGGCATGGACGCTGCCAGCCCGTGCGGATCCCGTCCTTCGCTGGCCGAGAGGCAGGCTGCGTGGGCTGGGATGGCGCCAGCCCAGGGGCTCAGCGCAGCTCCCCAGCGCCCGTGGTGGGCTTGGGGTTCAACGGGCAGCGATACCAAGAGGAGAGGTGGGTGCTGCAGAGGGGCCAGGGGCACGGTGCAGGGATGGGAGGAGGCCATGGGGGCCAGCAGAGCGCTTCTCTCAATCAATCAATCAATCACTGGCATCACACCGGGCACAGACACCAGCCAGGGCTGGCCGCATCTCCCGGCTGTGTCCCGGGCAGGAGCAGCCCTTGCCCACCCCAGCACAGCACACAGCTGGGGCTCCTCCACTCGCGCAGGGCCTCCCGGTCCAGGCACAGCCCCGGCACACAGTGCTGCTCCGCAGGGATGACACAGCTCCTCAGAGATCGTAGACACCTTTTACTGAACCACAACCACAACAAGAGCCGCACTACACGCGCCTGCAGGCCACTTGGCTCCCAAGCCCGGGGCTGTGGACGTCTCCTCCGCCGTGCCGCACTGCGGCGTCCTCCGTGCGGTGTGCTCCACGGACCGTGCCCCGACACCCGCTGCCAGACGCTGCCAGGAACACCACAGAGACGCCACTTACTTCTGGGCAGCACCCACCTCCAGCCACTTCCAGCCACCTCCACCCCAAGGCCCCTGCCCACCAAAGGGCTGCTTTGCACAGGACTGCCCCGGCAGCCTGCCACACATGCTGCCACCTCCCTCCGGGCTCACGTGCAAGAGACACAGACCCATCTGGGACCAAGGCCACCACAGGGACAGCCCTCGCACCTCCCCCCAGTGACACTCGCTCCAACTCTCCCTCGAGTCTGCTGGCACAGCAGGCACCTCCCCGCACAGGGCTGCTCAGCACCCCACCATCCCATGGCCGCCCCTGCCGCATCCTCACCAAGCATGGTGGCCCATCAAGCCAGACCGCCCAGATCCCTTTGTAGAGCGTTCCTACCCCCAGCAGATCAACCCTCTGCCCAGCTTGGCATCACTTACTGAGGGTACTGAGGCTTGATCCCCTCGTCCAGATCATCAACAGATACCAATCAGAACTGGCCCCAGTACCGAGCGCTGGGAACACCCTTCCCAAGACTGACACTGGCCACGGCACCTGACTCTCACGGCCGGCCATGTCTGCGTGCACCCAGGAGCCAAGGTGCCACAGAAACCCTGCTGCCACCCACCTGCGACACCGACAGCCCCGCTGCCCGCGGTGCCCCGGCCCCCAGACCCATCCCACTCCGCACCCCCCTTTCCCGCTTATTTCCTCCTTCCCTGCTGCGCCGCTACACATTTGACACGCACCCTTCCTCATCCAGGGAGTCCTTGCCTTCCAACCTAGAATGGGACCGGGAAGCAGCTCCGGTCAGTCACAGAGCTGCACGGAGCAAAAACCTCCTCCTTGCATGGCCGCCAGCCCTCATCCCTTCATCATCCATCGCTCCTGCCTCCTCTTCCCACCTTGGGCATGCTGCACAGCGAGAGTCCGTGCCCAGGCCCCAGCTCTCCTGCTGCGTACAGCCACCTCCACACCACCTCCGCACCATCACCCCAACACCCCTTGGTGCAGAGAACAGGCTCACTCGTCTTCATCCAGCTCCTCCGTGGCGCGACAGCACCTTAGGCCACTTCTTCTTAGTGCCATGAGGATGAGCCCGATGGTGACAGGCATGAAGAGGCAGAAGGTCAGAAACAGCCACAGCTTCGGCAAGCCCCCACTCCCAACGTCCACTTCACCTGGGCACAGGAAACACAACCACCTCCTTGAGCCTGCCCTGGGACACACCACAGGACCCAGACACTGGCAAGGCACTGCCAGAACGGGAACCCATCGCCCTGGCCCCAGAACCACCTCTTCCTGAGAACCCTCAGCCCTCGCCGCTCACCATCTCCAGGCTGGCTGCTGCCGCTCCCGCCCAGCACCCCCGCTTTCTCCTGGCAAGTCGGTGGTTTCCAGCCGGGACGGCAATGGCAGCTCCCTTGGTTATTGCAGACCTGTGCGACAGGCAGGGAAGGACAGGATTTATGGCTGAGGATTGTGCCCGCACGTCCTGACCCGCCACACACGGGGCACAGCCGCCAGGGCACGTGGTGCCGGGCAAAGCCTCCCCGCACGCCGCTCGCCCGGGGCTCACACGCCGGCCCTTTGCCTCAGCCCTTTCCATCTGGCTGACTTAGGACGAGGAGCCGCTTGGCTCTGCGCGGGAGTTCGCTGGAGGAGCTACGCATGCAGCCTCGAGAGATGGCCCGGCACTGGCACCGCCAAGCCCCCCTCGGCTGCTCTTGCCCACAGATGTGACCCAAGACGCCTCTTCTGTGAGCCACATCTCCAGAGGGTTGAACAACCCGCAGCACCGTGACTCACCCCGCGATTGTGGCACTTTGTCTCCATCTCACACTTGTAGTTCAGGACAGCGGCAGGCACGCAGTGCTGGTTCAGGCAGATCTGCAGCACAAGCACACAGGCAACGCTGGGCAGCGGTCACGCACCCAGCGCCCGCTCAGGAGAGCTGCAGATCTTTCAGGAACTCACAGGGGAGCATCAGGCTTTGTGCCGGACCCTGTCTGGAGGGGGTCACGCCACCCCCATCCATCCATCCTGGCTCCTTCAGGGTGCAGCCGACAGAGAAGCCACTGGGGGCCCCGATGCTGCTACTGCAGCGGTGCTTCCTCCAAGTCCTTCTCCTCCCAAGGGAGCGGCTGCACGTCAGGGGATCGCTTACCTTGTGCTCATCGCAGACGGTGCCGTCGTTCACCAGCATGGGGTCCCTCTCCGTGAGCGGCTTCATGTAGTCCAACGTCACACACAGCGTGTTCTGCACCCGAGCGTAAATCACCGCAGCCTTCTCCTTGGTAAAGGGCTTGGAGCCCGGGTACTCACACACGAGCTTCCCACATCGCAGATCCCTGCAAAGGCATCGTGAGCAAAGGACGTGCCAACAGCCACCTTCGTCCTTCCATTCCAGCTCTGCTGCCAACACCGAGGGAGTGCTTGGGGAACAGACCCTGGCCGCCCGATTCCCAGCACACGGACGTGGCACGCTTGCGTCTGCCTCGGGCCCTTTCCGTGCCCCCCCCAGCCCGTGCAGCTCACCGGCTCTGCACAGGCACATCCAGCGCCCCTGCCCGCCCAGCCCCGGGGTGGCTCGTTTCTCTGCTGCCGGGCGGCTGAGCTCGAGGAGCCCATCCACACTCCACCTCTTCCCTGCCGTGGGGCCAGGCTCCCCGCTCCGTGGCAGACGGAGCTCCGGCTGCGGTCAGAGCACCCCGGCACCCTTGCTACAGCACTTACTTATACGCACAACGCTGGTAACCGCGGTGGTCGGAGCCACAGTGCCCCATTCTGTCCCTTTGGCTGTTAATTTCCTCATAGCAGGCCAAAGGCCCGTTCTTGGCACCTGCAAACACACACACCACCACCCATGGTCTGTCCAACAGCCTCGCTACATCTCAGGGTCGGGCATCACCACTCGGTGATCACCCGCTGCTCGGTGATGCCCAGGGCCACCTGCGTGCTCACAGGCATTCGAAGCCGTGGCCATGCGGGAGCCCAGACCCAGCCTGCTCGCCCTCGCGCTCCCTGCAGCCTGCCGCGGTGGGATGCTCCAGCTGCCACCCATCTGCCACCCATCTGCACCCCCCATGCTCATCGGCTCCATGCCAGGCTTCCCCGGGACAGCCACAAGACCTTCCGGGACATTTCTGGGATTTGCATCCCCTGGCTGAGAGGACAGCACCCGCAGCCGGCCAGTCCCGTCCTGCACGGCAGTGTCCCCCACCGACTGCTCCCACCACCACTTCCAGCTACTCACAGCTCCTTCGCTGCCAGCCTCCCCCCTACCCTGGCCGAAGACCTTCTGGCACTGCTTGTCGGCTGTCTGGCAGACGCCCTGGTAGCAGAAGGCAGTGTTCCTGCTGCAGGGGTGCCCGTTCATCACCCACAGGTCGGGTGTGCACTCCCCAGAGGTGCCGTTGCAATATTCCTTCAACTCGCACTCGTCCTCGGAGCTGCTTCTACATAAGGTGCCTCTTTTCACAAACTAGGGGAAAGAAAATAGATTAGGTTAGAATAGAAATAGAAAAGAATAGAAAGAGAGGAGAAAGAGAAAGAGAGAAAGAGAGAAAGAGAGGAGGAGGAGGAGAAAGAGAGGAGGAGGAGGAGGAGAAAGAGAGGAGGAGGAGGGGAGGAGAAAGAGAGAGGGGAGGAGGAGGAGAAAGAGAGGAGGAGGAGGAGGAGAAAGAGAGGAGGAGGAGGAGGAGAAAGAGAGGAGGAGGAGGAGGAGAAAGAGAGGAGGAGGAGGAGAAAGAGACGAGGAGGAGGAGGAGAAAGAGAGGAGGAGGAGGAGGAGCATAAGAGGAGGAGGAGGAGCAGAAAAAGAGAGGAGGAGGAGGAGAAAGAGAGGAGGAGGAGGAGGAGAAAGAGAGGAGGAGGAGGAGGAGAAAGAGAGGAGGAGGAGGGAGGAGAAAGAGAGGAGGAGGAGAAAAAGAAAGAGAGGAGGAGGAGAAAAAGAGATTAGAACAGAATTAGGAGGAATGCCCAAATGCCTCTCCAACACTGACAGGCTCGGGGCATCGACCTCCTCTCCAGGAAGCCTGCAGTACCGGAGGGCTATGGCACTGGAGGCGTTCGCGGTCGTCGTGGCCCGGCTGCTGGGGCTCAGCCTGGGGATGGCGCACGATGACCCCGGGAGCTGTGGCTGCGCGGGAGCTGCCTGCATAACGCAGGCCAGCGGGGTGTGGCCCTGCCCCTCGGCGCCCGGGCGGTGTCGGTGTGATGGCACAAGCTGCTGCCAAGGGCGCGATTCCCGTGTGCCGATTTCTGCTCGCGCTGCCTTTGCTGCAGCTCCCGCGGCCCCCGGCCGGCTCCTCGGCCCTGCCGCCCTCCCCTGCAGCCTGCGCGGCTCCTGGCGAGTGGGCGGACGTGCCACGGCTGAGGGGGGTCACCCGGCCCCATGCAGCCCGCGCTGCCCAGCTGGGAAGGCCAAGCAGGGGAACGCCGCTACGAGCCTCCCGTGGCCATAAAGTCGGCATCTCCTTCGCCTTGGTACTTTGGGAGCAGGCACAGTACCTGTGCCCTAAAAATACTTTCCTGGGACACAGGCACCTAACAGGCACCAGCACTTTGCTGCCCTCACTTCACTTCCCGACACGCGCTGACTCTCCACATCAGCGCCCCCCCGGGGGGCCCCTTTTCCTCCTTGAGTCCCATGACATTCCCGCTTCACATCAGGCATGTAAGCAAGCGATGCCGGCGCTGGGGCTATCCCTAGGGAACGCAGCGTGCCCGCTCCGCCACACGGCTCACCCTGCATTTGCGGCAGCACGGTCCCGACAGGCACTGCACCCCTCTCCTCAACTTGCAGCCAACGGTGCAGCACGGGTCGCGCCGACATTCCTGGAGGTGACCGGTGGGGACAGTCAGGCAAGGTTCTGCTCCTCCCAGGGACAACAAGGGAAGAAGCCGGAGAGCTTGGCCTTTCCCTCCGGCAGCCCCTGTCACCCGAGGCAGCCATCTCCCAGGCTCTCCAGCAGCGCCCAGGGTCCCTGGGCAGAGCCCCTCTGCCACACTGGCTGTCCCCAGCCACCAAGGCTCCCACAGCAAGACCGTATCTTCCATCCTCATAGCCATACGTGCTTGAAGCCGGGGGGGGAGCTATTGCCAGGGCTGGCAGCACTTGCAGGGGCAGAGATCGCTTGCAGATGCGCACACACGGCTGCACCCAGGTTGGCACAAAACCAGGGGGGCTTCCAGCAAGGCAGAGGAGTTCACCTCTGCAAGAGGAGCACTGCTCCTCTACCAGACCTTCCCCGCTGCCCCCACCCCTGCCTACGCCCTGCCAGCGACCCGCATGACCGCCACAGCACCCCTGCCTTTTTGGGAGGCTGCACTCATGGAGTTTCTCCCCACATCATCACCACGTGCCACTCTGGTGTGCAAAACTGCTTCCCAAGCGGCATCTGCAGCAGGACCCCGTGGCAGGTCCCTGGAGTAACTCTCCCAGCACCATCTCAGGCTGTGACCTGCAGCAGGGGGGCTGGGGGCAGCCCCTCTTTACAGCTACAACCACTTACAAACTCCCTCCCTCCATCTGTTACCAACACCACGCAACGGCCCTCCGTGACGGTGGCTTCGGACATGGTGGGAGCCACAGCCAAGCGTCTGCACGGCTTTAGGGTTTCATAAAGCCTCGGCCTCTCTCTGCCCTCGCAGAGGCCCAGGAGCAAGTCACACCTCTCCTGGGACTGTTCCTTCCCCCCGGGACGCATGGCTTGGCTCTTCCCTGCACAACCAAGGCTCCCAAACTCACCTCTGCTGACCCGCAGTCACAAGCCTCCCCCGGCTCCACCACTTTGTTGCCGCACACGGGAGCTGTGTAGGCTGCATCCATGGCTGGCCTGTTGAGCAGACAGTGCCCTTCTCCAGCGGCGAGGAAGCGCTGAAAGTCCCTTACGCTGCAGCTGCTGAAGGCTTTCACGCCAGCTGCGTGGCTGCGAGTCAGAGGACAGCGCTGCGTTACCAGGGTCTGCATGGCCCTTCCCGCCTGCAGGAGGCATCGGTAACGCAGGGGGGCTGCTCTCTGCTGCGGTCGCCCCCAGGAGCTGCCCGCTGTCTGCCCCCTCCGCCCCTGCACGCTCCTGGACACGTCCCCTGCTCTGTCCCTCGCGGGCGGCGGCGCAGATGGGCACCGCGCACACCCGGAGGGAGCACATCCCGCTTGTGCCATCACACCGACACCGCCCGGGCGCCGAGGGGCAGGGAGCCTCACACCCCGCTGGCCTGCATTATGCAGGCAGCTCCCGCGCAGTCACAGCTCCCGGGGTCGTCGTACGCCATCCCCAGGCTGAGCCCCAGCAGCCGGGCCACGACGACCGCGAACGCCTCCAGCGTCATAGCCCTCCGGTACTGCAGGGGGGACAAGGACCGGCCTCAGCCCGCCGCCGCTGCCGCACCCGGGCGCCTTCCCTCCGGGCTCTGGCGGGCTGCCGGGCGTGAGGGCTCCTGCACCCACATCCCGGGGGGCACCCGGTCTGCACCCCCCAGCACCTCTGCTGCAGGGCTGGTGGGGCTCCACTCCCGCTCGGCCGCGGGCTGCGCGTGGGGCTCAGCCCCTGAGGCAGCGCTCACCACCTTATGGGGTTATGGGGACGGACGGACGGCTCAGTGGTACCGTACCAAGGCAACCCCTCCAGCATGGTTCCTGAGACACAGCTTCCGCGCAGAAGATGCCCCCACGTAACGGGACTGCTCCCTGTAACTGGGGAACACACCAGACTCGGTCCCATACACGATTTAACGGCCCCTTCCTCCTCCTTTCGCTTCCACACTAACACAGCCCTCCTCCTCTTACACAAACAGGAACGTTATGTCCTGCAGCCGCAACACACGATGCACATTTTTCCACTGCAAAAATCTCTGCAGCAGCTCCTCGGCATCTCCCGTGGTGGGGATTTTGTTCTTTTCCGTCCAAAACTCCAGAGAAGAGAGTACGACTGTCAGATTGAGGCGAGCAAACATCTGGAGGCAGACAAGCACCGCAGCTGACCCACAGAGCCCCGCTGCTCCGTGGCCCCCCCGTGCTTTACCTACGGGCCCTTATCCGTGGCCGCCACGCATCTCCCGCGCGCGACCAAAAGCAACTTACGCCGTTCACGTAGCTGAAAAGCTGGACTATCCTGGCCGTCACAGCGTGCTTGTCTGCTCCCATACGGTCGTACTGAAAGGACACGAAGACAAGGGCGCGGCCGGGCAGCACGCAAGGCAACCCCCCCGAGAGCGCTGGCTGCGGCCCCTGCCACAGCAAAGTCTTGCCCGTGCCTACGGGAGTTCCCATCGCGCAGAGACTCTCAAGCCTGGTGCAAACTGCCCTTGGTGTCCTTGTGTAGCTACGGACCTGCTGCACGCACAAGATTTTTCTGGAGGCGACGATTTACAGCAGAGGGGATGCAAAGACTTACCAGAGCCTTGTCCACAACCACGTGCGTTTCCAGATACCAAAGGGATGTACTGACAGCTTGCTTAATCTTTAGGAAAATCAAATAACAAAACAAACTAAACAACACAAACACCCCACGCCTGCATCAGAGCAGAGCTTCTGCGGTTTAGAGCAGCTCTGCAAAGGAGACCTTCAGCCACAAATTTCCCATGCCTATGGCTACTGTCCCACCGAACACCAACTGGCTGGGAGGTGCTGTACTCACCGCTGCCGTGTCCTCCAGCTTCCATGACACCTCCCCAGCCCAGGCAAGAGAGCTGTTTTCTACAAACAGCCCAGCCTCTGCATTTTCGTTCTGCATTGGGTACACGAGATGCTGATACCCGGCTGCAGCCTCCAGAGGCTTGATCCCATAGCTGGCGTTCGCGAGCTGCAGGATCCCGCTGGAAAGCAAAGGTGCAGAGCGGCAGGACTGGCTCCTCTGCCTCCTTGGGACGACAGCACCACCGCCTGGCGCTCGCGCTGACGCCTGTCCCCACGCAAAGGCTTTACCTCAGGCCGGAGCAGGCGCTAAGTGCCACGAGCGAAACGGGGAAACCCTCGACATAGCCTTCGTAGAAGCAGTCGCGCTGGAAGGAGTAAAGCCCTAGAACAGCTCGGTGCCTTCTCCCCAGAGAGCTGGGGAGCGCTGCAGCGTGCGAGGCACCAGACCTTGCCACCGCCTGTGCTGCGGTCCCCGTCCCTGCAGAGGACGGGCACACAACGCGTGCGGGGAGCACGGCACTGCGGCTTCCCCTGGGAACAGACGCCCGCACTGTCACCCAGTCCCGTCCTCAGCTCCCTGCCGTCCTCGAGAACCCATTACGCCCCCGTGTCAGCCCTTGCTGCGGCGGGGTGCGAGCCGACGCGTGCCCTCAGCGTGGCTGGGTGACACGGCCACGCGCCTGGTGGCAGCCACGGCCCCCCACAGCCCATGCCCACATGCTGCAGGACAGGCCCTACCCCTGCCCCTCTGCCAAACCCCGCTGCCCACCTCCCTCCAACCATGGAATCATAGAATCATAGAATCACTTTGGTTGGAAAAGCCCTTTAAGATCATCGAGTCCAACCGTTCCCCTAACCCTGCCATCCCACCACTAAACCCTGGCCCTCAGCACCTCATCTGCCCTTCTTTTAAATCCCCCCAGGGATGGGGACTCGACCACCTCCCTGGGCAGCCCATTCCAGAGCCTGACAGCCCTTTCGGGGAAGAAGTTTTTCCCAATGTCCAACCTAAACCTGCCCTGGTGCAGCTTCAGACCATTCCCCCTCATCCTATCATCTGTTACCAGGGAGAAGAGGCCGACCCCACCGCCATGCGGTACCAACCACATTGACCTCTAGCAGAGCTTGGGTACCCGTGGTCGCAGGGAATGGGTTTGGTGCCTTGAGAACGTTCCTGCTGGCACCGTCCCGGGGGAGAGCGGGGCTCTGCCGAGCTCTGCCGCAGGGGGAAGCTCCTCTGCGCGTTGCTCCTGCAGCGCTGCCACAGCCGCTCTGATCTCAGTACAGCACCCGGGGCAGGATTATTACCTCGATATGCGCCAGTTCGGATTTCGCAAGCCCCCCCCGGCCATCGGTATAGATCCGGAAATCCTCCGGCAAAAACACTCTACGCACAAGACAGAGATGCCGCCCCCGCGGCACGTCGGAAGCGTGGCCACACGTGGCGGCCACCGCGCGAGGCAGTGGCCTGTCCTTGTCCCTGGCTGGGACCCCGCAGGGGCTGCGAGCGGCCGGGGCCGCGCTGCCTGCCCCTGCACCCCACTTACTGCTGCCGCAGGCGCACGGTGCGGGGGGTCCCCTCGATGGGGATGCGGTAGGCTCGGGCGCGCTGCCCGCGGGGAGAGGAGCGTTAGGGGCCGGCGGGGCCGGGGAGCGGGGCCGGGGGGGGCCGGGCTCCGCACCTACCTGCGGGGCACTGCCCGCCGCCCCCGGCCGCCAGCCCAGCGCGGCCAGCAGCCCCAGGGCCAGCGCAGCCCCCCGCCCACCGACGGCCCGGCCGGTAACGGCCCCGGCCCCCCCGCCGGTAACGCCCCCATCCCGCCGGTATCGGCCCCGTGCACGCCCCGCCCCGCCGGTAACGGCCCCCATCCCGCCCCGCCGGTATCGGCCCCGTCCCGCCCCGCCCCGCCGGTAACGGCCCCCATCCCGCCCCGCCGGTCGCCCCGAGGCGCGGACACGCGGCCCCATCCAACGCCTTTATTAGCGCCCGCCCCGCGGCCCCGGCCCCGCGGCCGCCCCCGAGTGAAGCTCCGGGTCCGGGTCCGGGTCCGGGTCCGTCTCCGTGTCCCGGCCGTCGCTGCCCTCCTCGGCGGCGGGGCTGCGGGGGGACCCGGAGCGGTGCCTCAGCCCCTGGTGCCCGGACCCAGCCCCGCTCCCCGCCCGTGCTCCTCCTCCCCATCGCTGAGCTCCGCTCTCCCTTTCTACCGGGACCCGCAGCTCCTCCTGTATCCCACTCCTCCCCTTTACGGTTCGCTTTCCCCAGGGATTAGCAAGTGGAAAACCTATGTCCTCCAGCTCTTGCACGCAGACAGCGTGCTTGGTGCCAGGAACCCACCCGTAGTTTCGCTTCCCCCACATTTGTGTGTTTTAGACATGTTTGCTAGTTTCTTCCCTTGATGACCAACAAACTGTTCCCAGTTTACCAACAAACAGTTGCTGTTTCCCAAGCGCCACTTTCCCTGCTCTGCCCAGGCTGTAAATCCCACTCGCCAGCTTTTCCAGTAATTCCGTGCTCGCACAAATCCCTGCCCATCTCCCACACCCAGAATGGAGGATTTGCATTAACTATATCAACTCACCCATCCGTTTGCGATCCCCTCCTTGCACAGAATCTTTTCAGCTGGCTCCACTTCATAATCACAAGGGTGCCGCAGAGCAGGGCGAGGAGGATGATGCTGCAGCTCAGCAGCAGCCGCCAGTTCTTCAGCACGGCCAGGGCAGAGCTTTTGGCGATACGCTCTAGGGAGAGAAGCAAAGGTACAGCTCCGGGCAAGGGCTGGGCGATGCCACGGGCTGTCTGCTCAGCTGCGAGCTCCACGAGGCCGTTTGTGGGGCCGTGGGAGCTGCTGTTGCACCCAGTAAAACCATGGGGCACCCAGAGCCGGGCTACGGCACTTACTGGGACCCAGTGCGCTGCTGATGCTGCTGCCTACGGAGGATCCTCGAGTCTTGCACTGGGGAGGGTTCCAGCCTGGATCGCAGTGGCAGTTCTTCTTGTTATTGCACACCTGCAAACACCAGGGTGGGCAGAAAACTTCCCTCGTTGTAAAACCCCCACTGAGGAACAGTGCTCCATCTCCACCCGGGCTGCTGCTTCCCTGCCCGCCGCCGCCCGCCCCGCTCCCGTGCCGCGGTCACCGCCAGCCCCCCGCCGGGCGAGAGCCTTCCCCCGCCTTCCCGCTCCGCTCCTCGCCGCCCTGCCTCTCGCCTTGCACAGCTACGCTGTTTCCAGCATTACTTCAATTACGTGCAGTTCCACTCTCTCTAGGTATGCTTTTTCCAGTTTTCTGCTGACCTAGACAAGCAGATACTCCAAGCCCCTTTACCTCACCTCTTTCACTTGGGATGGGAAGTAGGTTACCTATCTCACGTACTTTCTCCCACCATCCCTCACCACTGCGTGATGATTTCAGAGAACAAGCGCTGCCCAAAGCACAGGTCCAGGCAGTTCACAGAGAAACCCCAGTGAGCATTTGAACAGGATCGCTCTCTCTTCTTCAGCGCTATTTGCCAGACCGAGAACACGAACTTAACTGCATTGCCCTGACTTACTCCATGCCCGTGGCATTTTTTCTGCGCGTTGCAGTCGTACTTCAGGACTGAATGTGGGTGGCATGTGCCATTCAGACAAACCTGAAAGACCAAAAAGAAAAAAATCCCGCTGGGAACTTTTTCATCATCCTTGACCAGGCTTGCTGTAACTCTGGGGGGTTTCCTAGCCCTAAAGAATGCCCAAAAGTCAATGCACAGGTAATAATTGCTAAAAACCCGAGTGCAGACCAGCTTTTAACTCGTACTGCAAAACGGTGACTATTTCTGAAATGGTTATGGTGGCGATAATCACA
Organism: Gorsachius magnificus; assembly: GCA_034008185.1. Lineage (NCBI taxonomy): Eukaryota > Metazoa > Chordata > Aves > Pelecaniformes > Ardeidae > Gorsachius > Gorsachius magnificus. Next base: position 5,661,979 of record CM067100.1, on the reverse strand, counting down.
TGCCGTTTCCAGAGGCTGGTGCCATATTTCTCACCTTTCCAGGACCACATTTCGTTCCTTCTTTCACCAGGAGAGGGTCTGGCGCTGTGGGTCCACGCATAAAATCGAAAGACACGCAGAGATGCTCTTGCACTTGAGCGTAAATTATGGCGCCCTTGACTTTTGTGAAGGGAACACGGCTCGGGTATGTACATACTAACTTTCCACATCCCAGATTCCTAAAAAATTCATTAGCACCATAAATCAGAACAGCACGCCCAGCAGCTGATTGCTCGCAGCGCTGGAGCTGTTGAGGTGCACGACTCGGGGAGGGGGATTTACACAGAATAGGAGCACAAGCATGTGAAGTTTCGGAAGAGGCAAATCCCTGATACCAGGGGAGAAGCCGTCCTATGAACCTCCAGAACATTAAACGCCCCGCAGTTAGGTGTGTGCCGAAGATGCCCTCGAAGCCCCCGGTTTCCCTACAACGCCATTTCCCTCGGGAAGGGCTGGAGCCAACACTGCAAATCTATTCCGCCCAGCAGAGGAAAAGCTGAAGGCAACCTCCTCGCAGATCATGACTTTGCATCGACAGTAAAGGGAAGGGCAAATTACATCCAAATCCCCAGTCCAAGGCTTGGCATTCCCTTGAAACCTACGGCCAGGAGCAGGGCTGATAGCCGTCCTTCGGGTGGTTGCCGCAGTGCCCAAACCTATCCTGCTGACTGTTGACTTCTTCGTAACAGGCCAAAGGGGCATTTTTTGCACCTGGAAGTTGAGAAATAATGCTGATTACCACTGAGGGCGATACAGACCAAGATACCTCTGTGGCCTCCGACGCTTCTCAGCTCTGGCCTCCGACAGGAATACTTGGCTGCCGCTCCTGTCCCATCGCCAGCTGCCCCTGTTGGGGCTGTGGGACAGTTCTCACAGGCTGTGGAATGGCCTGACCCATCCAAAACACCTTCCACAACAGCATCAGGGTGTGTTTCGGGCTGGTTCTCCTCCCCGAGAGGCAGTGAGGTGTGCGTGACTGGCTGTGCCAACGCTCAGCCTGAAATCCCCGTGATGATTCCCTTCCCCTCTCTGCAAGCAAGGGAAATCCATCCTGCGGTCTCCTCTGCCCTCCCCTGCACTGCATACTCTGGCAGTCCCTGACTTCCCAATTTCTCTAAGTGTGGTGGGCACTCGTCATGCTTGGGTGCTGCCTTCTGCCCAAAGCAGCCCTGGAGCTCGACGTTGGTGCCAGTGCACCCAGAGCAGCCTCTTACCCCTCCCGTAGAGCTGCTGGCACTGCAGGTCCGGGGAGCGGCAGCGTCCCTTGTAGCAGTAGCCGGTGCCGTGCTCGCAGCCGTGCCCGTCCTGCACGTACAGGTCGGGGGGGCAGGACGCGGAGGACCCGTTGCAGAACTCGGCCAGGTCACACTGCGCATCGGCGGCGGGGCGGCACTGCGCGTTTTTCTGCTTGAACTGGCAGAAAGGGAGCTGAGCTGGAAAGCCCCACCCCAGGGACCTCCGATTGCGCAGCGGGAAGTTTGTCTCCATCCTTCAGCATGGGAACATACTCTTCCTCCCCCAATAAATCATGATCTGGTGCTGATTATAACAACGTGCCTCACCTGACAGTCAGTACAGCAATGCAACACAAGTATTGTTCAGTTTTTTTAGAGATGCCCGTCTGAGCAAACCAGAACGCTGTTGGCAGTGCTGCTATAGAAACTGCTACAGCTGCGAAGTTTAAGAATGGCCTTAACTTCTGCTAATGATGAACCCACCTTACCTGGCAATTGTCACAGCATAATCCCGAGGAGCACTTCATTCCTCGTTTGAAGTTGCACTGGGGAGTACAGCATTTGTCTAACGCACAGGCCTGCAAGCACACCAGAAATCTCTATTTGCTGCAAACTGCCCCATCTGCAGGATGGCTGCGTGCCCCGAGCCCCATCCTCCCAGCAAACAGCTCACGTTGGAGGCGCTGAAGGAAAATGCTGCACCGCTGCGTGTGACCACCAAAATGCTTTATACACCCCCCGAGACCGCTGCCAGCCCACACCCTCTCTGGGGACCAGAAGAAAGCAGAGCCCTCTGCCGGAGCGCGGCACCCACCTCCACCGCCCCGCAGTCGCACTGCTCGCCGGGCTCCACGACGCCATTGCCGCAGACGGCCACGCGGTAGGAAGGCTGACGCAGAGCGCGCCTGATGAAGGGGCAGGCCCTGTTCCGCTTCAGGAAGGCTTCGAAGTCCCTGACGCTGCAGTTGCTGAAGGCTTTTGCCCCACTGGAACGCCTAGAATAAAGCGAGTGCCCACACGTGTGTGTTACCACCCCCCCCCCTTCGCCCTCTCGCCATCCCTGTGCGACCCAAGGCCCGGGTGCTGGCGCGAGCCACAACGGTCCCCTGGGCCTTTCTGCTCACTTGTCAAACTGGGCTTTATGACACATTACAAATGGACTCTGGGAAGCGCTCAGAAACACCTTGCTTTTGGAGAGAAAAGGTCTCTCTTTGCAAACTGAGCACTGAATCACTCATTTAATTATTCTTTTTTTCCTTCTTAAAGGAATAAAAGCCGGTATTTCTCTTGCCACAGCTGCGCGCGGCCGACCCGGCTTTTCTTTCACCAGAACGACACTTGTCAGGACACCTCTGACGAGAGGACACCCCGCGATCGTCCCCGCCACCTGACCGCAGCGCCACGCACGCTCGGCCACACCGGTGGCTGACACGCGGCTGCACGAGCCGGACGGCGCTGGCCGGCCGGCACCGACCCGGGGACCCCGATCTCCCCCGGCGCGTCCTGCCCGCCCGCCTCATCTGCCCCGGCCACCGCAGCCCAGCAGCGCGGGCAACGCCGCGGGCAGGGACGGGGCCCGACCAACTCACAGCGCCTCGGGGCTCATCAGGCAGAGGCGCCCGGGGCAGCGGCAGTCTCGGGGGGTGTCGTAGCTCACGCCCAGGCTGCGTCCCAGCAGCTGGGCCAGGAGGACCGAGAAGGACTCCAGCATCACGCCCCTTTGGTACTAGAGGGGGGAGAGAGCCGGGCTGCCACGGCTGCGCTTTCCCTGCGGAGACCCCGCAGACCCCAGCTCCGGCCGCGGGGGCTCCCACCCCTCCCTGTGCCCACGCCCGTGGGTGAGCTGCGGCTGTGGGCACACGGGGGCTGGCGGGGGACGGGCTGGGGACAGGGGGCACCGTACCACGGCCACTGCGCCAGCAGCGTCTCTCTGACACGCCTTTCCCGGAGCCGTTACGCCCACGAACGCTGCTTGGTCCCTGTACCTGAAACACAGGGGTGCTCACCGGCCGGCCGGCCCGGGACGCCCCGTCGCTGCCAGCCCCGCCAGAGCCAGCTGGTGGTGCCAAGCTTGGGCCGGTCTCGCTTTGTGTTTGCGACACCTCACTGCATGCTCACTGAATTTTTACAGGAGGCATCACAGTCATAGCAAAGCCTATCGTTCAGGAGTAGATGGATTCAGCAGGTTGCTACTGCCCGCTTTTAAATACCGATGCCAACGTATTCTTACAGGAGCAGGTACGGCACCTCGTGGGGCTGCAGAGTGGGGCTGGTCTGCTTCCACCTCCACAGCCACGCCAGCACTTCTTCTCCAGTCTGTTTTGTCTTAAACGTACTGTTACCCATCCAGACCTCCATGGAGGACAGCAGAACCGTTAGGTTAAGGGACCTGAACATCTGAAAGTTTAGCCAGAGAAGTGGCTGCAGTTGGGAACTGCTGACTGCTCTGTCTGTGTGTCATGAAAAAAGTGTAGGAAACATAAAATGGAAAGACATGGAAGTGTGTCCAAAAGAGCAAAAAAAAATAGTTCAGTAAGCAGGACCTAACGAACCCAAAGACAACCTAAGCTTGAACAGATATTAAATAATTAAACAGAGAGAATACACAAGCTTGTCCTCCTCCGTATTTTTCAGGTTTCCAGGAGGAAACACAACACTCCCTGTGATTCAAGCCAAGCGCTCTCCCAGCTGCGTGTGCTGTGTCCGACGCGGGCAGGAACACAGTAAAACCGCTGCCCTGGCACAGGCAGATGGGACCGAGCAGCGGGGGCTGCTGGCGCCGAAGTGCACGACGGTGGAGCACGTCCCATGGGACAGCACAGCATCCCAGAGATTCCAGGGGCAGGCACCGCTGGTCTCCAGAGCAGCACTGATTTTTGTTTGTGTCAGACAGCAAGGGGTGAAATCCCCTCCACACCTACCCCGGTTTGGACAAGCCCCGGGCAGACTTGGAGCTGACGAAACCAAGAAGTCAGGAGCTAACAAGGTGGGACGCCGTATTCCCAGAAAGCACGTTTAGTACAGCCCAAAGATTAGACAAATCCTAGCAGTACCTAGCCATTAGCTGGCTGAAATAAGCTGTCAAAATTCCCACCTCAGTACACATAAAGCAGGAAAAACTTACACTGCTGAGCAAGCTGGAGACCTGAACGATCTTCTGTGCCACAACATATTCGTCTGCACCCAGGTAGTCGTACTGAAAAGCGACACGAGATCCTATCTGGGTTGTCTGCCAGGCTGACACGAGGCTGTCGCGATCTTTCTGCCACGGACTCAAGGCACAGACCGTCCAGGCGACCACAGCGACCCAACTGACACAAACTTACCAAAGCCCTTTCCAAAACCACGTGGAGCGCCATCTCCCTCTGGTATCTGGGCACTGACTGCAAAAAAAAAAAAAAAAATCTCTTCATCGTTTATAATTAATTGCTCCATTTCAGTCACGAGCCATAAGAAATGCTGATTGTCTAAGGGACTGAGACACTAAACCCTCCACGAGGCATTGCCATCGCTAATCTTGCTTTCAGGGCAGAAGGCAAAAGCTGGGTATCAAACCCTTGGACCACGCTGAAGTCTTTCGCTAACAACGCTGGCGCTGGGCTCAGATGAACACTGGGGCCCTGGGACACTCGCAGGAACCCCAAGGCAGGAGTAGCCAGGGAATCACAGCCTGCTCTCTGCAAACTGGAGGGGAAAATACCCCCACTTTTACAAATCCATCGATAAACCTTGTACCCCTTGGCAATGCCTCTGGTAGGCTCCACGCCATGCCCCATCGCGAGCACTGGCGCTCACAAACACCCCCAGCTCATCTCTGTCCGTCCAGATGACACCGGACAAAGCTTCCTGCGGGATCGGACCCCCCTCAAGTGACGGGGACATCACTACCACCGCGAGAACAGGCACCCACTCACTTCATCTCCATGTGCTTTGCTCGCCACCTCCCCTGCTGTCAGCCTGCCTGGCCCTCTCCCGGGGCGGCTGTCGGCAAAGAGGGAACCTGCCGTCCTCGCATCGCTCACTCGATACACAAAGTGCTCGAACGCAGGAGAGTAACCCAGGGGCTCAATGCCGTAGCTGACGTTCTCAAACTGCAGCAAGCCCCTGCCACCGTGACACCGTCATTTGTCACCGGGCGCTGGCAGCCGCGCCGGGGGGGCTGCCCCAGCCCCAGCCGCCTTCGGGTGAGGCTGCCGGGGCACCCCTGGGCTCGAGCACCACCGGGCAGGGCAGCACGGGGAGGTGGCGGTTCCTTACCTGAGCCCCGAGCAGGTGCTGAGGGTCACTGCCGAGCTGGGGAAGCCATCGATGTACCCCCGGTAGTGGCAGCCTCCCTGCACCGCGACAGAGGACAAGGAGCCCCTCCCGTGGCTGTAGGCGACTCCAACAGGGGCGGCACAACAAGGATTTTGTGGACAACCTCCCGTTGGCCCGAGTAATTAAAACCAAATCCTAGCGTGAGGATGTGGCATCCTCATGGTAAGGAACTGCCCTGCCTTGCGGCTGCTGGGGGGCAGTGGCTCTGCTCCTGGTCCCTCCGTAAGGAACAGTAGCCACAGTCAGGATTAAAAGCTTTGAACCGAGCAAACTCAGCAACTCCCAAAACCTTCACAAACGTGAGTCTGACCACTGCATTTGCAAGGAAAACTTTTTGTTTCACCCCAGCACCCCCTGCTATGATTAGGAAGTAAAAATGTGGAGAGAGAGGGGAAGCACTGCTCCACTGCAGGAACTAGTGACATCCCCCAAAATTCCGAACCGCGAGGCTGCCCTGGAGCAACACAGCAACAGGAACACCAAGCAGGTCACCGTTACCTTGATATGGGGTGAATCAGAGCGCGAGGATCCCTTCTCGCTGTACGTGTAAATCCTGAAATCATCAGGTAAAAAGAATCTAGAACAGAAAAACAGTAAAATCCTCTGAAAATGCTCTGAAATGCTCTTACCCAGAGCTTCTTGAGCTTGTTTTCCAGGTCCTGCAGTGCTGCACGGGCAGATCCAGAACCCGCTGGCATCGGGCTCCCGGGCACAAACACCCCTCAGACCCCCCCCAGCACGCGGGCGCAGGGCGCACACATCCCAGTGGCGCCTGCAGCGGGGCACCACCCCGGCAGCCGCCCAGGCTGGGAACAGCCCGAGGGAGCAGCGCCAGCGCCGAGGCGGGAATGGCCCCGCCGCCCCGGGGGCAGAGCACGGGGAGCAGGGGAGCAGCGGTCGGAGGAGGCAACGCCAGGGCCAACTTACTGCTGCTGCAGGTGGATGGTGTACGGCCTCCCCTCTATCCCCAGGACGTAGGACACCGCGTCCTTGCGTGTGCGGAAAAGCAGAGAAAGGGAGAATTAGGAACGGCGACTCCGGAGGAGCATGCTCCGAGGGCAACTACAAATGCTAAGGGAAGCACAAGAGCTCAGCAGAGCGTGGTCCCCCCTCAACACCTACAGGCAGAACATGGCTTCCTACAACCCTCCCTCTACCAGTCACCCCTCGGCTGTTGCACATCGCCTTCCTGCGCGCATATGTCCCCCCCCCAGAATAACTCGATCACTACAGTTACCGACTCTCCAGCTGTTTTTGATAGCAGCCTCTGGGGAACTGTGATGTGCAGCAGCATCTGCGAACCTAGAGGAAGAATTTGTTTCTTAGTTATAATCACAGATCGGTGTCACCACGGTTGTGCCTCTCAGCCACAGTCAGATTGCGCACGCCTGTGAGAAACGCCGGCAGAGCCACACGCAGTTGCGGTCTCCGCCTGCGGAGGTTCACCAGCTCTACTTTCTACCCTGCCATCATTCACCCACGCTTTATTTTAGAGTTTCTAGACAGTTGCATAGAAAACCAAAATTATGTGCACTTACTACTGCTGGATCCGAGCCCGGGAATATGGGCACTGTATGACGGGAGCGTGAGAGCAAGCTCCAGCTGAACACACCCACCTTGCACCAGGGGGCGAAACGGGGCTCAGAGGGGCCAGTCACACACACCCCCCCCCCAGAACCACGCGAGAAGCGTCCACTTTGGAAGGAGCCGCACCCCCGGCTCCGACCCCGCGAGCTTCGCTGTCCCCGCTGTGCGGTCGCCAACATCGCAGCTTCGCACACCCAGCAGATCGACCAAACCCAACCGCCACAGCGCGCCCGCAGGGAAGAAGGGTGCTGGCACCAGCTGCAGCCCCTCGGCCCCCGAGAGCAGGATTCAACACTTGTCAAAAAGCACAGCCTAAGGAAGCATAAAGCCCGTCCAGGGGATCCCTCCTGCCGGCTGGCGTGCCGTGCTGGGAGGACAAAACCATCCCCACGCATCCCCGCCACGCAGCCTTGGGACAGACGGGCTCCCGCGCCGGGGAACCTGGCCCTGGTGGCCCTTCCCTGGGCTGGCCCACCGGCCACGACACCCGGCCATGGCTGCGGGGCTCGGGCGCGGGGGGTGCGCGGCCCTGGGGGCAGCTGCCAGGCCGTGACGTCAGTTTCCAGGGTGTGACGTCAGCTGGCAGGGGGGGGGTCACTCCCCGGGGCAGCGCCGCAGGCGGGGTCGGGGCGGGGGGGCCCGGGGTCTGCCCGCCCCTGGGGACCGCGGGGGCTGCCCCGGCGGGGCGGCGGCAGGGGCGGCCCGGGGGTGCGGGCCGGGCTCTCACTCACGCAGCGCGGCCAGCAGCGCCAGGCGCGGCCCCATCCCGCCCGGGGGCCGCCCGGGGACGGCCCCATCCAACGCCTTTATTAGCGCCCGCCCCGCGGCCCCGGCCCCAGCCCCGCGGCCGCCCCCGAGTGAAGCTCCGGGTCCGGCTCCGGGTCCGGGTCCGAGCAGTCGCTGCCCTCCTCGGCGGCCGAGCTGTGTGGAGACGCGGAGCAGCGCCTCAGGGCCGGCCTGGCTCGGGGGGAGCCTCAGCCCCGGGGATCGCCGCAGCCCCCCTGAGGAAATCACCTCAGCCCCAGGGGATCGCCTCAGTTTCCCCCCGGGACCGTCCCCCCGGGAAACTCAGTCCTGGGGATCACTCCACACCTGCCTGAGGGAATCAGCTCACACCCCCTCCTCCCCCGGGGATCACCCCAACCCTCCTGGGGGAACGCCGCGGCCCCATCCTGTGCACCCCAAACCCCCCAGGGACGCTGTGGCGGGGAGGGCCCCACTCACCCCTCCGTGCTCGGGGGCTGCTGCCCACAGCGCGGCCCAGCGCCTGCCGCCGCAGGAAGAGGCCGGCAGCCCCGGCGAGGACGAGGAGGAGGAGGCAGGAGCCCAGCACCGGCCAGGCCAGCGTCGTCGCGTCCTCCAGCGCTCGCTGCAGGGAGAGACCTGGCAGGAGACAGCGCAGCTGGCAGCGGGTGGGGGGGCCGGGACCGCCACCCTCCCTGCCTGCGCCAGGGACCCCAGCCCCGCGCCTGTCCCCCCTCCGCTGCGGGTACGAACCAGCGTCCGGCGCCTGGAGGCCGCTGTCGACGCTCCCCCCCAGGTGGGATCCCTTCTGCAGGCAGTCAGGGGGCTTCCAGCCAGGGTGGCAGTGGCACTGTCTCTTGTTATTGCACACCTGAAAAGCCCGGGGCCGGGCGGTGAAAGTTTGCAATGAATTCACGCAATGGATTCTCCTGCCCAGACCAGCTCCAGCCTCGCTGCCAGCGGGACACGGCTACGCGCGCTCATCAGCGTTCTGGCGATGGAGGACGCGTCTCAGACAGGGAAGGCACCGAAAGTGCAGGCTCTGACAGCCTTGAGACGTTGAGCAAGCACAAAACATCCCCCTCCCGCCAAGCCCAGGGGCGTTTCTGCCTGACCAGCAGACAGCAGGAGCGCCTTGCCCCGGCTATCGGCACCGCAGGGCCAGGCAGGGGCCCGGAGAGCCCGGCAGCCCCCATGCACCGCCCTGCTCCCTACAACCACACGGCGGTTTTTATCGACGTGAGCTCCGTTGCCCTCAATTCCATGTCCCTTCAATTTTGCTTTCTTTTTTCCCCCCCTCTACAAACCAAACCAACCCCATCAAATTCTCCACTTCAGTGGATAAAAACTGCCACTGTTTTGACACTGGTTTTAGGACCAGTAGTTTCATGGCTTTACCCCAGGTACAGCTGGCAGGGTCACAGTTTTGTAGAGTACCAACCCCCAAGGGGTCCCAGCCAGCTCCCGCAGCGACTGCGCGGCAAAGCCGCCCGCCCTCCGCAGCACCGCGTGCGCTGCGCGCAGCGACTTACGCCGTGGCCGTGGCACTTCACCTTGCTGTCGCAGTCGTACCCCAGGACCGAATGCGGGTGACAAGTGTTGTTTATACACACCTAGCAAAAACCAAACAGCTCCAGCTCAGCACTGCTTTACCATTGCAGCACCCAGCCCATCAGTCTTACGGCCCAGGAGGGAGTGAAAATACTTCTGAAAAACGACTGTGCTTTAAAAAGCTTCGCTCCCTGCCTAGGGACGGGCTCTGTCTAACGCCTGCCCCGTGCCAAACATTTAACGCAATGTTCACATGTTTTTACAGCGCTTGTAAAGAGCAAGCACAGTTATGCTGCAAGGGAGGAAATATTTCTAAACCCTTTTTATCAGGTACCATTTATAGCCGATATTTTAGATAAATATAAAAAGTTTTCTTACCTTTCCAGAGCCACACTTTGTACCTGGCGGAACCAGAAGAGGATCCAGCCTTGCTGGTGCATCCAAATAATCCAAAGATACACACAAATGCTCGCGCACTTGGACGTAAACAACGGCGGCGGCGGCTGATGCAAAGGGCGTGCTGTACGGGTACGTGCAGATTAACTTCCCACATCTGAGATTCCTACGAAATGGATTTGCACAGGATGCGAATCCCCCCCCGCTCGCACAGGCTGCCTGGTGAAACACTACAGACGTTAAACAGCACAACGCGGATCCGGAGCGCTGCTCGACAAGGACAAAGAGCAGCGGGACTGGGGAGGCCAGGGGAGGATCTGAAAGAGGAGGGGAGATGCCGCGTTAGCGAGGAGCGCGCCCCCCACCATTCACCGCGTCACCCATCTGCTGTCCACCGGAGTCTCGGTACTCCCCGTGCCTGTGAGGGCCCATTAAATCTGCATTTCGGCGGCGCAGGCGCCCTTCCCTAGAGCCTACCTCCAAGCACAGGACTTATAGCCCTGTCTGGGCTGGAACCCGCAGTGGCCAAATCTGTCCTGCTGACTGTTGAGTTCCTCGTAACAAGCCACAGGAGCATTCTTTGAACCTAGGAATTTAGCAGCAATATTGGTTATCGTTTAAAGGAACACCAAGGGACATACTATGGTACCTAACAACTTCTTAATTTTTCATCCTGTTCACAGCAGAACAGAGATGCTGTTCGTTCATCAGAGAACATTCAACACCTGGCCCTGAACTGCCAAACCCTCAGCAGCCCTGGACTGCAGGAACACGGGACGAGCAAGCACTAGGTTGGCGTTCACTCACAGCTAATAATTTGCTTTTTTTGTTGCTGTTCCCATTGTTATCACTGAATAACTGGGACAACTCTGTGCCACTGAAGTGCACGTTAACTGGATTCAAAACTGAGCTTGAAACGCTTCCTAAAACCGCATCCTTCTCTCTGTGGGTGCCCCACTCCCCCCCTGTGCCCTCCTCTCGGGGCCCGCACCCCCCCTTCCCGGGCAGCACCACCTCTGCTCCCCTCCGCCCCCTGACGCACGCACAAGGCCGCGAGGCGCAGGTCTGGCACGGAGCACCGGGCCTCATCGCCCACGTCAGATACGTGCGAGCGCAGTCCCCAGAACCCTCCTGCTTCAACAGATGCTTGAATTTGGGGTCAGGCTCTGAGGGCAAGTATCAGGAATGAGCTACCAGCCAGCCACAAACCCTCATTTCCACCGAAACCAGGCTAAAAAGGCACAGTGAGACCAGCCTGAGGTTGGTGCCTTAGAGAGCAAAGTTACAAACTGAGCATCGTTACTGGTGCAGCCGCCTCCTGCACCCGGGCAGCACCAGTGGTACCAGTGCACCCAGAGCAGCCTCTTACCCCTCCCGTAGAGCTGCTGGCACTGCAGGTCCGGGGAGCGGCAGCGTCCCTTGTAGCAGTAGCCGGTGCCGTGCTCGCAGCCGTGCCCGTCCTGCACGTACAGGTCGGGGGGGCAGGACGCGGAGGACCCGTTGCAGAACTCGGCCAGGTCACACTGCGCATCGGCGGCGGGGCGGCACTGCGCGTTTTTCTGCTTGAACTGGCAGAAAGGGAGCTGAGCTGGAAAGCCCCACCCCAGGGACCTCCGATTGCGCAGCGGGAAGTTTGTCTCCATCCTTCAGCATGGGAACATACTCTTCCTCCCCCAATAAATCATGATCTGGTGCTGATTATAACAACGTGCCTCACCTGACAGTCAGTACAGCATAGTCCAGAGGCACATTTCACGCCTGGCTTGAAGCGACACGATCTAGTACAGCACTGATTCTTTGAGCACGCCTGGGGACACATTGTAAAACCACGTTATTCTGCTTTTTTGTTCCCCCAGAGGTTCCTACTGTCCGAGGTTCTCCTCTTCCTTGTCTCCCCCAGAAGCTACGCTTGGGCAATATCTAGCAGAAGAAAGTGGGCAAAGCTGCTGTCAGACGGAAGCCACCATAGAAACGATCTAAAACCGGACATAATCCTTCTTGGGCCGGCTTCTGCTTCAGCTGTGCCCTCAGGCCCTGGGGATCGTTATTCCAAACACAAACAGCACAAATGTACACATTTTGCCATAATTCCCGCGGCACCCACCTCCGCCGCCCCGCAGTCGCACTGCTCGCCGGGCTCCACGACGCCGTTGCCGCAGACGGCCGCTCGCCGGGAGGGCAGCCCGGTCAAGCGGGGTCTCCTGAAAAGGCACGCGCCTCCATCGTGCTTCAGGAAGGCTTCGAAGTCCCTGACGCTGCAGTTGCTGAAGGCTTTTGCCCCACTGGAACGCCTAGAATAAAGCGAGTGCCCACACGTGTGTGTTACCACCCCCCCCCCTTCGCCCTCTCGCCATCCCTGTGCGACCCAAGGCCCGGGTGCTGGCGCGAGCCACAACGGTCCCCTGGGCCTTTCTGCTCACTTGTCAAACTGGGCTTTATGACACATTACAAATGGACTCTGGGAAGCGCTCAGAAACACCTTGCTTTTGGAGAGAAAAGGTCTCTCTTTGCAAACTGAGCACTGAATCACTCATTTAATTATTCTTTTTTTCCTTCTTAAAGGAATAAAAGCCGGTATTTCTCATTTGCTGTGATCTTTGCACCAGAACGACACTTGTCAAGGACACCTCTGACGAGAGGACACCCCGCGATCGTCCCCCCACCTGACCGCAGCCCTGGCCGTGGCCGCGGCACCGACCTGGCAGCTGCCGGGGACCCCGATCTCCCCCGGCGCGTCCTGCCCGCCCGCCTCATCTGCCCCGGCCACCGCAGCCCAGCAGCGCGGGCAACGCCGCGGGCAGGGACGGGGCCCGACCAACTCACAGCGCCTCGGGGCTCATCAGGCAGAGGCGCCCGGGGCAGCGGCAGTCTCGGGGGGTGTCGTAGCTCACGCCCAGGCTGCGTCCCAGCAGCTGGGCCAGGAGGACCGAGAAGGACTCCAGCATCACGCCCCTTTGGTACTAGAGGGGGGAGAGAGCCGGGCTGCCACGGCTGCGCTTTCCCTGCGGAGACCCCGCAGACCCCAGCTCCGGCCGTGGGGGCTCCCACCCCTCCCTGTGCCCACGCCCGTGGGTGAGCTGCGGCTGTGGGCACACGGGGGCTGGCGGGGGACGGGCTGGGGACAGGGGGCACCGTACCACGGCCACTGCGCCAGCAGCGTCTCTCTGACACGCCTTTCCCGGAGCCGTTACGCCCACGAACGCTGCTTGGTCCCTGTACCTGAAACACAGGGGTGCTCACCGGCCGGCCGGCCCGGGACGCCCCGTCGCTGTGGGTAAGTGGGGGATGCCGGTGTGTACAGCCCGAAGCCCCCTGGGTCCCCCCGGCTGCTCCGCTGTCCCCTGGTGCCCCCCGCCAGCCCAGGGGAGCCACTGGCAGGGTCTGCGTGGCGGCCGGTGCCCGTGCCGAGTGCCAGGCAGGGAGCGGGGCTGCAGCCGGCCCCTCGCCAGGGCAGCAGCGGAGCCTCGCCTCGGCCACGGCTGCCGGCCGGCACAGTCGCGTACGCTGCGTCGCTGCTGAACGGCCGGCTAGAAGGTGCGTCTTGAAAGAAACGCTTTCAGAATATTAAGGAATTAGGAAATATGTAAGAAACACGCTTCTTCTAAAAAAACATTTTTCATGGGAATCTCTATAGTTCAACCCACGCTGGTTTAACTGATTTCTACCAGGTAACCTTTAACAGCAAGGACACCTTTCCCTTACACCAATAGATAAGCGATGTCATGCGGCCGCAGAGTGAGATGTGACTGCTTCCACTGTAAAAATCGCTGTAGGAGCTCATCTGCTTCCCCTGCTGTCGATATTTTATCCTCCTCTGTCCACAGCTCCAGGGAGGACAGCACAACGGTCACGTTGAGAGGATGAAACATCTGAAAGCGCAGGGGAAACGCCTGCTCACAGACCTGCCCTTCTGAGCAGAACACAGCTCCAGACACGGTAAATCAGGTAGGAGAAGGCCGTTGCTGTTGTCAGGCTCTGAATGACTTCTGTACGACAAATAGGGTGAGCAAACCCACAAACTAAAGAGAGACACCGCGAGGCCGGAGAATGAAGCCTGGTAACTCCATAGGCAGGTTTTGGGGGGGTGACTAACTTGTCGTGATACCCGTGAATTCTAAGAGCACCACTGGGGCGAAGCACAGGATCAGCAGTCGCTTATAAGCCCCTGCGTGGGAACGGATCAGTTGTATGCTGGTCAGTGAGGCAAGATCGGCGGCACAGAGATCTAGGAAGCCTCAAAACCTCGGACTTTGGCTGCCTTAGGGCAAACTGCCGGCATTTTTGTACACCTGCATGAGCCATCGCCGCCCCGTACAGACTGACCCATCTAGAGACAAACCTCCTCGGAAACACTTCGTGGGCTGTAAATGCCAGACAGCTTCGTCCAGGGTCCTGGTGCAGTTGCAGCGTGAAATGGAAACGGGGCGGGGGAGGGCAGTGGCCAGGTCCTGCGAATTCCTACTCCCTCCTGCCAAGCAGGACTTGCTCGACACCGACTCCTCGCAGTCTGAGCCTCACCCCAAGCACCTAACCGTGAGTCTAGCACAGACCATGCAGCTACTGCCCTTACAGCTTTAAGGGAGCCTATTTTCACAGCTCTAAGTCAAACCTCTGTGTTAGCCCATGGGAGTCAACCCCTCGCCCACCTCTGATCAAGTCTGGACCAGGCTGCAGAGAAGCTAGGAGCTCCTGCCAGGCCGTGCCCAGCCAGAGCAGCACAAGCCAAGACCTGGAGTTTTTTACATAGAACCTCCTCCTAAAGCCAGAAGCAGCTAGGAAATAGGCGGCCATTGCTAACATCAACCCCCCCCACACCTTACTACAACACAAACCAGACTTTAAAACTTACGTTGTTGATTAAGTTGAAGACCTGGACTATCTTCTGCGTTGCAGCATTTGTGTCTGAACCCATGTAGTCGTACTGAAAAACAACCCAAGAGGAGTAAGCACGACAAGGCACTCACAGGATGAAGCAGAGCAACACTGACATGGTGGCCAACATCCAACCACGCAGACGTGAGCTATGGGTTTCCATTCTTTCCTTCGTATGACATCCACAGTACGGGTGACTTTTCAAAAGGGAAAACAAACACGTAGAGGAGCTGGGAAATGGCACCGTTTCTATGCTCGTAGAAGTCCGGCAAAGACAAGGAGAAAACGAGTGGCACCGACTTACCAAAGCCTTGTCCAAAACTACGTACACTGTGAGGTATTTGGGAGATCTTGCTGCATCCGACAGCGGCTGAAAGAGAAAATGGTCCCCAGTGTGTTTATTTCTAAACCTTATTCCTGAGCTTTGCTACACTACGCAAGTGTCCATTCGAAAGCAAAGCTTCGGTGCTGTCTGCAAGTTGGGGTAAGGTCAGAAGCCGTCCCAACCCAGCCGTTGCTGACTTTTCTTTGGGAAGCCTTTCTACCACGGCCGTGCCTCTCGCAGGCGCTAGGTGGGCAAGGATCCACACCACACCCCATCGCGAGCACTGGCGCTCACAAACACCCCCAGCTCATCTCTGTCCGTCCAGATGACACCGGACAAAGCTTCCTGCGGGATCGGACCCCCCTCAAGTGACGGGGACATCACTACCACCGCGAGAACAGGCACCCACTCACTTCGAGGTATGATACCGTCAAGATCATGTCCCCTGCTGTCAGCCTGCCTGGCCCTCTCCCGGGGCGGCTGTCGGCAAAGAGGGAACCTGCCGTCCTCGCATCGCTCACTCGATACACAAAGTGCTCGAACGCAGGAGAGTAACCCAGGGGCTCAATGCCGTAGCTGACGTTCTCAAACTGCAGCAAGCCCCTGCCACCGTGACACCGTCATTTGCCACCGGGCGCTGGCAGCCGCGCCGGGGGGGCTGCCCCAGCCCCGGCCGCCTTCGGGTGAGGCTGCCGGGGCACCCCTGGGCTCGAGCACCGCCGGGCAGGGCAGCCGGGGAGGTGGCGGTTCCTTACCTGAGCCCCGAGCAGGTGCTGAGGGTCACTGCCGAGCTGGGGAAGCCATCGATGTACCCCCGGTAGTGGCAGCCTCCCTGCACCGCGACAGAGGACAAGGAGCCCCTCCCGTGGCTGTAGGCGACTCCCTCGCCCGTCACCCAAACAGCTGAACCGCACGTACTGGAGAGCAGCTCTACGCTGTGACACTTAGGGTACAAAAACCCCGATGCAATCTGAGGTTACCTTGATATGGGTTGAATCAGAGCGGAAAGATCCATTCTCATTTGACACGTAAATCCTGAAATCATCAGATAAAAAGACGCTACAAGAGAAATGCGTAAAGTGAAGCTGTTATCATAGTGTCTCTTACCCAGAGCTTCTTGAGCTTGTTTTCCGGGTCCTGCAGTGCTGCACGGGCAGATCCAGAACCCGCTGGCATCGGGCTCCCGGGCACAAACACCCCTCAGACCCCCCCCAGCACGCGGGCGCAGGGCGCACACATCCCAGTGGCGCCTGCAGCGGGGCACCACCCCGGCAGCCGCCCAGGCTGGGAACAGCCCGAGGGAGCAGCGCCAGCGCCGAGGCCCAGGCGGGAATGGCCCCGCCGCCCCGGGCAGAGCACGGGGAGCAGGGGAGCAGCGGTCGGAGGAGGCAACGCCAGGGCCAACTTACTGCTGCTGCAGGTGGATGGTGTACGGCCTCCCCTCTATCCCCAGGACGTAGGACACCGCGTCCTTGCATGTGCGGAAAAGCAGAGAAAGGGAGAATTAGGAACGGCGACTCTGGAGGAGCACGTTCCGAGGGCAACTACAAACACCCAGGGCCCGCGCAGGAGCTCGGTGCTTCCCCAGGGGCCGGCAGCGCTCTGCTGCGCCCGGTGCGGTGCCCCCCTTACAGCTGCCAGCACATCTGTACCCCCCCGCCGGTACCGCCTCTCCCGTCGCGTTTGCCGGCAGCCGCCGCGGGACCGTGAGCTGGGGCAGGGCCGGGGAGCCGGAGGGGGGGACCCGGCAGGCCCGGCCCGGCCCGGGGGGGGGCGGCCGGGGGGGCCCGCACTCACGCGCAGCGCAGCCGGCAGCAGCGCCCGGTGCGGCCCCATCGGCCCGGCCGGTAACGGCCCCCCCCCCCTGGCCCCCCCCCAGCGCCTTGTACAAAACCGGCATCTTTATTGCTCGTTTGGTTCTTACAGGGGGGGCGGGAACAGCCCCTCGGCAGGGCCCCGGGGTGCAGAGCGGCCCCGCTCCCCCCAGACCGACTCGGGGTCAGGGATAAGCGCACACTTTAAAAAAGAAAGTCAGTAGTCATCTTCGATATTCAACACATGTAAAATCTGAGCTATTTCCTTCCCATAGGATCGCTTCCGAAACCAGCCCCGTACACTGCCCCACGCCCCACCCGGCAAATAGCGCTACCGTGCACGCTGGAAGTATAAAAACTTTATCTATTAAAAGGCACCGTTTTCAGCATAGTTTTAGTTCACACATACAGCCTCAAACACAACGAAGTACGTCTCTCTCGGATGACTTCATCCCTGGATTCTCCCCTCTCGTCCCCCCCACCCTCCGCGCCGGCCCAGGGGAGCCCCGAGCTGCCCGGCCGGGCTCCGCCAGCACCCACCTCCTCAGCTGCAGAGCTCAGCCTTGCGGACAGCCCAAACGGAGTAGAACACAACAAAAATTAGGAAGTGATTATCTCGGAACAAGCAGGAGACCCCCACAAATACGCCTGGTGATATCCTAGGTGACGCTTTACGTATTTTAATAATGT
Organism: Gorsachius magnificus; assembly: GCA_034008185.1. Classification (NCBI taxonomy): domain Eukaryota; kingdom Metazoa; phylum Chordata; class Aves; order Pelecaniformes; family Ardeidae; genus Gorsachius; species Gorsachius magnificus. The sequence goes on along the minus strand of CM067100.1, from coordinate 5,644,409 downwards.
TATAGATCTTAGTCTAAGTTTATGGGAAATCACAGGAGTTCAAGTATTTATTACTGCAAATGCAAACACTATATATATATTTATATATGCATACACAGAGGAAAAGGGGGGTTTTTGGCAATATTATGGGGGATTTTACAGCTCGAGTTTGCACTCGGTGCTAGCACAAAGTGAAAAGCCAAGCGCTCCCTTCAGTACTTCGCTTTCGGCGAGTTTGTGCAGCAGGCTCCTATTTGTGACCGCCAGCACCCAAGTTCCCACCCGTGGCACGGCGGCACCAGGCCTCCCAGGCCTCCTCTCTCGGCCAGCGCACCAAATGCCCAGCGCTCCTGCTCAGGAGGAGCTTCAAAGCCTCGTTCAGGCAGCGGCGCGGGAGCGGGCGGCAGCCCCAGCAGAGGGAATTTCGCCCGCGAGCGCCCTGACACGGCAAAGGGCGGAGGGTTGGGTGCAAACGCCGCGTTAGCCAACAGGCCCCCGTTTAAAGTGCTCGGAGCAGCTCAGGCCGTCTGGGCCGACAGACGTTTTTTGCTTCCTGGTGTTCTGTGGGGACTGCTACTCAGTCTTTGGGCCCAAATTAAAACCTAAGAGCCGCCCGTTGTTTAAAACCAAAGTTTGGCCCTGGCTTTCTGTACCTTTCATTGCTTAATCAGGGTATTAGTGGAAATTAGTAGAGGATTCTCGTTTAGCAACTCACAATTACTAATTTAAAACCATTAAACTTAGTGCTCGTATAGCACAGCTTGGTGTCAGTCAGCATGGAAGTAAGAATTTAAGTGCATTATTACACACCAATAAACATATATACATGCATAAACATGTTTACAATATATTTATCTTCCTCTCGAAGAAGTACACCAATACCTTATTCCACTTGTGCCATCACTGTGTAAATAGGTAACGTTTCCCAGTCCATGCAAAACAATTTTAACTTAACTGGCCGGATTTCCTTGTTTTGAAGGCAGTATGGGGTACTTGAATTCTCCACTGGACGTTTAGAAAGACGACAACAAACCAGACCATTTCGTTATTAGGGCTCCTCGCAGGAATGGGGGAACCAAAAGCAACTCCCAAGCGCTGCGCTTTAGAGATTATTTAGCTGCTGGCCGCTCCGCTTCCAGCTGGGCAGCCCGGCTGCCGTGCACAAAGCCACGGCACTCGGGCAGATCGAAGGACGGGTCAGATGGTTTCAGCCCCTGTAGCTTTGGTAGAGGTATTTAGTTTCAAGTTTTACATTCCTCGTTTCGATATCTCGTTTGCCTTATCCCAGGCCGCAGAAGGAAGGCTTCCCGGGACCACCACGGGCCACTCGGCGCAAGAAGGGTAACTGCAATTTCGGCTGTCTCAGTGAACAGGCCAGCTCACGCGAAGGCCCCAGAGAAGCCAAAAGCTATTTGGGAGGCAAAGGTGCCGGTCGAGAAGGAAAGTACTGTCCCTGAGGTAAACACTTCTGCTGCGGCGGTGGAGGTCCCCGAGGTGCGCATTTCTGTTGCGGAGGTGGTGGCCTACAAGGGGGACAGAGAAGCCGTCGTCAGCCCAGGTGGCCACATCCAACACGCGTCCCCCTCCCTCCCGCCTGGCCCCAGCGCCGCTGCCCGACTCCCCCCGCCCGCTACGCTGCTTCTCGCGGCCTCGGCTTCCGCGCTGAAGACTCATTTCCAGCACGCCATGGTCGGACTCTGCTTTCCACTGCCTGAAATCCTCAGGGAGCCCCACTTCGTCACACGCCATTTTCCCCAAAGTGGTTTAAAGCCCCCCACGCGTTTCCTACCACCACAAGCTCTTTTAAGCCCCCCCTCGACACCTTGTGCCTTCTGGATGCGCGTGGTTCATGGCACAGGCATTACATCTCAGAAATACAATTTAAAAGTAAAATGAAAAATGAAGGAAAACTTTCTCTTCAAAGTTAATGAGAAATGATCCGGTACCTGGCAGTAACATTCCCGAATCACTGAAGTGACAGACTTTGGAGTAATTTCTATTTAAACTGCATATTTTGAGAAACGTTTTATTCACCAGTATGCAGGGCTGATCTGGGCCCAGAAAATCATTCCAAAAGCTGTGAATCAAAACGTAGCCATGACAGTGTGCAAAATGAATGCTATGGGCAACAGCACTTCAGTTCCACTGCACGAAACTGTCAATAAACGGTCAGTCCTGCTTGCACACGATACCCTAACGCTTACAGAGACGAAGGCAACGACAATCTGCCAACAGTTGTTTGCAGTAACTCGACCAACCTTGACGGCAGCTTCGGTGCCTGCGGTGCCTGGTATTGCGGAGACGGGTAGTAAGCCTGGTGGTAAGCCTGCTGAGGGTGCTGGTTAACTGGGTAAGACGGGACAGGGAAGGTATTTGGCTCCAATTCCTACAAAGAAAACACGGCGAGAATGTTCACAAATCTGCACTCAGAATTCACATATTTGTTTCATTAGCTAAGAACCTGGAAATGTCAGAGGCGCTCTTTCCTTCTGAGGAACTCCGCAGAAAGAAGCAAGAGCAGTCTGAAAAGTACCGCGCTCTGTTAAAAACAGAACGGCTGATCACGATGAGCGTTTGATTTGTCCTGCAAGCATGCTCTGGTCAATGACTGCATTCAGAGAGAGAATGCGTCTGCAACGGAGTGGGGCTTCCCCGGGTGGGGCAGGGGGTCCCGCTGAGAGGGAAAGGGGGCGGCAAAGCAGGTAAACTGCTTGCAAGCCAAGCACAGCCCAGGGAAAAGCTTAAACAACAGGGAAACCGAGGAGTTCCCCACACACCCCATGGGAAATAATTATTCTCTTTGCCTCTTAGCAAAGAGAAAACTCGGTTTGCAGAAATGAAAAATATAAAGTAACTTTGAAGGTTTTATTAGGGCAAAAATGGTATAAACTGCCTTTACCCGCTCCTTCAGGGAAACACAGGGCAAACAGCAACGGGGAGTGGATCGTGCCTACCATGGGTACGCCTCTTGGAGGGTAAGGCATGCCGTGCGAAAAGCCTCTCTGGGGGTAGTCTCTGGGTTCGGCTTCTGTCCTAGGAGGTGGCGACTGAAGTGACCTGAAATCCAATGGGCAGGGACTGTGTGAGCACACAACCTTGACCGTGACAGAATGACTACGCAGGCTGCGAGTCCAAGCACTCTGAACCCGCCAGAGGGAGTTATCGCATCTCAGCACGTACCAAGTGTCAGGAAGAGAGGGTTTGCCACAAATCTAACAAACGTAACCCTTTTTCTGTTTAGGACCACGACAGCTTTGTTTTGCCACTTTATACCGAAGATGGGACCCAAAACCGCAACACCCTCACCAACGCACAACAACAAAGGTAACGGTAAAAAGAAAGTCCTCTGCTCCCTCAGTTTAAGATGGATTTCTCTTTTCCATCATTGCCCTGGGCAAGCTACAGGTGCCATTTGATGCAGGGGCCTTTGCCAACCATCTTGGGACTGGAACACAGCTCCGTACTTTGGCATCAGCTTGTGTAAACAAATGTCTACGGGCTGCTTCAAACGGGCAGAGGTGGCGTTAAAAAGGAGCGTGTACGTACGAATGGCAGCGTGACATCAACCTTCTGCAGCATCGCTTCAGCCTGTCTCTTTTTGCAAACGCCAGCGCAGCAGCTATCAGGAGTGGGAGCACCAGGAAGAAAAACACCAGCAGCCCATTCCTCAGTGAGGTGTCTTTGTCTGATGGGGACAAAACAACGGAGAAGGAAAGAAAGCATTACACGGCGTTACCACCACTTGACTCATTTGAGCAGTGAATATTTGGTAGGGTTGGTTCTACAACTATTTTCCATTTTTCATAGCAGAAAAAACTAAAGTGTCCAGTCAGACTGCACAATATATGCCCAAATATGATCTTTTCTGATTATCTTTCCGAGGGATTGTCTGGTCAAAGATGAGAGAACTGTACGTGCCACGATACTCTGGGCTATAGCAACATACTGAATTACTAGATCAATACCTAACTTTTCTTCCACTACGTTGCTGTGAAGATCTTCGGAGCTCAACTGAAAGAGAGGAAAGAAGAGCTCCTGCCCTTGGTGTGATCCTATATCTTCCTCTCCTCCTACCACTGTTTGCTGTAGGTAAGGAACCCAGGTTCTTAACAATCTCTACACTTCTATATGCAGCAAATTTCTCCACTGCAGGCTGTACAAAAGCGGCCTCTTTTTTGCCTGATGATTTGAGGCATCTGTCCATGCTTCAGCGTGATTCTCCGGTCTGTTATCACGTCAACAGTGTCCAGCTTCCCCCCAAACCCACACAGTCTTGTGAAAAACAGCCTTCAGGATCATTCCTGCAGCTCATACAACGGGCTGCATCAATCCCATCTTCACATACTCCACACGGGCACTGCACAAGTTTTCTCCAAATTATAGCTTGGCTTTGGCTTCCTATTTTGGCTTCAAACTGTCAGTGAGAAAGGCAAGCCTCACAGCCTCGTTCCGTTTGCTTTCGCACGTGCATGAGTTGTGCTCCCCTGCCCCAGGCACCATTCTCCTGCTCCTCACACACAAACACAGATACATCTATCTTCCAAGGACACAGACACATCATCTCGCCACATCAAACACTGGCCTTGTACCTTCCCTGGCGAAAAAAACACATAAAAAAACCCACAAAAATTCCCTCCCCAACCCATCTTTTCCCTCCACCAAAAAAAAAAGCAAACCAGAAATCTGCAAACAAGGTAGTGCCACAAACCTCTGTGTCTCCCCGTCTCTTTATCGTGTACCTCTCTTCTATACCGCAAGTTGTTTGGGGCAGGGACTACATTTGTATTTACTACCAAACGAAGCATGCTGTCTGCACTCAAATGATAAACATTATTAAAATGGCGACCTGCCGACGTGCCTTGCCCTCGCCCCCCTCAGCCAGATGTTAGTCCTGACTGCCCTGCAGATGCACATGCAGCTCCCTGCAGCTCCCAGAACAGGGCAGCCGCTCATCTCTGCCACCGCTGCTAGAGCAGCAGGTCCTTATGGAGATGCAGATTCACATCCATGGATTTGAACCCAGGTCCTCAGCCAAATTGCATGCTTTGTTTGGGTCTAAGAACAGAAGGGGCTTCAGTTCCCAGCTTGGATACAGAGAACTCCAAGAGGATCTTGGTCCAAGGTGGCAGAAATCACCTGAAGGCAATTAAACCAGCCCAGCTTCTTCACAGATCCCCAGAGTCCCAAAAGAGAGAAGCGCAACACCTTGAGCCCACAACCTGAACTGGAACCGTTTGCAAATGACACCTGGTGAGGAGCCAACCACCACCAGAAGTTAGCCGCTCCGCAGCCGCCAGGCACGCCGCACTCAGCCCAGCACCACCCCGAGCGAGACGGGCCCACGGCTCCAGAGCTGCCCTGCTGCTGCTTGCCATTGTAAGGCGGTCCGCTGTCCAGGCTTCCCCCGTAGCCCTTCGTGTCGCAGTAAGGAGGGGCCCAGCCCGCTTCGCAGTGACAGTTCCCGTTGTTGTTGCACACCTGTATAAGAACAACACAAACGTCACAACGGGGTCTATTTAGCAACTGAAGTTCCCGTACATTTAAAAGCCACGTGCAGTAGCGTGGCCGTCTGTCCTGTCCCCTCCCTATCCCTCAGCCTGGAGAACTGTAACGGGTAACTCCCACGTCAGCTCCAAACAGCCCTTGGCCAGGCCTCTCGAGCTTTCACAGGACCGAGCGAGCACAGCGGTGTTCAGGACGAGCTTCCAAAGATGGGCTGTCCCAACGGCGTAAGGAGCATGACTTTTTTGTGAGATGCAAAGTTTCAAATTGCATTAGGAATATTGGAATTGGGAATTCTTCTTGCCTGGTAAAAATATATTATCTTAAGAGCTTTTGTCAAAGATTTTTTTGATACTGTTATAGAGGCTGTCTTGCCCAGAGACATTTTATAGCGGGCTTTACAGTTAAACAAAACAGAAAAATTAAGTTACTCTCCATCATTTTAAGACTTGCTCAACTTCAGTCCAATTTTTGCTGACTTTTCTCATTAACAACACCAAAAAGCAGCTTTTTATAGCAAAACCCATCCTCAAGAACCCCACAGATTTTTTTAATCACTGCATCTCGCATTGTGATTACTTTATTCCACATTAGTTACACCTTTAAACAGAGAAGGGCAAAAGACTTCCTAAGTGCGAAAGAGACTGGGACATAGACACTGCTGACTAGGTACCGGTACAGCGTACCTGGCTCAAACTGGGACCTTTGGTAAAGAAAGTCTGTTTATATATCTGCAGTCATTGGGCTAAAAATCCAGTGTTCTCATAACAAAGGCGTCAGAGGACCCTATAGAAATGCTGCCTGTTGTATCAAAATGTACAGACTTAGTGTGCATTGCAAGTGGGCGAGCAGCAGGACCCACTCACCCCGTGTCCGTGACACTGCCTCTCCACGTCGCAGTCGTAGTTCAGAACGGAGGCACTCACGCACTGGAAGTGCCTGCAGATCTGGGGGAGTTGAGATGCACACGAATGAAGCACGATGGCCCTTCCCAGACCTACCCCTTCCCTCCCCTCCCGCGTTCCCCCTGCCCTCTCCGCAGCCACTCTGTGCTCACCGACCACAAAGCAGGTCTGGGACGTGGCAAACCCCAGCTCTACAGAAACGCGCCTCTCCGACAAAAGGCTTCTCAGTAGGGGGTCTGAGCTGTCACTGGAAGCCTTTTGTCTCTACTCTGAACGTAAAGGAACAGCAATTCTATTGTACGCAGTAAGGATACGTGGAATGGACATTCCTCTGCTGGGGCTACGCTTCTGGGCTTTTTAGCTTACTTGGATTTTAATTGGAAGTTGTCCTAAAGGCATTTGTGTGCACCTAGCTCTTCCTGCTCACTGCCAGAGCAAAGGTTCTGACTCTCAACAAACTTAATTGCTTTGGCTTCATCTATAAATGAAAGGCTCATTACATTTTTTATGCACATGCACTGCAGTACTAGGCAGCGCGGGGAACCAGTGGATTCGCCCAGTTTTGCATTACCTACAGGCATCAAAAAAATTACGGCCAGAAATATTCACGAAACAACGCAGCTGAAAATTTTATCCATATGAAACCCCCGAATTACTACTTTAAGAAATCACTTTTTAATCGTTAATTACCTTTCCGGTATCACATTTGGTGCCTTCATTCACCATTCCTGGGTCTGGGACATCGGAGCCCAGCTGGAAATCTACACCCCAGCACGTGGTGCCTCTAATGGGAGTTTGGATAATAGCAGGCTTAATTCCAAAAACAGGCATAGTTTTCACATTTTCACACTGCAGCTTCCCACACATGGCATTCCTACAACATCAACACATGAACACTGTAGTGACACTTGGATTTATTCCGAGAAAGAGCCTATCACACATTCGATATGATCTTTCCTTCCTACTGGAAGACGCTACGTGAAAATAAAATTGAGGCAACTCGCCAAACAAAACTGAGCCGGGCCCGGTCTCAGTGCCGCGGAGCATGGCTTTATCCCTTCTTTCTGTCAGCTGTCGGGGTCTTTACAGTAAAGAAAACGCGACCATTTGCTACTCATTTTCTGTATGTCAGCACCTTAGGATAAGATCAGGGAGATGAGGAACGCACCCTCCTTCCCACAGCCCCACGTCTGAACGCACGGCGCACAGATCCCCCGAGGCCACAGAACACCGCACACCTGGGAAATGGCGGCACGAGCCCGAAAGCTTCAAAGCCAGCTACGGAAGAATTGCCTTAACATTCAAACTCATCTCAGCTGTTATGTGCAAGAGCTAAGGCCAGACAACCTAACGCAAAAGTCAACAAAACAACGTCTAAGTGTGGGGGCTGTAAGTGCTAGTAACAGCTTCAGAAATGAGGATAAACCACACCTTTTCTAGGCTACCTCACTGGTTTCAGAACAATGCGTACGTGTCAATAAAGTCAGATTATGGGATAACGTCTCTCCCCAGTGCGCCTGCTAAAACCCCCCAAAATAACGCTACAGCACCCGAATAAGGATGCTCAATGATGCACTTAGGAACTTCCTGATGCACTGGGCTCCACTCACCAGCTGGAACATTTCTTGTAGTCATGGCCGTGGAAACCACAGTTGCCAAATCTGTCACCCTTGGAATTCACTTCAGCAAAACAAATGTTGGGGGCTGCTTTGGCTTCTGCAAACAACAGCCCACCCCCAGACAGAGGAGCCAAGTTAAACAGGGACAGACACATCTCATACCATCACGCCTCCGGTGCCCAGAGCAATTACCCTGCTACACCTAGCGTTTTCCAAGCAGCACAGAGAGCTTCAGAACTCGATCAAAACCAGTAAAGTGCAAATGTCAACACTACAAGGTTCTAAGTTTACAAAGAGAGAGAAAAACAGTCCCTTAACACCGAGTCAGTTTACCATTTGCTATTTCTTCGTGGCTTCTTTACAGCCCCATACACTGGAAACCCCACAGTATAGAAGCGATCAGTGCAAGAAAATTACTGCTTAAACACAGGCACAGCACTAAACGTAACACAGGAGGAATGCGTGAAGGCTAAGCCATGAATACCACTATTTCAAATCCTTTGCCAAAGCCAGCTGGTCTTTGCTACCGGAAAACAAGTACATGTATTTTAAATAAACTCAGTGTATTCTTTTCGCTACGTTTCCTAGAAAAATTGTAACGCTGTGCTCTTCCTTACTTGAGCCAAAGATATCCTGACACTGTGCATCGTAGTACTGGCAAACGCCATTGTAACAGTAGGCTTCCTCGTTGTGGCACGGGTGGCCGTTCTGAACGGTGAAGTCCGGCTGGCAGAACTGGGACGTGCTGTTGCAGTACTCTGGGAGGTCACACTCGTTGCTACTCGCCCGACACTCGGTTCCTCCAGGAAGGAACTAAAGAGAGAGAGGAGGGGGAGACTGCATCAGAAAATAGAAACCTTACAGCAGAGACGAACACTGCACCCGACCCACGATATGCCCCCAAAAAAGGGCACCGATCTGAAGCCCTGGGTGGGTGCTGCGTATGCACGGCAATTCCCTCTCAAATGCACCGGCTAGGATAGCGCTCTCCTCCTCTCAACCACTGAAGAACACTTCCAAATACTACGTTTGAGTCTCTTACCCGGCAGTCTTTACAGCAGTCACCATAAGCACACTGAGCACCAGGTCGGAGTCTGCAAGTACCTGGTTCACAGCAAGGATCGCTTTCACATTCCTGAAAACAGAAGTGCTGTGAACGCCAAGAAACCGCACCCTCCGCCACGCACAGTGCCCTCCCCAGTGCGGGGCACGCGAGGCTGCCCTGGCAGCACCTGTAACACACACCAGCTACCAACCTTTGGTGAGCCACAGTCACACTCCTCCCCGGCATCTACCAGCTTGTTCCCACAGTACGGGACGCTATAGGTTTCATCAGGCTTGGGAACGTTGAGCAGGCAGCTTCCACCTTTGTTGAGAGTCAGCTTCTCAAAGTCTTCTGCACTGCAGCTGCTGAAGTTCCTCGATCCCCTGCAAGAGAGATCATGAGCTTCTCTAAGTCAGCCCACAGCATTCCCTCGGTTTGCAGGACAAGGGTAACATTTGCTTTCCCCATAAGCTGCAGGTGTGACTTTGCAAGAGCACTTTGAAGATGAAAACAACCTGTAAAAACTAAGTGCCTGCGTGGGGACTTTTGACCCTCGGAAAACGCCTTCCCTTTTGTCAGTTACTTACGATGCTCCAGAGCTCATAATGCAACTGCTTGCTCCACAGTGGCAGACGCGTTCATCATCGTGGTTCATCCCCAGGTTATGTCCCAGCTCGTGCGCCATAATTGATGCAAACATCTGTATACTGATTCTTCCAAACTGCACAAGAGCAAAACAGAAAAAAATCAGCAGACAGCTTACACTGAGACAGTCGTTGTTTACTTACGTGCAAAAAGACACTTCTGTCATTCTGTCTCTACGTTAAGGGGATTCTCAGACCAACAGTGCCTGATGTGCAACCACGTGCACGTCATTTGCTTAGTTATAAGAGCCCCGAGATAAACGTGTTTGGGACACTACCGAACAACCTCTACTTTCCAGCGCAGCTGCAACATTAATGCAAAAGCTAGAGTTCTCCACACCAGCCCAAATCCCCTGAGATATGCAAACTCCAATTCCAGTACTTGTCACTAGTCCAAGAAAACAAGATTGCTGGGATTGCCAGTTACCCGAGATCAGCAATCCAGTTAACACTCTGCAGTTTCACATAAAGAGGGCACTCAACCAGCGCTGCTCCAGGAGTTCACGACTGTGGAGGTCAAGCAGACACCACAGGACAGACCTGAGAACACCCATAGCTATCGCATACTTCTAAGGCAGGGGTGCTTCAAATGTCAGCAGAGAAATCCTGTGCCTTTTTTGTGAGTGCTGCACACAGAGGAGAGGGAAGGCTGAGCAGGAGATGCAGAAGATTACAGAAAAGCTGTGATCCAGATATCGCGGAAGCGCCAGAAATGGTTGGGGACCACATAAAAGCCCCCATTAAGCCACTTTAGCTTTGTTATTAAAGATTGTGCACTTCCAGGAAGACTTCTGGAATGCAAAACTCTTATCCTGATCACATTCAGAGCATCGCTAAAGACATCTCACCACATTAATGCCTCCCGCGTGGCTCTTGGAGCACACTGTTCCAACATAGGCCATTCCAGCTGTGCCACCAAACCCCTTCTTCCTGCAGTCACGGGGAGAGAAAGGAAAGGCAATGACCCAGCCGTCCAGACACACGGTACCGCCGACAGCCCAGCGCGGCCGCACAGCCACGCGATACATCGCTCTGCTCGTGGGGCACAAAATGCCGTTCCCAGCTTTCCAACACTAACAGAAGAGCACTGCTAGGAGCGCTACGACTGACTGCGGTTGTGAATGCACCCCTTCAGCTTTGTCTTTCTGTTCATGGTTCTTTTATTCTTTTAAACTAAGACAAGAGTTTGCAGAGAAAGTTATCCTCTTCCACATCCTCCCTCTAAATATAAGGAGCTAAATGGTCCGCCCTTATAAGCACTTGGTTTAATTGGCTGTTAGCTGTCCTTCCACTATTGCCAAACCCCACCGATTTCCTTCCTTTTTGTTACTGTCTCATTTTGTTTCTACCCAGTTCTTAAAGCTTAAGTGCAACAGCACAATGCACTACATTTTACTTCATATAAAAGAATTTTAAAGATGAGTAGTTTTTCAGCCATTTCACCCTCATCACCTGAATGCTGCTGTTCTGCCTCGGAGGAGAAGAGGCTCCCAGCTCCTGCTTTGCACAGAGGCAGGCTGGGCTCTTGCCCCGTGCGAAGCGTGCTCTCACCTCTGCCCTTTCTCGTACTTTGGGCAGTGACTTCCTAAGGACTGTGTTATCTGCGGGAGCGGGAAGTGCACAGGGGCAGGCGTCCTGGAAGCGGGGCAGAGACGACAGCTCAGGAAGCTCTGTGCTAGTTTAAGGCAGTAGGGACATACAGATTAATGTCACGTGCCAAAGCTCAAAGCCATGTAGCCAGCTTCTGGATATCAACTGCAGAAAAGACTTTTGCTCAATTAAAATGCAACACTCTGCGCCAAGTTTATGCACATTTTCAGGTGGACAAAGCCCTAGATCACGAGTCTAACCAGTGTACAGCCTGACAAAGGACTATCTGCATGGAAGCCGTATACAAGACAACATGTAACGCTGCAGGACATGCTGGACAGGGAAGAAAATGTTATTGAGCAATATACCTGTCAGAGAAGACACTGAACTAAAGGACCACAGAAACCTTCTTAAAAATGCTTAAGTTGACTTGAAATGTTTTCATGAGGACATAAACACAGCAGATTGCACTGGGTCCTCTGCTGAAATACAACAGCTACTTCTGCTATTAGAGCACGGCTGAGCGGACAGGAATAGAATAAGCTTCTTACGAGTGAATGGGAGGGAACTGCAACTCACAGAACAAACTGGGCACTGTCGTGTCTCCGGCGCAAAACAAGATTCTTCTCTCGCCACTGTACAAAATTTGCCAGCACATCACCAGCACCTCCGTCTGTGCTGATTATGTTTTCATACTTCCAAATCTCTAGACCAACCAGCACAATGCGGATGTTCAACATGATGTACATCTGGGGAGGAAAAGAAAAGGATAAATGCTTCCGAAGACCTTCAGATAAGAACACGAGGTCTTATTGCAAGAGTCTGCTTTTTCTGTTTGGGTGTTTTGTTTTTTAAATTGAGTGCACAATCCAGATCACCAGAACGCATTTTCCCTGTGATTCAGACCTTCATTAGCTACAGGATCACTGAGAAAATCCAAAAACAGAAATAAAAAGGAGACTCAATCCTGCCAAAAAGCATCATCTGAAACAGTCAAGTTGAAAGACATGCTTTTTCTTGACAAATACTTCAGAATTGCAATAATTGCCACAGTCTGCCCTGTCTCTCACTGCATGTAGCGCAGGTTGGAAGAGTTCCCTAAATTAGTTCTCAGGTGTGATGCTTGCAGATGAATTCAGAGTTTTCACAGCAATGCATTCACCAAAGCCCGCTGCCATCGCTTTGCAGCCCCTGCTCCTCCAGCACTCCTTCAGCACAACGTGCAGGCATGACTCTCAGCTCTGCCATCAACATGATGGCCGAGGGAACAGGTTTAGCTCCTGGCTTGATAAAACCCTTTATTTCATTCTCACCAAAGCGGTAACAGAACGTGCTCCAAGGTGGAGGCTTACACAAGGAAACAGAGCTGCAGGGCTGCTGCACCCAGCATCTCCCACTTAGCTCAGCGCAGCTTGAACTTACGCTGTCAAGGAAGTTTGCCAGTTGCACCATGTGCTCTCTTACTTCTGTTTCACTCTTCCCAAAATCTTCAAACTGCAAGACAAAGAAACTCGGTCATGAAGAGATAAAGACAAGAGTTAGTTAAAGAAACAAACCACTTTAAGTCTAGTAACACGAAAAACATTTTTGCCTGGCTCCAAATCTCCTGTCAAGACGACGCTCATCAAGACAGCAGCCGCTTCATTGCTATTGCTCAACAGCTCAACATTCAAGAGAAAACAGCAAGGGCAGTTTTTGCCACATGTTTTCCTTACGTTATTAGATCCCTTGCTGGTAGAAACTCTCCGTGTCTGACAGTTTACTCTCTTCCTGAAGAGAATTGCACGGAACGCGTTTATTCAGTTTTAGGTTAGAATATCTGCATAATCTTGGCTAAAGTGTCAGCGTCTTTCAACGATCCATTCGGGGGTAACAAAGACCGAGGGCTTTTCAAGCCATTTCCTGGGGAGAAGGAAGGGAAAGCAACACACAGCCCCCACCTTTTCTTTATCCACAACTATGAACAGCTCCACGTATCTTGTCTGATGTAGGACTGCTCTCTTTCTCTGCGGAAAACAGTTTTAGACAATTTCAGTTTTATTAATTCCACGGTAAACAAACAAAAAAAAAAAATCACGACATTGTCATATTTCACTTCACGCAAGTAGTGGTTGGAGAGGCACACCCAAAGCACACTGCGCCAAGACAAAACCAAGCCAAAACCAAGAAGCGTAATCCAACGCAATGACAATTTCTCTCAAAGTGTTTTACACTCAGATTTATCTGCACTAAGACTTCCTGTGTTTCCAAAGCAAGGGACTGTTTTACTTTTTCCACAGGTTTCTTTGGACAGACAGCATGAGCTTTTACAGAGGAGCAGAGAGATACCAACACCAAATGCCAACAGCCTTGAACTGAAACACAATGTTTTTCATACTGCTGGTTTTACTGCGATCTTGCTCCTGCACAGCCCGTCTTTAAATGACATGGGGGACCTTCACACCAAATTGTTACTCTGATGGTTAGAAGAATGGAATAAACACCACAATATTCTCCTGGCTTCTGACGCAGTACTTTGTTCATGAGCCTCTCCAATGAGGGCAGTGTTCCTGCCCTTAAAAGCCCCGAAAAGCTCTGCCCATGAATAATCTAACTAGCCACCGGAATCTCACCGCTGGGTGCAGAACCAGAAGGAAATTGCAGAGGCTTTGTTGAAGCAAGCGAGCTCTTCAGCAGCACAGAAAGCCCTCTGAATCACAAACCTTTAGGCATGTGCTAAACCCCAGGGAATCGGATAAGCTGCTTCCATATTCTTAGCTAACACGCACGAAACACTTCGTAGGGGACTGTGGAGAAAACAGCAGAGTACTTACTCGCAGGAGCTGAGTCATGCTGGGATGGTGATTTTCCTCTGCGTGTTCCCTTTCATGGCCTTCAGTGGTTACCCCACACGTGATGGGCTCGCTCTTCACGTTATCCAACCGATACAAGATGTGTTTGGAGCCAGAAGAGGAATCCATGGGCTCAATTCCATAGGTGATGTTCCCTATTGTCACCAAACCCCTAAAATATGGTGGCGTGTGAGAAATTCTTGCATTAAGCGCAGAGGATAGTTACCCAGATTTTTACAGTAAAACAAAGGCACAATTATTCTTTGAAAACTAAAGGCATGCCTAGCTCTCAGTCCTTGCGAAACAGCATGCTTCATTTAGAGCCTGAAAGCAGCACTCCACTGGATAGGGCCCTCACAAATACAGCAAATTAAACATTTCTGTAAGAGTCTGCAATGCCCAAGAAATTAAGTCACAGCCCTTAAGCAGAAATGCTTTGCTTCAATCACTAGTGCCACTTTGGTGTCTGACATGGCGCTGCAAAAAATCAAAGTCCCAAAAGATATGGAAATTAGCCCAAAGCAGAAAAAACTTCCAATCGAATTTGATGTGCATAAGCTTTAGGGCCAATCTTGTCAACATTTGCAGACTATTGTTCAACTTTCCATTTCTGCACTACGCAGAGCTCTTTGCAGTGACCAAATTAGATAATAAGCCAAAATTGATGTCAAAGCATGGCTTACTGTACTCTGATAACAAATTGCAACTTTTTAAATGGTATTACAGACGTCTATTAACTACACGAATAAAAGATACCACAGAAAACTGCACAACAGGCACACACTACCGCAGCTTGGCCCCGGTCGATGACGCTCCGCCTGGCTGAACGGTAGTTAAAACCGGAGCAAGAATTTTGTTTCAGGTTCATCGAGCTGAGAGACTCACGTGACAACAGGGACACAACAGATGAGCTGTGCTACCTGAGCCCCGAGCAAGTGCTGACAGCAACCACAGAATCCGGGGTCCCCTCCACGTATCCCTGGTAATGGCAGTGATCCTGCACGGGAAAGCAAGGGCGCATTACACACACGTTCCACTCGTATCTGCACACCCAGTGTGATCTCTGATCGCGTAAGTGCTGGCTGGCAGGAGTTACAACTTGGGAACATAACACACTTGAAGTTAAAATTTACCACGTGGCTTTTACCTACAGCCTGTAGCTTCAAACGTGCCTCTAGCTCTGCCACCACGTAACAGCGTTTCCTGCAGTAACGCACGTCTGAGAGTTTCCTCGCCTGCCGTAGTGCCCCAAGGACTTACACACACCAAGCTGATCAAGACGCCAGGGGCACAGCGCTCCAGTGGGACCCCTGCCTCCCTATTCTGTAAAGCAGATGCTCTTCACGACTCGATGAGGCCAGCATTTCATTACACATCTCAGCTTAAAACCCCACTCCCCCACTCAGTCGTTCTACCTGAAGCCGGATTCAGAGCTGGTGCTGCCAACGTTATAAATACCAGGCAAGCAGGGCTCAGCAGCATTATCAGGCAACTGGATTTCTTAACTTGACCGTAAGCCATCCCACTCTTAAGCTCTGTCCTCCACCCTGCCTCAAATATTTTGAGGCCAGCCCCTCCCTACTGATTTGGACCAAATCACCATTCAGCCTTCTAGCAAACAGCCCTGCAGACCGTTTGACTCGTACGTAACCTCTCTCCAGCGAGAAGAGGGCCAGCCCCTGCTGTCCTCGCCAACAGGCGCTGTGCTGCCAGAACCCTTTGGTTGTGCAGCACGTCCCTCGTCAGCCCTGACGAGACAGAATACTTCCATTTTGTCCTCTGTACGTATGCATTTTGGAAACTGGACAAGGAGGTACTGTGGGGCAAATACGCTCCATTTTCTCTGGCAAGTGCATTTTTGCACATCATCATAGGGGTCGGGAAGATTATGTCGCCTGCTGTTCCAGCAACAAACGCAGAAAGCACTGCAGGCATGTGCTAATCCTTCAGGGCCGCTGTGACTTTCATGACCTCGTGCAGAAAAAGCGTTTTTCCTCTTAGTCAATCCCTTTGGACGAGGAAGTAAATACTCAGCTGACTCGGGTGTTGTATTTTCAAAAACAAGACCCTACAAATCGTGTATGACTAACACTTCTCTTTGAAAGGAACAACGTTGGTACATAAGAGTGAAGCCATCAGAAATGCTCTCATGCTTTCTGTATCGCACGAGCTGCTTTTTGCTTTTACTCTACAGAAGCAATTAAATTTTCAAAGGCACCCTATCAGGCAGCCTGCTTGCAGAGAAAGAGAGGGCTGCAACTGCTTTTTCAGTGGAGTAACTCCAATGCTATGCAGATAACATCCTTCTCAAAGGTCCTCCAGACTTATCTCGTCCATCCCTTCTAGCAGGTCCCAAATTTCTAGACTAACCGATAGTCTGTCAACCCTCAAAAATTATTAGAGCCACAGCCAGACAGCCTGACACAAATGAAAAGATGGGCCAGCAGCTCACCATTCACTTTGGCTTATGGACCAACCATTGTGTGTAGGAGTCAAAGCTGTATATCGGGTCACTAGACTGCCCCAGTCCTGCTCCGTGTGTTCTGGTCCCCGTGAGAAGCAAGGCCTGTGTCCGGAAGCGATACCAACACCGCGCTGTGCCGTGTGACAAGGACAGCACCGCTCTCAGGTAACGAGGTACCTGACAGCTAAGAGCAGCCTTTCCTTTTTAGAGAAGAGTGGCTTTTAATGAGACAGCAATCACCTCCACATAAGAAAACGTGGGTCTATTACAAGCTCCAGGCTAGAGCCTTCCCCAAAAATTGAGGCTTCTCTCCAGGAAGAGTGCAGCGCATGCACAGGATTAGAAGGTGGCCCGGTGACAAATGCAGCTATAATTTTGTGACACGTGACCCCCTCACCCTGTAAATGCTCAGTGTTCCAGTCCCGTTCAGTAAGGGTATAAAAAGAAAGAAATCCTACCTGGATATCTGGATATTCAGACTGCAACTTCCCCTCCTTACTGTAGGTATAGACAGTGAAATCTTTGGGCAGCAGTTCTCTGTAAGGGAAGGGGAGAAGGCATACAAGAAGAATTTCATTAAATGACTGGGACACTACAGCAGGGCAGTGAGATGATCCTAATCAAAAGCATCACAAATACGTAAATTGCAATTAAATAAGGAAACATTCAAAAGGGACACACACCCCCCAAATTAACAAAGCAATTGTGCACTTCCACAGCAAAATCCAAGATATCAGAATGGAGGAACCATTAATGAAATCAAATCAACCACTTTACCCTGGATAAGCAAAACAAGCATCAAAACCCATTAAATTGTGCCAAAAGCTGGCTTTCAGGCAGGAAAAGAAAAAAAATAAATAAATCACAGCATTCAGTCTGTTGCATGGGACTTCCCCAGTTTTGGAAGGAAGTGCATCGGGAAAGTCTCCCACGATTACAACTGCTTGACCCAAGGCAAATCCCTTGATGCGGTGTAGCTGAATTCCCATGTTTCTGAGGGTCAGGGGCTTGGCAAGTGGCTGCCAGAGATCCCCAGGGGCTTGTACATTTAAAATAGTTCTGTCTCTTCTGTCTAGGACAAGGGCGGTTTTAAGAAGCAATAGCCTGGTAAACGGTGACTTGCTGTTGCTGCAAGCAGCCCTTTAAAAATTAAACTCAAGACAGACAACATATTGCCTGTAAGTTATGGACATGAAGGCCTTGGATATAAAGTCCATTTCCTCACTTATTAGTATTCTTGCATTACTGAGACAGGAAAAAAAAACCCCTGAAACAATAAACAAAACCCAGAAGAAAGTGAAAATATTTACTTGAAATGTAGTTCAGTTTGTTTATTTTTAGATGTGAATGGAGAGAGTCGTTTCTGCGATTCCCCAGATCCCCCTTGAGCAAACTACAGCTTCCTCCACTGGCAGGGGATCTCCAGGGCTGCCAGAGTCCAACAACATTTCTGGCTGATAGCCACGACCGTGTGACCGAATCCACTTTCGCCGTCTGTCTCTGCAGATTTCACAGGGGTAGCGTGGAACTGCACTTCTCATCAAGAACCTTGAGAACGGGAACCCGCCTGCTACCTGCCAGCTTGCTATTTGCACACAAGAGATGGAGCGTAATAATCCGAAGAAATTCATCACTTACTTGTTCTTTTCTAGATGAATCGTGTATCCTTTTCCCTCTATCTCAACAGCATACGACACCTTGTCCTGAATATAAAAAAGTTGCATTTTACTCATGTTAATGAATAAAACATGCTTTGAAATCACCAACAGCCTGGCAGAAAACAGTCTCTGCGAGCTCCATTACCGCTATAGCATTCAAATCACTGCTGTCACCTTCTGTAACTCTGGACTAGTCTGTGATGTTAGCCTTTTTAGATGTAGCTGTGGGTGCTGGAGATGCAGCCGATACCAACAAATTTACACCACCTCCAGGGGGATGCAGAGCTCTGCCGACCGGAGCCGCCTCTCCCACCACGCTTCTTGCTGGTACCCCAACACCGGTCAGGGGAGCGGGTGCTTCCTGTGCTCCTAGCCGACTTCACACACCTTCCAGAGCCATCAGGATTTGCTCTGGTTCCCTGACATACAGCAGACAAAATCACTGCCATGACCACACACTGCAATTGCCAGATACCAGGCTAATAAACTTCCCTTCTTAAATCCCGCTAGTTGCGCCAGACCAGGAGTAACCACGTGTGGGTGAGCCTGAAACCTATTCTATAATCGTCCCTACCTCCGGAACCTGGCATCCCTTCCTGTGTAACTGGGGAAAAGTCACATGAAGGAAGCTATTTCAAAATAGCTTTGTGGTTTTCTTATTCCTCGTCTCTAAGACTTCCACAGAAAAACTCTTAGTTACAGCTGGAAAAGGACAACCCAGCTTTCTTACTGAGCATTCACAGTGAGCCAGTACCTCCACAGCCCTGCGTTAGCCAAGCGCTACACACAGCAACTAGGGTCCTTAAATATTAAGTGGCTAAGCTGAATCGCTGACCACTGCATTAAATAGCACAGCAGGAGTACTGGCCAACAACTGCAATAAACTGCAAGGCATCTTTGCTAATATTAAATTCTGCCAATGTTTACAAGATCTGTGACTAAACACAGTCAGTCTAATCCAAACACTTTGAAGCGTGCTGTCTTTAGTTACGTGGCTACAGCAGAATAATACAGGCTGGAAAGTACCGCTGGAGGCTGGCTGATGCGACCCCCTGCTCAAAGCAGGGCCAGCCACAGTGTGGGACCAGGCTGCTCAGGGCCTCCTCCAGCCACATTTTGAGCATCTCCCAAGAGAATGATTCCACCACCTCTGACAACTCTGGTTACGCACCTTTTACACCCACATCAAAAATCCGTTGCGGCAACCCGTAACCCCTGGAGCAGGGAGGTATTTACCACAACTCAGCTAAAGGCAATGCTAGGTGCGATGCCTTCTGTAAGGATGGACACTTGTGTGCTGCTGGATGAGTCCGACAGTGCTTTGTGAGACTGTCAGGTCAGCTTTGGGTGGACCTCTTTAGGAAGTAGATACTGAACTGAAGGCATTTTTAAGACTGCCCAGTACCTGTACTGAGGAGACATTGGAAGCCTCTCGCCGTTCTCTTCCTAACCTCTGCGGGACTACAACTTCATAGGAAGACAACAGAGAAATCTGCTGGAAACCTAGAAAGCAGAACAGAGACACTGGCTAAAGAAACAGGGCAATCGGAGGGAAAAGGCACAAGGAAGAAAACACTATTTCAGGAAAAGCCCCTTCAGTAGGAGGGAGGCAGCCTGCAATTCCAGTTCAGGTCTCCAACTCGTCACAGACCCCCGAAACTGGGCTGCACAGTGTGGGTCTGCGACGCTGCACTGGGCAGATCCCTCTGCCACTAGACCGGCATCGCTCCTTACCGCACACTTACAGGCTCTGCTTTTAAGAAACAACACAGCATCACATTGCCAAGGCACCACGTGCGCTGGGAGAGCTGGAACCCAAACAGAAGCCAAAGGCCCTGATGCTCACGGGAGAGCACAGAGCAAATCTCAGAGCAAAGCACGCTCGGATTGCCTTGTAAAAGGCCAGAGAAAACAACACACCAGCAGCAGCAACGACACCAAACTTTCCAGCAGGTTTCGAACTGAAAGCTTCGCATTCCAGTTACCGTCTGACAGTCTCTCTCTCGTACACCATCGCTCTGCACCGGCCCGAATCAGAGCATTTAACAAAGCAGGTCAGCGCAGTGAGAACTTGTTCAAGGACACACAGAGAGACGGTGCGACAGTCCTGCGCTGCAACGCTGCCGAACCGCCCCGGCTCGACCACGCAGCCTCTCTAGATCAGCTCTCAGGGGCTCCAGCAGCTCCCGCGCTTCCTAGCGGCACGGCGGCGCAAAGCCAGCCCGGCAGAGCTCAGCCTTACGTCCTCGCCCCGCGCGCCACAGCCAAACTTCGGACGCAGGGCCAGTGCTACTCGTTACCCTCTTAGAGAGCTCTTAAGGACCTTGTAGGGACAAGAGAGGTGGAACAACCACATGTGACAAAGTGGCCTTGTGCAGATCATTTCGCAAATGATTTGCATATGCAACATCAGCCAGATGCTCTGATTGAGCAACAATCAAACGAAAGTCTACGGTCCAAGTTTCCATTATAAGGCATCAGTTTTTGCAAGCAACTGTTCTATATCAACCGTGTAAACAATAATAAATCGCACATGCAAATGCCTTTTCCCATCCACAGTCTGCCTGTGCCTGGCTCGGGAGCCGCTCCCCGGGGAAGCGGGCGGTTGGTCGCCCGGGACTGCAGGCGGGATTAAGAGCATCAGTTTTACTGAATCATAGAATCACCTCGGTTGGAAAAGCCCTTTAAGATCATCAAGTCCAACCGTTAACCTAGCACTGCCATCCCACCACTAAACCATGTCCCTAAGCACCTCATCTCTCCTTCTTTTAAAGACCTCCAGGGATGGGGACTCCACCACCTCCCTGGGCAGCCCATTCCAGACCCTGACAACCCTCTCGGTGAAGAAGTTTTTCCTAATGTCCAGCCTAAACCTGCCCTGGCGCAGCTTCAAGCCATTCCCCCTCGTCCTATCATCTGTTTCCAGGGAGAAGAGGCCGACCCCGACTAGCTCATGGCAATGGAATCAGTGAGCTCATCAGAGGAGCCGGAGCGTCCCGACCCAAAGGTAAGGGGGGGAAGGGAACAGCTGTCCTCCTTGTCACCATTTACCTCCAGAAATAGTCGCCACACATCTGGGGGGCAGCGAGGGGGTGTTTAGTCTCGGAGATCCTCCAAAAACTCTCAGCGTGGGACCAAGGTGCCGCAGTCATTTAAAAACCAGCCACTTTGAGCCCACCAAAACTCACTCCACAACTCCACAGCATTTCTGTCACACAAGCATAGGCAGGGCTGTGCTGTTTCTCGAGAGGTAACAGTACACATACTGCAGCAGAAGTCACATTAATTACAGTGGTTGTTGGAAAAAAGGTATAAAAAAAAGCAGCGATAAACTTCCTGAAAACAGCCCTTCTGTTCACAGGCTACAGAAAGTACAGTGCCGATACCTCACTGGCCCAAAAACAGGGACGGGAAGGGCTGCTTCCTTCCCTGGGATGAACCACCAAAAGTACGTACTCCAGCAAATCGCTTCTCTACATTTGTCACTTCCAGCCACGCATTTTGCTGGTACCCGGTCCCGAGCTCTCGCACGTCGCTGCTCCGCACTTGTCACTTCCCCACTGCCACCCAGAAGCACCTCTATTAGCGGGGGACGTGGCTCTGTGACATTTGGACAGAACCTTGGAGACTCTCTTAGGCCACGTGCTACAGAACGAGCAGGGCACGGCTCCTCTCCGCGGCACGGCTCCCCAAAGCGGCTTGGAAGCAGGAGACAAAGGAGTGAATCACCACGTGCAGCGAGCGAAACTGGGAGGGATTTCTGGGAAGAGTGCAACTCCGAGAGGCTTCCTCGCAGAGAAACAGCGCTAAAGCAGTTCCCTTTCCAACTCCCCGAGTACTCGGACCGTTCTTCCCCCGCTTTCCGCTCTCCTCCCCTCCCTTCACTACCGCCAGTCTGGGACTTGGTTTCAGGTACAATGCCTCGTTCTTCCCTTCATGGCCGGCAAAATCCATCAGAGGAGGAGGGCACGTTTGTCTTGATTAACAAAGTGCTTCCTATTACAAGCTAAAATACAAGGGTAGGAAGGCACCACCTTGCTTTCTAGTGGCACTAAAAAGAGAAAAGCAGCCTTCACGTTAAAAGTTTCAACCTAATACAAACAGCCTCCCCTTTAACTTTCAGTTCTCCCTCCCTTTCTGGCAAAACCATCCCTCCTCTCCCCATGTTTCAGTACAGATCAAGCTGACAAGCCCGCTGACCTACAGAAGAGACAAGAGTTTGCTCTGGGGGATTCCCACCGGGCCAAGACGGCTCCGCAGGGGCTGAAAGCACAGCACACCCCTTCACTGGCACCCCCAGAACAAAAGCACCCGTTAGGGCAGGTATTTCCACTTTTTATAAAGAACCTGTTTCTGTGCTGGCTGCCCGGCGCAACATTTCACGCATCGCCAGCAACCCTCAAGGAGGGCAGAGCAGTTAATCAAAACCCCAGTGAAAGGGCCGAGCGCAAGGAAGCAGAAATGAGAACCCGCAGGAGACAACCCTGCCCCTGAAGCTTCCTCCTACAAAGGCTGCTACTGGGGCACAGGCCTTTTGCCTTCCGAGAAACGCAAATCTTGAGAGGTCTGTCCTCAATCCAGTAGCCCACCGGCCACCTCGAATCCCACCGCGCACCCACGGCTCCTTCTAGCGACCGACACGATCAGACAGTATCGCACCCAGGGAAGACAGACGTACTCAGCCCGACCTAATTAGCACAAGACGAAATTCTAGCAAGGACAAGGCGGTTTGCAGGTACCGCAGCAGTCCAGACGAAGGCCAGGCTCCGGCACGCTGTGAAGGCGTTATCAGATGCGCTCCCGCAACCACAGCGGTACCAAGGTGCTGCCCTCCAGTCAAGACGGTTACAGTCCACGAGAATTCATCCATACCTTCCGTACCAAGCAGAGGTGGTTTAATTCATAGCAATTAAGGAAAGGCAGAAGTGACAGCAAAAACCAAACCCACTCAGCTGTTTTCCACGCAAGATGAAGATATTTATATTCTGTTTTCCTAAGATATGCTATTTTTTGCAACTTTTTCTCCACCCTCTTTTGAGAAACTTCACTGCAATCTAAGTATGGTTTTTAAGCACAGTAGTTTGCAATAAATTTTTCAGCAGCTTGCAGGACTTGTTGTACTCGGGTGCCTCCTGCCACTGGCCAAGGCTGCCGCCCGAGTTGTGCTTCTTATCCTTCATTCTTGGGTGCGACACCAGTTGAGATTGTATTTCCAAGGAGAAAAAAACAACTGCATCCACTGTGTTTGTCTTGTCTCATTAAAGACTGCCTCTAATCAGCAAGCATCGGAGGCAACGAGGAAGATGTGAATCACCTTCCCCTCCCCGCCCCAAATCCACAGTAGGAATTTCATGCACGTTCCATAGCGTGCGGGAGCTTGAAAGCCATCGAAACGTGTCACGGCCGTTAGGGCTCTCCAGATGCTGAGGTAAGCTGCTAGGGCATCCGCTCCCCGGCAGGTAAGATCTGCATTCAGCAAAAGTCAGGCCACGTCTCCTGTCTCTCAGACCTTGGCATGCCTGCAGATCCTTGGCTCAGTCGCAGAAATACAGCACGCAGCTACCTCCACCCACACGAAACAGCTCACCCCAATTACCACCCTTCTTTTACTGTAACTCTTTCCCAAGCCTGCTGAGGTGAGGTCAAAGGTAACACTCTTCCATGCAAGGAAAAAAAGGAAGAAATAGGAAAGCTTAGACTGTAGCCTGTTACACCACAAAACAAACCAATTTCATAAAACCAAGCTCATCAGCACGTGACCAGCTCAGGCTGCAAACAGACGCTCACACGGAACGTGCAGAAAGCCACCCTTCCCACACCGAGGAGGAGGAATGGACCCACGGAGACAAGGCTCAAAACCATCCCACCGGCAGCGTGGCAGGGGCCAGCGAAGCGCTGGGCCGGCCAGCCATGGCTGCGGGGCTCCATTTCTGCTCTGACCACCCCATTGCATCCCTCACTGCTTTCAGCATCACAGGCAAATACTGTACCGGCGTTCTGCACAATAGGCAAACCACTGGAATTCCTCTGATGCTACCCAAATTTTGTTCACAGCTGCCTGTGAGCGAAACTCAGAGAGGACACCCAGTATGACCACTTACTTTCATTCACCTACTGCCATTTGCTGAATCCGTGAGCAGGAGTGGAAAGTTCCCTACTGAGCCAGGAAAAAAAAAAAACCCAATCAGCACGGCAGAGAAGTAAGGCTTTGCTAACGCCCCCTTCAGATTCACCCTGCGCCTGCAGCCATGCTGGCTGCTTTCAGCCATTTCACGCTCAACCCAAGGGCTTGACCAAAGCCGTATTGACCCCAGAGCGTCAGTTTGCAGCACTGAGTTTTAATCTTCTGCTAGCTGCACGCGGCCGAGTCAAAAGATGCACGTGATGCCAAAGCACTAAGTGCACAAACTCGTTAAGGTAACCATTGCTATAATCGATTGCAATTAATAGGTGAGGTCAGCTGCACCAGTCATTCGGCACTCAGGCAGCAGACCGCTCGCTCGAAGGGCCAGGCGCTTTACACGGCCACCTTGTCCATCCTCGGGCCCCAGGGTGGGATCAGTTCCACACAAAGCACCTCCAGAAGCATCCCTGATGTCCAGCACATTTCCCTCGCTGTGTGTCAAGTGGCAGCTCTAATCCCCAGAGGAGGGGGACAGTTTACCCCCCTGCTGTCTGGCTGCAAATTTTTTGATTTTCAAAGCGTGCTGTCACACTCGCCGCTCCTTCCCTTCAACTAAGGAAAGGCCAATACCCCTATTTCCTTGTGGGCCCTATTTCTTAGGCCTCTGACCATTCATATTAGGCTCTGCTCTCCAGCTGGACTGTACCCATCCTGAAAAAGGATCCGGAACAGGACACAACAGTCCCGTGAGGCCTCACAAGTATCAAGGTTCGTGTACTTTGTGCATTTACGTATCCCCACAGGTTAATCTTTCCTCTGTAACAGATAGCACATCCGAGTCACTGGTTGGCCCATCTCCTTTCCTGCCAACATGCACCCCGTTCTTCACCCTCTCGTACCTGTGCAATCATTTCCACCTCAGCAGAACGCTTTGCGCCTGTCCTTTCAAAGACCCATCTTTCTGCCAGGTATTTCTCTTACGTGCCCACGTTATCAGGACAATCATTTCTTTAAGGAGCCCGAATCCTATCCAATTGGAAGGGGACCAGCTGCAAACTCAATATGCATTCTCTGTAACCCATTTTCAAAATCATAAAGGACTTTGCCAAGCAGTATCTGTTTGAGGAGAAACTTCTGTGAACTGGCTTACAGATGTCCCTCCAGAATCACCCGTAGCCACCGATACTTCTTCTGTGCATTTCTTCAACCCATTACATACTAGGAAAAGTGTTTTTAGGTGCAGTCGACCTTTCCGCGAAGCTGACAGCTGTAGCAAGATTTACTCTTTGGATTACTGGAAGCAAAAACCTCCTTCACTTTCACTGCCTAAATATTACCCCAAGTCCAATCCAAATATATTTAGAGATTTACACAAAACAGCAAGCTAACAAATCTGCCAGAAGTAGGAACAGCAGTTTCAGGTCCTCCCGTACCTCAAAGGCTGAAGAGTGCCTCAGTGGTGCTCCATCACCAGAGCACCCGGGAACATCTGGCCAGCTGTTCTTCTATAGGCTGCTCCTCCTCCTCCTCCTCGGGACTTGTCTTTCCATCTCTGCCCTCCCTTGGTCTAGGACTTTCAGACCGAGTGGGTCTCCTTGTGTCACGGTGCCTTTTTAGAAGGTAGGAAAAGATGACCAACTATCATGGCAAGAGAAGCAAAACCATCTACTTGATTTATTGCTCACCTGGAATATTTCTTTAAAATTAAAGCTGGCAAGAACAGTTAATATAATTTCTCTTAGTATTTTACCAGTGGTGTTGGACATTAATGAGGACATTGAGCTCTTCTACAGCAATATTGCCTAGAAAATTCTCACCTCCCTCCTGCTGAAATCCTGACCTATGCTGTAAGTGTTTCCTGTCTAGACTCTTACCATTCCTTCTGCCCTTTCTAAAGCCACACTAATTTGTCTGCAAGACAACAGCTACTCTTGTTCCACAAAAAGGACTATCGCCCCCTTCTCTGGTACCGTCACAACATCCTCTCCACCTTGGAACCTTCCTACAAGGAGAAACAGAGCAATGCCACACTATCCTCTGGTGCAAGACGATTAATCTCACCGGGACGCCCTTCCTCCTGGGTCAGTGGCCCTGGGGTCTCTGCCCTTCCGTCCGTGGCAGCCTTGCCTGTGGAGAAGAGCTCCTCGCCCACGGAGCCCACTCACTTCCTCCACGTCTCGTCAGCGGTGTAGATGTCAGCTCACAGGGGAGGCTCGTGGGAACACTTCTCTTTGGAGATGTCGCTGTCTTTAAGTTTGGCCACCAAAGGAAACCACGCAATACAAATTCAATCACAGAACTCAGTAGAGTTGAACAAATAAACTTTTTTTTTTTATTTTAGCTCGAGAAATGAGAAGGATTGAGACATGCAAAAACTCCAAAGTCATGTTTCAAACTTCCTTTTTCCGAAAACCAAGCACTACAAGAGGCAACACTAGCTACCCTGAGATTTCTTTCTTTTTTTTATTCTTCACACAGAGGAAATAACCACAAAACCCCTCTCTACTCTGCTGAATGATTGTCCCAGATTTGTTGAAATATGGGTGAGGCAGTGCTGTGTTTTTCACGAGCTGAACAAAGGAATTATCTTAAACATCTCCCCAGAAAATTCAAACCAAAGCACTTAGATACTTAAGAATTCCTTAAAAACTGGTAAAGCGTGGCTCGAACATCCTGGTGTGTGTGTGACACCAAGTGTCGTGGAAGAGACCGAGCAGCAAAACCCACAGTCCCTGCCTATGGCAACGCCAGATGGTTCCTTTATGAATGTAGACAGCCAAACGCCAAGGCCTCCCACGGACACAAACAGGAGAGGAAAATCAACACTATACAACCCCCCCTTAAGGCTACACAGCACTGTATGATTATGTTCATTCAGGAATTGTCAATTAGTAGTTTCCGGTAACACCCCATTTCTGCCTCATACCCCTATTTATCGGGGAGTGTCCAAAGCACATACATTCCAACCCAAAAGCTAGAAGTGCCTGGATGAACTGAAGCAGGCGACTCGCTTCTCCCCTCTCCCTCACGCTCAGACCCGAGGCAAGGAAGGTCCGTTTCCATTATCTTTCAGCGCGGATTTGGCACTATTAGCTGAGACAGAGGCTTCAGAAGGCAGAGAGAAACACTGCCATCCAGCATTGGTACCTCAGGGACCGGCGCTTCCACCCACCCGCAGGTGGGAGCTAAAACATTACTCCTTGAGCCCCGAGCAGCCCACGGGAAGCAGAAGCATCCAATACCCAGGAGATGCGTCGGTTTATACTTTGCTCCTCGCTGCTCTGGCAAGGCAGTTTCCGACACGCCGTGCTACCTCCGCCACCAGCCACCTTTCGAAGCCCGGGTTCTGTCTAGCACACAGCTCACAACCGCCAGTAACAGCACGCCAAGCGAGAGGCGAGAGACTCACAGCAGAGAATCCCTCGGGGAGAGATACCCACCACAAGAGCACTGCTTCTCAGCACGGACAATGTTCGTTTTAGAGAAGATTCCTCAATTAGGAAGCCCTGACGATAAAACTATGCATTAATGATAAACACAGAAGTTTAACACAGTGCATATATCCCTTCAGGAGGAGGAAAACAACGACAGAGGAGACATTTCTACCTACCGTGTGTATCTAGCACCAGAATCAGCATCATAAAAGCCCATAAACAGAACAGTTTCAATTCATGAACAGCCCATAAAGACAGCACAGCGTCAGCTCATTAAAAGCCCATAACGAGAGCAGTGTTAGCAATGGCACTGTCCTCGGGGGAGAGCAGCCTGGCTCCTTGATGGCTAAGGCCACCCAAACAGAGGGGGAAGACACAGGCCCCTGCATGTGTCCCCTGAAATGCAGTGGAAACGGTGCGGGTGTTCTGTCACCTCGACACAGAAATGCCACATCCCCTGGGCAGGGAAGTTACACGGTTGTACCCAGGATCTGCTCACACAAATTTCTGGGAGATGCGTGAACAGGCTGCCCACCCCACCGCAGGTTTTACAGGCTTTCCTGTACACGGATTGCTGCCTGCCTTCCCGGTAAGGGCATCTGGGGAGCAGAGTGCCTGGCCCGGCACAGGGGGGCTGGTGGGCACGGGGGGGGGGGGGGGGGAGAGCTGGGGGCACGGGAGAGCTGGGGCGGGGGGGGGGGGAGAGCTGGGGGGCAGGGGGGGAGAGGGTGGGGGGCACGGGGGGGGGGGGGAGATGCGGGGGGGCCACGGGGGGGGGGGGAGAGCGGGGGGGCACGGCGGGGGGGGGGAGAGCTGGGGGGCACGGCGGGGGGGGGGGACAGCGGGGGGGCCACGCCGGGGGGGGGGGCAGACCGGGGGGGCACGCGGGGGGGGGGGAGAGAAGGGGGGCCACGGCGGGGGGGGGGGGGGAGAGCTGGGGGGCACGGCGGGGGGGGGGGAGAGCTGGGGGGCACGGGCGGGGGGGGGGAGAGCTGGGGGGCACGGCGGGGGGGGGGGAGCTGGGGGGCACGGCGGGGGGGGGGGAGAGCTGGGGGGCACGGCGGGGGGGGGGGGAGAGCGGGGGGGCACGGCGGGGGGGGGGGAGAGCGGGGGGGGCACGGCGGGGGGGGGGGGAGCTGGGGGGCACGGGGGGGGGGGGGGGAGAGCTGGGGGGCACGGGGGGGGGGGGGGAGAGCTGGGGGGCACGGCGGGGGGGGGGGAGAGCTGGGGGGCACGGCGGGGGGGGGGGGGGGAGAGCTGGGGGGCACGGCGGGGGGGGGGGGAGAGCTGGGGGGCACGCGGGGGGGGGGGGGTGGGGGAGAGCTGGGGGGCTGGGGGCACGGGGGGACACGGGGACAGCGCTCCCGCACGCCCGCAGACCCGAGCAGGTGTACGGGGACCCGGCCAGCTCACAGCCGGGATTGCCTCCTCGCCTCCCAGGGTTAAGACAAAGGCCCCGCTGTCCTCTCGGCCCCTCCGCAGCCCCCCGACCGCGCACAACATTCACCAGGAGCGGTTCGGCAGAGGCCGCCCTGGGCAGGGCGCAGCACACACACCCCCCCCCCCCCCGCCGTCCCCAGCCACTGCGCCCCCGCGCCGGGCCGCGCACCCCGGGCGCCCGCGCGGGGGCCCCCGGCCCGGGCCCCGGCCCCCCCCGGGGGGGGGGGGGTGCCAGCCCTCGGGGCCAGGCAGCCCCGAGGAGGGGAAGGGGGCAGCCAGACCCCCTCAGCCGGCGCCAGGGCCAGGCTGGGCCCCGGGAGGGATGGGGAGGGGGCCGGGCGCTCGCAGAAGGGCCGGGCCGCGCTGCCCCGGGAGGGAAGGGGGAGGGAAGGGGGCCGGAGGCGGCCGGCTGGCCCGGGCCCGCCCGGCCGGAGGGAGCGGAGGGGGGGGCGGGCGGCCCAGGCCCCGGCCCAGGCCCCGGCCCCGGCGCACTCACCCGCGCGGCCCGGCTGCCCGGGCGCGGCCAGCAGCAGGAGGCAGAGGCAGCTCCGCGCCGCCCGGGCCCAGGCCATGGCGCTCGGCGTCCGCATCGCCCCTCCCGGCTGGGGCCGGCTGAGGCCGCCCGGAGCGGCCCCGAGCTCCAGGGAGAGCCCGGCCGTGCCAGGAGAGGCACCCGGACACCCCCCGCCTGGCACGGGCTGGGAGAAACCCAGCGTTCCCACTTCCAACACCTTCTTGGGGGAAAAAACCAACTAAGTCCCGAGAGCGAGCGGGTCCCCGAGAAGCAGCTTGCTGAGGGGAATGGAGACCACAGGCACGGTGACGGCTGGCCCTCCCTTCCAAAAAACTGCATTGCAAATGCAGATTCAGGGCAGGTTTAGGTTGGACTTTAGGAAAAACTTCTTCCCCGAAAGGGCTGTCAGGCTCTGGAATGGGCTGCCCAGGGAGGTGGTCGAGTCCCCATCCCTGGGGGGATTTAAGAGGAGGAGAGATGAGGTGCTGAGGGCCAGGGTTTAGTGGTGGGATGGCAGGGTTAGGGGGACGGTTGGACTCGATGATCTTAAAGGGCTTTTCCAACCCAAGCGATTCTATTCTATTCTAAATCTGAAGCACATGGAAACACAACTTCCACATTAGCGTTCTGCTGCCACGGGGTACAGATGAGTTAAGAGAAAAAAAACCCAGAATGAGAACGCCGTCACAGGCATCGCTGCCCTCCGCTCCGAGCGGCGTACGTGGTGCTCTGACCTGCCTCCGGCCAGCCCACATCAACCCATTAAACACCCTCCCCGGGGACTCCAGGGAGCACGGTGTCTTCCCCCGGGAGAAGGAGGCACAAACATGTGACACACCAGTCACCGTACTGAAGGGGCGATGGGGAAGCACCCTCATGCCACAGCAATAAGCAGCGTGCGAGGGCCTTGACAAAAACAACCCAGTTTTACTGACAGCTTCTCAGGTATCAATAACCTTTCCTGGTTTTCCAAGAGTGGCATTTCACAGGTTTTTTTGAGCCTCCATGTTCGTTTCCCTAGCAGGTCGCTGCTCTGGATCAGAACAGACGCAGCGGAATACCTCGCCGTAGACGCCGAGCCAGGCCCACGCCGAAGGCCGCGCACAGCTCGCCAGCAGAAACAACAGACAAGACACAAGTGCCCTGTGAGGGCTGTCGCCAGAAAACACCCATACACACCCAAATTCTCACTCACAGGGGTCTGACCGACACCTATGAGGTTTTAGAAATTGCTTTCGAATGCACATAATGCAGAAGATGCCATTAATAAACACGTAACGGGCTGAGCAATTGGCGCAAGCCTTCCCCCTCTCCTTAACGATGAGTTCTTGGCAGACTTTATAAAGGGTTTATACCGCCGCCGCTCCAGCGAACAATTAAAGAGGAAAGAGTCACCTGGCCCTTCCCATTCCAAAACTCTGCATCCGTTTTTGCAGGAGCTGTATCAAGACAACCTGCAACTCACGTTTCCCCCCTCGCAGCCTCCAGCAACCAGAACACCTCCTGTCCCTGCTGGAAGGAGGTGACAGCTTGACTGTATGAAGCCACTGTTATGTATCCTAACAGACCAAGCCATACGGCTACGCAGGAAGGCAGCACGCTGAACTGTGTCATACTGGAAGATGAGACAGAGGATTTTATTCCCACCTGATGTTAGAAAGAACACAGAGGTCACGTATCTTCAGCCCTTACGGAAGCTGCACACAGCTTTTGAGTCTGGTAATACCCTGTGCTGGTAAGCTGGGCGCTACCCAAGGTACAGGAGCTTCCCATGGATTAGGATAACATCATGGATCAAACGCAGCTACCACCGCACTGTACAAATAACACACAAACACGAATCATCCCACGGTTCCTGCCTGAGAGGCATGAGATTCCCAGGTCCGTACTGAGCAAAAGCTACATCCATCTCCCTGGACTTCTCCTGTCACTCACCACCGCTACCGCAGCCTTGCAACACAAGGAATTGAAGACAACACACCTCAAAGCTCCAGAAACAAACCAAAAATGAGGCCAGAAAGCTAGGACGGCTTCTGAAGACACGTTTCGGGTCAAACGCAAACCTGCCAACTTTGGAAACAAAAAACCTGGAGAGCCGCCCATCCGACCAACCAGCTGAAACACACCTGAAATGCCCACATCAGCAGAGCATCGCTCAGACACGGTGGAGGATGCTCTTGAAGGAGAACCAGGTAAAACAGACCAGTAAATCCTGGAGCTCTGCAATTTCTTGAGTCACAAGTGAAACCTCAAAGGCCAGCACTGGGCCTCAGGCCGTTACTTCTCTTCAGCGTGGACTTTACGAGTAGAATAAGGCAAAGTGAGAAAACCCACCGCAGACAAGAGCCTTAGAGGTCACTTGGTACTAAAATGAGGTGGTTTGATTCTTTCAAAGGCTTGAAGAGGAGCAATGCTCTCTTAAATGGGCATAAAGGCAAAACCAGGAAATATCTCAAAGAAGTGAACTTACCAAGAAAAAACGCACAAACAGAAACCAACTGTGTGTGCTGGACATTTCATTTCCACAGGACCACGGGAATATAAGAGCAAGCCATGCGATACAGCAGCCAGTCCAGCTGAAATCGCTCGCTGATGCGGCTGATGAGCCAAAAAGATGCAAACCCAACTATTTACACCAAAGGCAAAGCAGTATCCAGTGTGGTAACAAAGCTGATGTGGTAGGTGTTGAAAAGGACCTTACTCAATGCCTGGTGAAGGGAAGGGAACGTGGTGTTTTTCAAGGAAAAGCATTCCACCATCCTTTGGCAGAGCAGAGACACAGCCCCCTCGCCTGCGGTTGACAGGGGGACCAGAAGACAGCAGCCCCATTTCCTAAGGACAGACATCGCCGGGCGGGTAGGATACAGAATGAATTCCCCAAATGACATCTCCTGTTTGTCGGTTATTTTCACAATTCTTTGTAACAAAGCTGTAGAATCAGCAGGAAAAGAAATGTCTCAGAAATCCTCCTGTGATAGGGCTGGCTGTTACACTCCCTTTTCTAGTGAATGCTGAACACGCACCTTTGCCAGACTGGAGGGTGTAAGGACACCAACTGAGCTGGCTAAATGTGTCACAGCAGCTTTCAACAGCAGAATCAGACATGGCATGTTCTTCCCCCAACCTCGAGCCTGCTGGCCCCCACATCCTCTCCACATACCACGTGCATGGTGTTTGCTTATAAGCACTGCAAATAAGACAGATTAAGGATTTTGGATGCAGTCAGGACTTCACTGACATCACCAGCAACAGTCCAGCTGGCTTAGGAAGCACACTCGTTAACACCACACCAGCGATTGCTGGCTGATGGGCACCTACGAATCCTGGTAATGGCTCTTTCCCAAATGCATTCTTATCAAATTACATGTTTTGCCTGGCTTCCAGCTGGAGTTAATGAATGCCACGTACCTGTCTCAAACTGCGCTTGGCATTTCCCATCTAATGACCTCAAGACACTGTGGGGGCGATTAAATGAGGGAGAAGAAAATGAGGCAGAAGAAAACAGATGGAAACAGGCAGCTGCTTGTCCAGATGTAGAGGGGCAATAGCAGGATGCCACCCTCTAACCCTCTACTTTATACAGCTGAGTACACATTCTCTTCAATTAATCATCGAGTCTCACACAGAAGGCACGCAGAGGTAGACCTCTACAGCTCTCTGGGCATAACAGGAAGGGCCAAGACAAGGGCAAGGGGGTCTCCCAATGCCAATCACTTTGTACGAGGGGTAGGGCAGTTAGGATAGAAAAATTCTGCTACGTGACTATCCAAGCAGGACTGGCTCCTCCTTTGGGCAGGGAGACGGTCTAGACAACTCTTGAAATCCCTTCCCTGTTTTCCTATTAATGGGAAGTTTGCTCAAGGGGCCAAGTCCCATTTATTTCCAAAAGACTTCCAGAATCAGACTTTGAGAGCTCAAGGGAACAGAGACACAGTTTTGGCCCTCCTGGCCCTAAGCCCCCTCCAAGCAGCATGTGGCTGTACAGCTCCCACAGACCGTGACCTGCTGCTGCCCTGGCTGGTATTTCCTTGCTGCCGCTGCTCGCCTCCAACAGCGTTCCCGGCCCCAATTAACCTGGGAAAGTCTGAAACATCAGGCCCTAAAGCAGGGGAATCATTTACACCCATTTCAAAGGTGCTTTACACTGACACAACGGTGTAAAGCCCAAGTGAAACACACACTTGATGTGATCTTTCCCCTGCCTGCCTCAGTGCTGCACACGAAATCCACCGCCTGTGGATTTCCAGCCCACATGCTACACAACCTTTAAGCTACTTCTAAAGCCACTTGGAAGCCTCTTAATCGTTAAAGAAGGGCTCAGCGGGACGGCTGGCCATCACGTCCGACGGACAGACTGATCCCTGCTGCAGGTCAGGACACCTGGCTCCAGCCCTAGCGCCGCACAGCTCCCGCCCAACGACAGCCATTAACCGGCAGCGAACGAGGCAAAGCCGCGGTTCCCTCGGGCAGGCGGCGTTACCCCGCCCCAGGCACACGGGGGGGGCTTCCAGCCTGGCGCTGCGGGCCGCCGAAGCCCACCGGGAGCGCCGGGGCTCTCCGCACCCGCAGGGCTCCTCGGGGCGCCGGGCCGCTGCCCCCCCGCACGCCCCGGCCGCCTCATCCTGCCGCTGCGGACGGGCTCGCCCTGGTGTTCCCTGCGACGCCCTGGCAGGCGGGAGGGGAGCCGGGGCGAGGCCTCCCCCGGGGGTCACGGCAGGCGGGAGCGGGGCCGGGGCGAGGCCCCCCCGGGGGTCGGGGGGGGCGGGGCCGGGGCGAGGCCCCCCGGGGGCCGCGGGGCCCCGGGCCCCCCCGGGGGGGGGGGGGCCCCCGGGGGGGTCCCCGAGCACCGGGACGGCGCCCGGGGCCCAGACCGGGGCGGGGCGAGGGCCTGGGCGGCGGGGGGGGGCCGGGGGCGGCGAGGCCTCTCGCTCCGCGGCAGCGGGCCGCTCCCTCCCGCGCGGCGGGCTCACGGCGCCGGACGGCCCCCACCGCGCCCCAGCAACTCACGCCGAGCGGGGCAGCGCGTCCCGAGCCCCGTCTCTGCCGGAGCCCCGCGCGGGGAGCGCCCCGGGCGCAGCCGCCCCTCACCGCGGGGCGAGGCCCGGGACAGGAGGGGCCGCGCCCAGCGCCGATGCCCCGCCCCCGCCCTCGCCCATAGGCTGGCAGGCCTCCCTGGCAGCCAATCGCCTCCTCGCGTGGTGCGCACTTCCGCCT
Organism: Gorsachius magnificus; assembly: GCA_034008185.1. Lineage (NCBI taxonomy): Eukaryota > Metazoa > Chordata > Aves > Pelecaniformes > Ardeidae > Gorsachius > Gorsachius magnificus. The sequence goes on along the minus strand of CM067100.1, from coordinate 5,609,446 downwards.
CGCCGGGTCGCAGCTCCTCTCCGCCCCCGCAGCTCCTTCCGCCTTCGCCCTGACTGGCTGCGGGCGCGCGTTCCCCGCCCCCCCGCGGCGAGGCGGCGGGCGCCCATTGGCTGGCGGCGGCGCGGCCCGGGCGCCGGGGCGCGCGCGGCGTTTCCTAGCAGAGCAGCGCCGCATGGCGCCGCGGCGCGGCGGGCCGGTGGGCTACGCGCTGTGTGCGGGCGCGCTGCTGCTCGGCAACCTGCTGCTGCTGCAGGGCGCCTCCCGCGCCCGCCCCACACGCCGCCGGCGGGCGGGCCGGGGGGGCGGCCGCCGGGCCCCCCCCCCCCGTGCGAGGAGCCGGGGACCACGGCGGGAACGCCACGGCGCAGCAGGAGCTGGGCCACGGCTGCGTGAAGGTGAGGGGCGGGCGGGAAGGGGGGCGGCTCGGCCGGGCCCGGCCGCCGGTGGCCCCCCGGGGCCCTGCCCGGGGGTCGGCGGAGGCCTACGGCGAGGTGGACCGCACCCGGGTGCAGTGCCGAGCGCTGGACGGCATCGAGTGCGCCGAGCCGCGGAGCTTCCTGCGGGGCAGCCGGCCCTGCGTCAAGTAGGACGCGTTCTCCGCGGGCGGGAGGGCCCCTCGCCGCTCCCCCGGCCCCTGCACCTCTGCCGGCCCCCGCGGGAGGGAGCCCCGCCGCAAGCAACGGGGCGAGGCCGGCGGGGAAGGCTCGCCCGGGGGTGCGGGGGCGGCCCCCCCACCCCCCTGAGGCACCGCCGAACGCTTCCCTTGCAGGTACACTGGACACTATTTCATTACCACTCTGCTCTACTCGTTTTTCCTGGGTTGCTTTGGAGTGGATCGATTCTGCCTGGGCCATACCGGGACCGCCGTGGGGAAACTGCTGACCCTTGGAGGACTGGGGATCTGGTGGTTTGTCGATCTGATCCTCCTCATCACCGGCGGGCTGATGCCCAGCGACGGCAGCAACTGGTGCACCGTGTACTGAGGGGAGCAAAGGCTGCTCGCGAGAGCTGACCCCAAAAGAAGCCATCAGCGTCTGCAGGACTGGGGACGGACACCTCCGCTTGACCCGCAGCGCCAGAACAGGCTTCTGCCCTGCACAGACATGGCTTCACAAAGCTGCAGCTTGATGTGCAGAACAATTCTTCTTGTTGATTCCTCTGTGCAGACTTTGGACACAAAATTGTTCAGTATATATTTTGCTTGTTTAAAACAATCTGGACTCCCCACCCCCGCCTTCAAGCGGTAACAGTTTAAGAAATCAGACCTTGCAAACACAGGTGGTCAAACAAATCTTAATAAAGTCTGGAAGGAGCTGACTCCGCGTACTTTCAGTATGAGAGCACATGCGGCCACTCTGAGACGCTGGCCGCTAGCGTGTGGTTCTGCGTTACCAGACTTTGCAAACCTTTATGGTTGAGTAACCTAACAGAAAGTTACAGAGACTCTGTGGTAAAGTGATGTGCTCTAATTCTACGTTATTTGTTTAAAAAGGTGTTGACTGGCATCAGGGGAAGCTGGGTTAGCTTTAGTGGAACTGCACCCTTTGGAGAATGTCACTTCCCACTCTCCTGCAGGCGGGGAAAGCCACAGTGCAGCAAATAAAGTTACGATTCAGGCCTCTCAAAAGCAGCACTTGTGTCCATTGATGTAACCCTCCCTACCACGCTCATATTCTAGAAAGATCATCTGTAGGACGCTGCAACCGCTCTGAAGGAGTACATGTGTTATTTTAAAATGACGTGTTTCTCCCCTTGTCCTTCCTAGTAAATAAGGGTCCTTTTCAAAGCATGTTCCCATCATGCTGCCCTTTCCGTGATTGGGACAGGCATATTATTTAAAACCCATGACCATTCAGTGTCAACCATGTGTAGTTTACAAAATTGTTAAATAGCAGCTTTGCCTCATTAGTGACAGAGGGCTCCTTTCCACCCCGAGCTGCAGGAAACAGATGGGAGCTGTGGGAGAGCTGGGAAGGGACTGGAGCTGCCAAGGGGTAGCTCCCATCTGCCCATTCATGTGCTGGTCACCCCTCCAGCTCCAGCCCACGTCACAGGGTGCACGCAGTACTGAAATGAGTGGGAGCTTCAAGCAACCACGCACCTAAAAGAGGAAGCCCCACCAGATGCAGTCTGAAAATTTACAGAGCTGAATAAAAATGGGAAAAGGAAGCTGCAGTAAGCCACAGCCAGAAGCAGTCACAAAAGGCCATAGATGCAAAAGTCTGGTGTCATTTGACGTAAAATACAGCAAGCGTACGCTCTCTGCTCTCACACGGTTCTGCAAACCGAGGACCCTCCAGCCGGTTCCATTTAGCGAATTTCTGCCTGCGCTACTTGTGCCTCCAGTGGAGCTGCAACGGGGTTCAGTTTGGCTGGGAATTCTCCCTGCTCCAGTTTTGGTTTGTGGTTTATTGCAACAACTCCTCCTCTCCGGGGAACGGGGTTTGTATCCCATTTAGGTCACACGTAATCTGAACTTGGCAGCTTCGAATGGGTCTCAGGGCACTGGGGTGGGGGGGAGGCTTCATCATGAAACTACCACGTTCTTTGGACCAGTGGAACAACACAGCTGAAAAGCCCACGGTGGGGAAAAAATTATGCAGCGAGCCAGAAGGGAAAAAAAAAAAAAAAAAAAAAAAATCCCACATGCAAAAACCCATCGTCATTAACATCTCCCCATGTCCTCAGCCCAGCAGCTGCCAGCTAACAGCAGGACCTCACATTCCTTCCATGTACGAGGCTGTCACGGACCACGCTGAGGAACACCAGGGGTGTTGGTCTGACAGCCTCCTCCTGCCCGCGTGTTCAGAAAGGCAAAGACAGTTGTGATCTCCCTGCCACCACCGCGCGCCCGCCCCCTCTCGCGCCCAGAACCGACCTGCGCCCCGGGCAGCAGCGCCTGCGCCCCCTTCACAGACGGCCACAAGAAGTGTGCTCAGCCAGTTCTCACTGGAAAATGTGACGTTGAAAGCAAGAGGAAAAAAAAGTAACAAAGCGTTTAAACCAAGAGTTTTACTGGGCCATACTTGGCCATGGAAGGGCTCAAGATGAGCAACAGCCTTAACGCCATCAGCAACAAAATTAAACTTGTACCTTGGGCCGGGAGGTTGCACATCGCCTGGAGACGGACGGTTTCTGCTCCAATCTGTCGTGTTCCTTACCAAACACACGCCCTGCGAGCATGGGGTGCTTCTCGCCCCGTTAGGCTCTGTCCCCTCCTTTTCTAGCAGTGACAAGATCAAAAATTTTTTCAAAGCCCCTGTGGTCCCCTCAGCTGCTGCGCCCTGTTCCCCCCGCCCCGGCGGGGACGGCGTTCAACCCCCCAGCAACCATTACCCAAAGCACACAACGCAAACGGACAGCCTGGAAAAGCGACTGGGATTTCCTTCTTTATTTAAAAACACAGGGGAAAAAGGGCGTTCCATCTCCTGCAGCCAGCATTTACAGGCGGTAACCGACACCACGGGAGTCACGGAGCATCGCCCACGCGAGGCACCCCGGCCCTAAGAGCACTTGAAATCCACAGCCAGCACTCGCAGGAACGCCTGAAACCACGTGGAAATTTTCACAGAAAAGAGCAAACCCATCTCTCACACCACTCCTTCCGCACGAGATTCCTTGAACCTGCACGCGTATCCCTAGGAAAGCGGGGAAGCCCACAGCACACGCTTCATTTTCAAAAGGGAGCAGCTACGGGGGGGTGGGGGTGGGGGCTGCGTTCATCCCCACGCAGGAGAGCCGGGAGGCAAACGCAGAGGTGACGGGACACTGGTTTGCTTTAAAACAACGCTGCAAAGCTCCATTAAGGTCTGGCTGCATCTGCCCGGTCCTTGGGGACGGGAGAGAAATTCCTTCCTGCAACACCACCTGCATCACGGATGGGGCTGGAGCCCGGCTCAGCTCCGAACGCGCTCGCTGCAGTCTCACATTCAGCCTTGACGCCGTCCTGGGGACGCAGGGAGGGTGGGAATGAGCAACAGGAATGTTACAAGAGCGCTGGAGCCACTGGTGGTTTGTCCTCCTGGATAATTAACCCTAATTGTGCAACAAGCTTCTGCTTCACCATCCCAGGCCCGAGGAAACGTTGCAATTATCAAGCAACAAAACCCCTTGGCACTCCATGGTTTCGAAGCCTTGCACACAGTAACCATCACCCCTCCGCATTTGATGTTTTCCAGAAATGAGGTCAGAGCGCTATCGCCAAGTGCCGTGACACGATGACTGATAGGCTTACCAAACTATTAAAACATGTTTGAAACACCATGTTATCAGCCAAACAGCAAGGCAGCCTGAAAAAAAAAAATAAAAATTTCAAACACTAGTGCAAATAAAGCAAAAAGGAGGAAAAGGAACAGCATGGTCTCGGTTTCTACAATTAAATAACAAATATCAACACTCCCCAGTACCGTTTGCATTGACTCTCACTCGTTTACAGTCTCGGTGCTCTCCAGGATCTCCACACAACCCCGCTTCGAGCCACTCTTACCCTGAATTTGGGGGGCCCCATCACCCCCCCAAGGCTGCACCAAGGCACCTGCAGCTGCGCCTGCCCCGGGCTCCAGCAGAGCGGGGCTGAGGAGCAGCCCCCCCAGCACAGGAGGGGACTGATGCAGGGAGATGCGATTTTAATCTTAAGCTCCATCGGGCTAATCAGTGCCTCGGAGCTCAACTGGTAAAGCTCTGCTGGATCCCAGGCTGAGCCTGAGCTAGGCTGAAGCACAGCTGCCAAACAGCTGGGGACCTGGAAAGGGCAGGGGCAAGCCAGGTTTTGGCTCCTGGGGAGCACCTTGGGCTGATTTTGCAGAGCAGAGAGCATGTAATGACACAAAAGAAAGAAAAAAAAAAAAAAAACCACCAGGTCCACAGCGAAGGGAACCCTTGTTATCCAGGCCACTCCACGTGCTGAGCTCGCAACGCGATTCCCGCGCCGGCCACCCGGATTTATTAGCTGGCGTGTATCTGAGGTGGCAAGGAGCGTGCCCGTGTCCGACACAGGACATGGCATTGCAGCGGGGCCAAGGCAAACGCATTTAAAAGCCCCCACGTGCCCGTCAGCAGCCCCTGGCCCCCGGCACCGCCTACAGCCTCACCCAGAGCCGCTGCCTCCTCCCGCGGGGCGTGCACGGGCGCCGCAGCAGCTCAGTGCAAGGGATGCCTGCACTTGGCTCGTTTCAGCTTAATGCCATTCTGGAGCAAAGCTTTCCTACCCAAACGCGTGCTGCGTTCCATGGTGCACGGACACGGCCCCAGCCAACGCTCCTCGCTGCCGCACCTCGGGTCTGGGTAAGCCAGGCCTGAACGAGAGCCCTCAAACGGAGCGCGAAGCAGCACCTACGCCTGGATGGGCTCGATGCAGCTCTCGCAAAGTCACACCAACACAACCCCAGCGCTGACAGCGAGCAAGGACGGAGAGGGGGGTCCTTGCTCGGTACGGAGGATTACACAGGCACCTCAGGGTGATATCAGACGATCTCGCTGCCTGGGGAATACCTGAACTTTCTACATGCTATTTATCACACCTCCTACAGGAGCTGGTTTGGTTATGGAAATGACGCGTTCACGTTGCTCTAAAAACTTCTGCTCATTTTCATTTGAAGGCAGGCAGCGGGCGAGTGGGTTGGACCAGTCCTCCCAGTTTCACTTACATGCTCAGCTTTCATTGCTTGTTGCTAAAAGCACTTCACCACCCGGGCACGGCTTTCTGGTGCCCAGATGTAGGCAGTGCAAAACCGACACCGTACCTGAGAACCCTCCCGTCCCCGGGAGCCAGCGCTGCACCGGCTGCCTGCCCAGGCGCTCGCTCCGAAGGTACCGAGAAAGCCTTTCGGAGGGGCTGAGCAGGGGGCCTGCCAGCGCCGGGCTTTAACGGTGGCCACGGGTATAAAAAGACATAATTAAAAGCCAACAGATTTGTTGATACATCACTCGTCAGGCAGAGCTGAGCTCCTTAGGGGAAAAAGTCATCAAAAGTTGCAGCGCGTCCCTTGCGCAGGCAGCTGCGGGCTGGCATCTCCCCGGCCTGCCTGGGGAAGGCTGAGCAGCACGAAAGGGGAAAAAAAGTGTTTTTCCAAACACAAGAAAGGCCACGCTCCCCTTCACGCCTCCGAGACCTCCTGCCGCTTCCTCCAGGCTTGGCTTTTGGGGGAGTTTATGTGGGTGCAGAGGAGGGTGCCCCTGCACCTGGGCGTGCTGGGGACCAGCGCCTCCCGCCCTGCACAGCACCAGGGGCCTGCAGGTTGCCCTGCCCGGAGGCGGCTTCCAAAGCACGGAGCCACCCGAAAGCCCAGGTAGGAGCAGGCAGGGACCCCGCTCCCCGGCGGAGCAGGGCGCCGGGACGCGGGTCCAGCCGGATCCTGTATCGCAGGGAAGAGCGGTGGTGGAGGGAAGGGGCACCTCACCCCCGCCGAGATGACGGGGTGAGCTCGCTCCGAGGTGCTGAGAGGACACGTGGAGACCGGGCCCCCCAAACCGCCCGGTGGGGACCCCCGGCAGCCAGGGAGGCGGCACACAGAGCCGGGGGGTGGCTCAGCACCCGGTCAGACATCGGAGGTCCGGATGCTTTCATCGTCCAGGTCGAAGGCGAACGGCTTCTCCTTGAGATGCTGCGGCTCCGACTTGTGCCGCAAGCGCTTGCCCGGCGCGGCTCTGGCGTCACGCTCCGAGAAGGCCGGCAGGAACATCGAGTCTCTCAGCAGCGCAGGCGTCTCCTCCGGCATCGCCTGCTTCCCCTCCGCCTGCGGCACCGGCGTCCAGGGCTGCCAGGAGGAGGTGGAGGGGGCTTTGCACAGCGCTCTCCTCTCCTCTGCTGCCTGCCTCTGGTGGGGGGGGGCGGCCGAGCCCCCGGGCTTGACCATGGAGCCGGATCTCATGAAGGACATTTCCTGCAAGGACAGGCACAGGGTGAGCTCTGGCTGGAGTTGGCTTTTTGCGTGTGCAACTGCTGTGAGCAATTTGCAAAGCCCTGGGGAGCAGGACCGGCCCTTTACAGGCTCTGCAGAAAGGGAAAAAAGCCCTAAACAAAGTGGAAGTCTGAATTAAATGGCCCTTTGCCACCAGTCAGGCTCTCGCTCGTGCCTTGGAGCAGAGCCGGGTTCACGCGGGTCCAGTTCGATGACTGAATCTCACTTTTCAATCTTTTTCGAGGAAACTTTTCCAGTGACTGGCAAACCAACCCAGAGAGGGCAAGGATCTCATCCTGGAAACGGGCTAACCGAGCGCTTACGTGAGCCGCTAAACAAATATCTTGTACACTGGCATGATCTTCATTTGACACTAAATGCGAAGCAGAAGGGACGTGACCTACCCTTGGGCGGGTTTTCAGGGCCTGGACCGCCCCTGTGATTACTCGGATCCAGCTGTGCATGTCCTCGGGGCTGTCTGCCTGCAAAACACACCAGCCCGCATCAGGCTTTGCCCCCGCAAGGCTCTGGTGCGGCCAGAGGCGATCCCCGCCGCAGCGAAGCGTGGACACGCAGATGGACAGGCTACCACAGCTCCCAGTATATTTGCTACCAATTTATGCTTGCTTAAAAAAAAAAAAAAAAAAAAATCACTGCTCCACCCCACCCACCCCCCGCAGAAGGGGAGCCACTCTCCACATTGCACTTTTTTTAAATGGATAAAGCATTTTTAAGGGGGAAAAAAAATTGCCGGGGTGTTACCAACCCTGCCCCTGCACTGGCAGAGGCTCGGGGGCTGCATCCTGCCACGAGCCCGCCCGGGCTGCGCTCTCTGGGCAGCGGGGCCTGGCGTTTTGCCCGTGCACGTGGGGACGCACACCCACCACACGGCATGGCACGGCACGGCACGCTGGCTGCTCTTCAGGGACTGGCAAGTGCCCAGGGGTGCTGCAAATGCCAACAGCACCGTGCACAGCATCCCCCATCTGCTGCCTCCCCCCAGCCAGCTCAGCCAGCAATGGGGGGGCCGAATGAATCATAGAATCGCTTTGGTTGGAAAAGCCCTTTAAGATCATCGAGTCCAACCGTTCCCCTAACCCTGCCATCCCACCACTAAACCCTGGCCCTCAGCACCTCATCTGCCCTTCTTTTAAATCCCCCCAGGGATGGGGACTCGACCACCTCCCTGGGCAGCCCATTCCAGAGCCTGACAGCCCTTTCGGGGAAGAAGTTTTTCCTAATGTCCAACCTAAACCTGCCCTGGCGCAGCTTCAGACCATTCCCCCTTGTCCCATCGTCCATCCCCAGGGAGCAGAGCCCAAACCCCCCGCCCCCCCACTCCCCCAGCCGCTCCCCAGCAGCCTGGGGCTCCAGACCCCCCCCGCCCCAGCTTTGTGGCTCTCCTCTGGACACGCTCCAGCAGCCCAACATCTTTCTGGTAGTGAGGGGCCCAAAACTGAACCCAGCATTCAAGGTGCGGCCTCACCAGCACCGAGCACAGGGACACGGTCACTGCCCTGCTCCTGCTGGCCACACCATTCCTGATACAAGCCAGGAGGCCATTGGCCCTCTTGGCCACCTGGGCACCCTGGTGGCTCAGGGCAGCGAAGGGCCGGCCAGAGCTGCAGGGGAGGGGAGATGCAGCCGCGGCCCCGCGCACTCGGGATGCCCATCGGATCGGATCACCCTGTGCTCGTCTCTCTGCTTTTTCCTGCTTGCACAAACAGCCGCTATTATAAATAAGCCCCAGGGGAGAAGTGAAACCACTGGCAGCTCTCCCCTCATGCCCGTGCCCCAGCGCCGGGCGAGGCTGTCACAAACCCATCGGCTTGTGTTTGCTGGCCACGGGGGCACAGCCTGCGTGCAGGAGCGTGGCTTGCGCGCGCTGTCGAGAGCCGAACTTACTGCATGGAAAAGCAAACCTGCCTCGGCAGCCTCACCTGGATGTAGAAGGTTCTGGAGCTCGTCACAATTTCAAAGAGGTTGTCCCGCATCAGGAGGTCACTAGAAACAGCGAGGAGGAGATGGTCACTACCCAGAAGTCACCGTGGATGTTAAAATAAAGTTCTGTATTTATCCTCATCCCTAGAGCGTGCTGGGAAAAAATGTACTGAAGGCAAACCCGGGATCTCATGGGGACTCTGAGAAGGCTCCAGCTCCCCAGAGACCTTCGGCTGCAAACACCCTCCAGCTTCTGCCGCCTGCAGGCAAACCCCCGCCCCTCCCCAGAGCCGTAATCCATCTCACAGCTCATTGCAAATGTGAATTTTCTATTACTTATTAAGAATAAAAATTCAAAGCTATATTAATAAAATATACTTTTACTTTAGCTAAAGGGGTTTGTTTTCTTAGTTTGTTTTCCACTGCAAGTCTTCAAGTTACTTGGATTTTATCAGCCTGGCTGCAATAAATTGTTCCCAAGATGCGGTGCAGCCACCTGCGCGTGTTCAAGGAAAATGCCTACACGGGGCTTTTGGCAGCTTTATGAACACCTCTGTTCTGTCGAACGATGCCATTTACTGTGCAGGGCCCCGTACGCCTCAGTCTACGGGGAGAAGAGAGCTGCAGGAGCGCGCCTGCCCGGCTGAGATGGCTATCGGCGCTGGAAGAACAGAGGACGGACAATATCCTGCATCCAGCCCCGTTTCCCCGACCTGCTCATGGAGCTGAAGGGGAAGAAATTTTTTAAAAGCCAAACAAAAGAGGCGGCGCTTGGGTTGCAGGGCTGTAAAAGCAAAGCGAGCGGCAGCGCAGCTCAGCCTGGCCGCTGTTCGGGGCCCTCTGGGCTCCCCGGAGGAGGGAGCCGAGTTTCCTTCCTGCCCTCCTCCGGTTCAGCTCCTCGGGGAGCTGCTCCCCACCAGCAGCCAGAGCTGCTCCGGCCCCGGCACAGCCTGGGGCCTCGGCAGGAGCTGCAGTCCAGGGAAACACAGACAGGAGCATTACCCAGACTTGACCAGGCACTCGTGGGTCTTGCAAACGTCCTTCAGGAGAATCGAACGCAAGGGCTCCTTGTCCTGCGGAGAGGAGAGGGGAGGGTGATGGGCTTGGCTGGCCCCCGGGGCTGGCAGCGCTGGGATGCGCCTCCCACGGAGCCCCCACGCCGGCAGGGGAGGGCAGCAGCCCCAGACCCCCGGCGGGGGCTGCTCACCTGCTCACACTTGTAGTAACTGATGGAGAATTCATCCAGAACGAAGTATCGGCGCTTCCAGCTCTTTCTCTGGAAAAGAGAAGAGGAAACCGCTGGGTGCTGGGCTCTGGCACTCCCCCCACGCTGTTGCGGTCCGGCATCCCGAGCATCCCGAGGGCATCCCGGCCCCCGGGGGAGCAGCCAGCCCAACGCCACCCGCCTGGCTGAGCCACCCCGCTTGCCGCAGCACAGGCACCCCCGGCACTCACCACGTTCCCCTGCTTCACGCAGTAGCCGCTCTTGAGGACGGGGGGCCCGGCGGGCGGCTTGGTGGCCGAGGTGGGGATGTAGCTCTGCGAGCGCCGCAGCAGCGGGTGGGCGGCCAGGTCGCTGCCCTCCCCTCCGTCCCCCCCATTCTGCAACCAGAGAGCGGGGAGTTACAGGGGAGCACAGAGAGCAGGGAGGGGAATTCCCTGCTAGAAAGCAGGACGCCTGAGCCGGGGGGAACGGCAACCCCAAGCGACCCCCAGTGCAGTGCTCGTGCCGAGGGCTGACTGCAACGCCTGGAGACGAGCAGGGGAACGAACCAGAGCAGAGAGCTCGCTTTATCTCGTCGCCTGCAGCTTTTCAGACCGCTGCCTGGGTAGCATCCACTCTTCTGGCGCCCATGCGTTAAAAACAACATTAAGGAACTGGAAAGGCTACAGAAAAAGCCACAGAAGCAATTTGAGGGCTGGAGAAAATCCCTTGCAGCAGGGGAGTTAAAGGACCTCCTCTGCCTGGCGTGTCGAGCACCGAGGGGTGACCCAGCTGCAGCAGGGACCTCCCTGGGGGGAAATGCAAGGTACCGGAGCTCTTTCATCTGGCAGAGAGAGGCAGAACAAAAACCACCAGCGGGAAGGCAGAGCCAGAGAAACCCAGGTTAGAATGCAGGGATGCTTTCCAACTGGAGAGTGGGATAATAAATCATGGGAACAAACTGCTCAGGAAAGCCGTAACGTCTCCGCTCCACACTTCCATAGCCAAATTCTCCCAAAAGAAACTGCAACGCTTGGGATTCAGGTACAAAACTCGCACTTCCCCTGGCCCTGAGCTGTCTCTCCCCAAGCACGACGCTTGCTGCTATGGGCGCGGAGGGGCTGTGCACGTGGCCCTGCATCCAGCACCCACCCCCTGGCTCACCCCGAGCACCTCCCAGTGCATCCCAAGGGCCGGACCCTGTCCTGCTGCCAGCATCACCCCTGTCTCCCCGGCAGCGCCCTCCCTTCCCCCTCGGCAGCGCAGAGGATGGCTGAGATGAAACATCTGCGCTCATCTCCTTCCCCCATCCCTCCAACCCCTTCCTCCAGCTCCGAGCTGAGGTTTGAGAATTGCCATGGCAGCCAGGGTGGCTCTCACCGCCCCAGCCTTATATGGCACCCACGCTGCTGCGAGTGCCGGTGTGGTTAACCAGCGACCTGCCCGCGCTGCTCCTTCCAGCACCTTCGAGAGGCTGCTCTGGTTTCTCCAGGACAGAGATGAGCAGCCATTTGGCTGGCCCCAAACTGGCTCCTGGCACCGCCGGAGCAGAGCTCCAGCACGGCCGGGAAGGGGAAACCACCCGCTCCCCTCGCCGGGGCTGCACCAGCTCTGCCGGGCGTTACAGATGCACGCATCCAAGAAGAGAGATGGGGATGCTGCTGCAATAGGGAGCGTTACCCCCAGGAGCCAGGGTGATGCTGCTGGCAGGTCTGGGGGTGCAGCTGGAACACGGGGCTCCCCGCTGTGGTCCCAGAGCCGGCCAGGGCAGAGCCAGAAACCACGGACGTGCCCAGGAAGCTGCAGCGGAGGAATAGCCACCTTACCCGGGGCAAGCAGCAAGAGCATGGAAAATAGGCCAGCAGCTGATGCACCACCTCTAAAAAAGCCCCTCTCTGAAAGAAAGAAGTTGGGCCAGGGCTAGGTTGGGATCAAAGAGCAGCGTGAGCTCACTGAAACAAAAAAGAAAAGTCCCAGGGCTGGCTGCTGCCACGCGTTTGCCAGCGGCTGCACGGCACACGGGGAGAGGCACAGCCTTCCCTGCCCTTCCCCACCCCACGCACGGGGCCCGGGGTCCAGCAGCGCCCCACGGGGCAGTGGCACTGGGAAGGGAGAGCTGCAGCCCAGCCCGGGAGCAGCCCAGACCCCCCGCACCCCGCGCCCAGGGAAGCATTAAAAGCGCCTGCCAGGACAAACCGCCGCAATGATCTAATTCCCTGCTCTATTTTTAGGGCTGCCACTGATAAGAGCTGAAGTGAGACCCAGAGCTGGATGAGCACCCAAAAGGTGGGGAGACACCGACGGCCACAGGCACACGGGGCCATGTGCCGAGGGAAGGGGGTGCAGAGCCACGGCAAGCGGTGCCAGCCCCCGCCGCTGGGATGGATCCGTCCCTTTGGCTGCTTTGATGGGGGCAGCAACACAGGGTCCCTCTGCCCCGGGCACCTCGATGGGGGATTTGGACCCAGGATGGTGTGGGATGGCCAGGAAGCCGAGCAGATTCATAGCCTCCTCCTCCTCCTCACACCCCCTCGTCTCATCACACTTCAGGGTGAGACAAAGGAGAGGTGCTACAGGGTGCTGAGCGCAGCTATTTATACACCCAGAGTGGGAAGGGTTTGCAGGCACCCGGCTGGTTTCCAGAAATGAAAGTGCAAACCAGCCTCCCCAACAGCCCAAACCAGCAACTGCCTCCAGCCCCATGGCTGGACCTGCCCCGGCCCCACACCCCAGCCCAGCACCACGCCGAGGGACCCATGTCCACAAGCTCTGCTGCTCCGCCATGGGGTTAGGGACCGGCAGAGCCCAGCGCTGCTGCGCATTTACCGTCCTTCCCCACCACCGCGCTGCTCAGGACTGGGGGGGCACAGCTAAAGGAATAACAACGCCCAGACGCCCGCTTTCCCTGCGCTCTCCCTTCCTACGGCAGGGATCCGAGCACCATTTGCAACTGGGGGTTTGCAGACCCAGCACCCCCGGCCTCGCTGGGCACAGAAGGCAGCGCACCCCTGCGGGCAGGGCAACGACGGGAGCGGACACAAAGCCCAGGGGACACAAGGGGGCAGGGACCCCTCAAAGCACGGCTCGAGCGCCGAAGGGCCCCCGGCAGTGAGGTGTGGGAACATCAAAGCGGGGCGTGGTGGGAATGCCCTCGCCCAGCTACGCATGGAGAAAGCTGCCACCTTCCCTGCTTATCCCCATTCGGAGCTGCTCTTAAAACACAGGGCACAGAGACACCAAAGCGGGGTGCTGATGTCGCAGGGATTTTACCCCCGGGATTTGGGACGGTGCCCAGATCCTGCCAGTTCACCTGGTTGATGGAGATGGGTGTGTGGACCACCACCCCCCCGATGATCTCGGTTTTGTAGGCCACCTGGGGCTTCCTCTCCTGGGCCTGGGGCACCACCGGAGGCTTCGCGATCTCGGTGGCCGGTGGGATGCTGCCGCCCTTCGGCACCTAGGGGAGAAAGAAAGGGGGTGAAGGGCACAGGCACGGCCACGCCGGGCAGCCCCACGCCTGCACCAGGCACCATCGCCTCTGTCCTCCCAGCCTAAATGCAGCAATGTCCCTTTAAAAAATAATAAATGAACAAGCCTCCCCAATTAAGGCGGGTGTGGGCCCCACCCAGGCAGCTCGAAGGAGGCACCGAGATGGGAGATGAGAGGCGGTGAATAATTAAGCATCATCTCACATGAGCCTGCCCTCGCCTCTATGGCCCAATGCCTTAGTGGGACACTTGCTCCTTTAATTGTCTGGGCTTACTGACGAGCTTTTGTCTGCCTAACGAGGCTGCGCACGTCCAGTCCGCAGGGGCACAGCAGAGGGTCGGGCACCAGCAGCCCCGGGCAGAGGCTGCGCCAAGGGGACCCGGCTCCCGGCACCGACTCCCTCCCTTGCCCCATCCCAGCTCCTTCCCGCCGGCACCCGGCTCTGCACAGAAAGGCGGGTTTCCAAGTTCTCCTTCCCGAGCCTGCACTTCCCCTTCTCTAATGCCATTATCGGGGTCTCCGACTCCAGCCCACCCTCCCGCCTTCCACCTCGAAGCGCCCAGGGAGCGACACGCAGTCCTCTCCGCGCAAACCGCGCATCGGCTGCTGGCTGGGCTGGGCTCGTGTTTAGGCTGAGACCTGGCTTAAGTCGTGAGGGGCAGAGGTCTGTGGCCAAGACCTCACAAGCCCGCAGTTAGGAGACGTCTGGCAGGAGAGGAGAAGGGCCAAGGCCAAGGTCCCGGTCCCCCCGCGGCCACGCTGCCCGCACCGAGCCCCGGGTGCTCTCCAGCAGCCAGGCTGGGCCACGGGGCAGGCGCACGGGCAGGGGACGCGTTCGGGCGCCATCGCCTCCTGCTTGGGCAACGCCGGCGAGCGATGAGGCCAGGGAGCCGGCACGGGCCGCCTGGATGGGGGAAATGGTTTCACAACGCAGATGCAAGAGCCGTTGTGTGCGCAGGCAGCGGGGTGGGGGAAGGAGCTGCATCACCCGCAGGCAGCAGCGCAAGGGGGAAGGTGCTGCTCGGCGCCCGCTGCCAGCCCCAGCCTCCTCCCGCAGAGCGGAGCCGAGCCCCTCGGCACGTTGGCGCCCGCCCAGCGGCAGCACGCGGGGTGAGGAAACACAGGAACCCATTTGCCAAGAGCGGGGGAGAAGCCTCCGTGAGAAGCAGAAGCTGAACCTGGATCTCTGCACCAGGAGCAACACCGGAACCCTGCCCCATCCTTCCCGTCCCGCTGCGGCCAGCGGCACGCACCGAGCGTGGGGCGCACGTGCGCGCTTGGCGTGAGGCGCCCCACGCCTGCGAGCCCCGCAGAGCCCAGGGGACGGGGACACCTCTCAAAGGCCAGAGGCTGGCAAGAGCCCGAACCCCACCGAAAGCCAGAACATCCCCCCGTGCCTCTCCACCCGCGCCAAGGCGATGAAGCCGCTGCAATTCGGAGCAGCCCAAGGAAACCCAGGCACAAACGAAGAAGCCGCAGCGTGGGGAGAGGGATTTCCCACGCAGGGCAGAGCGGCGGCGAGAGCTCCTCCCCGCAGGGCTGGATGAGCCGGTCGGGACACAGCCGGAGTCGGGAAGGGCTGCCCAGCATCGGGGTATGAAAATCACCGCCGTTTACTGCGGAAACAGAAGCCGCGGCTCTCCCTACCGTCACAGCGGCTCCCAGCTCAGCCAGCCTGGCAGATCAGCGACGGGGGCCCGGGGGAGGCTGCCCTGGCGGCGCACCAGGACCCACGTCCACGGTAGCTGTTGGCAGGCCCTGGTTACAACTCCCACCCGGTTCTGCAGGTGGGGTTTTTGCTGCCAACATCACCTGAGCCCTAGGAGAGCGGTATACAGCAGAGCCCGCGCAGCCTGGTGGCCTCAGGCGCAGAGGTTGTCACGTTCAATGTATTTGCAGGTAAGAAAGGGAAACGCAGGCCAGGTCCAGTCCTGCAGATGAGTTTCCCAGCGGGACTGCGACACAGCACTCCGGTGGTTTTAAACAAAAAACTCAAAAAGAAGTTATTTGAGAGGCCCCAATCCTCACCTGCTTGCCATGACTTTTCCTTATCTTTAGTTTACAAACCACGAACGCCACGCATCGGCGCACAACCTAGTAAAACCCTGCTGGCGTTGAACTGCTCATGCCAGGCACTCGGACGCCCACAGCGCCCCCGACCCTTCCGCAGGGATCCCCCCGTGTCCGGGAGGAAGCCGTCCTGCGAACCCCGAACCCCGGCGTCCCAGCGCACGGGCGCTGCCAACCGAGCACCGAACACGGCGTGCGGACGGCGCTTCCGCCTGGGGAGCGCAGACCAGGGAGGCACCGGGTCAGCGACCGTTCACGTACGGTTGTATGGACACCACCGTAAACCAGAGGAGACGGCAGACAAACTCCTTCGGATCCAGGCGCAACCCGCGCCGCCGCGCAGGGCATTCGCTACGCCTCGTCACAAGACCCGGCATTCCAGGAAGAATAAAAATTGAGTCAATAAATTATCGCAGCCCAAGACAGACGCCCTTTGTCAGTCGCAGCGAGGAGGCGGTTCCAGCCCACAGGAGGGGAACGTCCCCGGAGCAGGCAGGGGTGGGGACCGATCCTGCAGGACCTTCCCCAGGGTGCAAGCGCCGTCCCCCCCAATGAGTAGGGTCCCTGGGGATGGTGCAGGGAACGTCTCCCACCCGAAGCAAGACGCCGAGGGGGGTCACCGCGCAGCCCTGGCCTTGCACAGGGAGGTGGCCGAGCCCACGTGCATCGCCTGCGCATCCCTGCCCTGCTCGGAACGCTTCGATCTCAGATCCAAACCAGCCCGGCCCCGCTGGCGGAACCGCACACAGCGCCGGGGTGTCTGTGCAAGAGCCTGGCTCTCGCAGGGCCATGGGGGGACCAGGGCACGCTCCCCTAGGAACGAGGGGGGGTCAGGAGCTACAGCCCCGTGCTGCAACTGCTTCAATCAGCAGCAAAACAAGGGATGCGCCAGAAGCAGAGCGGGCTCCGGGAGGAGGAGAAGACACTGCGGCCACCAGCCGAGAGCCACGCTCCCAGCCTTCCCCCACGCAGCCGCAACGCTAACCCAGCAGAAAGCCTGGCAAATTTGGGGACAGAGGCGCTCCTGGGCTGGGGACAGCCCAGCCGCCACCATCACCGCTCCTCAGGTGGGCCCGGGGAGGCGATGGAGGAGGAGAGCAGAGCAAGGAGGAAAAGCACAGCTCTTCCAGGCGCTTATCGAGCGGCCCATCGAGGCGGGACGCAGCAACGCCAGATGAGATAACACAACCTACCGTGATCTTACTGGCCCGGTTCAGCGCCTCCACCCAGTCCTGCAGGTCCTTCTGATCGCTGGCTTGTAAGAAATAGCGCTGAGATAAAGCGTTGATGACTGTCGGAGAAGGGAACGAAAGGAAGGGTGAGGGAGCCCCATCCAGTGCTCAGTGTTATTAAAACAAATCCAACAATAAACCAGCACGACAGCATCTCCCAGCTTCCCGTCCCAGGGTGATTTGCAGGTATCAGTCTTGATACCGCTCGCATGGAAAAGCGCTCGGGCACGGAGCAGGACGTGGCAGCTTGGTCAGCTGGACCCTTACAGCAGAGCTTAGGCAGGGCAGGGCCAAAGCCAGGCTTAACCCAAGGCTGCATCACGGCCCAAACTAGGACTTAACCTAGCGCTGACGTTACCCCCTCGCACGGGGCGCTTGGGGGCCCCTCGGGACTTCTCCTTCACTCAGAACTCGGGGTTTATCTCTCATCCACAGCATCGGCGCGAGCCCCCTGCGGGGTCTGGGAAGCTCCTTGGGGTCACGCTCCCGCAGACTCCCAGCGAGCGCTGCCTCCGGGCCGGCAGCCGGGGGGCTGAGAGGAAGCTCTTGGGAGATTTCTGCACCAAAAAGCTGGAGATTCTTCCAACGGCAGGAGAGCTCGCTGCAACCCCCACGAGCCTCGCACCCCGGGCTCCTCAGGAGCAGCCCCATCCCCATGCAGGGATGCACCACGCGCTCTGGTCTTGTCTTGGGCTACATCCCTCGTGATGAAGCATTGCAAAGGCAGCACCGATCCCCTGGGACAAGGAGGTGCTTGCGCTGTCATTTCTGCTGCTTTAAACCTGAGCTCAGGGCTCACGCATGAGGCACCAAGGCAGCCTGGGTCGGGCTGAGGCCGCCTGGGGTGAGGGGGAATTGGGCACCAACAGGAACACAAGCTTATGCTGGCATTAAAAAGGGAAAAAAACCTGCAACCTGTATTGCACAACGTAGTGCAGCACGGCGGGACACACGGGAAGGATTCAGGAGCACAGTGAGAGCCGGGGTCCGTGCAGGGGACCAGCACAGAGGGGACCCAAGGGGTCCTGCCCCCCTCACCAGCTCTGCCTGGGGCGTCACGGCGCCAGGGACGGCTGCGTGGGGCTGGGGCAGCATCCCCTTCCCGCCCCGACCGCAGGGACGCTGCAGGCAGGTCCCAGGGGTCTGCCCAGCAGCAGCGGGGAGGGCTCCTGGGAGAGGCACCTCAGCCCCGGTGGGGTGTCCCCCCCGCTAGAGCCCCGCCAGGGTCCCCCTCACTCACCAAAGCAGAACGGAGTTTTCGGCTTCTGTTTCGGCGTGGCGATGCTAACCTGAAACAGAGCGAGTTCAAGAAAAACTTAAAGATAATGGCGCATGCACGGGAGCCGGGAGCTGGGTGCGGGGGGCCCGGCGCGTCCCCCGCCCCCGGAGAACAGGACGGCGCGAGCCCGGGAGCCGCGGCGCAGCGGTGTTTCGGCTGTAACGCAGACCACGCGCAGCGGGAAGCGCGTGGTCCCGGGGGAAGGTCAGCACGGAGACGGGGCTTTCATCGCCCGCTGTCCCCGCCGGCGCTGGCCGCGCTGCAAAGCGATGGAGGGGAAGCTTTCACAGGCCTCGAAAATGCGATTTTCTGCCGGACCAACACAGCCGCTCTTGTCGGCAATTAAGAAAATTGAGGGAAAATAGCAGTGGTTTCTCCCTAAAAAGTAGGAACCATTTATACAAGAATAATGCTCCCTGGGGCTCCAGGCACAGCATTCACGGAGTATTTATTCTGACAGGCGTCCTCCTTCGGAGCCAGGCTATAATGCTTTAAATATGTTTTCTCAAGCAAACCTCCATTTTTCTGGCGTATTTACAGCTGGTAGTCACAGCCACCGGCATAACCCAACCCTGCAGTTTGTGACCAGGCGCTGTCCTTACAGCAATTTTCATTTAGACTAAAACATATATAATTTATAAGTGAGGCCCTTTCTGAAATGGGGAAGGCTCAACCTCCCGGCGTTGCTTCATCTGCGCTTAATTTATAAATCATGATTCAGCAGGAACAGAGAGATCTGTCCGGTCCTTTATCCGGCTCCAGCGCGGAGCTGGGCCCGGCCCGGCAGCCACGAGCCCCCGCTCCCCCCCGCAGCGGCAGCCGCCGAGGGGCAGCTCGTGGGAAGGGGCCGGGGCAGCTCTGCTTCCCGCGGCCGTGCTCGCAGCCACGGCTCCACGCGTGCCGCTCACCCGCCCGGCGTTTATTGCGCTATTTCGGGCTTCCCGTGGAAGCCAGATAATGCCATGAAGATGCACAGGAGACCGAGCTTCCCGAAGGTCTCATCCTTCAGGGCGCTGCCCTCTAAGCACAGGGCAGAGCTACGGGTGCCCCCGAACCCATCGCGAGAGGGACCTCGGGACCACCGCTACCCGCCCGTCTTCACTGGGTCCGCGCCGGGGTTAGGGGGACCGAGCGCCAAAGCGAGAGGGGCGCCGCGGCACGAGCACAAACCCTGCCTTGGTCTGGTGCCGGAGCAGCGACGCCGAGCCGACTGCCAGCTCCGCGTCCAGCTCGCGCTGACACCCTGCTCCTGTCCCCACGCAGCCCCGGCCGCCCCGCGTCCTTCCTCATGGCAGAGCAGTTCCTCTTCCTCCCACACCCCGACCTCGCAGCCTGGCCCGTGCTGATCCACGAGCGAAGGTGAACGCCAGTCCCAGCGCGGGGATCGGCCGTGCTGCAGGGACGCCCCCGTTCCCACAGACCCTCCCTGTCCCAGGGGGACGGCACGGGCTCGGGCAGGACCAGGACCTTGCCTCGGGTGCTGCCAGGGCGAGCCATCGCCTCTCCTGGGAAAGCCGCGCGGATAAGGGGACAACAGGGAGCGTTCATTTTCCCTCCGCCCCACCCCGACATTACCTTGGAGATGTAGGTCAGCTGCAGAGATCCGACAGCACCCGCACCGATGGCCAGGTTCTGCAAAACATTTAATGAGCAATGGGAGTTAAATGGCAGGGAGAGTGCAGAGGCGGCGAGCCAGGCTGTCGTTCAGCGTCGCCGGGGTCAGGCAGCAGAAGCAAGAGCCACGCCGCCGGCCTCGCCTGCGCCCTCCTCTGCACACCTGGGACACCCCGCACCCTCCGAGCGGCTGGGACCGGCCCCGAGCTCCGTGCTTTCCCTGGTCCCGCTCCAAACGGCCCGGCCCGCTCGCCGCCCCGTGCGGCGGCACCTCGGGTGCAGGACGGGCCCCGAGTCCCAGCTCGCGCGGCCCGGAGAGCAGGGCGTTGTGCGAGCAGCGGCCAGGAGGCTGCGGTGGGTGGCCGCCCGCTTCCCCTTCCCCTTTTAACCCGGCGACGAAGAACCCGCTGCCAGATGCTCTTCAGGAAGGCAGGTGCCTCCCCAGCCTACAAGCAGCGCTCCAGCACCCCGGGGTTTCCAGGAGGGTCTTCCTAGAGCTCGGCTTTGGCTCTTGCTCTTTTAGGCTTGACTGCAAGTGCTGGGGGAGCTCCTGGAGACATCGGGCACGACGTGCACAGGCTCCATCTCCCCCAGCTCCTGGTCCAAGGGCTTTTGCTGCACGACACCACCTCCAAGATGACAAGTATTTCTAGGACGACCTCTTCTCTTTCTTGTTCTCATTATCTCTACGCTAAGACACAAGGGAGATGTAACGCCTCCCACGGGCACAGCGTTTCTGTAGGCTCCTCCAGGGTACCAGTGGCTCCTGGCGGTGGAAGCTGCTGCTGGGGCAGTCCTGGACACCACGGAAGTTCGCAGGGGGGGCTGCTCTGTTGGAGCCTGGTCGTGGCCGCACCCAGCCCTGGGAGAGCCCAGCAGACAAGCGATGCAGCAGACAGCATCCTCCTTTGGGGACCGGGAGGAGCCGCCCCCGCCAGGGCAGCCCAGCGGGGAGCCCAGGATGCAGCTAAAGGCTCGCTAACAACTTCCACGGACGCGCCCAGCGGGAAGCCGGGAGCAGCGCCGGGAAGCCGGGAGCAGCGCCGGAGCCTACCTGAGGGTTGTCCATGTACCAGAGGAGGCAGTTGGCCTGGGTGTCCAGGATGAAATACCTCCGCAGAAACTTGCCGCAGGTCTCATTTTCTTCAATGTCCAGGAACCCGCAGATACGGTTCTGTCGATCCAGGTACGGCATGCCGGGCTCCTTCTGGCATCACCCTGCAGGGGAGGGATGGGCAGGGAGAGGTGGGTGCTCTGCTCCCGCAGCCCCGGCTCCCCAGGGAGCTCGCTGCTCCTGCACCTGCAGCCATCCCAACCCGCGCGCGCCGCGACGCCAGCGCAGGCGCTCAGCCCCCACCCGAGCTCGCAGGAGGGAGAGGGAAGGAACAACCTGCCAGGGCTGACCCGCACGAGCACGTTAGCTGCTTCTCCTCGCTGAGAAACGAGGCGTTGCCGTAAACGTGCACACCGCCCCCCAGCCCCGCGCGCTGCCAACCCCACCATAGCCAGGGAGCTCAGAAGGCGCAAGAGCCCACACGGCGCTCGGCAGAGGGGCTGCGGCTTCGCTCCTCGCCCAGCGCCCCGCTTCGCATCGTGCCCCGCGGCCGCCGGCCAAGCCTCCTGCAGGTCCCATCTCCCAGCCTGCCCAAACCTCCCGCTGCCCCTCCCAGGCCCCCCCAGCCCACAGCTCAACACACAAAAAGCAAAGTCAAACTGCTACTGCTGCGCGGTCGCGCTGCGGGGAAGCTGCCAAACACAAACTTTGTCACCCAGCACGCCTCTGTCACAAGAAGGGGCTGCCCCGGGTGCAGGGCACATCCAAAATAGCTCAGTAAGGAACTGCAGGACTTTGGGAACCCGGGAGCTGCAGAGGGACGTGGTCACCACACGCTGCTGAACAAACGCTCGCCGGCTCGGCTCAGAGACTGCTCATGGCAGCACCACGGCCATCGGGATGTCCCGGGGCAGCCACAGACCGATGTCGAGTGGCAGCCCTGGGCCCCAAACTGCCCCTGTCACAGCGGTGGTCAGTCCCACCAAGCTGCCCTCCAGGGAGCTCAGCAGCGTGGGGCAGCCCCGTCCCACGGCTCAGCCTGCTGAGAAAGGGCAAAGTGGCCACAAAGGATTTGACACGAGACACCAGGTCCCTGGGAACCGTAACGAAAAATAATCCCGAAGCAGACCAGGCACTAGAGAGAGCCCGAGCACGCTCCCAGGAAATGGAAAACAATCTGCAACTCCAGCAGAAAATCTGTGCAGCCAGGATGCCGAGTCAGCAGGGAAAACAATGACCCATCGCCGCGGGGCCAGGCCGTGTCACCAGGTCTGCCGCGGGCACGGACCCTCCCCGGCGCTGCCCCCCAGCCGGGGGAGCCAGGAGGTCGCCTCCGAGCCCCTCGGCTGCAGCAGGGGCAGAGCTGGGCTGCAGGACCGACCTCGGGGGCAGCCGCAGCACGAGCCCCCGCTGCCGAAGCAGGGAGAGACGCGGTGCCCAGCCTGCCGCAGCATGGGCACGGGGGCCCTGAGCAGCCAGGCCGGCGAGCACGGCAGCTTTGGTGGGCTGTGCTTGCCCCCCGGGGGCCCCCCGAGCATCGCTCTCGGTCACCCCGCAGGAGCAGCGGCCGCTTTGAGTCAGCGGGAGTGGGTGGCCGCTGCCGCCGCTTTGATCTGGCAGCAGCTCCCCCCGCCTCGCACAGCGCAGCCGCCTGCCGAGCCTCGGCGAGGGAAGCCCCTCGGCACCCTCGCAGCGGCGCCGCCTCGGGTCTCGGCCACCATCGCTTCCAGCCCCGCGTGGGGAGCGAAAGCAGCACCGAGAACCGCGGGCGGGCAGGGCACAGCCCTCTGCCCCGGCTGAGCCCCCCCCCCCACGGCTTGGGGGGGCCGGGCGGGGATGGAGCAGCCGTTACCGAAAGGATGCGAGCTGAACCCGGTGTGGTTTGTCCGGTAGAGGAGGGGTGACTCACGCAGGTGCCACAAGCGGAGGCTGCACAAATAAAAGATCTCATGCAGAAAAGGAGGAAATACTATTTTTGAGCTGAAGAGCTGCAGTGGAGCGGGGCCCTGAGAGGCAAGAGTTGTGCAAGAGCTGCGGTGCAGCTGCAAAGGTAGAGGTGGCAGAAAACAAGCCAACCTGTTGTCAGGACCTCGGCGTTTATCACCAGCGCCTCCGAGATGGGTATCAGGGCTTTGTTGAGAGGGAAGTCGTACGCTTCAGTGGAGGAGAGCGCTTTAAAACAACACGTTCACCCTGACTCAAGGCTTATGTGGGCGCCTCGCATTTTACTGCTTTTTTGTGGGGTTATTTTTGTGGGCAGGGAGAAGCACACAGAAAGCAGATTCCCGAGTGCCTTCAACCATACCAGCACGGTCAGACCAGGCCTCATGAATTGTCTCTTCCTCCTGCTGCTAATAAAATTCCAGAGCTTTCTGCTTACGAGGGGGATGAGGAAGAGCCAAGGTACGCCACGGGCAGCCCAGGGACGAGTCCCCAGCCCCTCAGGGCTGCGATGCCGGACCCACGGGACGCCTCCAGGGACTCCCGACATTCTCCCCTTAATTAATATGGGCTTGGCTGATAGCCCACAAACGAGCTCAACTCTTCCGCTCGAGCTGACCTTGGATTGCACTTGGATATGCAAAAACCTTTGGACAGAGGAGATTGCGACTGCTCCAGACTCTGCCCTGCAGACCGCGCTCCCCCCAGCCAGCCGGGCTCCCTGCCTGTCTCCTCACAGCCACTGAGAATTGCACTTTTCCATAGGAAAAGGGTAAAGTAGCACCTCCAGCTCCACCAGCATGTGGGCATTCGGTCCCCCTGCTCAGGGACTCCAGGAGGGCCAGAAAACACTGAGTTTGCACTAACATTTACTATTTACACAGCACTTTGCAAGCTCCAAGCCCTAACTTCTTTTTCTGTGGGACCCAGACTTGTGTTTGCTGTAGGAAGGACAGAAGATGAAATCGGGGGGGGGGGATAAGGGGGACTGAAGGTGAGAAGGACCTCACAGAGAATCAGCACCGTTTAAAAGCACGGATGAGTCCCTGAAGGCCTCGCAGTGGCTTCACAGGACATCCTTTATGGAAACCTGATGGACGTCGCACTGGCTCCGGGCACAGGCGGCCACGATGCACAGATGATGCCCGCACCCAGTTCACGGAGGCTGACCTGCCGTCCAGCGACGACTTGGACCTCCCGAGCATCGCGCTGCATCAGGCCCTCAGGATCTCGTTACCAGATCCCCTTTATGAATTTATGCCATCTCGTAGTGAAGCACATCAGAGGCTTCCAGGGCTGTCCCCCACCTCCGAAGCAAGTGACTCCCCAGGTTTTTCAGAGGCGTAATATCCCACCAAGAAGGACAACCCTCTTCTGGCTCAGTCAGTGAGATGACAAGAGGAATTAGGCTATAGGAAAAGCTTTACAGCAAAAATACCCTCTCGCCTGCCTCCCGATATAGGCAAGCGCTTCTCAGGAGGACGCAGAAGGTGCAGGGCACCGTCCAAGCGGCACCCGAGCCCCTCTCTGCGGTCACTGCTGGCTCAAAGGCCTCGTGCGCTGTCACGCCTGCCCGTGCCCCGCTCTGTCCTGCTCCCGGCGCTCGCTGCGCAGCTACAGCCGCGGGAGCGCGACCCACGGAAACCCCCAGCAGAAAACGCCGAGACAGCGGCAGGCCTGGCACGCAGAGCATCGCAGCAGCGCTGGCCAGAGGCGTCTCCTCAGCACCTCGCGCCGCAGCACGGCCCGTTACACCTGCAGGCAGCCTCAGCACCCTCCTCCTCCTCCTCCTCTCTCACGCCTGTCTGTCCCAGCTGCCCCTGTTTGGGGCACGGGGTGACCACCCCCGTTTCCCGAGGGCTGCGGGCTGCCGTGCCCGGTGCCCCCACGCAGCTGGGAGGCCGCCCCGGCGGCGCAGGGCGATGGCTGGGAGCCGCAGCGGTTGCAGCACCGCTTCCTTTTACCTGGCCTTGCGAAGGAGCTCCCCGAGCTGGCCCTGCCGACGTCGATCCGGCGGCCGACGCACCAGGCAGATGGCGGAGGCAGAGCCCAACTCCTGCTAATTCCAGACATTTGCCTTAATGCAATAATTAACCTGTTGCAAGGCAGGCCGGGCGCAGCGAGGACACATTTCTTCATCCCACCGCCGAGCGAACCGGGGGAAACGTGCCCCGCGTCGCTGCGCACCCCGAATCGCCCCCGCGCCTTTTGCTACCGATCCCAGAGACCGAAGCCCGCAGCACCCCCACACCCCCCACGGGGACCCCGAGCCCAGGGCCCGGCCCCCGCCGCCCCCGGCCCACCCCGTCCCTCCGCGGAGCCCGCAGCACGGCCGGCAGCCCCGGGGGGGCGGGGGGCACCTCTCCCCGCCGGAGGGGGCACGGCCGCTTCCCGCCGCCGCAGACGGGCGCTCCGGCCGCCCCCCCGCACCCACGGCGCGCCCCCTCGGGCCGCTCCCCCCCCGGCGGGCACCGGCACCTCCGGCCGCCCCCACCCCCCCCCCCCCCCGCCCCGGGCGAGCCCCTGGCAGCCCCCCGCGGGGGGGACGGACGGGGCGGGGGGGGCGCGCTGCCCCCGCACTCACCCCGCGGCGTCCCTGGGCTGCGCCCCCGCGCATGGCCGGCGGGGCGGGCTGGGGGCTGCGGGCGCCGCGCACGCCGGGCGGCGGGGGAGGGCCGGGCGGCGGAGGGGGTGTGCCCCGCTCCGCCGGAGCTTTTTTCCGGGTTAATTACGCCTCCCATTAGCAAAGCCGGCCCCGGATGTGGTGCGGGGCGCCGGGCTCCGGGGGGCCCGGGGTGCCCGCGGGGGGCGCCCCCCCCCCCCCCGCCCCGGGGGCCGCAGGGCGGAGCGGGGCTGTGACCAGACCGGGCCCGGTGCCCGCCCTGAGCTTTACCCCCCGGCCGCGGGGCAGGCCCCCGCCCAGCCCCGGGCTCGGGTCCTTCCTGGCGAAAGCCCCCCCCAGACCCGACAGAAAACCGCTCGGGGAATCCCGCATCCTCCGAGCTGCCCCTCGGCCCGCGGGGTCCCTGGGGTCCGCTGCATCCACGCCACGTGAAACCGCCCCCCCCCCCCCCGAGACCAGCGACCCTGACCGAGACCCCGCGTGGGGGCGAGGGTCGCGACCGCAGCCTGGCGAGCGGCGCCTGCGCTGCCAGCTGAGATGCTCAAAATAGCAAGTGGATTCTCACGCAAGAGAAGTTTCTAAGGGCAGGCATGCTCCAGTGGTCCTGCTCTACAGTCAGCCCTCACGTTGACACAAAATCAAGGTCCCAGGGCTCCCAAACCGCGCAGGCGTTGTTACTGCTCTGCAAAACCTTTCCCCGCTCCCGCGGCCTTACGGCGTGTAACCCCAAACACAGCAGCATCCGAGCGGCGCGGCGTGCATCTCGGGAGGTGAATCGCCCCGGCTGCGGCGCCAGGCTCAGCCCAATCGCCACCATTTTTTGTTTGTAATTTGGATCCAGGTCCTGCCAACCCAGCCACGCCTGTGAGATCCCCCCCCCAGCCCCGTGCCAGTCCGTGAGTGCCAACACATTTGCACGAGGATGCACCCGGATCTCTGCTCGTGCACGCACGCAGCCTTGCAGAGGCTCAGAGCCCCGCTCTGCGGGCGGGGAGGGAGGATGAGCTCCAGGCCAGGCTCTACAAACCCCCCCGCGGCACCACCAGCAGCGCCGCTGGGAAAGGAGAAGCCCCCGGTGGGGTCAGCACCCCACCCTCACAGGGTAAGGGGGGCAGGCCCTGCCATGCAACACAGGGGTCACGCTGGGCATCCAAACCACGGCGCATCGCTCCCCAAAACACTGGGACGCCTCGCAGCAGGCCGGGTCTCCGGTGAGCCAGCAGCAAAATCCGTAAGCAGTTCATGTGCCCATACAGCCCCGTGCTTCCCCCTCATGTTCCAAAAATAAAGCCTGGAGTTAAGAACTGATGTTTTGAGCGTGCAGACCACCAAAAGCAGCATGAGCCACTCTTCCCCTCCGCAATAGCCCCAGGGTCCTTGCTGCCTTCCTCAACCCCGGAGCTGCTCCTCATTTTAAAGCCGAGGGCACTCGCTCACGTCCCAGGCCTGCAGGTGCTGCCAGGTCACCCAGAAAACCTCCAGGCTGCATCAATCAGTCATTTGTTAGTCAATCAGCTGAGCCCATCACCCACACCTGAAAGGTCCCTACCCCGCTCAGGCCAATTTAGCCACAGAAAATCAGTGGTGCCCCCCCTCTTGCCCCCCTTGGGGACCAGCTCTGCAGAGTTCCCATCTAGAGACTGCCCCAGCTTTGCTCCTTTCCAGGCGATGCCAACGACCCAACCTCTGCCCCGTGCTGCTGCCATAGCAGGGGAGCTTTCCTTTTTTCATTTTAAGGCAGGACTCTAGTGTTGAGGACCCCAGGCTATGCACTTGAGGATTTCCCCCCTCCCAGAGCAATCGCACGCTGCTTACCGCTTGCTGTGCACAGTGTTGTTAAGCAAACACATTGCCTCAACCCCCAGCATTTCCTATGGCCCGGGTCATTTTTAGAACAAAGTTGTGGTTTTTTTTTCCCCTTCCATGTTGCAGAAGATTGCCCAAATGCTGTTGCTGAAGCCATGTGTGTGCATTTCTGTGCGACTGCTCCGGGCCCGTGTCACCGCTCCAGGGGCGGCCGAAACCACAGTCTGTCGCAGCAGCGAGCAGGCTCAGCCCGTCGCAGACCCGGGCGCCGGGGCACGGCAGGCGAGGGCCCGCTCTCACCCGGCCTTTGAGCGCCTGCTGGAGCGTGGCCGTGCACGGCGACGAGCTGCCCGGTTGGGGTGACAGCTCCTGCCGGAGCATCGCTCGGGGAAGCCGCTGCCAAAGCTCAGGGTGGATTTGGGGAGTAGGAAACACTTGGTCTCTCCGCTTCCCACCCCATGCCACCCAGGACAGCGTGGGCTCCCTGCGGTGGCACCCGTGGAAAGCCCCTGCTTTCTCTCCGGAGCTGCATCTGGCTCTGAAGCACTTTCTCCCAGCGCGGGCGAAACCGATGCTGGTGCTGCCGGCACCGCCGAGGGTGCGCTGGGAGCCTTGCTCTCACAGGCACCATGCAAGTGGTGCTCGCCCAGCATTTTGCACAAGAGGTCCTTTTTCCCCACAGATTTCCTGTTGGCCCCTGGCAGGGCTGTTCGGCCCAGCTACCCTCGTTTAAGCACGGCACTCAGCGCCGTTAAACAAACGCTCTGTCCAGCTTCGCAGTGGCGGCTGCTCCCCTCGCTGTTGCCAGCCGCCCGTGGCCACGTGTCGGGGGAGCAGCTCCCTCCCCGCTCCCATCTCGTCCCTCCACGGTTTCCCCGTTGGGGGACAGCCCAGCCACACGCCCTGCCAGAAGCTGCAGCTCAAAACGCATCATTTAATAATTACATCAGGAGAAAAGATGTGATGGCCTCCCTCCACATCGCCTTCTGCCAACGCTCCCGAGGAGCCCGGCCGGGACCGTGCTGAGTTGCAGGCTGGTACCGCCAGGGTGGCTCGAGCCTGGATGCCCATTCTGCAGAGCGGGATTTTGGCATCGCCCCCCAGGTACCTTTTAAGGGAAGGATCATCCCTCAGCGCAGCTGGTGCCTCTGTATCCCCACGCACACAGGCGGCCGCGGACCCTAAAGCCCATCCTCGCCCAGCTGCAAACACGGATGGAAGCAGAGCCTGAAAGCGCCAAGCACTCACTGTAAGAGCTTTTGAAGGTGCTGTAAGGGAACCAAAACCTGAAGCATGAAAACTCACCAGTTATGGAAACGCAGGCCACAGCAACTGGGTTATAATTAGGATTTAAAAAAAAAGCAAACAAAGAGAAAACAAGGAGGTTGGAAAAGCAACTTTCCTGCCTTACCCGTCGGGTGAGGACAGGGCCGTGCCCAGGCAAGCTCTGGCAGCCTCGGCGGTGGATGCCCCCCAGCCTGCCGCAGCGCTCGCCCACCAAAGCCCGCGTTTGTGCCCGTGCTGAGCAGGCTCGGCGTTGCCACGGGCAGGGAGCAGCACGCACGCCGAGATGCAGGCTCAGCACAGCAGGGGCGCAGGGCAGAGCTTCAGTGCTGGGATCTCAGCCCAGCCTCAGCCACCCCCACCCACCCCCCTGGTCCATCCCGTGCCTGCCCTCTCCGTCCCTCCGCCCGCTGCACTGCCTGCATCCCGGCACTTCTCGCTGCAGCTCTCTAGCCTTGCCCTGCCAACCGCTGTCTTTTCCGCCCCACCCCACCCCATCCCTGCCTGCTTTGCAAAGACTAAACTGTTCCAGAGAGTATTTTTATACCGGGGCATCTCTTGCAGCCCTCGTGACTTGCACCAGAGCCTGGATGTGAAGCAGCTCTGTTTTCTAGAGGCACAGTCACATGGCGGCTGGTCACACTGCAGCTCTTCCTTTATTCCCAGTGCCTTTCAGTTCTCCTCCTCTATTTTTTTTCCAATACATTTTGCTGCCGTAGCCTATCCGGGGTGCAAGCAGCCCCTTGAACTCACAGAGACACCCCACCAGCAGGCACAGGGGCCTCTGCCCCAGGGCCTTTGGGGGTCCCACCAGCATCCCAGGACCCTGCAGGAAAACATCCTTGTGTACCCAGGGGAGGGAGCAGGGCCCACAGCAGACACAGAATCATCTGCTCTCCTGACGTCTCCCCTCTAGTGGCGGCAGCCAAGCATCCCTCTTGGTTGGTGTTAACCCTCACATGACTTGATATCCATGTTCTCCAGGACTTTTATCCTCTTGTCCTCCAGCATTCACCGACGCCTCTATTCCAGGAGCATCCTGAAGCAGGGAGTTCCACGGCTGGATCCGAACACGCTGAACTATTTTTTTTTCTTCTGTTCGAACTTGCTCTTTTCAGTTTCAGTACCTGTTCCCTCTTTTCTTGCGTTATGACTAAGGGAAACTCCCAGCAGATTGCTTTGCTGGAGGAGCAGCGCCTGGGCTTTCAGTCAGCACTCTGTTGGCTTGCGCTGCGTTACATTTCCTGCAGTCCCATTTCCATGCTCCTCTCCATGCCGCCCTTCTTTCCTCCTCATCCTCGCGCACTCGCTTTCACCATTCTCCCTTACAAAACAGAGCAGCGCCGAGCACGCCTGCGGGGTCTCTCTAGCAGAGCTTGAAGCCATGTGAACACCAGCCACCCCAAAATGCAGAGCAAGCCCCCATCAACACTGCCCCCCGCAAGCCCCGGGACTGGCAGGATTCACCCCAGACCTCGCGGCCCCAGGGAGCCCCCGTGCACAGGGCAGCCCATTGCTCCTCGGGCTTCCCCCCGGATGCTGTCGGCCACCGCGGCACGCAGAGCACGGGCGTTTGCTGGGCGCCGTGGGGACGCATTTGCAAGCTCCGTGTACTGAAAATAACCAGGAAAGCGGTTTGCGTGCCTGCTGCCTGGCCCCGGACCCCGCAGTGCCACCGGAGCGCTGCCCGCTCGCCGCAAGCCTCGGGAGCTTCGTCCTTATCCCAACACGCAGCGGAGTTCCCCAGGGGGCAGCTCTGCTGGAGCCCCCCATGCCCTGCATCCTCCCCAGCCACCCCACGCGTTTCATGTCCCCCTTACCTCAAGCGGGCACTGCTGTTCTTCTCCTTAGACTGCAAAATCTCCCGGGCTGGGCCCCTGTCCCTGCATTAAACCGGCCCCGAGGGGTCCCTGGGCTGTGGGAGGACTTCTACATCTAATCCCACTGCAGCAGGCAGCAACCACGGGCACCCACAGGACACACCCCGTCATTCGGGGTTCAAAGGGAAAGCCTGGTGGAAAGAGGAAAAGCAAGATCTGCCGGAGGTGGCGGTGACAGCCAGGGCACCCGTGAGTCACCGGGAAGTTTGATCTCTGCGACCGCAGACGCGCAGCGCTGCTCCTCTGGGGACAACCCCCCCCCAGTGTGCCCGGGGCTCGCTGCAGAGGCCAGGGGGTCCCGGGGGACGGTTTCCTCCCATCGAGCAGCGCAGAGAGCTGCACCGACCAGGCTCTGACAATATTTCACACCAAATATATTTCTGATCCACCCAGGCCCATATCTTTGCAGCCACAGGAGGGAAGAAACCACTCCCCGCAGCCGTGAATCTCCAGTGAGCGCAAAGCAGCCCAAAAGCATCTCTGTCGGGGGGCACTGTGCTGGGAGGGGGGCTCTGCCCCAGGCCCCCTGAGCTCTGCTGGCAGAGCCTCCCAGGGGGGCTGTGCTCGGACAAGCTCCCATTCCCATAGGGAGCTCCAGGGAGCCAAATCCCTTTGGTTCGGGCCATTCTTCCAAGGTTATGGCTGCCCTGTAAATGAGAGGCGGTGGCTGGGAACACGATTTTCAACAGCAGCGTTTATTTGTCTGATGGCCGCTCGGCCTCTCCCGCACTTTAAGCAAGAGCAAACCCGCCGGCCGCCGACCCGCGCGCGTCCCTAGGCTATTGCGGCAAGCAGCTACACCGGGCCAGTCGCCCCTCGCCCGGGACCCTCACAGCCAGCTCAGCAAGAGCTTCCCCGCCAGCGCAGCGGCCAGCAGGCTGGGGAGGTGTGGCGGCGTGGCCCCCCCGCCGTTCCTGGAGCCCCGCGGCCCGTTGCAGTCGTCGCTGAAGCAGCATTGGAGGGTGGCCCCGCCGGAGCCACCGCGCCGCGCCTGGTCGCAGAAGGACTTGTAGGAGCAAGACTTAATGATGCTGTCTGCAAGGGAAGGCACACGCGATGTGGGGGGTCAGGCACTGCCGGGCATGGGGGGCTTCACCCCTCCCCTGCTAAACTGGGGGAGGAAAGGGGGAAAGCAGCGTCGTGCCCCAGCACATTGCGCTGCAGGCGTGGAATAAAAGGGTCTCCGTCCTGCCCGCGGGAACGGGAGAGCCGAGCAGCAGCTGGTGGGCAAGGGATGTCCCCACGGTCACACCGCTGCAAGCCAGCGTGAGCACGTCGCCCAGCCCCGCTGCCAAGGGCGAGCACGCGTAGCCCAGGCCATGGCCTGAGCCCGAGGCGGGAGGGAGGTTGGGTTTGGGAACCATCCCTGTCCGTCTTGCCGGCCATGCCGCTGCCCTGCAGCCGCGCAGTTGCGCTGAGGGTGGCGAAGCATTTCTGGGGGCTGGAAGCAGCGTGGCACGAAGAACTTTCCTCATGCCAGGAAAGCGCTGACCGTTCCCTCAGACCCAAAGCCTGCTTCTGAGGAGGGAAAACTGGGAAAAATCCCCAAGGTGGCTCAGGGGGACAAGGGGGAGCCAGCTCCTGGTCTGCCCCGCCAGGTCCTCTGCTTCTCCTCACCTTTGGTCCCCCCAGAACCTCTGGTCCCCCCCAGCACCTCCAGTCCCCCCCAGCCCCTCCAGTCCCCCCTGGCATCCTTGGTCCCCCCCAGCACCTCAGGTCCTCCCCCCCCTGCCCACCCCCTGCCCCCCGGTCCCCCCAGCCAAGGGACTTACTTGGCGCAGTGATGGTGGAGCAGGCGTCGGCGTACTGGGGGCAGCTGTGGGAGCCCTGCTTGTTGCAGTCGTTCTCGTTGGACGCAACGCATCTGTGGCATCTCAGCGCTTTATCTGTGCGGGGGTGGGGAGAGGGAGGGTGAGAGCGGCAGCGACCCACCGCCCCAGAGCCATTTGCAGTGTGGGGGTCCCCACAGCCACTGGTGGCCACCGCAGGGGGGGGACCGGCACGGCCACGGCACGCAGCGGGCTTTGGGGTGGGGGTCTCTCGATGGGGTCTCTCCTGGCCGCACAATACACGCGAAGCTCTTCCAAGCGGGACTCAGAACGATGAGAGCTAAGCTGGGCGGGCTGGCTCGTCCCAGTCCTTGCTCTGCAAAAACTCCCTGCAACTGAGATTCCCATCATCTCCTTTACAGTGAAAATAGGTAGACATAATATTAAAGAAAAAACCCAAACCCTGAATCTTTGTCTTGTGCCAAATTTCATTTTAATGATCATTTTTGGGGGGGGAGGGAGGGTTCATCTGGACTGTGGCAGCAGGGTTTGGGCATTTGAGCATCTTGAACCTACAGCAGCCCCCCCGTGCAACACCTTGCACATGTGCCGGGCAGGCGTCTGCGTCAGGAGGGACGGGTCGGCTCCAAACTGTCCTCGAAGGAGGCCACGTCCGTGCCAGGTCACAGTAGCCCCTCGCCTCCCCGGCGCTCCCTGCGCCAGAGCTGGCAATAGGCGTGAGAGCTCCCTGCCCCTTCTGGAGAGGAAAATGCACAACGGCCAGAGGTCCCAGCTCAGTTTAGGAACCAGCTGAGCAAACGTGAAAGCGTTATCATCATTTCGTGACAGTAAGAGACTTTAAATAACAGCGCTGTTTTAAATATCTGCAGGCAAATCACACGCATCCGCCCCAAAAAAAACCCCAGACCTGAGGATCCTGCTCCCGCCTGAAATTAAGAATACTTGGTTTTGGTGGCGATGGTTAAATTACTGCTGGTGTTGGGAGCAAAATCTGTATCTGCTTTGCTGGCTGAGCAGAGCCCTCTCGTGGCAAGTGGGGCCCGGCTCCGGGGCAGCAGCGTGGATCTTGCCAGAGGCCAGAGCTCCCACCTTCGTCTGGTGGGAGAGAACCCACATCCCAGGGAAACTGGGATTTCACGGGGCCAAACTGGGATTTCACGGGGCCAAATGCCAGCAGGCGCCCGCCGTGAGCCCACGCCGACCCCAGTGCCCACAGCGCGATTGCGTCTCCTGCTTCTCTGTCGTGGCTCCTCGCAGCGCGCTGCAACCCTTCATTTACCCTTCGCTAAAAACACAGCTGTGGTTCATCTTCTGGTGCAAAGACCCTGAAACCATCCCGACCTGGGTGCGCTTCCCGGCCTTGCTCCGAGCAGCACCACCGCATTCCTGCCCTTTCGGGATTCTGCCTTCGAGGAGCCAGGTTTTAGCTGGGAACGCCACTCCAGCGCTGAGGAGCTGCTGTTCCTTGGCACCGGCACCTCCTTGGCTCTGGCACCTCCTTGGCTCCGTCAGGGGATGCTGCGTGGTCCCTGCTGGGCTTTGTGCAAGCGGCAGAGGGGTGGGCGAGGGGCAGGGTGCCCCCTTGGGTGCTCCCAGGAGGAAAAAGCCACCGCCACCCCCCCCAAATGACATTTTTCTGCAGAGGTGGGAGCAGCATCGCGCAGGGGCACAACGGGCACACGCAAGCCTGCGGGGCGGCGCAGGGACAGGCAGGCAGCAAGCAGAGGGGCAGCTACAGCAATTCGCCCCCCCCCGGCGCTGCCTTCAGCGACGGGGCACTTACTTTCTCCAGCCAAGGATGTGATGATGGCCAGGGCCAGGAGGGTCCTCAGGGTGGACATCGTCAGCAGTGAGCAGCACGGGGTGCGTAGCCTCTGTTTTGTCTTAAGGTCTTACAGCTAATCTGCTTGGGTGATTGGATCACTGGGCTGGGGATAACACACTTACTGCAGCCCCCGGCTAATGCCATCTTAGCAGGGGAGGACGGGACGTGGCTCCCCAAGGGCACGGGCCAGCCCGGGGCATGGGAGCAGGGCAGAGCACCGGCACGGTGCCGCTGGAGGCAGCTGGACCTGCCCACGCTCACGAGGCTGGGCTCTGCTCCACATCCCACCGGTGCCTGCTTTGGGAGCCCTCTCCAGCTCCAGACACATTACCTTGGTTGCCTTTCAAAGATCTTGCCCAAACCCATCTGCTCCATCCTGAGAATAACACCTCTCCCGCTGTTTGCGGCAGCCGAGCTGGGGGAAAAGCCTCCGAAGTTTCCAACCCACCCGAAGAGAAGCGCAAGAGATCGACGGAAAAGCCGTAGGGGGGTGGGCGCCCAGCGGAGCCCTGCCTGCGCTCACCGGCTCCCCAGCGGGGCAGGGCCGTCTCCATCCCAGCGGAGGGATTTACCCAAAGCCACGAAAGGTATCAATCAGGGTTGGCGCGGGGATTAAGTCCCACCGCCCAGCGCCTCCCCACTGCCCTCGGCCCGTCCTCGCCGGTGGCCGCACCACGGTTCAGTAGGGCTGAGCGCGGTAGAGCCAACAGGGCATCGAAGCCTGAATTTCATCGTTCCTGAGCACAGATTCCAGGAGCAGAGGAGAACCATGCTTACCTGGAACCACCGGTGATAGCAACCACATTAATAAACCCGTGGCAGAACATGGCCCTTCTCGAAAGACAAAGCGACGTCTCCAAAAACCCGTCACCGACCTCACAAACGCCAGGGCAGCTTTCAAGAGTGATAAAGACAATTTTTATTCAGGCAATGAAACATGGGAAAAAAAATATATTAGTAATCATTATAATAATCTCATTTGTGTGAGTATAACTCTTACAAATATTTACCTGACATATAAAAGGGAAATTATTGTACATATAAAACTGATGGCGACGGCAGTTGCATACGTGGTACAAAGCGATGGGGGGGCAGTCAGTGCGGAGGAGTTCCTGCCTCGGGGGGGGCACGCTGGAGGGAGGGCGGCAGCCATCTGCGGGCGGGGGGTTGCTTGGCCCACCGCGCAATCTCTGGCAAAGGCAGCCGGGGGGGTCAGGGGGGAGACGTACGTTCTACCGCAAGAACAAGACGACAAACACAACCAGGCTGCGACCCCGAGGCACGGCGCCCCGCGGCGCGTCCCTGTGCCCGTCACTCGCCCGGGCTGCAGCGGCGGGGCGGCGTTCGAATGCCCTTGGCTTTACAAGGCACGCGAGGGAGTCGCCGCGCCCCCCCCCCCGCCCCATGCCGTGGGTCGGCAAGCGCCAGCATCGCCGAGCCGGAGCTCCGGGGCCGAGCCAGCCCCCGCCGCAGCGCTGCTGCTGGCTCCGCACGCCGGAGAGTGGCAGGCGGGATGCCCACAGTCCTGCCCGCTTACAGTTACAAACACACGCCTTCTATTATATATAACCATTATATATATATTTATATATACGTAACTATAACCATATTATAGTTAATCGATCATTCCTTAGGAATCTTCTTTGCCCGGACTGGAAGTGCATGCCGACAGGCACAGGAAGGCGACAGCACTGGGGCGAGAGGGGCAGCAACCGTGGGGCTGGGAGGCGCCGGGGGGGCCACGGCCAGGGCGCGTTGCGGCCGTGGGAGCCGCTCTCCTGCCATCCTGGCCCCCGGGCAGCTCCCCTCCGCCAGGGAGGGACGATGGCAGCACGGACGGTGCTGTACGCTGGCTGGGGCTCTGCGTCAGCACCCAGCACGGTGAAATCAGAGCTCCTGCAATCATCTGCCACCTCTGGGGCCAGAGCAAGACCCCGAATTGAGGCCGAGCCCAAACATGCTCAGGTCAGGCTCCCAGCAAGCCCAACGCCCCGAGCCAGCTGCTGCACTCCTCGGAGCTGACCCTTTGAACGAGCAAACCTGGCCCAGGCACGGCTCAGCACCCCCACCCGCCGCAGCAAACACAGAAACCGAATTTCACCCCCGCCAAGTGGGATGCAAAGGTTCACACAGCTGAGCTGGGGCACTTACACCCTCGGGAAAGCCAGCGCTCGGGGCAGCGCACCCCCATGCAGAGCGCAGGGCTGGGGTCCCTGCTGGGGACCTGTCACCTTCGGCTCCATCGGCCGCATGCCGGGACCCTGGGCACTGCTACGAGCACGAGGGTGAACCCGGGGCCAGACCAGAACCTGGCCCCAAACCGAGTTTTTACGAGCTCTGATGGCTTGGGCAACACTGCCCTGGTGACCGGTTCCCTTCGATCCCTGAACCGTTGCAAAGAGAAAAACCCAACTCCCTAAGAATTCCCTGCGTCTCAAGGGTTTTCACTGAACAGCACAGACCCCCGGAGGGCCCAAAGGTGCAGCCCCTCCCTGCTGTCACCACCACCCTGCCACAGCCCAGCTGACCACAGCCCAGAGAGGGTCACCGCATCCCGGCAGGAAGGCTGGTTTGGAGCGGGACATGTGTGAGAGGGGAAGGAGAGCGGTGCCACGGCTGCAAAACCCCACGAGAGGGAGGGGAGGCAGCTCCAGCGGGCTGGGGCTGGCATTTTGACTCCCCAAACAGAAACAGTCCTCGGGGATCGTCTGATGGGGGCCTTCCTACCAGCCCCTTAGAGGGGTGCGTGAGCGGGACAAAAGAAAAAAAAAAGTTTAAAAAAAAAAGGAGAAAAAAGGGTTTTCCTTTCTGCTGGCCGTGTGAAGGGTTGGATGTTCAGCAGAGCTGCAGGCGCACAGATGGGAGCAGTGTCAGCCACCAGCCCCTCACTGGTCTAACTGGGAGCACAGGGAACAGGAACAGGGACTCTGCGTGCTAGGGCAGGCTGCTGGCATCTTTGCCTGCTTAAGTGTGTAATAAATTCTCTCTATACATAATACAACTAATAAAATATAGATCAGGGGTATGGCTCTGGTTTAAACAGATGTTTGCACTGCAGGCTCAATGCAGGGAATTAGAAAATAGAAGGAAAACAGCTCGATTCTTTTACAAAAAGGCAGCAGCAAAAAAGTTTACGAAAGTCTTAGGCAGGCTGGGTAGGAAACAGCCCAAACGGCAAATATGGCCCTCGTGTGACGCTTCACGACCAGCGGTGGTGGAGACCGCTCCATCAGGACCGCCACTGCCCGATCCCACCCGTCTGCCTTCTGCAGGGTGGGATGGCTCTGCACCGAGCCCGGGGGCAGTGGCCCCCCCGGCAGACCGCAGCCCCCCGGCAGCCCCCCATGCCCCCCCGTTGCTGCTCATGGACCCAGAGCCCTGCGCCCAGGACAACGTGGCACCGCGCGGTGGCAGAGCGCACCGGGCACAGCCGGCTCGTGCAACGGCGTTACCCGGAGGGCAGGCGTGGGATCTACGCGTGATGGATTTAAAGCCATCGGTATCAGCCCAGAGCCCCCTGGTTCCCAGCACAGGGCGCAGGCAACCCCAGCACTTCTGCTGGAGCTTGGCATGTCCAGAAAAGCAAACACCGCTCAAGTGGAGCGGGCAGCCTGCCTGCGTGGGAAGTCAGATTTTGGGCTGCACCCAGGCAGATTTCAAAGTGTCTGGACCTGCCTTTGCCGGTAAAGGCTGGCTTTCCTTTGGGTCTCTTAGTATTCAGCGCTGTAAGGGCATTTTTGGCAGCAGTGCAAGACCCGTCTGTACCAACTGGGGAAAGAGCCCTAAGTCAGCGGAATCACAAAGTAGTTCAGGGTTTGCCTCCTTCCTCCTGCCATATCCAAAGTGGGGAACTAACCTCACCACGGCATGGGGAGCCAACAGCAAGGGGCTTGGCTTCGTGCATTTTAAAGCGGAGTAGAAATCCCACGTTAACAAGACTCGGGAGATGCCAGGGCTGCAGGCAGGGCAGCCATGGGGAGGATGGATGGACAGACAGACAAGCCCCAGCTGTCCAGAACCAACAGCTCCCCTGTTTCTCAGACACCTTTTGGCCACAAAAGCCTCCTGCACTCCCCTTGGCTGGGCTCTCCTGGGAGAGGACTTAGTTAGTACTGGTACTACTGGTAGTGGTTAAGTTACTACTGGTTAAGTGGCCATAGCCGTGCTCTGGGGGGACCAAGACGTGCAGCAGGACCCTGCCCACCTGGAGGAAGTCAGCAGAGAGCCCGAGTGCTCATAAATGCTAATAAAGTGCACGAATGCAGAGACCTCAGCTTCCCTCCCCCGAGGCTGGCACGGCCAGGGACAAGGATGCGCTGTGCTGCATCACCCGCGTGCCGGAGACCGGGACCAGCCCCTTCCAAACTGCTGCCTCTCCCCAAACCCATGGATGTACCGGGAGGCTGCTTCAGCTGGGAATGCACCGCTAGCAGGTGCCCAGGGTCCCTGAGCCCCTTCGCTACCTCCCCACCCGTGCACCCACCCCTCCCCAGTGCAAGGGCCGGGGGCTCCGACCCTGGCATCGCCCACATCCCAGGGCAGGACCCACGCAATGGAGCACGTGAGGACAGTAAGTGACAGGGCATGTAGGGGCACGATGAAACCCACAGCAGCAGAGGGGGACAGAGCCCGGGGTGTCACCTCCCAGCAGGGCGGTGGCACCCGCGCAGACGGGCAGCGCAGCAGCCGCTTGCTGCTGTCCCCAGGAGGGACATGCGCGCCCAGCCTGATGGCAGGGGACCCAGCCCCGGAGCCCTTGGGAAACAGAGACGGGGACAGGGTGGGGACCGGCTCTGCACGTGGGGCTGTGGGGTCCAGCAGCCAAGCGGAGCAGGAGCTGGGCGCGTGTGCTTCTCTGCTGGGGGGGTTCCTGGGTAATAAGGCAAGGTGCTTGACGTTACGAGAAAAGCGGCCAAGTGCAGAGTGCTGGACGAGGGGGGGTGAGACTCAGTCTGCCTTTCCCAGCTTGGCTATCAGCTCGTCGCAGATCTTGGTCAGCTCCTCAATCTCCTGGTTCTGGAAGAAAAGCAGACCTTGAGGACCCCCATGGCGGCACGGATGGGGGATAACTCCCGGTCCCATCTGCCATGAGCCAGCGCAGGAGGGGCAGCCAGCCCCTACGCCTGTCCCTGCGAAAGCTCCGCCATGCAGCATCCAGGTGCCACAGGGACCCCTGGGCTCACCCCTCCTTGTCCCCAACAGACCCCAGTGCTGCACAGAGCCCCCCAGCTGCCCGGCGGCAGCCCCCCACACCGCTCAGCCCCCATGTCTGCTTGCGGGCACACGTGAGCAAGCTCTGCCCCTGCTCCGAAAGCGCCGCACGCTGCACCGGCCATGCCCGCACCCGGGCAGCGCCTGCGTCTGCTTCCTTGCGAGGGGACACGGTTGTGCACAGGGTGCTCAGGGCAGCAAAACACTTCCCTGGAAATCCAAAGCAAAGCCGGGGGGCTCGCGGAGGGCGGGCGCGTTACCTTCTGCTGCAGGGCTCTCTCCAGGGACTCCACCTTCATCTGCTCCTTGCGCAGCCCGGCGTGCAGCGCCGCGCTCTCCGCTTTAGCCTTCGTGCGCACCTGGGCGATCTCCTCGTTGGCTCTGCGGTGGGGTTTGGAGAGAAGGGGACGGCGGTCACGTCTCTGGGTGCAGGCAGGAGCACCGTGGTACAATGTTAGACCACGCGGCGTCGGCAGAGCCTGGCTCCTGCTTGCCTGGATGCATCAGGGCAGGTTTAGGTTGGACATTAGGAAATATTTCTTCCCCAAAAGGGCTGTCAGACTCTGGAATGGGCTGCCCAGGGAGGTGGTCGAGTCCCCATCCCTGGGGGGATTTAAAAGAAGGGCAGATGAGGTGCTGAGGGACAGGGTTTGGGGGTGGGATGGCAGGGTGAGGTTAACGGTTGGACTCGATGATCTTAAAGGGCTTTTCCAACCAAAGTGATTCTATGATTCTATGATCAGAGGTGGTTTTCCCACGTGGAAATGGGATGAGATGCGTGAAAACGCATTTTCTGTGGAAACTGCATGAAATGGGATTAATTCAGCTCCTCCAAACTCTCCAAACTCCTAAATGGAAACTCCTTTCTCAGAGCAAAGCTAAACCTGTTCCTCACCCACTTCACTGGGGGCTACCGTGCATTGGCGAGCTACTGCTCATCATCTGAGCCTCGGTAGCTGCACGACCCCTTCCCACACCACCAACGTGAGCCCTCTGAAAGGTGGGGACTTGTAAAGTGGCTGTAAACAGACCATGAACCTCAGTTTCTCCATTAAAAAAAAAACGTAAGCAAGATCAGCGAATCTGTTCAGGGGTTTGTGCTGGCTTGCTTACAGCCTGAGGTGGTGGAAGGCAGCTTTTCACATCAACGAGCCCCAGGAAAGCCAGAGGGAGACACTGCCCTGCAAGGTCTTTAAGCACCCAGAAAGTGCCTCAGCATGCCCAGCAATCTCGTGCATGACCTTACTTGTCCAATTTTTCTTCTGCGTGGACTTTCAGGGCCTGATACCGCTGCTCTTCTTGCTTGACGCGGGTTAAATAATCCTGAGCACACTTCTTCAGAGCTTCTTCATTCTGGGGAAAAAAAAAAAAAGCATACATCCGTCTGCATTGGGACCAAGCACAGAGGTGTGGCTCCGATGGGGTGATATATCCTGTCCTGAGTGTAAAAGAAAAAGGCTTTAAATAGAATCTGCTTCTCCCTTATGCTGGAGCCCCTTATCCAGCTCGGCAGCATGGAAAAGACAGCGGGTAGATGGAGATGGGCTTTCTCAGGGCACGCTGCCCTGGAATCTGCTCCTCCCTTGGCTGCAGCTCTGCCTGGGACGGGAGAGCCCCGGGGCTGCAGCAGGGGACACAGCAGGGGCAACGCTGCAGGGGACGAGGTGGGGACAACGCCGCACAGGGACTCTGCGCCCAGGGAGCAGGGCTGCAGGGAGAAAGAGCAAGCCAAGGTCAGGACCTTCTTAAAGCCTTCTAGGACGCCCTTCAGGTTTTCGTATCTCCGGAAGAGATCCGACAGGGACCTCTCCACTGAGTTCAGGTCTGCCAGAGCCTGGTCCTTTTCCATCGTGAGCTGCTGCAGGTTCTTCTGAGATGTCATGTTTGTCCTCTGCTCGTCCTCTGAGATGGAGAATAAACAGCGGGGACACGGTGACTCGGGGGGGACAGCCGTGGCAGCCACCTCCCCGCCCCGCAGGCCCGGCCAGGCGACGGCACCTTACCTATCATCTGGGCAATGGTCTTCTCGTACTCAGCCACGATTTTCCTAGAAGGGAGGGAGAAGAAAAAGCAGGTAGGAGACAGCATTTGTTTTGCAGATACACACCTACAGCGCAGCGGTGGCCCCTGCCCGTCACCGCTCCTCTATGCCGAGACCTCCCCGCAGCCGCTGCCACGCGGGCCAGCGCCGCTCATGGGGTTTTATTCCTGGAACAAAGCAAGCAGCACAAGCACAAAGAGCACACGTCTGCTGACATGTCCCACCCTGACGATGCTGAGCCACATCGCCCCATTACGGCCCCGCTAACCCACTCCCGACAGGGAGCACACGGGGCACTGCCCCTGACGATGCTGAGCCACATCGCCCCATTACAACCCCACCAACCCTCTCCCGACAGGGAGCACACGGGGCACTGCCCCTGACGATGCTGAGCCACATCGCCCCATTACGGCCCCGACCCACTCCCGACAGGGAGCACACGGGCACTGCCCCTGACGAGCTGAGCCACACGCCCATTACCCCACATCTCTAAAGAGCCTCTGCGGCCATGTCTCCCACCAACCCTCTCCCGACAGGGAGCACACGGGGCACTGCCCCTGACGATGCTGAGCCACATCGCCCCATTACAACCCCACCAACCCTCTCCCGACAGGGAGCACACAGGGCTCTGCCCTGTGCAGGCGGCCGCGCCGGGCGAAGGCTCCTACCTCATCTCTAAGACCTCCTGGCGGCTCTCTTCGTATTTCTTCTTCCACTGGTTTGCTTCGATCTCCTTTGTGATTATCTAGGTTGCAGCAGAGAGGGGACCCTTGGGGCACGCTCTGGTGGTTTCCCTTGCTGCCCCGCGCCTGCGGCGTGCAGGGGACTGGACCCCCCAGGCAGGGCAGAGCTGCCCCCCCCCACCCTCCCGCGATGGGGTCCGGCGAGGGGCAGCCCCGGGTGGTTGCCACACCGGGGTGCACCCAGGGAGGGCAGGGTCCCCGGTCGTTACCTCCTCTCTGATGAGCGTGAGCACGGCCATCTTCTCGGCTTCACTGAGGCAAATGCCATCCAGGGGACTCTCGCTCCTGCTCACGCTGGTGGCCGCTGGGGGGGACTTGTCCGTGGAGCACAGCCCGGGATTGCCCTGGGGGGGAAGTACCCAGCCGGGATGCTGTGTGGGTGCTCACTCACCCCGCCTCCCCTCTTTGGGGATGTTCTCCCCCTTTTTATCAGCCTCACTGAATCTCCCTACCTGCCCACCCCGACAGCTCAGAGCCCGGTATCAGAGACACCCTCATGGGGATTTAATGCACTTTCTGCCCAGTCCCTTACTGGGAGCTGGGGCTGAGCTGTAGGACACCCATGGCCTGCCCCAGGGCTTGGCATCCCAAAGGGGGACCCAGCAGGAGCCCATTTGGGAAGGAGCAGACCCGGCCCCGCGCAGAGGCGTGCTCACGCCTGACATCCCTTCCCTTTCCCCATGGCTGGTGTGAAACCGTGCCAGCCTGGAGGATCTCTGCGGACGGCGACCACGGGCGGGGGTCTGCGAGGGTCCGGCCGCCTGTCCCTGTCACCTCCTGGTCAGGTGGGGATGTCAACTGCATCCAAATTGCTGCCAGCAGCTGCGGGGACATTGCTGAGCCTTGCTGATCCCCCCGAATGCAGAAGGGAGCTGGCAGGGGGAGCAGGCTTCACCTCCCTGCAGAGCATGGAGGGACCCAGCTCTGAGGCTGCTCCCGCTCCCCATCCCGAGGGACAGCCCCCTCATCCCAGAGCCCCAAAACGGGAGACTCTCACGCAGGGCTCACGGCACCCTCCTGTCTCCCTTGTGGGTGCTCCTATGAGGACGAGGTGCTGGCACCCCCATCGCTCACTGCTTCCTCCCCCCATGCCCAGCTCCTCTCCACCCGTGCTGCGGCTGCGGGGACCGAACTGGGGGGCAGAGCCGAGCCCTGTGACCCTGGTGCCGAGTCCTGCCTGGATGCTGGCCCCGTCCCTTCCCTTGGGGGGGGGGAGGTCCTGCAGTCCACACGGCCTCCAGAAGAGCATTCCTCCAAACCCAGGCATACACCCCTGCCTGTTCCCCCTCTCGCCACCCCAGGCGAAGTGGCAGCCCCGCAGCCATCTCCTTGGGAACCGGCTGCCAGGCCATAAATAGAGAAGTGCCTGGGAGGAGGCAGTCTGCTGTGCCGTGTTTTGGAAACCAGAGCACTAAAGCACTTCTCTCCCCCTCCTCCCCTGCGCTTTGACCGCTGCCCAGGCTCAAGCACGGCTGAGTCCTCCACCGCCTCCCACAGCTCTGCTGCCCGCAGCCACGGGCAAGCGATGGCCGGTGGTGGGAGCCACCCCTGGGTGCCAGCTTGGGTCTGCAGCCGAACCCTGGGGAGGTTCAGCCCTGTCTGGTTTTGGCAGCAGCCTCCCACAGCATCTCCCAAAAGCAGGCGCAGACCTGAACACCTTCAAGTACCTCTGCCCACCGCCTGCCCCACGGCAAATCCCCCCACGCCGTGGTTTTGGCTCGTCTGCTGGGACAGAGCCTGCCCCTGCTCTCCCCAGCACCAAACAAAAGGTTCACTTTGCCCAACGTCCTTGTGGGGCTTAGCCGAGTTAAATCTGTCTCAGGGAAGCCAACTTTGCTGATGTTGCTAATCTCATTGTCATCTGCGTGCTACCTCGAGCAGCTTTGGCCAGGGGTGGCTAAGCTGGCACGGGTCCCCCTGCAGCAGGGGGCTCTCGGGGCCACTCCGGTGGCTCCTCGGGGCGCATCGGGGGTGCCCCTGTGCAGACGCGCCACTGCTGGGGTCACTGCTGGCTGCAGAGCCAGGGCTGCTTTCATTAATCCCCCCATCTCTGCTGTCAGCTGCCTTCCCGAAAGCAGCGTTTGAGGATCCCTTGTGGAAGGCGCAGGCACCAACCGGCCGTCGGAGCC
Organism: Gorsachius magnificus; assembly: GCA_034008185.1. Taxonomy (NCBI): domain Eukaryota; kingdom Metazoa; phylum Chordata; class Aves; order Pelecaniformes; family Ardeidae; genus Gorsachius; species Gorsachius magnificus. The sequence goes on along the minus strand of CM067100.1, from coordinate 5,565,391 downwards.
AGCCCTGGACTCCTCCACGTGAGACACAGCCCCGTCCTGCGGCTCGGCCCTTCCCCGTCATCTCCTCTGCCCTTTCGCTGTCATTCAGCCACTCCCAAACCCAGCGTTTGCTTTCATTGCTCTCCCACGGCCGCAGCCCTGGCTCCTCACCAGCCCTGCTCCATCCCCAGCATCTCTCCCCCCCACCAGCAGCAGCACCCACCCAGGAGGGAGCCATCTTCTGCCGGGCTCCCCCTCGCCTGGTGGGAAATCACTGCTGGTTTTATCAAAGTCCCCGCGTGGGCTCTTGGAGAATTTTAGCTCCCAAAGAAACTCGTCTCAGAGAGGTTTTGGTAGCAGCTCTGGGATCAGCGGCAGCGTTTGCTGCAGCTCCCCCCTACCCTGCTGCTCGTGGGGGCGGCGGCAGCCACGGCGCAGGGGATCAGCCCCAGCGAGCCCCGCGCCAGCCGCCCTCAGCCTCCCTGCAGGCGAGGGAGCAGGAGCAAGAGGCACTCACGGGGAAGATGCCAGGCCCATCCTTTTCCGTCTGCTTGGAGATCTCCTTTTCGAAGCCTAAAGACAAGGAATACAACCTTTTAGCTACCTGGAAACAGGACCCTTGCGGCACACGCAGATTTGCTGGGATGCAGAGGGGTACCCCGGAGTCTCCACATCCCTCGAGCTTCCCCTCCCAAAAGCCTTCTTTGCCCTTGCAGGGGGACGGTCCTGCCCCCCCCCTACCCTGGCTCCCACCCTTGCAGGGGGGACGCATCTGCATCCCTGCCCCGGTTCCGCTCCCTGCCCCAGCTCCCACCCTTGCAGGGGGGACGCATCCTGCATCCCTGCCAGCCTCTCCTCCTGCACTCCCTGGAGTGGAAACCAACACTCCCCTCTGGTGGCAGCTTGGCCCCGTCCGGTGTCCCCACAGCTGCCACCCACGCCGGCCACTCCCCAGGACAGCGGGGGGCTGAGGAGGAGGAAGAATGAAGATGCAGGGGTCATTTTCCATGTTGCTGGCCAGTGGGGGACGCATCCCTGGGGTGAAGCCCAGCTGCTCGGGCCACTCCAAATAGCAGAAGCCTCAGCCCACACCAACTGGGCCCAGCACCCTCCAAAGGAGCTGCCACATGGCCCCTGCTATTCTTAACAGCAGCGGAGGGAAGATCAAGCCCATCTCCTCCCGCCCGCAACGCCGTCCCGCATAGCGTGGGAGATGATTTACAAACCTCACCCAAACAACTGCAGACGTGACTGGCGATTCAAGCGTTAACCGGGCAGAGAGAAGCAGCATTGCCAGAGCCCCACGTAATTCTTGTGACTGCAGATTTCCTAGCGTTTCCCCTTATTTATCCCCACGCCCTGGTCAGTGGCTGCTCGCCACAGCTCACAGCACCATGCCCACAGCCAGCACTGAGCCTGTGCACCCCTGCCTGGCCCTCCGAGATGAGCAGCAATAAATAAAGCCTCCCAGCCTCTCCGCTGACTCTGATTTTTCCTCCCTTTGGAGACAAAGGGCCATTTTCCCCTCCCCAGAGCCTGCAGCTCTGCACAGCATCCAGCAATGATTAATGGGTCCCCGCGCAGGGGAGAGCTGCAAACCTCCCGCGAGGTGACTTCTCCAGCTGGCACCTATAACTTTGCTATTGATTAAATGTCATGTTGCCTGGCTTTTAATTATTTTCTAATGGATTGGTCAGCGAGGCTAATTACATAGGAGACCGACAGCAAAACGCCACCAGGAGCATTAGCGGAGGTCTTCCGTAGCGACACGGACATCTCCATCCACCACGGCCCTCGTGGGGGGACCCCGCGTCCCAGCAGCTCTGCTCCTGGCTTGGAGCATCCTGGCTGAGGGGCGAGGGATTGCTGGGCTCAGCTCACTGGTGAGCACTGGTTTCAGGAGGGCACTCGTAGCACGGCTGCGTGGCAGCGTGTGCCGCGGGCAGGGAGCCTCGCCAGCTCGAGCTGCAGCGTCCCGGGGGCCACGGGGAGGGTGCTCTGCATCCAGAGCCTACAGGCAGCCTGGACCGTGATTTTTCCATAATGGGAAGAGCACAGATAAGCAGTTGGGGGTTTCACTGTAACTCACGGCAGCCTTTAGCCCCAGCAGTGTAAATAAACAGCACCAACCCATTGCCAGAGGCTGTAGGGATTGCCCGGGTGCACGCGCGGCACGTCTCCGGGGCCAGAGGCAGCAGGGACGCTCCTTACCTGCCTCCGTGCCGTGCTTCGCCCCTGGCGCAGGAACATTTGAGCACTCGAAGTACTCCAGGTCATCTTCAGGCTCACCCTTCTTCTCCAGCCCAGCTGGTTTCTGCGTGGAGGTGGTGGAGGCCAGCTTCTCCTCGTCAGTGGCATGTCCATCCCGATTTGCAATATCTGGGATTTCCGAGATCAACCCTCCTTCATCCTGCAGGATCAAGGCATACGGTTAAGTAGGACTGAGCTAATCCGTGGGGATCAGGCTGCCTGGACAGTCCATGGAAAGCACGGGAGGCTCAGCATCCACCGACAAGCTGCTCCCCACCAGCTCCTAGCAGGTTTTGGCAGAAGGAAACACATGGTGCCGGGGTCAGAAGAGATCAATGAGCAAAATCCATTAACCCAACCGCCGGGCTCGGTGCTTTGCTCTGGGGACAGGGCTAAGGTACCGCACACACACGGCCCCTAATGAGCCACAGAGCATGTTTAGCAGCCAGGACCCCCTCCAGGGGACAGGCTCAGCCTGGGGGCGAGCCCCACGCACAGCCCTCCTCTCTCCCTTCCCACGGGGAAGATGTTCTCCCCGCGGCGGGGAGCTGCTGCTCTCCGGGGACCGGCCCTTCCATCAGGCGCTGCCGCAGGCACTCGCCAGCCTGAAGCTCAGCCAGCCCGGCTCGCCCCACGCCGCCGTCCGAGCACCCTGCGCCCAGCCCAGCACCTCCTGGGGCCGCATCCCACCTACCTGAACACAAGCATCCAGGACCAGGGGCTGCGTCTCGTACTGCTTCACCTTGCAGCCGCTCCTGCGGGGAGAGAGAAGCAGCGGGCTGAGGCGTGGGGGGCACAGGGGGCACAGGGAGGAGGGGGGGGCGCGTGCGAGACAGCCCAAGCAAGGGGAGGCAGCCCCAGCGCTAGCAGTGCACCCCGCCGCGTGCCAGCAACCCCACTCACCAGTGAAATATCGAGGCAGAGCAAGTTCTGGGACGAACAGAAGGAACAAGCAAACAGAACACACGACTACAGAGCGGTAGGGTTTGTCTTTGAGGTGTTTATTCCTGCTGGAGGTAAGGATCGGAGAAAGGACCCCGAGGTGCTGACAGTGAGAGAAGCGATAGCCAAGGAACCGGCGAGGAACGATTCCCCTTGCTGCCCCCTCTCCCCGTGCGTCCAGCGCAATGGCATCCCGAGGTCCGAGCGCACGCTGACTTTCTGCGGGAAGGAACCATCTCCAGGCGGGCTCGTGCCCTGTCCCTGCAGCTGGAGCTTTGTCTGGGCCATCGCCGCAGTGTCCCTGTGTCTCACGGAGTCCGACCCGCACGGCCAGGGCAGGGGGTGCTGGTCGGAGAGCTCTGCTCTGCTTGCCGGGAGCACCAGGGCAACCCGCCGTGCCTGGAACGCTCCCTCCGTCAGACGCAAACGCTGTCCCGAGGAGAAGGGCCTTGAGATGGGAGAAGGTCAAGCTCAGGTTGCCCTCGCAGGTGGTCCCGTGGCTGGGTGCCCTCCCGTAGGGCAGCTCTCCCTGGGGATTTGTCCTGCCTTCCTTGCAACGCACCACCCCGGGGCTCGGCTGCATGGGGCTGCAGGCGCGGCCGCATCCTGACACGCCGGGCATCGGCGCCTTGGGGCAGTGGAGGGGCGGTTGTGGACCGGCCCCAGCAGCGCTGGGTCCATGTCACCAAAGCCCACGGGGGCTGAGGGAGCCAGCGGTGAGACAATGTCATCCCGGCACGCGCCTCTGGTGTGAGCAATCCTGCGCCCCACCACCCTCTCCCCCCACAGTTAGCCATCTCCCCCCGCTCGCTGCCATGCCCAGCCCGCCCAGAAGACAGATATTTGCTAAGCTGGAGCCTGACAGCCCACCACGGATATGTGGGGAGGGAGACTCTGCATTCCCTGCCACGGGGACAGGGGCAGAGGCTCGAGCAGGACGGCAGCGAGCCATACCAGGGTCTAACGCGTCGCCCCCACCCGCTCCGCTCCAGCCTCCCCGTCCCAGCGCACACGTGCGCCAGCGGAGCCCAACCAGCAGCGTGGCGCGGTGCACGGAAATTTCATTTGTGAACCAACACACACACCTGGGTCAGACTGAGAATAAAAAGAAATCGCTCTTGGCTGCTTCTCTCCATCAGGCCCTAAGGCGAGCAGCAGAGCTGCCGGCCGCCCTGTCCTTACCCCCCCCTGCTCTGCCCCATCTCCTGGCCCTGGCGCCACCACACCTTCTGGAAGCTGCTTGATCCCCTGCACCGACGCTGAGATGGCAGCTCTGTAACGCGAGGGGATGGGGGAGCGGGGAGAAGGCAGCCAAGGCTCTGCCCCCCAGACCAGGACGCCCATGCAGGGGCTATGGGGTTTGCAGCCGGGGACACCCCCCTGCGGGCAGCGCTGCCCGTGAGCTGCCGGGCCCACAGCGAGACAGACCCCACCGTGGGACACTGTGCTGGGAAAGGGCAGAGCGCTTCTCAGCCGAGACACAGACGTCGGTGCTCGAGCCCAGCTCTGATTTTGCCCGTGCATACGGCAGGCAGCACCAAGGAGGGCATTGGGACGGATGACATCAGATTGGGAACTAAGCCCAGCACGCTCCTTCCTCCAACCCCCCTCGCGCCAGAGCGGAGCCCAGAGGGTGCGGGGAGGCTGATGGGCTGCAAGAGACACCGAGCATCGCCGGGAGACCAAAGGGGGGATAACCCCGGTCCCTCCTGCGTGTCCTGCCTGGGGGATGGAAGCGCAGGGCAGCAGCCAGCCCGGGGGGACACACACACAGCACGGGGCACTCGATATTTCACTGGTGTCCCACCGCGGGGCTGCTCATGCCAGGGGTGCAGCACGGCCCCGCAGCAGCGGCGCAGGTCGCAGGGCAGCGAGCGAAGGCTGCTTTACTCCAGCCACGCTTTCTAAGCCAGCCCGCGTCTCGCAGCGCAGCTCTGCCGCCCCGGCTTTGGGCACAGGAGGGATGCTTCAGGGTACAGCCACCAGCAAACCAGCTCTGGCAGCCACCAAGGACCTAAAGAGAGCCCTGCTTGGAGCGGGCGGCGATGGCAAAGCTCCCCCGAGACTGAGACATCCCAGAGCCCCCGGCCCCCTCGCCTCCAGGCTGGTGCTTTCCACCCTACCCCTCCGCAGCAGCCGCCTCGCTGGTGGCTTTGCATGGGAGGGGGTAAGAGACCCCCTCACCTTCAGGGCTAGAAATCTACCCCTCTCTGCAGGGACCTGGATTGCACAGCAACCCGCTCCCCCGCCGTTCGCCGCCGCTTGCACGTGGTTACAGGCGCTGCGGGTCGGCATGCTGCGAGAGCAAGCGCGGGCACACGCCTCCGCTGCGGATCCCCTCTCCTCCAGGCCAAGCTGCCCCAGGGATCCGGCCTGGGGGGCACAGGGCACGAACCAGACAGCGGAGAGCACGAGTCAGAGGGCAAGAAGGAGCCTGCATGCCGTGGAGACGAGTGGGGCCAGCACACACCCAGAGAGAGAGGACGCAGACCGGCAAAGGAAAAGGAGAAGGGAATACAGAAGAGAGTACTTACAACAGAAAACAGAGAAATTTCACTTGCTCAGTAGTCCTGATGCACCAAAGCACGGACAGGGAGAGAGACAGACAGATGGAGAGAAGAAGAGCGTGTGAAAAGACCGGGATGTAGCTCTCATCTGGAGAAGCCCGGCGACTTGCCCGGCTCCGCCACTTTGCAAGGGACACCCAGGTAAAAGATGCTCTGGTTCTGCCTTTGCTACCCGCGGCGGCAGGATGCGATTCAACCACAAATCCCACTGCCGGGGGAGGCGGGTGCTCTCCACCCGAGGTGATGGAGAGGGAGCCTGAAAATCCCCTGCTCCTGCCCCTCGCCGCCAGCTCTGCTCGCCTGTGGCCACACATGGGAATGCTGACTCTTAAAAAAAAAAATCTGTATTGACACTCTGCAAATATTCCCCAAAGAAAAGCACCCACCTTGCCCTTATTTCTGCCTGCTAGGCTTTGTCTGCTCTGTAAAACCCCGTTCTGGTTTTCCCACCAGAGGACTGGTGAGCAGAGCAACGGCTTGTTCTGCCTTTACTGTCAAACCCGCCACCAACTCCATGCTCTGAAAATTTCCCCGTTCAAGCTGATTTCCTGCCTAACCCTGCAATGGGTTCCAACTACTTCTGTTAAGTGCAATCACAATTTATAGCGGAAGGACCCAAAACTGGCCGGGCAGCAACTCCCTCGTGCAACATCCCCTCCGCTTCCCTTGCCCGCTCCGAGACCCTGCGGAAGGAGGGCAGGTAGAGCCGAGCCCGGCTCAGCACCCGCTCTCCTAAAGGTCAGGCTGAGGCTCCGGCGCTGCTCGGACGCAGGCTGGAGGACACCTGTGATACAAGAGGTAAAATACCAAGAAAACAGCCAGGTTTGGCATTAAACTGTTCCCAGAGGGGGGTAATGCTGTCTGCATTCCCTGGAGGCACTACGAAACGCCACCATCTACACGGCGGTTTTAAATAGCACGGTTCAGGAACTAAATATGCCCTGAAATAGTTCAGCAAGGGACACCGAGCTCCCTACTGCCTGCGCAGAGGTGAGAAAAGCCACAGCCACTCTGCCTGTTTAACCTCTGGTCTCTTCCCCCGTTATAAAAAAATGGAAATTCAGTGGCAGCCCAAAACGTCCCAGCAGCATCCGATAACTGGAGCCGCATTCCCAAGCTCCAGGAGACCCACCGAAGGCAACCTCGACACCCCTCTGAGCTGCACCCCCCAGGGGATTTCCAAAGAGGGGATCCTGTGAAGCGGGTCCTGATCCAGCCCTCCCTGCTCTGCCTGGGATCTGGGCACCGGCACCGCTCTGGGACACCCGTCCCTCTCCTCCCATCCGCTCCCGAGCGGCCAAAGGGTTTGCAGGGAGAGCGGAGCTGCCCCTTGCCGGGAGAAGGGGCCGACAGAACCGGGGCAGCCGCAGCCCCCGAGGTGCACGTTGGCATTTCAGGCTCGCTCAGAAGGCACGGGGGCACCATCACCACCGCCGCAGCTCTGCCCGCGCGCGGGGAACAGAGGGGGCTGCCAGACCCCCGCCAGCCGCCCGCTCCGCACGCACCGGCACTCACGTTATCAGGCGCGACTTGGGCTTCTTTGGGGAGTCTCTGCCTTTCAGGAGATCATCCTGCACCTCCAGTGTCTGAGACTCGAGGATTTCATTGAGGCTGTTATCGGCAGTGGGGCAGGAGCTGGCGGCGGTGCTGGCGAGGGTCTTGGTGGGCTTAAAGGGATCCACGGAGTCAAAGTTGTCAGGGTCGAACTGGTAAGAGCCCTTGGGAAGAGTTGGCGAGTGTTGCAGCGCTGAGCTGCCACCAAAGGTGTTAAGACCTGGGCTGTCCCAGAGCGCAGGACCCAGCTGGGGGGAGCCCCGGGGGGGCGGCAGCTCGGTGGGACCCCTCTCCACCTCCTCGCCCGGTTTCTTGGGTGGCTCTCGGTGTCTCTTCGGCGTCAGCTTGCTGGCTGGGATCCTGCTGCCCTTCCTGGGCGCAGCTCTCCTGGCCTCCGCGCTCTCTCCCCCCTCTGTACCATCGACCTCGGGTTTCGGGACCTGCTCTTTGGGCTCCATGGCTGGGTCCCCCTGCAGCTCACCGGGGCCGCCGCTGGGATGGGGGAGGCGGCGCGGGGCTGCCGGGGGGGAGCTCTGCAGCCGGCAGCCCCCTGCCTCAAGGGGGTTTACACTCTGGTCATGCTGCTCGGTGTAGGATGCTTGGGGCACGGGGGTCTCCTCCGTGGCTTCTTCTGTTTTCCTCCCCAGTGAAGGTGTTCTCCCTTCCCCGAGCTGGCCCCGGCTGGGCGAGCACTCCCGAGCCAGGGCACCAGCCTTTGGCTCCACCAGCCCCGTGCCGGCGTCCACCGCGTCCCCTCCCGACATGACGCGCTCCCGGGCAGCTCTGCCCACATGGGGCCCCGGGGCCGCTCCGCAGCGGGCTCGGCGGCACAGCCAGCGTCAGCCCCGCTTCCCAACGTGGCCAGGGGCTGGGGTTCAGCCGGCGGCTGCCTCAGGGACGAGTCTTCGGGGTTGGACTCCCCTTTAGTATCCGATTTGGCTTTAGTGGCTCCGACCTCCAGTTGAACCTCATCTTTGGGGTGCTTCCCAGGCGAGCAGTCCCAGCAGGCTTCCCCTACCAGCAGGTCACCATGGCCACTTGGCTCTGAAAAGATAAAAGGAGCCAGTTAAACCCCTGCCTGCCGTGCACCCCCCTCCAGAAGGGCTCCTCTCCCCTCCTCACGGCTGCTCCAGGGTCAGATGTTACGGGGCATCCACTGACCCAAAGCTCAGCCCCTCCAGCTGCCAGAACGACTGCGTAACCCCGGCTTCAAGCTCTTGCTGTAAAATTTCAAGCCCGTGAACACAGTGGAGAGAGCATACGTAAATCGGATGGTGAGCCCCTGCGGGCAGGCGCTGGGCAGCACGCCACAGACCTGCCCACACCTCCATTTATGCCTCCATTTACGCCTTTCCCCACCGCTTGCTCCAGAGGGGCTTTGCAAAGCTGAGCGAGGCTCCTGAGGGCCGGACACCGGCCAGGACCGACTGCAGGGTGGCTGCTCCCAAGGCAGAAACGCTCACATCCAACTGGGAATGGCAGCGACAGGGAGTCCCTGCTCACCTGGGCAGAGCTAAAAACCACCGAGTGGAATTCATAGAATCACAGAATCGTCCAGGTTGGAAAAGCCCTTTAAGATCATCAAGTCCAACCGTAAACCCAACCCTGCCATCCCACCACTAAACCCTGTCCCTCAGCACCTCATCTACCCTTCTTTTAAATACCTCCAGGGATGGGGACTCGACTTCAGAATTCGGGGAGGTATGGCGTGAGAAAACACCATGGAACGTGATTAAGCACTGGGGCGAGTAGGAACGGGATGCTGTGCTTCCGACAGGCAGTGAACACGGAGCCGCCGCAGGGTCCTTGCCCGCAGCAGGGCGCTGCGGCCATCGGGAGGGTCCCCGTAACCCCCGAGCTCCAGCAGCCGCACGTGGTCGATGGTCACGAACCGGCGCCGCAAGGCATAAACGTGAGGAGCCAAAGCACCGGGAGAGCAAGAACCCTGTGTGCGTTTGGCGAGGGGGCAGGAGGGAAGGGGGGCACAGCAGAGCGATGAGACCCCCAAAGAGCAGCAAGCCCGGGGGAAGGGCCTGCCGGGAGCACGGTGGGGGCCGCTCTGCTCAGCGCCGCGCCTGCCCGCGGTTTCCATCCTGCCTGCCAGAACTCAGCCAGACACTGCCTGCACCCCTGCCCACAGAAATCCTGCCCACACATTTAGACCAGGCTCACCACACTGCTGTCAGAGCTTCTTAATCACAAATCCTGATCCATGACTTAATCACTATTACTCCAATCCCTTCCCCTAAATCCTTTTACTGTTTAATCTTCTCTTTGCTGTCAGGGGGTGGGGAAGCTCCTTCTCCACTGAGGCATCCCGAAAGCTACACCCACCAAGCACAGAGCCAGGGCCTCGGCAGAGGCGTGCGAAGGAAGAAAACACCCAGCGTCACCTCCATGCAGCTCCTCTGCACCTCTTCTCCGACATCTCAACCTGGGATGATTGCACAGACTCCCAGGATAAGGCAGAACAGGACGCTGGGGTGCTCAGCACCCAACAGGGAGCGGGCAGGACCCACACCTCTTGCTAGCACCTTTCTGGGGAGACGCAGCCCAGCCAGGTCCTCCAAGGGCAGAACAAAACCAGTGCTTGCCTGAGGACCAAACTGGTTTGAAAACCTGGCTGGGAACAGCGGCGTGGGTGGTGCAAGGCTTGTGCCGGGGAAACCTGCCCGTCCCCCTCCGCTGCCGCAGCCCTACCCTGGCACACGGGTGACAGCCGGGAGCGGAGTCACGCTGAGCGTGCCCGTGTTTGGCAGGGAGGAGGTTTGGCCGGGGGATGCCAACGGCGAGCTCCCGCAGACGCACCCGCAGCCCCATCTCCCCTCGCAGGGCGTTTGCAACCGGCTCACGTTTGGTGCTGACCGAGCGAGTCACGGGCTGGCAGAAAAAAAAAAAAAAAAAGGGAATCAGGCAAATATCTGGTCCCCAGACTAATTCAGGACACCGAGCCAGCAACCCTGACTCAGCTGATGGCTCGTGGTTTGCATAGCTGATCTCCAGGATGCTGAAAGCCATGGAAATGAATCATGAGGGGCTGTGTGCTCCCTGAGACTGCAAAAAAGCTCCCTCCGACTGCAGAAAAGCTCCCTCCAAACAGACGTTGCCTTGCTGCCCCAGAAAATGCATCAATAAACACAAATCCAGTGGAAACGTACTTGGAGTGCAGCCAGAAAACACTGCGAGGCAGCGCCTGCCAGGCCCTTCCATCACTGGGAACCAGGAAAACCTCCTCAACAGACCCCACATCAAACTTTATTCCACTTGCTGTGTTGCTCAGATGTTTTAAACCTCACCGAGACAGCCCTGAATAGAAGAACAGACTTCAAAGTCAGGGCAAACGGCACCTTTTAAATGCATTTTACATTCCCACCAGAAGGCTTTGCAGCCACCGTTCCCACAGACGCGGCTCCATCCTGGTTTCTAACCCAAGCCATGAGTAATGACTTCTCGAAACCCAAGCGGGCGGCACGCAAACCACCTCCCCTCCTCGCGGTGGACGTCTGCAGGGCAGGGAGAGAAGAGCTGGTGCATGTGACCACCACGCAGAACAACCATTTCTTCACAAAAATGACAAGAACCACCCACCTGGGTCTTCCAGTGTTGCGATTCCCTCGTTTTCTGCACCCGGGAGAGCTCAGCCGCTCTGCTCCCCCCTGCCCGCGCAGCCAGTCTGAGCGGCTGAGGAACTGGAATATACTGGGAGGCAGAAGGCGTGGGCGAAGGGCAGCTCAGGAGCTCGCCAGTGATTTTAGCAGTCTCCTGAGGTAGGACCATCCCTCCTGCGAGCTCTGGGGGCTTCCCCCCCTTCTCTGGCTCCCGGGCATCAACCACTTGTGCGAGTTAACGGCGGCGCTGCGCCCGAGCGACAGCCCAGGGGAGCCGAGCGGAGGGCACGCGCTGAAGGGGTGCAAGGAGCCTGCCCACCCCCGCCACAAGAACCCTGTCCCCGCCTTCCCCAGGCGCCCACGCGATGCCCCAGCATCCCCATTTTCAAGCCCAGCTTGGGCCAAGCTGTTCACCTCCCCCGGGGACCAGAGCCTCGGGGGCTGAGGCCACCCCAGGACGGGCTCGCGTTGGCAGCGAGATTGTTCCATGGGGAAGGCAAAGGCAAGCAGAGCTATGAGGGCAATTAATTCTCCAGAGAGCGCTGTCAGGATGGTTTGTGGGGCAGAGCCCTCGCCACCGGTGCCTGCCAGGACCACGGGTGCTCCCAGGGCTCCGAGAGCCAGTCCCTGCCCCTCCTGCCAGCTGACGAGAACAGGATGAAACCCCTCCAGTAAAGCAGTCCCAGAGGCGACAGCATCCCAGGCAAACCCACCCCATGTGGGTCCTCCTGCCCAGCAAGGGCTGGGGGGTACAGCCTGGCCCCAAGCCCCCCCCGTCCGCCCCCCATGCATTTCCTCTGCCTCCAACGCAGCCTCCCATCAGCTGCCAAAGGACCGGAGCGCATGTTCCTGCGAGAACAATTACACAGGATGCAGAAACCAGTGATCCAGAGGGCCTCGGTGTGCTCGGGAAGAGCCAAGGTCTGCCCTCCAGCCCCCCAGCCACCCGGCTCTGCTGGGGACGAGCATCGTGATCACCCCGGTGCAGCACTGCCTGTTCCCTGGGGAGCCCTTCCCGAGCTTTGCGAGCGGCTCTCCCTGTTCCTCCACAGCCTCTGCATGCATTTACATCCCGAAGCGAGCAGAGCTCCCCGCCGCCCCCGCGCAGCCACGTTGGAGAGCCTCCGCGCCGGCTCAGCACGCACCCCCTCCGCTCACGTCTCCAGCCAGCAAAACCAGTCTGCAGAAAGAGCCAGCGCCTCCCCGGCCCTCGCGCTGCCCTAACCCCCCTCCTTCTGGGCCGAAAGCGCGCTGAACGCCCCATGGGACCCCATGAGACGGCCCACCGCGCTGCCACCCCCCTTGGGCTGGCTCTTCTCCCAGGCATCCCAGCAGATGCCTTCCCGCAGCATCCCAAAAAGGTGACCCCGAGCTCTCTCGTTTCACCTCTGGCGCTGTGCCCTGCAGGCGGGGACATTTTAGTCCCAGCATGAAAAGGGACACTGCCGGCAGCCAGGCGTGCTCAGCGACTCCAGGATCCATCCCGGACACAGAGCCAGGAAAAGGTGGCTCTGGATCCCTGAAAACAGCAGTTTGCGTGGGTGCAAACCCGCTTCTGCTCCGACCCGTCTACATGGAGGGGATGTTACCCAGCGAAATGGAGATTTTGTGCTCTCTAAAGAGAAAGGCACAGAGAGGCCAGCCTGGCACGGCAGCGATGGGTACCCTGTGCGCGTGCATTACAGCCATTGCAGTTGCCTTCCTCGGGCTGAAATTAAACACAAACCCCGAGTAACCAAGCAGCTTCCCTGCACGCCATCCCTCGCTCCCTTAAATGAATCAGAAAAACTTGGCAGCAGCAGCGCTGGGAGGCAGAGGCTCGGCGCCCTTTTCATCCCCCGTCCGGCAGCCAAGCGGAGCAGCAGCGATCCTCCGCGCGGCCCCCGATGCCAAGCGCCGGCGAGAACAACCCCGCCACTATCCCCAGCCTTCGCTTGGGCTCCCGCTTTGTGCTCAGCGCGTCACGCGTTCCTCCCTCGCCTGCTCGTTGGCGGAGGCCGGCTGAGCACAGGATGTCTGCCCGGTATGGTCGGCTCAGCCTTATGTAGCTGACGACTTTTTTTTCCTCTTTTGGCTTTCCGCTTTTGTTTAACAGACGTTGATCTATTTTTAAAATCCATCCTGTTAAGAATTAGCGCACCGGCAGACGACGCTGCCGCTAACGCACCGGAAAACACGTGCCCTGCATCGGGGTAAGAGAAGTAAAAGCCGATGAGCCTGCTCCCATGGCGGGCGGGTCCATGTTTGTTGCTTCTGCTCTTTTCCACGCACAGAATCTCTCCCGGCAGACGAATGAAGGTAACTTCAGCAAGAACGGGACGGAATTACAGCCCTCACCATCTGAGACAGCAAGAGAAAAACTGCATGATCCTGGACCGGCGCAAAGCCTGACCACAGCCCCCTCCCCGGGGCGATGGGACCGGCTGAATTTTCATCCCTGAGAACAGGGTTGAATGCCCCCAGGCCCCCTCTCAGCTGTGCGCTGAGCAGCCGGCCCCCGGCGTCACGGCTGCTGCCTTAGGAGTTTCCTCACCCTATTTATTCCCAAGTAAGGGTGAGACTGCAGCTGTAAGACAGACGAGTGCCTGTTCCTGCGGGTCCCCCCCGGCCAGGAGAGGCTGGGCCCGCCGGGGTGCCTGCCCGCAGGTCTGGGCTGGCGTAGCTGCCCCCGCACGCCGCGGCGGCCGGTCCCCAACGAGCGCAGGGCAGCGGCTCTCGCCGTACGCCTCAGGGCTGACAAGCAGCCATTACGCTGGATTGCCTCCCGATCGCAGCATTCGTTACCGCTGCCGCTCCCGAGCCGCAGCCATGCGAAAGGGCGCCCGCTGCTGCGGAGCAGCGCCGGCAAGGTGAGGGCTTAACGTACAGCCTGCCCGAGGGACAGGGATTTGTCGCCCCGGGGTGCCTTCTGCACACCGCGAACTCACCACCATGCCTGGGTAATCCCTTCCCTCCACCATTTCGGAGGCACCCAAGAGATGCACCCGAAGCCCCCGGGCAGGGAAGGGATGGAGCTGGGGGCAGTCACGCGGGGGGGTGGGCCCTGCTGTCTCCAACATCCCGCTTCCCACCAGCCCGCACGGAAAAACAGCTTTTGCCGGAGATGATCCCCTCAGCCCCGCCACACTGCGACCCTTGTGCGTGGGGTGCCGGGAGCCGCTGGCTCCCTCGCCGCCACGCCGGCCCCGGGAACTGCTCGTCCCAGGGTGCGGGGGCACGGGCACACGCTTTGGGGACAGTGGCTCCCTGGAGCCTGAGGCAACACGCTTCCTTGAGCAGAAGCTTGGCAGAAAAGATCCTCGTACCTGCTAGGAAAGCCTTTCTCTCCCCTCTCCTCCTCCCCAGACATTATCCCCCAAAGTAAAGACGCCTCTGTCACCCTGTCTTAAAAAGGGAGGATTACTCCAAGAGCTGCGATTATCGGAAGCATGAACCAAGCTCCATCAAACAAACCTGTGTTTTCCACAGGGACATGTGGGCACCCAGATCCATCCCAACAGCAAAACAGCACCGAAGGAGATGGAGAGCCACAGCGCCCTGTTACTGCCAAGGTCACACAGTACGTGGGCTCCTGCACGGGCAGGACCCAGGCTCCGGTTCAGGCCAGCGTGCTCTGAAACCCTGCTGAGCAGTGAGCCACCAGCCTGCAGCTGCAAACACTCAAGAAAAGCACAATATTGCAAGTGCCACACCAGGGGCCCTGCAGCAGCGAGAGGCAGGCGGGCGAGAGGGCAGAGGATGCTCAGGATGGCCCGTCCTGGGACCTCCCAGCACCCCATCCCGGAGCCAGCCCTGGGGGCTCACAGACGCCCTGGCACTGCCCAGCCACCCTGCTCCGCGGAGAGAGCGGATGGAAGGGGAGCTCTCCTCCCTGCCCCTGCCCCGATAACCTCCAGCGGCTGCTGCAGAGGTGGCAGCATGAGAACAGACATAAGCACCAAGCTCTGCCACAAACACCAACCACAACTCCCCCTGGAGAGAGGGGTACAACGACAGAGGGGAGCTGGTCCCAAAAAGGCCAAGGGTGAACGGGGAGCCGCGCTCAGAGGGGCAGCAGCCGGTGCGAGACACAAGGATTAAGCCACGTCAGCTCCTGTGCGAGGGCCGAGGGCGAGCGGAGGCAGCCCCGCGCAGCCCGCAGGGAAGTGGCAGAGAGCACTTTAACTGACAAAACGATTCCACAGCTCAGCAACGTCCTCCACCCCCCTCGATCAACCCATCGCAGCCGCCCCGGCTGCAGCCCCCGCACCCATGGGCGCAGCAGCTCACAAACCCCGACGTGCGGAGCTCTGCCCCTGCAGCCTCTCGCTCTCCCCCCGGCTCGAGGGCAGCAGGAGGGTGCGACCGGTGGTTGCAAAACAGCACAGTGATAATCTTGTGCTGCGTAGGCATGAGCCAAGGGGACAAACTGACTCTTTTGAGGCTGCAGTGCAGCCCTCTCCCCCCAGAGTGATTCAATGGAATCAAGGTTTCGCTCAAGTGAAAGCATAGCCCTCTGCAGAGCACACAGCCCCCAGGACTGGCGTTTGAACCATCCAGGCCATTAACCACAAAAAACGTGGCAGGCATTATTCAAAACAAGTGACTTCTCCTCCTTGACCCCACCCTGCCTTTCCGCATCCGGAGCGGAGAGCCAAAAAAGCAGAAGGTGCACGCTGGCTCCTTACCTTGGGCCCCAGCCTCGGGCGATCCCGGCGGCGGCTCGCAGAACTCCTTTAGTGGCGAGCGGGTCGGCGTTTCTGCTTCAGGGGTCTCAAAATTACCTTCGGAGTCCGAGCTGCCGAGGGGGGGGAAAAGAGTGAGGGATTACCGCTTTCAGGGCTAGCTCTGAAATCCTCCACACTGCCTACACATCCAGCCTGACCGGCTCCCGGGCCGGCCGGCCGTGGGCATCCTGCGGCGGCCGCGCTCTCCTGTCCAGCGGGACACGCTAGCAAACGGAAAAGGGAGAGCAGGTGAAACAACATCGTGGGCATCCCCCCCCGCACGCCCCCAGCCCTCATCTTGGCCGAGCCTCCGGGATTGCTTCCGTCAGGTCCCTCCCAGTCGGTCCCAGCACCCGCCAGGGACCTCCTCGGGCACGGCCGCGCCTTCCCCCCCCCCCGCCCCGAGCGCTGCCGCCCAGCCCCGGCGGGGGCCCCCGCCCCGCCCCCGGCCCCGGGCAGCCAAGCGAGGCAGGCAGCGAGCGGGCGGGGGGGACGCACGGACCGGGACACACGGACACAGGGACACCGGACACGGGACACACGGACGCGCTCGCCGCCCCGCGGGGGGGCAGGCGCCCGTGGGACGGCGGCCCGGGCGGGGGCCGGGGGTTTCCAACCCAGGGCCGTGCCCCCGCCGCCGAGTCCCCTCCGCCCCGCCCCCGGCTTTGGGGGGTCCACCGGGCCCACTGCACCGGCGAGAGGATCTGCCAGGCGCTGAACGCCATCGGCCCGCCGCTCCGCACCGCTCCGCACCGCTCCGCGCACCGCTCCGCTCCGCACCGCTCCGCACCGCACCGCTCCGCGCACCGCTCCGCGCTCACTGCGGCCGCGCCGCCCCCGCCGCCAAGGGCCTCCCCCGGCCGGTCCCACTGCCGGCGGGGAGAGCGCCCGCCCCCGCCGCCCCCCGGCACCGCCCGGCCGGCAGGGACCGGCCCGCGGGAGCCCCCCCGGCGGGGGGACGGGGAGTGCGGAGCGATGCGGTGCCCCCGAGCCCGCCCCCCCCGCCCGTGTGATCGCGGCGGCGGCCGCCGCGCCCCTCCCTCGCTCTCCTCCCTCCCCACGCAAACTCCCGAATCCACCTATTTCTGCCCAAAGGCCGGGGGCGGGGGCACCCCTGCGCTGGCTCCCGCCCACCGCACCCGGCCCCGGGGGCTGCCCCCAGCCAGGGGCTGGCTCCGAGGGGCCGGGCGGGGGGCAGGGAAACACCTGCCCCCTCCATTTTCCAGGGACGTACCGGCTCCGGCAGCCCTGCCTGATGCTATGTCCTTCCCTGGCAGCAAGTTTATTTATTTATTAAACCATTGTTGTTTGAAAATAACAGCCAACAGGCCCCGCAAAGGTGTACAGTGCCACGCTGTGCCCTTGGGAATCTTCCCCCTAACGAGGGCTCCCGCTCCCAAGTTCATTACCTCCCACAGGCTCGCCAGAGAGAGGAGCGTAAGGTTACTGATGCCGTGCAGTGCCCCAGCGCAGCGAGGAATGCCCGGGGCTCGGGCAGCAGCTCTGTTACAGCAGTGGCATTACCGGTGCTGGGCAGTGGCTGCTGCAGAGCCCACAGCTCCCCGGACCCCCGGGCTGGCTCACCCCGTTCCCGGGGGCAGGTCCCTGGGGTGACCTGGAACTGGGCAGACAACCGTCCTGCTGCAAAACCAGCCCGGCCCGTTGCGAAGAAGAGCTATTGGCCCTCAGTAACCACAGAAAGCGCTCACGTGGCAGGCCCAGACCACAGCCCGGTGCTTTTCTGTGAATCATCAGCCAGCTCCGTGGGGAGGAATGCCTTGGCATGGGCAGAGAGGCCGCTGGGTCAGGCCGGACCCGTCCAGCTGGTCTGGCTACCTCTCACCCCAGCCTCCATCAGATGCTTCAAAGGGCTCATTCCTCGTTGCCGAGCATCTCAAATAACCTCCCTACAGGGATCCTTTCTTCCAAGCTCCTATCTGTTGGTGTTCTTGTTAAATATATGTGTCATTGCTGCACGCTTTTGTTGTCTGGCCTCTGTCAAAGAAAATCTCTTACCCCCTTACACCACGCTTCCAAACTTCCCTAAAGATACCTGCAGTTCAGCCAAAGCCGCCAGTTCCCACCCCGGGTCAGGGGCAGAAGCAGCTGAAGTGTCTGGACCCCGGGTGAGGCCCCGGCCGCAGCACGGTGCTGCCCGCCGCACCGCCGGGGCCCGAGGGACCAGGCGCCCTGCCAGCCTCCCCGCTGCTGAGGGGAGGACACCGCGCGAGAGGGGGCCCAGTGACATTCATCAAAGCTCGAGCCAAAAACCCAGAGGCTGAAGCAAAAGCAGAACCTCAACATCCTGTCGCCTACGTCTGCTGTGAGCAGCGACGAGCAGCCTACTTCCCACCGCCTGAAGTGGCAGGGCTGATTTCTGCAGATGAATTTTACATAAGGAGATCTTCAGCGGGAGCCGTGGCGGGAGCCGCTCTGCAGCACCGCTCGCTGCAGCCTGAACTCCTCCTCCCTCTCCCCCTTCCCGCCAGCCGCTGCTCGAGTCCCCGCCGACCCTGAGGACGAGCCAGAGCGATGGCATCGCTGCGTTTCGAAACGGCTGCCTGGGTTCTGCCAGGGACCACGCAGAGCAAACAGAAATGGCGAAGGATGCAGGAGCAGCGGCTGGCGCGGGTGCCGGCAGCAGGAGCCAGCCGCCTCTGCTGCAGCGGGGAAGGAGCCGCACCAGGCGAAGAATGACGAACAGACTGACTTCTACAGCCCCCCCCCGCTTGGGGGACGGGGGAACTGGGGCGCATGAGCGGAGGAAATCAGCAGCATCCTTCCATTGTGAAGGCTGCACACACCCACCGTCTGCCCGGCGAGGACCCCCCCGCTCCCACCCACCGCCCAGGGGAAGGAGAGCGGAGGCAGGAACGGCAGTGGCAGGACTGAACCGCACCGGCACCGGCGTGGGCTGCGAAGCTCCTGACCTGCAGGGCCCTGGGGCAGGAAGATACCAGAGCAGCGCAAGAGCAGAGCCTGCTTCCACTTGCTGTTTATGATGAGCAATTAAGAAAATGCCTCGAGTGGCATTTTCCAGCTTGGCACCCAACCCAGCTTGGCAGCAACACTGGCTGCAAATCAAAAGCTGAGGAGATAACCTGACTTTGTCAGCTACACCGGTGGCTCGGGCTGCCAAAGACTGCTTGGCATGGTCAGCAGACACATTTCTGCAGAGCAGGGAGGATGCCGACCTGTTCAGCAAAAGACCTGCCAGCAGCCTCCCCCGCGTGGTGAGCTGCAGCCTGCCCGGACAGGCTGTCCTTCGCGCTGCTGTCACCCCCTGCCCCGGCATGGGACGTCGCTGTGCTAAGCACCGCAGGAACGCAGCAGCTCAGCAACAGGCAGCGATGTCCAGCCTAAAGATGTCCAGCCTAAAGATGTACAGCCTAGAGATGTCCAGCCTAAGATGTCCAGCCTAAAGATGTACAGCCTAAAGATGTCCAGCCTAAGATGTCCAGCCTAGAGATGTCCAGCCTAAAGATGTCCAGCCTATTGATGTCCAGCCTAAAGATGTCCAGCCTAAAGATGTCAGCCTAAAGATGTCCAGCCTAAAGATGTACAGCCTATCGATGTCCAGCCTATCAATGTCCAGCCTATGTATTGATTGATGTCCAGCCCATTGATGTCCAGCCCATTGATGTC
Organism: Gorsachius magnificus; assembly: GCA_034008185.1. Lineage (NCBI taxonomy): Eukaryota > Metazoa > Chordata > Aves > Pelecaniformes > Ardeidae > Gorsachius > Gorsachius magnificus. The sequence goes on along the minus strand of CM067100.1, from coordinate 5,546,140 downwards.
CAGCCTAGCCCCACGCTGCCCAAGTGCCCGGCCTCTCCTGGCTGGGGCAAAGGGCCGATCGGTGGGCGCAGGAGGAGAGGCCAATGGGGCAGCATGGTGGTCCCCAGCCCCAGGAGCCTGTAATGACGGGCACCCGGCCTCACTTAGCAATTATTTTTGCTTCTTTTCAATCAAACACTGTGGCTTATGTAAGTAACATCCTCCATCACCTCTGCAAGCGCACGGGTGGCAGATCCCCCAAGATGGGACCGTTCAGGCCCTTGCAGCCCTTTCCCTGCGGATGACGGGTCCGGCTGGCTCTGGCCAAGGGCTGTCCTGGTTGCTCCAGGAAGGCGAGGCGGGAGCAGGCAGGCAGTGCAGCCTGAATCCAAAGGCCCCCCAGCAGCAGCGCCCGCTGCAGAGCAGACAGGTGGAGCTCAAAGGTTTGGGAGCTGGAAGATCCCTGGCATCACAGAGGCTGCAAAAAGATGCAAAACCTTGCTCATGCTTCTTATGCTGAGCCTCGCAGGAAGCCAGCTGCACCCAGGGATAACAGCTCTGCACCCAGATGGACCTTCCTTTCTTTTATGCGGGGATGAGCTTCCTCCTGCCTGCCTGGCAGCAGTGCCTCTGCCTGGACCCTATTCCAGAAACACATCGTGCCCGATTCTTCCCTCTGTTACCACACCCCAGTCCCCGGGAAGGGCGCGGAGATACACTCTGTGGAACAGGTATCACACGGCCACGTTTGTCGTGTTTGCAGCTGCAGCGCCCCGGGTTAGAGGAAGGCGTGCACCTGGAGTTTCCATCCTGGCCCTTTCATTAGGCAGCAGAACATCTATTTCTGGCTGCCGAGCTTTTCTGGGCACGGCGCAGCAAGCCAGCGCTTCCATTTCTAGCTCAGAAACAGATCTTTTCTGGGTTTTCATTTTCCTTCTCCACTCCTGCTGCTCTGCTGCTCTGCAGTGGGGCCTTTTGCTCCCCTGCAGGGACCAGGGTTCGGATCCCTGCATCCAGCCCTGGGATGGGGCGCAGGGATGGCCCCGCCAGCCATGCCCCGGTGAAAGGGGCCTTTTGGCAGGGGATCACGGGGACAGCCCTGGGAGATCAGCACCCTGACAAAACATGAATCCATAGCTCACTGCTGTATAACCCTCCTTAGCAGCTTGCAATAAGCACTTTATCCACACAACATTTATCTCCTCCAGAAAAGAAGGCGCGAGCTGTTTCATGAGAACATTTTTCTGCTGTTGTCTTTTACGCCAGCCCATTCTATTGATCATGTCTTCCTCAGTTTAAAGCGGGCCCAAGCATTGGTAAAAAGGTAAATTATTCTCTGCCATTGCATTGTGAAAAATGTAAACTCTGGGAATTAGAACTGTTCACACAAAGGCTTGTGCATGCTGTGACAATGTGCAGCAGACGCTGGGGGGAGAGACAGCTTCATAACGCCTTTCCTTTGCAGTGACACTGAAAAGATTAATGCTGGTAACTCCCGCCTGCGACTCGCTCGCTCGGGCAGCAGAGCACATCCGAGGGGAGGCTTAACCTCCCTGCCCTGACAGCCCAAGCTGGAAAGGGAACCAGGCCCTAGGAAAGGGCAAGGAAAGGGTGAGCAGAAAACAAAGGCCGCGGGAAGAGTGGCAGCACTGGCTGAGGGCATCGGGGTCTGTCCCTGCCGGGGTGGCAGTGGCTGCATCCTGGAGCACCCTGGAGCATCCCAGAGTGGCCCGGAGTATCCTGGAGCATCCCCCGGGAGCAGCAGCATCCCGGAGTGTCCCAGAGCATCCCCTGGGCGCGGCAGCATCCCGGAGGATCCATCCTGGAGCATCCTCTGGGCGCGGCAGCATCCCGGAATGTTCCGGAGCATCCCTCGGGCGCGGCAGCATCCCGGAGCATCTCGGAGCATCCCTCGGGCGCGGCCGGGGCTCGCCGGCCCCGGGGCGGGGGGGGGGGCGGGAACGCGGGTGGGTGGGCAAGCGGCGGGAGCGACCCCCGTGCGGTGCAGTGCGGGATGGGGACGGGGCTGAGCCTGGGGCTGAGCCTGGGGCCGAGCCTGGCACCGTCTCAGCCCACCCAGCAGGCGCACGGCAGAGACCCCCGGCTCCCTCCTACACTGCCCTGCCCTCCCTGCCTCATAGCTCCTCACCCCAAACCTCCTCCCGCAGCCCTCGTGTGTGTGAACGGGCCCACGGCCGAGCACGGCCCCACGCGTGGGGTTTTGCAGCAACGGCAGCCAGGTATCACTTTGCAGTTGCTGCGACTGCGGGGTGGAAAGGCGGCCCGAGCCAACCCCGCTGGTGTTTTGGGGCACTTTCCCACCATGGCAAGCAGGTCCCTGCCACGGGATGAGGCAGGAGCACGGGAGAGCAAATCCACCACAGCAAAGCTCCCACGTTCCTTTTGCTTCTCCTGACCTTGGTGGAGCCACAGTCCAGATACAGATCACGGGACCGAGGAGCACACCACCGAATGCCCTGGAATTCAAGGCAGACAAAACACGATTTCCTCCCATCTCGGGCTCTGCCACTGCCATCTGATGCCAGGGCGTAGCAGGAACCTGGGCAGCAGACGCTGCGGCAGTGCCCGGAGCACCAGAGCAATGCCCAGCATGGGACAGTGCTGCTGAGCAGCTCAGCTCCCCCCAGCAGCCTTCCCAGCCCTGGGATGTGACAGTTCCCATCGCTACACATTCCATCAAAATAGCTCTATAAAAATAGAAGTGAAGGACACAACTGTCACGCACGAGCCCCAGACACCAGCCACTGGCCCCTGGGCTCCAGCTGTCTTTCCCCCCCATACTGCCCTCAAATGAATAAATGCAAACGTTTGTGACTGCTTTGACATGGGCTGATGTGAAAACGAATGCGCCGCTGTGCCTGCATTTTAAAAACAACCCCCACAGCTCAACCTCCCAGTGCTACTGCACATCACGCAAACCAACGCTGCCTACGCCAGCTCGTGCAAAGCAAATCAGTGACAAGAGGCTCAAGACGGGCGAGCTCCAGGCTGCTTTTCCCAGCCATGGCTCCCGCACACAAGCATCTGCCCTCACCTTGCTGCTTCTCTACTCCCCTCTCCACTCCTTCGCTCTGTTTGCTAAAAATACCAGCGCTACGTGGCAGGAATGCTCTTATCAGGTGTTGGCCAGGCCTTGGCTCCCTGGTTTTAGTTCGGACTCGGTGATGCTGGGCAGCGCAGGCAGCCCCTCAGCAGGGGGGGCTGGCAGGGATGGGGGCAGCAGGAGGGAGGACAGCAGCCGGCACAGGGAGCGGGGCAGGGGGGGCAATGAAGGGCGGGGGGAACAAACCAAAGTTTGCTCAAGGTGGAGCGAAGGAAGGAGCAGCTCCAACGCACGTAGTGAACAACAGGACAGTTTTCCTGCTGGGAACGCCTCTAATTTATGTTCAGGAGACCACTGCAGGGAGATAAAGGCAGGGCCGAGCAGTGACAAGGGGGAGAAAGCGCTTTTCCCTGCCCGAACCCAGCAAAGGGAGGGATGTTTGTCGGCGTTTAGAGGAGCAGCAGCCTGGCTCAAGCTCAGCCGCTCGGACAAACCTGGAAAAGGCTCCAGGACGAGCACAGTGCTCGGCCGGGCACCGGCTCCCGACGCGGGGCCAATGTCCCAGCCCTGAAGCGTGGGCTGGTTTGGAAAAGCAGCCGCAAAGCTCCCGAGCGCGGCCGTCTCTGCATCGCAGCACGCCGCACTTCAAGAAAATATTCCTGTGTTCCAGAAAGCGTTTTGGTTGCTCTGCAGATGAGGTGGCTCCAGCTCCCTTTCCCATCACAGCTTTCCCTTTTGCGGACAGTGCCCAAGCCGGCTGGTGAGAAGCAGCTTCCCCAGGCCCGGCTCTGGCTTTCACCGGCCACCAAACCTCCAGCCAGCGACCGCCTCCACACCTCGTTTTCTAACAGCAACGTCGAGAATCGCACTCTGGGGTCCTCGCACCGAGGTTTATGTTGTAAAAAGCAGGGGTGACAGAGCCGCCCCACGGTTAACCGCAGCGGGGGCTGAGCCGCAGCCTGGGAAATCCGGGCTGCTGGGAATGGGGGCAGTGTGTTTGGGCAGCGGCTGGAAAGCTGAGCATGGCTGAAGGAGGGGAAATTTCCCCCCAGTGTAACCACTGAATGCTCTGACTTTTTCCTTACAGCGGGGCAGGACCGTGCCCAGCGCTCCCAGGCAGGGTGCAGGCAGCTCCCTGCCAGGCACCTTTGTTTTTTGTTGTCTTTCAGGGTGTTCTTGCTTGGGCTGCATTATTTTTGGGGGAGAAAATTGTTGATGCCCTCGAAAGCTTTCACCTTCTTCAAAAAACCCCACAAAAAACAACCCACAAAACACAATCAAACCCAACCAAACCTTCCTTGGATGCAAACAAAACGTTCTGAGCAGCTCAGCTGGCCCTCCCGCCTGCGCAAGCGCAGCCCGCAGCCACGCACACCAACGCGGGTCCTGAGGGGGGACCCCGCCACCGCTTGCATGGGGGACCTGCAGCGGCCGCAGCCGTTCCAACAGCCCCGACCACCCCGAGCTCCCCCGAGCTCACAACACGCGTCCGACTGACCGAAGGGAGCGTTACCTGTGCTGCTGGCGTGCTGGGGGGGAGGCTGGAGGCTGCGGCCGGTCACCGCGGCCGAGTCAGGTGACATCCATGTGGGACACAGCGCGGGGCCCCCGCCTGCTGCGTGCGGCCGCATAATCCCCGGCGGTGGTGCAGGCAGCACCCGTGCACGGCCGCGCAGCCTGGGCTCTCCCGAGCCCTCCGGAGGTGCTGGCAGCCACTGGCACTGCTGGCGACACCTCCCCTGGGATGCCCACAGCCCCCGGCCCTGCGCCACGCCCCGGGAAGGAAAACCCAGCAGCAAGTGGCTCCGGCGGGGCCTGGGATGAATTCTGCCCAAAATTCCCCCGCAGCTTGGAGCTCCACGGGGGAGTGTGGGTCCTGCTCCGGCCCCTGGGGGAACCCAGCCATGCCGGGGGGGGAGGCACATGGGGGCTCTCAAGCACAGAAGCCCAGAGCCCTGCCTCAGCTTTGTGGCAGGCAGGCGAAGGAGGCGATGAGATGATTTGTTCCATCCCCAGGCCCAAGATACAGAGCTCAGAGCAGTCTTTTGGCTGCCCTGCATGAGTTTAGAAGACCAAACACCAGATAGGGGATGTGCTGCCTCTTGCGTCGCTGCCCATCTTCTCCACCTTGCGGCAGGGGACAAACCCTGCCCGTCGAATGGGGCAGGAGCAACCTCCGTGTAGGCTGTCCCCGAGCCCCGTGGTCCCCTGCGCAGCGCCCGTGTGCGGCGGTGGCGTGCCCAAGGGCCGGGCTTTGGCATGGGCAACCTCCCCGAGGGCTCGGCCCTTTTGTTCCCGTGCCTTGGGTTTCAAAAGAATTTCCTGCAGCTCTTTTCAAATGGTGCCTTGAGAAACGCTGCCCTTCCCAGCCCAGGCAAAGATCCCAGCGTGCCCGCAGATGCCGAAATGCTGCGGTTTATGGATGCCCTTCAGCTCAGACCCCCCCGGGGCCGGCTGGGGGCTGCCTGGCACCTGCACACACTGCAAAGCTGGGAGCCTGCATCCACCCCTCAGCGATCTCAGACATAGGCTTCCGTGAGGCCTCGCCGAGCCAAGGACCTCTGCCAAGCAGCAGGAATTCCGTATTTCCTAAGCAGCCTGTCCTGTCGGAGCAGGGATCTGAACTAAAGGGGTGAACCCAAACGTAAGAGCGGCTCTCTCCTCACCAGGCTGTCCCAGCACCGGGCGAGGGAGCCACGGTCCCAGCACCACACGCCTCTTGGCAAACAGGTCCCACCAATGTGGGGCAGGAATGACAGACACTGGGCAGGAATGACAGACGCTGGGCAGGAATGACGGACGCTGCGCCGGATGGACACAAGCAGGGGGTGCGCAGCAGGTAACGAGCCAGCGCCGCTGCTCCGTGCTCGGCTCTCGCTGGAGCTGGGCTATTGCGGCCGCATCTGCAGCCCCCGCGCTCCTCGGCAAGGGGCCCTCCCTGCGAGCAATACGCACGTACAGACTGCTGGGAAACTGCGGGCTTTCCGGTCAGATGCTGCGAGGGAGCACCAGGAAGGCACGAAAATTAAACAAGGGCTACATAGCACCCCAGGAGAGAGAATCGGTTGCCAAACACCAAGAAGCGCCGAGTGCCATCCCACACCACCCGCCCTAGAACTCCCTCAGCCTGACAAACATCGGAAAAAAAACCTAATCGAGCTTTCCCAGCCCCTCGGGACAACAGTGAGGGTCAGTGCCGCCGTCTGCAAGCCCCAACCTCAGCCTCAGAGCAGCGACAGATCTTGTTCCAGCCCCCCAGGAGCCCCCGCTGTGGTACAGCCCTGCTCCGACGGTCCAGAGGCGAGCGCGGCTGCGTCAGACGGCTTTGCTCCCCGACTGCGCCAAGTGTCACAAGACCTTTAAGAGTCACAGGCAGCCATGGAATTGTGCCCGGAAAGCCGTTCCCCTGAGGGCAGGGGCTGGCAATGCCCGTGGGGGCGGTGGGACAGCCGCCCAGCAGGCAGGCAGAGATCAGGCAGGGCTGCAGAGCAGCCAGATGTGCCCCAGCTGTGGGCTCCTACTCACTGGAAGGGCAGCAGCCGGGGCTCCGGGGCGTCTGCTGCGTCAGGTGGGGCTCCCACACCCCGAGGAGTGCAGGAGCTGGCCGGCGGGGTGACTGCCATCTGCAAGGAGGCAGATGGTAATAATTACCCGTACGCTAATTCCATGGAAATTTCCATGTGCCTGGGAAAGAGGCACACCAAGCCCTCGCGACTGCCCTGGGCAGAGGCTCACTGCTGTTTCCGGGGACTGTGACTAAGAGCCGGGTCTGTCACATGGATGGTGTTTAAATGCCTCCTTGGAACCTCCCAGCCAAACGCCACCGGCTCCAAGCCTGCCCAGAGCCGGCCCACCCGCTCGAGGAGCGGGGGGCCCGGGCGAGCTCCTGCGGAGGGAGGGCGCCCCAGAGCCCTTCTCCACCTGCGCCCGGCTCCGGCCACGATGCCATCTCCCCTTTCAGGTCCCCCAGAGGGTCCCCAGGGAGGGCAGCCCCTGGCCTGGCCGGGCGGGCAGAGCCGAGCTGCGTGCGCGCCGGCACATGGCATCGCATCGCGCCCTGGCAGCTCCTCCTTAGCAACACAAACAGAGCCACAACAGGGACCTCGGGGGCAGACGGCATCACAGCCCGGCGCGAAGGCTCCGGCGCGAAGGCTCCAGTGCGATAGCTCCGGCGCAGAGCCCAGCGTGCCCACGCGGCCCCGCGCAGCTGGCAGGTGCCGGTGCCCTGCTCTGCCTGGGGAAAGCACCGCGAGATCGAGCTCAACGCGGGGAGGAGGTTGTGCTGTTCAAAAGCATCTCCCAAGGTCTGCCATCGCAGAGGGGCTGGTGGGAGCTGGAGACCAGCTCTGCACCCCGGGGTGGCTTGAGGAGCCCTGGCTCCCTGCTCTCCTCCTCCCTCCAGCCTGATGCAGGCAAGCGCTCGGTGAGCATCCCGGCCCTCGGTGCCCTTCTCCTTCCTACCTTTCCAGCCGCAGACTTGTCCCGGGCTCCGTCACTCTCTGCTACCTGTCCCGGGGCTCCTTTGAAAGTCGCTGGCGTGAGGAGCTGCCTGGAAAAGGAGCGGGGAGGAAGGAAGGGGACGGACAGCGTGGGGAGGGCCAGGCAGCGGCGGGGTGGCTCCATGCACCGTGCGGCCCCAGGGAAAGGAAAGAGGGTGTTTTGTAATATTTGGCGAGCGCTTCCACCAGCAGGGAGAGGGAACTGGTAGGGCAGACGCCGCTGCCACGCCGGTACCGGAGCCTCTCGGGCAAACGCCTGGATCTCATGCCGTCTCCTGCCGGGGCCCCACTGGTGTCATGCTGTAAAAATGTGCTCTTGGCTGGAATTTGGCAGCCTGGCCTCTGGCGGGGAGGGAACCTCTCCGCTTACAGAGGGAGCGGGAGCTGCAGCCTCAGGGCTGCGGGGAGAGGAGAAGGGGAGCTCCTGGGCATCCTGAGCTCCGGGAGCTCCCGCAGCGCTGGGTAAGGAGGGCTGGGAGCGGGGGACGAGCCTGCGGATTGACGCCTGGGGGGGCTGCATTCCCCCAGCTGCCCCGTGCGAGGGCAAGACAGGAGGACAGGGACAGACGGAGCCACTGGGCTGCCCAGAGAGGCTGAACAGGAGGTGGCATCGCCAAGGGCACCAGACCCGGGCGGTGGGGGGACAGCCAGGAGTCTTACCTGAATAGCAGGGGAAGCGCTTTGGGATAGAGAAGGCTTTTTCCCTTGAGGTTCCAAAGGCTGCCCTTGGGGCTCCCCCCAGCAAAGGACTTTCCCAGCCGGGGTGCAGAGGCGGCTGCTCCAGCAAGCACCCCTGCACCCCGCAGGCTCTCCTCTCCAGCCGGCTCCTGCCCTCCCCTCCGGGGCAGACCCCACCACCGCCCCATTTCCCGGAGCCCTGAGAGCATCGCCGCCCCCAGTTTGCCCAAGCCCAAGCTGCAGTCTGGTCCCCGAGCGCCGCACCGGACAGGACTCCAGCCACCACACACGTACAGCAATTAGCTCAGGGCTATTCAATTAAACACCCCCCGGCCCCAGCCCGAAGGGCTCCTGCGATACACGCCAGCCTGGCTCCAGCTGCAGAGCCGTGGGCTGGATGTGGCCCCTGCTCCCCCAGCCCCACAGGCTGCTCCTGCAGAGGGAGCGCAAGGAGCGGGAATGGTGACGGGCTCTGCCGCAGCCATTTCATCCTCGGGAAGGCTTCGGCAGGGGTGTTGCTTCCCAAAGACGGCAGAAAACTCTGCTGGAACAGGGAACTTCCCCCCAGCAAACAAATTCTGCAGTCTGCTTCCAAAGCCCCGGGCCGGACTCTGCTCCCTGCCCTGCATCCCGGCTGGAATTCCCTTCCCAAACAACCCAGGACCAGCAGCGGCCACGCAGAGGGAATAAAATCAGCTCTCTGCAAAAAGCAGGAGGAGGGCAGTGAGCAGGAGGGACCCCCCCGCGTGGAGAGGGGATGCCTGGGGAGAGCAGGGTGGTGGGTGACAGCCCAGGAGAGCCCCCGCCACCTCTGCCTTCCCTGGGGAGCCCCCCTGCCTGGGTGCCCCCCTACGCCCGAGCACCCTCCCCAGCACCCACCGCGCTCTCCAGCCGGCAGGGCAGAGTGCAGGCATCTCAGTCGAGGAGCGGGGGTCTCGCTGCTTCATCTTGCTGGGACGGCCGTAGTGTCCTACCCGTACCCGAACCCGTGCTCTGTGAGCTGCCAGCCCCCTGCCCGCAGCCCGCGCTGCCCCCCCGGCCGTGCCAGCCCTGCGGACCCCCCGTCTCCCCTTGAGAGCAGGAGCTCCCTGGAGGTGGCTTCAGCCACAGGCAGTGGTGCTCGCCTGGTTGCCTCATCGCTGGCCCGAGTCCAGCCTCAAACTCCCATCTCCCAACTTGCTCTCCCTTTTCAGCTGAAGCTCCCTCTGAGTTATCATTTTAATTCTGTACCTCTTCAGCAGTGCAGAAAATTGGCACTTAATTCGCCCTGCGAGGCTGCGTGGTGGCAGCTTAATTGCAGACCCTCATCGCATCCCCCTGGCCCCATCTCGGTCAGCGAGCTCGGCCTTGTGCCACATTAATTTCCCCGTCCACCCTTTGTTTATCTGCCCTTCTCAGGGACGCTGCTTGTGCTCGGCTCCAGGCGAGAGTCCTGGAGAAAAACCTGCTGCCGCGGGGCAGGGGTCCCTCCTGGAAGCTGCGGGGGTCCCTCCTGCCCCCGCCGTCAGAGTCACCTGCTTTCCTGCAGCTCCCCGCCTTCCTCGGCCCCGTGGCACATTGAGCCAGCCCCAGGACATTTCAGTGTCCCACCTTTGGTGCCGTGGCTTGCAGCACGATGTTGCAGCCCTGGGAGCTTCCCCGAGCCTTGAAAAATCAGCCGGAAACCTGAGCCTCCGGTTGCAGCCCCGACTTTCCCCGTTGTTTTCCAAGAGCTGGTCCCAAGCATTCGGCCCCGCAGGCGCTGGGAGGATCGCAGAGCGCGTCGGTGAGATCCAGAGCAGTGAGGATCAAGCGGCACGCTGACCAGAGAGCTCGTAATAAAACCAGGTTTATAGCAATCGCCCAAACGTAGCCTCAGCTTAGCTCCAGTTCCCTCGTGGCATCGTTTGGGCCAGGGATTGCTGCGTGCGTCCCTGAAATAATTGGTATTCAGAGCACAGTAAAACTCCACGGGTGCTTCGCCATCCGGGCAGGACTGCGTTATGGCAGAAGGGAATAGGATTTTCCAGGTGAACGAAGGAAATGCATGTAGCTCTTTTTCTGGGACATTTCCGAATGCGGCGGAAGCAGCGAGCTGCTCGTGGGCTCCTGCGCTGAGCGGTGGCAGTGGGAGGCCACTGCCACCAAGGCTGCCCGCTCTGGCACGGAGCCAGCCGAGCGCCCGCGGGGTGGCAGGATCCTCCTCACCCCACTCTCAGGGACACCGGGATCACGCCAGCAGGAGCAGGTCCCAGCGGATCCCCCCGGAGCGTGGCAGGATGGGCTGGGATGCAGGTTCCCAGGGCAGGGCTAGGGGCAGCACCTTCGGTACAGTGCATCCTGGATGCTCCGTGTCGGGGGGTGGCTTTCATCCTGCTTCCACACATGGCCACCCGATCTGTGTTGGACCATGGAGCAACAACACGCGGAGTACATCGAGTTAATATCTCCTGCTCTGGAGTTCGTACCCAGGCCGCAAACCCGGCCAGCTGGGACCACGCTGGGACCAGGCTCAGGCACAAAGAACAGCGGGAAGGCACGGGGAGGGGCGGCCGGAGCGGTGGGATCCAGCCCTCGGGGACAGCGCTGCATCTGGGGCTGCTCAAAGCCCTCTGATGCTCCACCTTGAGAGGATCACAGCTTCCAGACCCTCCTTTTAACTCTGCGCCTCGTCCCCTCGCTCCCCTTCGCGGCGTTGCCGGGCGGGGGGCTCTGCATGCCAAATGGGCTGCGGGAGGAGGCGCTGCTGCCTGGATGGGCTCCAGATGCGATGCGGCGAATCCGTTTGCGCAGCCGGGAGCAGGTGCCTCGCACATCGCAAGCCCCCGGCTTAAAGACTGCTCTCCGTTTGGCCGCAGGCACCCGACAAGTCCAAAGGCATCGGCCACGACTTGGTGCCGCCAGCTCCAGAAATGCCCTTCGGGTGCCCCGTGGGGCCAGGGTCCAACGAGCTGCGCCTCGGCGCGGCTTCGTCGCCGCGTTCCCTCCCGCGCGGCAGGGAGCGGAGCGGGGAGGGCAGGGGCACGGGCTGTGGGAGGCTGAACAGCCAGAGCCAGCTCACCGTCTCAAAGCTCGCTCCTTCGCGTGGCGATGGGCGAAGATCAGCATTGCCACAGGCAAGGTGGCTTGTTGCAGCCCGGCGGGGCCGCCTGCCCACCAAGGCTGGCAGTTTGCTGCCACTTAAAGCGTGGGAGCAGAGCCCTGCCCCTGCCCAGCAACACGAAAGCGCGCGAACGGAGCCCGCCAAAAGGAAAGCGCGCGAAATGTGTGCGCGTGTGCTGGGCTGCGCTCTGTAAAAAAGGCTGCAGGCTCGGGCTGCAGGGGGACCTTGTGGGACAGCATCAAAGACGCCGGAGGAAGATCACCGACCTCGTGAAGAGCCCACCGAAGATTCCGTGTGCAATCAATGAAGCACGGACCCCCAGGACGCCGCGGATCCATGGTGCTGACTGTCTGCTCTCTTCTATCCGGACCTCTCACTTTATTTCTTCTCTTTCCTCCCTTTCTTTCCTATCGCTGCTTTCTCTCTTTCCCCCGAAACAATTAATAAACGGGTGGACTTAGGACATCTGACCTCGTTTGTGTCTTAATCTCGCTCGAAGGGATCGAACCTGAAACGAGAGGTTGGTCCAGCCACCCCCAGCCTCCCAGACCCGTCTGAGGTCGGCTGGAAAGCAAGGGGGCCTTCCTCTCGTCCAAACAGAATTGGATCCTAACACTCGCTCCCGCGTTTTGGAGCTGCCAGCTTCAGTCCTGGAGCGACCAATCCTCCCGGGGGCTTTATGGCAGGACCCACACGTGCCCAGAAGGAGGAGCATGGCAGCAGGGCTTGGACAAACTCCCTTCTGCCCAACTTCCCTCCGATTCCCGCGCCCGTGCTCACCTCCGCTGCGCAAACAAGGACGCGCCCAAGCCGTGAGCGCCCACGCGTCCAGCGGCTGCGGGTCTGCGGCGAGCTGGGGAGAGCCGGCACCTGCGGGGAGGGGAAGGGGAAAACCTTCCCTTGGAGCCGGAGGTAGGGAAGGCCAAAGGGTTTGTTTTCCATCCCCAGATGGCAGCGATGCGGTGAGTGGAACCCAGCCAAGAAACCCCATCCAAACCCACAGCTCCTGAGCTGCTCTGGGCAAACGTCGCTGCCAAAGGGGCCTCTGTCCCTGCCTGCCCCGGCTCCCGCTCCGGCAGGGAGAGGGGACCCAGTGCCAGGCTCCCCCCGCCCCGGGAGCCCTGACTGTGCCGTGCAGCGGCGCCCGGCCGTGGCAGGACCCATGTGCAGCCCCAGTGCTCACCACAGGTGACAACGCCGTCCCCAAACCGGCCAGAGGCGCCTGGCTTTCCTGAGGGGCTGCAGCCCCAGGTCCTCCAGCCTTGCCAAGGGCAGCAGGTCCTGGGGGGGCTCAGGAAAGGGCCCGCAGTGGCACGGGGCCACGGCAGCGGGGAGCAGCCCCGGCCAGGGAGCTTCGCTGCAGCCAGCTACTGGCACGCCTGGCCGCGATAGCCCTGCTGAGACAAAGAGCCATTGCTGGATTCAGCTGCCCTGGGTGTTTTTTTCCCTCTTCGATGAATCACCTGCTAAAAATATTATAAATTGAGTCGCTGGCCAGACCTTTCACTTCTCTGGAAGCAAAAATATTTATTTTACTCAGGCTGTGCCTGTGTTTTAACAACTTTATGATCAATTTCTGAGGAATGTGCCATGCTCTATATTCAAATTACAACTTTTTTTGGCTCGCAGTGTAAATTTAAAATGTCTTGTTTAAGACCCAACTGTTGTGCTGCCAGAAAAATGCTGTTTCAGCTGTTTTTCTTTTTTTTCCCAAAGCACCAGTTTTGCCCAGGGGTTGGTTATTTTCACCCCAGGTGTGTGCCCGTCCCCTAGGCCTGTCGCAGGGGTTGGTGGCACCGGCAGCTATCGAGGACTCGCTTAGACTGGGAGCACCCCTTAATTAACAGCATTGCCACGAAGTCGGGGCGTGGGGGGCTCCGAGCTGCAGGGCTGGTCGGGATAACCACCCTCCCTATTGCACAGGGCTGCATTTTTGGGAGCTGAAGGGGGAGCCTCCCAGGCTCCAGGCTGGTGCAACCCCAACGCGAATCGTTAGAGAGGCACCAGCGCAACGAGGTGCTCGAGCCGCCCACGCAGGCAGGGTACAATCACGGAAACGCCCGGGGACGAAGGGGTTGGTCCTGGTAACCCCTTCCTCCTCCCGAGGCGTGCGGAGGCGCCACGTCGGGGTGCTGGGGCTGGGGTCCCTGCTGCCAGCTCACCTGAGGTCCCCGCCGGGCTCGTGCGTCGCCGGTTCCTCCGGGGGCAGCTGCTGTTGCCCTTGCTCCCGTGCCAGGCGCGCCTTCCCTATAAATCTCTCCCACTCTCATTCGAATTTAGGAAGGAAATGAGAGAAATTTCTTTTTCTTGCTTCAGGGCAGAGGGAATAATGGGATCTTTATTCCCCGACAATTAAGTTGATTTTTACGTGGGTTTAATTTAACGCTCCCTTCCAGCCTTCACTGCAAAGCGATGCCTCTTCTGGAGCGTGGCCATTGGATGGGGGGGTGGGCAGGGAACCCGAGCGGAGCTGGGCACGGGGGGACCCAGCGGCCGAGATGCTGCCCAGGGGCTGTGGAAAGGCTTCAGCAGGCAAAGCCCAGCTGGTACCACGGCACCAGAAAGGCACGGCAGGGTCACTGCACCCGAAAGAGCAAAGAGCAGGAGCTCCAGCTGGCCCCAGCGAGCACCAGGGCTGCCGGGCAAGGTCAGTCCTGGCTGCTGAAGACCACTTGGCTGCTTCAGCCTCGCTGTGTCTGCTCAGAGCGGCTCTCCCGGCCGGTCGTGCAGCACTCTGGGGAGCAGCCCTGGCATCTCCCTGGCCCCGCTCCATGCTTCCCAAGAGGCACTAGGGAGACAAACGTGTCCTCGTGGCTGGATGTGTTATTGGCGTTTCTGCAGAGGCCAGATGGGTCCCTAAAGCCGGGGTTTAGGAGGGGGCGAAGGCGCGGTGCAGCCGCAGGAGCCCTCTGCGGAGGGCTGGAGATGAAGCTGGGCGCAGGCAGGAGGGCACCTTGGCCCATGTCTCCCCTCTTCCCAAAGAAAAGGCAGTCGGCGTGCGTGGGGGGAGCTCCAAAAAGCAGCCTGGTGAGGAAGCACCCCCATTTCCCAAGGCAGGTCCGGCCCCAGGGGTCAGGGCAACTTTGGCACTGTGGCAGAACCGGGCTGTTTTTCCCATGGCAGCCAAACTTCTGGAGATGCTTCCCCAGGGAGCGAGTTACCAGGCACCACGTGCCAGGGAAGAGGGGCGGCCGCGCTTGCTGTCCTCCCCGGCGGGGGCTGAGTGGAGGTGCTGGGATCCTCTTCGTGCCAGTGTCCCCAACCTGCGGGGGGGAGCTCTCCCCACCTCTGCTCTCGGATCCACCAGCCCCTGCCCCACGCCGCTGCGGTCTCAGCCCTGCTGCCGAGGCTGGGGAACACGTCCCAGCTCGTCCCCACAGCCAGCCAGGCGCTTGCCCCAGCAGGAGGCACGTCGAAGCCCCGCAGCCCCCAGCACAGAGCTCCGGGATGGGGTTCAGCTCATCCCTTCAGGGGCCACGCGAGGAGCAGCCCCCAGCCGGCTCCCTCGGGAGTGGGATGGGGAGATGGAGCGGAGCCCCAGGAGCAGCATCTGGTCTCGTGGTGGTTTTGCCTGTGCCGGATATCGCAGCCGCGGTGCAGAGCAGCCACGGCGCATCTGGGGCGATGCTCCAGCCTACCCGGCAAGTCCTGGCTGAACTGAAGCGGCACCAGTTGCACCAAGGCTCGAGGGATCGGCTGCCGACGCAACGTGGCAGCTCCCACCTCCGAAGCAGGGAAGAGGCTTGGGGGACAGGAGCATCCCGCAGCCCTGACGCTGGCAGAGCCGGGACCTGAGCCTGCCTGCAGAAGCCAGGAGCATGCACAGGTTTAAATACCCACATGAAACTCCCGGCAAGCAAAGAAAGAGGGAAAAAAATGTTCTGATCGCAGGTTTTAGCAACTTAAATACACGCAGCCGAAAGCTGACGCTGCTGCGGAAGGCAGCCCAGAGCGGGTGCTGGGGGCACGAGGGTGCGGGCTGGGTCTCCCCAGCCCCAGCACAGACACAGAGGAAACCAATGTGCACGCAAACGAGAAACTGCTGTGTTTGCCCAGCACTCTCGTGGGTCACAGAGGGGGAGCAACGCCTGCCGTACCCAAAAATCACAGCCCTGTCATCGGGGATGCCAAACCCCAACACCAGCTGCGTCCCCCAGCCAGGGCTGCTCCCCGGCCCCGCACAAGTGTTGGTCGGATGCAGCACGAAGAGCCCCATCCCCGCCGCGCTGCAGAACAGGCTCAGGAAGTTTCTGTCCTCGGCTGAAACCCTTTTGGTGTGGGAGAGCCTGGAACTTATTACAAATCGCTTAAGTAACTTTGGCTCGCTTGAGCTAATTTAATTAGCTTCCCTGGCTATTCCAGAGGCTTGAAACCACCAGTCAGCTCCCAGGCTCGCTGTGCAAAATTAATTAAAGCAAATGATAACTTGGCAAGGACAAAAAAAAAAAAAAAAAAAAAAAAAGAAGGTCTGTGTAGTAAGGAACAAGCCCAGTGTGGGAGGTGTTTGCCGAAGCACGTGCCTGTGTGTGTCGCAAGGTGCTCCAGATCCACCCTCCCGCAGGGGGACTGCGGCTCACCGTAACGCTGTGCGCGGGCTTAAACGCTTCGCCAAATCTGGGCATAAAAATAAACTTGGAAGTTCAGTGCAGAGGCACGGAGCAAAGGCAGAGACCTCTTGGTTTCCATAGGAAGCAGAATTAATAGCTTGGCAGAAGGGGTGCATTTCCATTTTTGTACAAGAATTTCCTCCTCCTCCTGCAGAAAGAGAGCGCTTGTAAGAAACACGAATTCGGAGAGCGCTCCAGAACCTGGCAGCCGGCTCCAAAGCATCCCACAAGGTGCGTGTGGGCCAGCAGGACTTCCAGGTTTCCAATGAAAACCAAGTGGACCAGCACACTGCTCTTCCATTCCTCGAAAGTGCCGGCGAGGGGACCAGGGTCACTGGGGCCAGCAGGGACAGCGAGTGCCACCGCTGCTCAGCACCTTCCCACTCCTTGGGCACAGCCCTTCGGCAGCGCATCCCGGGCAGGCACCTTCCTCCTGGATGGAAGCCGTGAGCCGCAGAAGGGGAGACGGGCTTGGGGGCGTCTGCACATCCTCGGCGGGTCCCTGCTCCGCGGGGCTGCTCGGCCGGTGGCGTTCCCGGCCGGCTGGGCGAGGAGCGGGCGCAGCGGAGCGCGTGCCTGGCCTTGAGCAGCAGCCCTGGCGGCAGAGCCGTGCCGACAGGACGGGGGCTGAGCCCAACCTTCTCCCCCTTCCCCAGCGCTATCCGAAACCGTAACCTTGACTGGCTGCAGTTTGCATCCATCTGCAAAAGCACATTAAGGAGGGAGAGAAAGGCTGGCAGCTGACCACAAACCCGCTCCCTGGAGAGGTGCTTACCTGACTCTAACCAGATGCTGTTGATCAGCCCGAGCGTACACTACATGCCCGATGTGACTGAGACAGAGCAAAATACAAGAAATGCTTGGGGCTTCGGGGGTTTTCATCCCCGGGCCGGATATACAAGTTCCAGGAGAGGAATATGCGTCCCTGGAGTGCCGGGCTGAATCTGGAATTCATATACTCTGTAAATGTACTTTTATTTAATACAGGAATCAAGAAAGGTTTTGGAATTATTGCACTGGAGAGCTTGATTGCGTAGTTACAGCTTGGAATTAAGGAATAACTGCGGAGCTGTAACGCAACGCGTCAGCCCGAGGGGGAGGGCCGGGCGCTGCATCCCGCCTGCGCGGTTCTGTCCCTGTTCTGCAGCCGCTGCCCGAAGGCTGGAGCCCGAGGGAAGGCTCCAGCAGCATCTGCCCGGCCCTGCCTGTATCCTGCAGCAGCTCTCCTTCTGGATTAAGCCACCAAAACCCAGCAGACAAGGGGGGAAGCACCAGGGCGGCAGCGCAGGGTCCCAGGGCTCAGTCCCTGCATTCAATACGAGCTGGCACAGGCACTGCGGGGGAGCGAGGAGGGACCCCCAGCCTCCCCGTTAACGCTCACTGCTGGAGCCATGCAGTTAGAAAACCAGGAGCCAAGTTTGGCCCGTGCAAAGACGAAGGAGGAGCTGCCCGGGCAGGGACGCACCGTGCCCCTGGCACTGGGGAGCCACGCTCGGGGCACATTGCCAGCTCCCAGCGCTCGCAAAGCCCCAGGAAGCTGCTCAGAGTGGCACGAGAGCCGGGGCCAGGCTGGGAGGTGGGAGAGGGCATGCTGCGAAAATCGGGGCAGGAGTAATGTGGAACGTGGTAGCGATCCAGTCCGAGCAAAGACAGAAGTCTTCACCGTGAAAAGGTGATAGGACTCTCTAACCCATCCATATGCATATATGTATATGCAAGCACATACTTGTGTGCTTATGTAAACGTACATGTGCCTTTTCTGTATTGCTACTTGCTTTTTAAAGATCTAGCAAACAAGCTAGGAAACAGCAGTGCACGTGTTGAGCGGCCCCCTGCCATGGGAGAGGCTTTCCACTCCACCACCCCAGCTCCCCAGGCTCACTTTCTACTCCCACTCCCTCCATCGCTCACATTTGGGCAGAGCCACAGCAGCAAGGAAAGCAAAGGTGACACCAAAGGGGTGGCTGAATCATGCTGCTGGCGGCCACGGGGGCTCGCCTGTGCCCAGACGGCGTTCAAGGTGCCCCGTGGCCCATGCCTGCTCCTCTCTTACCTGGGCAGAGCCAAGGTCAGAGGCAGCACGCGGGATGCTCCGGGCTGCTCCTTTTGGGCTGCATTCATGGCTACAGGGTATTTCATCCTGGTGTCCCTCATCATGTCCCGGGGCTGGTGCCTCC
Source organism: Gorsachius magnificus (assembly GCA_034008185.1). Classification (NCBI taxonomy): domain Eukaryota; kingdom Metazoa; phylum Chordata; class Aves; order Pelecaniformes; family Ardeidae; genus Gorsachius; species Gorsachius magnificus. The sequence goes on along the minus strand of CM067100.1, from coordinate 5,528,054 downwards.
GTGCTCCCCCGCAGCCGGGCAGGGCTGCGGAGCATGCAGCAGGCACCAGGGGCACGGCGCGGTGCTCTGCCTGCAGAAAGCTTGGTTGCTTTGGCAAGCATCCCAGTTCCTTTGGCTGAAGGCATTTAGGCAGAGGCCACTGGAAAAAGTGATGTGCTCTCCACACGTGTGCCACCGGCAGCGTTAATCACCACACCAGGGTGCCAGCAGTTACCCAAAACCGAAGGGGACATCTTGCCATAGCTGCCTGACTTGCAGGGGGAGCACCCTACCCCCCTGGCAGCCCCTGGGGGTCCCTGCCACCCTGTGCTGGGTACAGCACAAGCACGTTCATTTGTCGTCGTTAAGAAACCATCCCAAACAACCCGCATCTCACCCTTCGCCGGCACAAGAGGCAGAGCCCCACGCCACTCCCGTCGGAGCTGCTCCCACCGCACCCATAGGTGCTTGTGCCCCCAACGCGGGTGCATTTCAGAGCACCGGCAGCACCCACTCCCAGTTCCTCCATTTCACCCAGTCACACCACACTCCAGGATGCACAGCTCCTGCTCCCAAGCACGTCACACAAAGGCTGAGCCAGGGGCAGACCTGGGAGCAGACCAGGCTGAGCCGGGGCAGACCTTTCCTTTCCACAGCTACCAGAGCCACCACGGATCACCCCCATCTCTCCCTCCTCCTCATCCTGGGGTTGCTCCCCTCTAACTCCAGCGCTGGGAGCCAGGGGTACTCTCCAGAAGCAATATTCCATCCTGCCTGCAGCCAGCATCCCTAAATACACCACAGCAACCTTTCCCTTTGCCCCTCCCTTCCCTGACTGCAGCTGGGACCCCCCCAGCCCTACCTCGCCTCCCACTTCCCCAGCCCAGCAGAGAGAAGGACAAAGCCAAGGATCAGGGGAAAAAAAAAAAAAATGCCCAAGGCACCATTCCCAGCTCTGAGAGCCTTCTAGCTAGGCTCTTACATTCACTGGGGGCTTTTATAGCCTAGAGGTGACTGCTAATTAACTCAGAGTAATTAGCACCAGTGCAAAACCTAATCTGGTGACTCCCTAAACATGTGTTCCTCGCTCTGAGGTTGATTTTGCCCTGTGCCGGGGTCTCAAGAGGAGCTGCTGATGCTCATGTGGTCCCTGAGCAGCCCGGAGCTGGGGCGCACGCCCCGGGGGCTCCTCTCCTTGCCCGGGTGTCGGACCCTCACTGGGTGCTTGTTGAGGGGAGGGGGGCACCCTGGACGCACTGGTCTCCGAGCAGATCCGCAGGGAGTGACAGTCTGCCCGCTCGGCCCCCCAGCCGGGGGGACCATGAGGAAAAGGCATTTCGTGGGAGGGCTGTGGCATCGCCTGCGCCGTGCGCCTGGGTACAGGGATAGCGTCGTGTGGCAGCAGACACCCCGGGCGGCTGATCCCCGCGTCGGGACGTGCTGAGGAAGGGGGTGAAAAATGCTTTGCTGCACGTCGGTGCCTCCCTGCTCTGCCAGCCGCTGCGTGAGTTACGCCAGCTTTAAAGCTTGCTGGCAAAACATATATAGAGAGAGAGCAACCTCCATGCTCCAGCCACCCCCAGGGTATTAATCAGGCTGAAAATATAAAAACAACATGAAAAACGCCATCTATGGGGTGCGCAGCATTGGACACTCACTCTGGGAGCCGGGCCAAGTGCTCGTACCTTGACTCTCTCATAAATACGCGCCAGGGAAATGCATTATCTCTGGAGTGCTTTAAGACCATTTTGGTTTCAGGGCAAACCAGTCCAAGGCACCTGCTGCATTTTAATGCTTCCTCTCCATCACCTATAGGGATGCTGAGATTTGAGTAACTGCCCCGCTGCCGCCCTGGCCTCCCCAACCAGGGCTCTGGGGAAGGCGGCAGTGGCAGTGCCGGCACCGGCTGGGTACGCCCGGAGCATTTGCCCAAACCCCCCCAGTTTGGAGTGTCAGAGGACAAGCACAGTGGCAAGGGGCTACGTGCCTCGCTCTGCACAGTGTCCTGCATCCCTGCACGAAGGAAAGCGCTGCTTCCCCCGCCACGGCCCGGGCGGAGCTGTCGGACGTTGCGCCGTGTCCCCCCCCCCCCCCCCCCCCCCCCCATATTTCCCCTTCTGTGGACTGGGTTGTTTGCACAGAGCTCCCCAGGCAGCTGGGGATGGAAAGGCTGTGAACTGGGGACCATCGGGGGAGGGTGGGACCCCGGCTCCCCGGCACCGCCGCTCCGTCCATCCGGGCTGTGGGCTGCATGGGCAGCGCTGCCGGGGGAGCACCAGCCACCGGTCCCTGCCGGGAGGACACGGGAGCGTGGGCCGAGCCGGGGCGAACGGATGCGCCCTGGTAAAAGGTACAAAGGCTCAGTCATGCTGGAGCCCGAAGAGCAGCCTTGATGAAGAAAACATGCCCTTTGCATTGCTGTTCCCACCCCGTAAAACCATAAACTCCTTTCAAATGCTTCATCTCCCTAACTTTTGGATGTCATTAAACTTTATTAATTTACTCCAAATGTCTTCGCTTGTATTCCAGCTCAGCTAACCCCATCAAAAGGATAAGAGCACAGTGCTTAGACAGCACTTCTTCTCTTCAAAGCCTGTTACTGAGATTAATTGCTTCTCTCAAGTCCTCTGTGAAGGAGGTACATGGGGATAATTGTTATTAGTGCTGGGTGCGAGGTAAGCAGCAGGGTCCAAGGTAAAAGCGGGGACCTGAGCTGTCACAGCGCCGGCAGGAGCGGGGGCCGGTGTGGGCTGCAGGCGCAGGAGGGCGAGGGAGCTGCAGGGAGGCCCCCGGCACCGCGGCTGGATTCTGTCCCTGATGGATATTCCCGCAGCTCCTCGAGGAGAGGCGAAGCCCAGGCGGGCAGCGTGGTGCCAGGGCAGAGCCGCAGCCCCGGGGCGCCTGGCAGCCCCCGCCGCCGAGCATCTTCCCTTGGACGAGCGCTGAGCTTGTCCTCAGCTCCCCGCTGCTCTTCCCGAAGCGCTGCTGCCTGCCAAGAGCCTTGTGTGCAGGCAGAGATCCCTCCTCCTTCCCGATTTATCCCATGATGTCACCGATCCCAGTCCTTCCTGACATCACCGGTGACGTCATGAGTCCTTCCCCCCATCCCTGGTGCGGCAGCGGGGCCAGGCAGGGGAGGACAGCGCGGTGCTGGCCGTTCTCTGCCCTGGCTCGAGGTCCTGCCCTCCGTGGTGCCAAGGAGCGGTCAGCAAACCCGGGGCACCGGCTCCCAAGCTGCACAGCCCCCCAAAACGCTCCCTGTCAGCCCCCGGGGCTGAGCAAGCCGGTACCCATGGGATGGAGCATCCTGTGGGAAGTGCCACGAGCCCGGCGTGGCCGCGCTGGACGCCGGTGCCATCAGCATGGAAGGAGCCCCAGCCATGGGCTCTGGCGGTGCCTGCGCGCCGGGGCCAGATGGGCGCGTTCCTGAGGCTGACGCGGGACATCTGGTCCGGGTTTGGGTTTCCAGCACGGAGTTCACCACATCCACCCCGGCCGGCTGGAGGCGAGGCGGCGCACATCTGGAAGCGATTGCGGCTGTCACGCTTCAAGGAGATACGGCACCGCAGAGAGGAGAACCCGATTCCTCGCCCCAGAGCCGCCTCCCGCCCTCCAGCTCCAACAGATGAGAAGAGCACCAGCATCCCCGCCGCAGCCGGATCCTGCCGGGTGCTGAGCCCCTCCCAGGAAGGGGGGCAGCCCCAGCTCCGCGCTGGAGCAGGAGGGGCGCTGGATGGGACAGCCCGGGGGGACCCGGCCCTCTCCCCGCTGCGGCCGGGCATCTCCGGGAGCCCGGCACGGCTGCGCACCCTCACCGCCTCTGCTTTTAAATGCTCTGCCAAGCCGGCAAAGCCCCGCGCTGTGCTGCCAGGCTCCTCCACGCCGTTCCCTCCGGTGCCCGGAGCGGGATGCCTTTCCATTTAATTAACAGTCCCGTGCTTTCTATAGCTCACCAGGTCCCGGGAGCGCAGTCACCACCGAGCGTTTCTGGCAGGGAAGGAGCACTTGTTTCTTTATGATATGGAATAGTTTCAGCATTAGTTATTCCTAAATCATTCTGGTTTATGAGCAACCTGACAATTTGGCGAAGGCAGCAGGCCTGGGGCTGTACCAGGCACTAATAAAACCTCGGGAAGAGCCGTGAGCCCGTGCTGGCAGCAGGCTGCTGGGGGAAGGGGGATTACCGGTGGGCACCTCCGCTCCTGCCTCCCCCGGAGCAGCCGCCTGCCCCTCTGCGGAAGGGGAGAACCCCCAGACCTGGCTCTTCCTCCTCATCCCACTCTCACCTCATCCAAAGCATCTCGGGGACCACCCCGGGCAGCCCGAGGCCAGGCAGGGGCTGGCTCCTCACCTCGCAGGGAGCCGGGAGGCTGCGGAGCCGGGGAGGCAAGCGCTGCTTGCTCTCTGCCCTGCGCTTTCAGCTATTAAGGCTTACCAGAGTGGAGGTGGGGGCGGGGGGGAAAGACAAAAATGGGGAAGAAAAACCCACCAGATCGGATAGGAAACAAAACCGGCCACTGCTGGGTGGCTGGCAAGGTGCTCTCAGCAGCGGGGCGTCACGGGCCAGCGCAGTCCCGGGCGGCGCTGCTCTGTGCCGGGGGGCAGAGGGGCTGCGTGCGGCTCTGTCCCCTTTGCTCTAGGGGACAGGGAGAAGTATTTGGGGAGGGTGATCTGCCATCAGGCCTCGCTGTGCTTGTCCAGGAGTCAGAGCTGCTCTTCTGCCAGCCCGTATGTCCGGTGGGGTCACCGTGACCCTGGGAGCCGCAGCCGCGCGGATGCGCACTCCGGAGCCGGCAGATGATGCTCCAGGCTCGGCTGCTGATGCAGGAAGAGGAAAAGGGGGCAGGAGCCTCACCAAAATGCCCAAATGGGGCACAGTAGCCCCTAAACAGTGTCTGGGCACACTGCCCAGGCTCTCTGCCCCAGGCTGGCACTTTGCACCCTGAGCAGGCTCCGGACCAGCGTGGGGTCCAACCCGCGGTCCCAGCCCAGCTCCTGGGAGCTCCCGCAGCAGCATCTCCGGCAGAGACAGACCGTGCTGCTGCTTTGGGCTGTGGGTCTGGCAGTGGAAGGGTCTGGGAAATGAAGATAAATGGACATGATACATAGAAATAACAAGCGCTTTGTGGAAACCATGAAGAAATAGCGAACAGATTAAAATAGAGGATCTATTTTTGGAAGGCCTGGCACAGGACCTGACCCAGAAAGCCACCTGCAAATCCGGCCAGAGCTGATTCCCTGTGCTTAGACCCGGCCAGCTCTGCTCGGAGGTTCGAGGCATCCCTGCCCCGCTGCAGGCAAGGCGCTTGGAGGAGCCGGGAAATGCCGCTCGGAGCTCCAGGCGGGGGGGCTGCCTCGCTGCAGGACCCCAAGGGGCTCCGGGGGAGAGCGAGGGCGGCTTGGGAAGGCTGGAGGGATACAAGGGCTGCGGGAACAGCCCCTTTACTGTGTGCACGCTGGAACTGGTTACAGGCCAGGTCAATAAAAGTACTGATTTTAGCCACTTATGGCTGAAATAATTGCCACTTGCGTGCCAAGGGCTCGTTAGTGGGGGGCAATGGGTGATGCTGCGGCTGGGGCCCACGCAGCCCCCCCTCGGGCTGGGCATCGCTTGCCGCTGTTTTGCTCCCCCCAGAATTTCTGCTGCCATGGAGAGAGGGGGACTGGGAGTCAACAGTGGGTGACCAGAGCAAGCCATGGTCACCGCTCCCTTGCCCGTGCAGCAGCCAGCCTTCCTCTCGCTCCTCCTCTCCTCCCTGCTTTTCTCCTGAAAACCCTTCTTTGTCATGGAAAGTTCTGCAGCTGGAAGAGGCTGGGGCTGGGGCCAGGCGCGGGGGCAGCCAGGTCCCCTTGGCGCAGACCCTTCGCGCTGCGTTCGCGTTGCTCCCCGGTGCCAGCGGCGCCCTGTGCGCAGCAGCCAGCGAGGGCTCGGCTGCCCGAGCCAGACCCACCCCCTGCCCCCATCACTCTGCCTGTTTTCAGCTGGTCACATATGGAACAGGTTATGGGTTTATAATCATCTTTATGCAATCCTTTCCTTCTTCTTTTTTTTTTTTGTTCAGTCCCAATATCATTCCATATAATTCCCCCCCTCTCCCCCGCAAAGGTCTTTCAAGCCCGTGTCCACGGGAGCCTGTGCAAAACCTTTCGAATGCCGTCCTTCCCCATCCCTTTCCAGGAGGGAGGCTTCTATCCCATCTTCCCACCTCCTGCACGCTCCCTCCCTTCTCTCGCTGACAACTACAAATCACTCCCAGAAAGTCTATTCCCCGCAGGAAACCAAAAGCAGAAGGAAGGGGCAGGCAGCAGGAGCAGCTCTGCTTCTCCTCCGGCCAGGTCCCCGATTCCTGGCACTCCTGCACTCTGCCACAGCTCCAGGCGCAGGGACGCACCCTGAGCTCCTCTGACGGGGACCTGGAGCGCGACCAAAGCCTCCCGCTCCTTGCCATCAGCCCAGGCACGCTATGCTTGTGCTGGGCATCGCCCTTTCCCTCCCCGCACTTGCCCTTCCCTCCTTCCACAGGGATTTCTCGGGCAGGGGGAGCCCCCCTGGACACGGGCGGCACGGCCGTGGGGAGCTGGGACCCAACTGTAGAAAGCGCAGGGAAGATGTGAGCCCGTGCTGGCAGCTGTGCCGGGGGTGGTGGGAGCCAGCACCCTCCAAGCACCCCCCAGCACCCCTGCCTGTGCCGTGGGTGCCGGGGCGGCTCATCAAGGCCAGCACGCGGAGCATGGGCTCTGGGCTCAGCCAGCCGAGCCTGTGCTCCTCTTCCCTAAGGAAAAAAGGAGACGAGACTCTTCCCACGCAATCGCTGCTCTGGCACATCCGAGCCCATGCCCACACCCCCACTATTAAATCCCTGTGATGAGACAGCAATTTACTGCAGGATTTTACTATTTTTTTTATTCTACAGAGAAACTGCTGGTGCTACCTGCAGGAGCCAGCCCATAGGTCCTGGGCTTTGGGGAGCCTGGATCTGCTTGGATGGGTCTTCGGGATGCGCTGCTGGCAGCCCTCTGCCTCCTTCCCCGCCAGGCTCTGGCTCAGCACGACACCGCGTCGCCCGGGCACAGCAGGCACGTGCCCATGACACCACGCTGGCGTCTCCCTGCAGAGCAGCAGCAGGGACGCTTGCGGGAGCCCAGGCCGGTGGGAGACGCATCGGCACGTCCAGCCGTCCGGAGGGGCATCAGCAGGGTCCAGGGAATGCGCTGATACTGGGGACGAGGAGCAGGGCAGGGGCAAGTGAACTTTTTGAGGCTCCGAGCAAATGTTTCCTACTTCAGAGAGCGCCTAACGCTTGGAAGGGAGCGGGAAAGGTGTCACGGAGACGCCTGGCCTTGCCAAATGGGGGCAAGAGAGCAGTCCATGTGCCAGCAGCCTTTCATCCTGCTTGCGGCTTCTCTAGCCACGCTAGCCCGTCCTTCTCTGTACAGGGCATCAGCTCGAGGAGGGAAAGGGAGCCTGCCCCGAGCTCCTGCCCCA